>OZ008369.1:145641045-146841045 GCA_963931995.1 Phaonia tiefii
GACAGCTTACAGACGGAAAAGATGAAAAAACCACAACTCAGCTGGGCTGACGCGTTTATCATGGTGCAATATTAACTGGTGGCGGAGAATATGTTGTAGTGGAGAAATATTTCTTTGCAATTTCTTTTGAGTTAATAACATTATGATCATCGGGGGTGTTATACATTCCACATTCGCCCTAAGTGGAATTCATTTTTCTGTCATAAAAGATCGAATTTCCGCAAAATATTTAGAGAATCGTCATGGATCGTTTACTATTTACATGATTATAGATTTGTCAGTATGTCAGAACAAATTTCATTGAATCCAACAATGCTGTATCAATAAATAAAAGTAAACTTTTTGTGAAAGTGGAATGTAGAACGCAGTCGCATATTTTGTTTTATACTATTCTACTTATTTGAGCTGACACAAATAACTACATGTCAGAGCACGATCTTGGTCTGAATTTTCTAAATTGTACAAGCTAACCCTAACTCAAAATATGAGAGCTCATCAAAATTAAATCGAATTTGTAGATTTTCATTGCAAACTTGGTATTGGCGAAAAGCTAACACACCACACTGGGACAGATTTAATAAATGACCGGACAAAATTCCAAAAATCGGAGCAGTAATCCAGATCAAATAAGTTACTTAAACAGTGGCCAATTAACCACTGAGGTCGAAAATTAACTGTTTTGAAGGTTCCATGCACGTTGTTGATTAGGCAAGGGGCCCAAAGTTGAGTATTGTTTCAATACATGCATGCAGGCTAATTTTGGGTTTATTTTTAGTAGATGTGTGTTATATGAAGGTTATGTTTCTGGTTGTTTTAAACACTTTTTATTGATTTTGTGTTATAAGAGCTACGAAAATGTATATAAAGTTAACTTAATTTACTTAAGGTTTCTAGTTCAATTGCAATGAAAGTAGTTGACTAAAAATATTACATTTTTTAATCTTTTGTGGACCGCCAAAAATTAGCACCAACTAGGAACAGCGCGCAATTTTCACTTCTGAACACTTTGGACCTGAAGAAGACCTGAAGAAAATTTTTTTTTAAACTTTGCTCTAGTTTTTGATTTCAAATTTAAATATAAATTACTTGTGTAAGAATGGATTTTTTTCAGTGTAAATTCAAATACATTACTGTGTCGGAATTTAGGTCTGGCAATGCCATAAAATGTCAAACTAAAATTTCGAAATTTCAAACTAAAATTTTGAAAGTTCCGAGGACAACGATGATGAAAATGTTGAACGTAATGATATAGATTTTTTTAAACCAAGTTTTTTTTTTGTAGTCCCAAATAAATCTTGTATGGTTACGAAACAAACTTCTCAAACTTTTTATTTATTTTATATAATAAATTTGGTAGAAAAGTTTAAAACGTTAAACCTTGTTAAGAAACTAAATTTTATTTGAAAAGGTAGAATTACACATGCTCTTCCCTCCGTTATGTTAGTTATCGAAATCCTGATCGAAAAATGTTTGCCAAAAATTAAATCGGGCCATCCAAAAACCTATGAAACGATACCCATAACGTTTTTTTTTTCAAATGTAACCCCCCCCCCCCCCACTATAACTCCAGCCCCTCCAACCAATGGAAAAAGCAATGCCAGAAATGAGCTCAGCACCCTCGAAAACCTACCGACTAATGAGTTTGACACAACTAAAACCAAAAACAACGACGTTATTAATTTTGTCCGGTCATTTTTTCAATCTGTCCCAGTGTGCACACCCTCAATTGGGTTCGGATATAATTAAACTTCCAGCAAGTTCGGTTGGAGAACCGTTTACAATTATCGAAGATGTTTACGGCAACATTAGGGAAACCTTTCCCCATTTGCGGCATTTGAATTCCGTAATCTTTGCTAAAAAAAAACCGTTGATTGTGCTTTCATAAACAAAGAAATTCTTAATCGTATGCCTGGAGAGAAAACACATATTTCAATTCCGATAAAATAGTTTCTGATGATATTCACGAGCACACTAATTACACAGTGCTACACAAGAAATATGCAGAGGTTCTCATAAAGCAATTCCGATTTGCCGGAGTCCATAGAGTACGGAAATACTAATTTTTTTTCTAGATCACTTCGGTTAGTAACTTTCTAACAGCAAATTAAGTAAAACGACAATATTGCTAAAATTGCAAGTTAAAAAAAATCATAACATTCCAATATACGTAGTTTCTCTTTAACAACAAAGCCTCTTGTGAAAAATCGAAAACATACTCGTAACTTTGCAACAAGTGTTTTTGTAACAGAAACTAAATTATGGTTACAGTGAGTAATATTTGAACACGAATTCTAATATTGTTCTTTTTATTAGTTGTATCTTCCATTTCAGATGAATGAACTACTCATGTTGGTTAATACAACTAAAGTTCTGTAGTAGCAACTTGTATTTAGTAAGACCTATTTTTAATCTATCAATAACATCGACAAATAATTCTCATGTTTGACAATTATGAATTCTAATGAAAAAATAGACTTTATCATGGAATTTCCAATGCCTGAATTGATTTCCAATTAATCTTTTCCCTGTGTGTAGCCAGATTTTGCATATGAGCTGATGCAAGCACCTTCTGAACTCATAACCGCTCCGCCGGTAGTCCATCAGCACCTGCGGCTTTGTTGTTCTTAAGCCGGGAAATTGGCCATCATCTGGTGTTATCTCAACACCCTCATCTATATTGAAGTCTCCTGGGACAAGTATGTATATTTGTGACAAGATTCTGATCCTTATGTCTACAAAAGGGGAACCCTGATCCACTTCAGTTAGTTTAGCTTTGTACTTTTCGTTAGAATTTACGGGTCTAATTCTTCCTTATGGAAGATTCAATTCACACTCGCCCTTTTTCCACGACAATTTTTTCTTCTTAAACAAACAGGTTTTCTCTTTTCTTTATAAGGACTTTGAACTTTAGTAAATGTTGGGCAAAGGAATTTTCAGATCCCTACGTTACGAAAAATCTTTTTACTTCACTAGTCCGCCCTATTCTCGAATATGGATCAGTTGTTTGGGACCCCCAGTACAATTTATATGTTAATATGATTGAATCCGGTCCCGAAACAGTTTCTCATTTATTGTCTGAGAAACCTTCAATGGAACCCGAACCATAATATTCCTTCATATAGCAGTAGACTAGCATTGATCAGATTGCCGACTCTTAGTAGTAGACGTACCATGATAAACTCTATTACAGTTTTGAAGATAATTGATGGATGTACATGTTCTGAATTTCTGTTATCTAAGATTTACATAAATGACCCATTGAGACCCACGAGGTACTATAAACTCATTCACATCGAGTTTCAGCGTTCGAATTATGCGTCCTTTGATCCAGTTCGGAGAATGTGTCGTGACTTTAATGAGCTATATCAGTTTATCAATCCAAGGTCCAATCAAAAAATGACAAATTTTTACGAGCTTCTAAGGGTTTCCAACAAAGTGTTCCCAAGCGGATAAAATAATTTTTTTTCAAAAAATCGCCAAAATAAGAAAATCGGTAAACTAAAAAAATGGCTGTAACTCGAAAACGGTGAGTCCAATCGCAACAATAATAAATATTTTACCTCCGGAGAAGGCTGTAACCAATGGATGTCTTTACCACGGCACAAATCGCTAAAACTAAATTTTTTTGAATAAAATATCGCTAAACCGTCATTATGTATATAAAGGGTTTTTCAACAGAGACGCTACAAAAGTAAATCGATAGGGACAGCAAACGACGCCATATTTTTTCCCGCTCTTTTGACATTTCTCTTCAGTAAGGTTTGCCATTTCATCATGGAAAGATATACGAGCCAACAACGAATCGATATTATTAAAATTTACTACCGAAATGTGGAGTCAGTGGCCTCAACTTTAAGAGCGCTACGTCCAATTTATGGTCGCCATAATCGTCCTACCAGATCAACAATTGAGCGTCTAGTGGAAAAATTTGAATCCACAGGCACAGTACAAAATGTTCCCGAGCCAATGAGACAAAGAAGTGCCCGTAGTGTCGAGAATATTGCTGCCGCTGAGGCTTCAGTTCAAGAAAGCCCAAATGTGTCTCTCACACGTCGTTCTCAAGCGTTGGGCATCTCTGTGACGTCGTTGTGGCGAATTTTGCGAAAAGACCTTGGCCTACATCCTTACAAGATCAAATTGACGCAAGAACTGAAGCCGCTTGACCACCATAAGCGTCGTATGTTCGTGAATTGGGCTGAGCAACAACTTGAAAATGATTCGGATTTTCATCGGAAAATCATCTTCAGCGATGAGGCTCATTTCTGGCTGAATGGCTTCGTCAATAAGCAAAATATGCGTTATTGGTCAGACAGCAATTCACACCAAATCCATGAGTCATCATTGCATCCTGAAAAAATTACGGTTTGGTGCGGTTTATGGGCCGGCGGCGTCATTGGGCCGTGCTTCTTCCGTGATGATCAAGACCGGCACATTACTGTGAATGCGAATCGCTACCGTTCAACGCTAACCGAATATTTTTCGCCCCAATTGGATAATATGGACTTGGAGGACATGTGGTTGCAACAGGACGGCGCCACAAGCCACACAGCGAATGCCACAATCAATTTATTGGAAACCAAGTTTGGTGAACGTGTTATCTCACGAAATGGCCCAGTCGATTGGCCCCCTCGGTCGATTATTTCCTGTGGGGCTACGTCAAGTCTATGGTCAATGCCAACAAGCCAGCGACGATTGATGAACTTCGTACGAATGTCGAACGTGAAATTGCAGCAGTATCGGCCGATTTATGCTTGAAAACCGTCGAAAATTTGGTTCAGCGTCTGGACTTCTGCAAGCGTGCCCGTGGTGGCCATGTAAAAGAAATCGAGTTCCATACATAATGGCATCGAACGTACTTTCACAGGAATAAAGAATTTCATTGGTACCTAAAACCGGTTTTGTTTTATTTAAAAAAAAACTTTTGTAGTGCTCTTATTGAAAAACCCTTTACATTATCTTCAATCCGAAAAGTGCAAAAATTCTGAATAATATCTAAATTCTGAATAATATCTATTATATTCTGAATAATATCTAATAATATAATATCTAAATTATATGTATAGCGGGTGGGAATAAAAAGTATGCAACATTATGCCACAAAGTTAGAGTGGCGACCCATATTTCATCAATGTTTTGAATTATTATTTTCTTTCAAAACTGAAATTGCGGCTATATTTCCACTTTTCGGTTTACAAAGGTTTTTAATTTTTAAAATAGAAAGATGGATGGACGCGATGAAGAACTGCAAAGTTATAAATTCTTGGACACAATTTCAAAATCCTCACACATTTCGACCAACACTATACTAATGCAAATATTTGGTTGTAGCAATCGTTGACTTTGTTCATTCGTAGACAGAACGTTGCTAATTTCTATCTCGTTGTCAGTTATAGATTTGAACATTTTATGGTGAGAATTTCACCGTGTTGGACAGTGAGTTTTCAGGGAAGTGGGTAGAAGAAGTTGCTAATTTCCTTTTTTAAAATACTTTACCATTTTCTGGAACGACCCTATGGCATCTGTAGTGTCAGCGAGGGATTTGCCAACTACATTCAAAAATAAATGGCCTCCGCAGTTTAGGCGTGTATTTTTTTCTCGAAATTTTTACCATATTTCCTGCCGTCAGTAATGAATTAAATTTTTCGATATTCTGAACGCCGAATTCGTTATACAGACTTTTTCACTTTTTTAACATTGTCACCAGTAGACCTTTCGAAATCTATTGCAATCCTAAACCAAATCAACGAAATTGAACTGGTTTTGATAGTGGTGACGCCTAAAAAGTTTCGCTTTACCAGGGGGTTTCTATGGTACAGCTGATCGAAAAGATACAAAGGAAATGATGTAGAATGAGAGACCACAGAAGAAATATAGATTATAGACCATGCAGCAAATTAAGTTTAAAAGTATTTGATTGATACTAATGACAGCTAAATTATGTTTGCATCGAACGAAAATACGCCTTCCCTGTAATTTCTGTCCGTATTATGCCAACCAAAGAGTAAATTACCAAAGCAACTCGAACTCGATGAAATGGCCTACTACCTCGAGGTCATGAAGAGGCATCGAAGAGAGTAATGGAGGCTCTTTAGATAGCTCTGTGGCTTTACGTAGCTGTCAGACTACATGTCGATTGTAGCTGCTGCTCGTTATTTATTTCGTCTTTAAGTTGTTGATTTTATATATTTGCGAACGCTCTGGCTTTGCGAGTTATTGTTGTTGCATTCGGCAGCAAATCGTTCACTTCTACATACGTATTTTAAAGATGTTGCACACACCTTGATAAAGGACTGCACCAGTTTTGCGGAGCCACAACCTTGAACTATTAAAAAATGGCTGACAGACCTCAACAATCCCTGATGTATGTACATTTTTTAATGGCATCAGTTTTATGCAACGATATGAGTTTTTCCAACTGAAGTAGCAGGCTTTGAATCTTTCAACAGCACCAAAGGGGTCAACTTTGGCACCCTGTAGCACCAACTGTGTTGACACAGGGTACCTCTGAAGGCAATATTCTGACATTCAGACTCCAAAATGAGCAGAACAATTCGTCTTTTATACGATGATTTACGACCCTGGGACGTTGGGTTCATTCTCTTTTAGTAACGCTTCGTAAATTCATGTGCGTTCCGACGACGACTCTCTGTATACAACTATTCGTGACTCTGTCTGACGTATTGTCGGTTAATCTTCTCTTTTTTCTATTCGTAATAATTTCAAATTCAACATTTTAAAAAATGAATGAACAATGGCTGATAAAATTGCAATTGTATTGTTTTAATTTTGTATACCGCCATGTCAAAACACATAAGAGGTGAAAGAGAAATATCAAAATGCCCCCTGAGTTTCCAATTCGTGATTCTTATGCTACCCCTCTTTCTTCTCTTCACCCCTAACCTAGAAGCATCGTAAGTCGTGACTCGTGTCCCTGGGTCGTAAGTCATTGTATAAAAAACGAACAATACTTTAAAGGTTGTGATATTAGTACCGTGGTTTTTCCAACCGGCCCCACTGTGCGGTGTACACACCGACCGTAAGAAATTTAAAATTTTTAATTTTTCGTAGTGTGTCGCGTACAAGTGTGACGCATGTGGATTTCAACTAATTTGTTGTGAAATTTTGTGGTGTGCAGATCAGCGGACAATGTCAAGCATAGACAAAAAGAATTGGAAGAATTTATTGATGCTTCTCGCACACAACCAGCAGTGTGGAAAACAAAAAATGATTTTTACCGCAATAAAGTGGAGAAAGATAAATCGTGGAAAATATTGTTGGAAACATATAAAGAAATTGAAATGATGCTAATAGATTGAATAGATGAGTTTCTATTAATAGTGCTACTAGATTCAGTAGTTCCGTATATGTATCCGAGTTCATCTGAAGAAAATTTTTGAAATAGCTTGGAGCTGTCATCTCAAGATCTTTAAGCAAATTTACGTGGGAAGGCAAGATCTTTGTACTAGGGTAATCATTCAATTAATGAATATTCGGTTAATCGTGTTATAAAATTAACCGAACATTTTAATAATTAATTTTTCGATTAACTCGAACAAATCAGTGCGATTAATCGATTAATAAAATATAAGTACGTGTGGATGGCAAGAAGTCCGTCTTGAAACACTCCTACAATGTGGCAACTCATATGACAACAACGATTTGCGAATAAATTTCATAACTTTACACACATTTCGAACAGATTTGATTGTTTGTTTAGAGAAAGCGTCCCACAGTGCTTTGGCTCATAGACATACATAAAAAACAATTATCTCAAAATTGGTTCATTAAATTGGGTGTAATAGTCTGGTGTAATTTCAAGACCCACTGGTCACTTTGTATGGGGGCTACCAAACTCAAACTATGTACAAATTACGTTTTGCGAAATTTGGTAAAAATTAATCAATCCAATAGGGTGTTGTAGTATGATATAGTTTCAGAGCTCACCCTATCCTTTGTATGGAAGGTACCCGAAGGCGTGGCACTTTGAGATGTTCTTCCATTTGGCTTGGTACCAAAAGCCTCTAATTTTCAAGTTGCTACAAACACGATTTGTGAATTGTACCTACATATATTTTATATAGTAGCCGTCGGTGGTTAGTGGCTATTGTGCGCGGCTCTTGTAGAAGAGAACGTGGGTTCGATCCCTACCTTATATTTATTTCTACGACGGTCACCTCGCTTAGTGATGCCGACACTATCGAGTACTTAGCCATGAAAATGCTTCTCAAAATACCGTTCGAAATCGGTGTAAAACTGTAGATAAATAAATAAAGGGTTTCCCAATACATCCCATGAAGGGACCGAGGAGAACTTCTCACAATCACTGAGCTGTGCGCTTTCCAGTTTTTCACTCACTGATGGGGACCTACAGTTTTACACCGATTCCAAACGGTATTTTGAGAAGTTTTATCATGGCTATATACTCGATAGTGTCGCCGTCACTATGCGAGGTGACCGCCGCCGAAAGAATTTTTTTTTTTTTGAAGGTGGTCAGAGCAGGGTTCGAACCCAGGATCTCATGTACAAGAGCCACGCACACTAATAATTGCTCCACCGACGGCCAGATCGGTCCCAATCAGTGAGTGTAAAATTAGAAAGCGCACATCTCACTGATTATGAGAAGCTCTCACCAATCCCTTCATGGCATGTTAAGGGACACCATTTTTTTTTTATATTTTATATAGTGATGATGGTTTTGTTACGTTTTGTTTTGTTTTAATAAATGTTCCTAGTACAATATTTGAATACTGGTTTCTTTTTGTTTTGTTTTATTCGAATAATCGAAAAATTTGATTGCGTTTTGTTCGGTTAATTGTCAGATTGAAATTTACGATTAGCGATTAACCGATTAATCAAAAAACTCTATTAAATGGGTTCCCTAATATGTACTAAACACGTGCACAGTTACAACTAACCACAAAAGTTTCTGTGTGACATCATCAGTGAGCAGTGTTGCCAGTTAGGCATAATTAATGATTTTTTTGCATAATTTTTTTTTGCTTCAACACAATTTTTTTGAAACACGATGCTAACTGCTTTTTAGCATAATTTTCGGGACATTTTTCCGAATTTTTTAGCATAATTTTTCAGATATTGGACAATTTTCGATTAACAAATTTGTCAAACTTTTTTTATTTCACTACATAATAATATGTAAAGGGGTTTTCAATAAGAGCGCTAAAAAAGTTTTTTTAAATAAAACAAAACCGGTTGTAGATACCAATGAAATTCTTTATTCCTGTGAAAGATGCCATTAGGTATGGAACTCGATTTCTTTTGCATGGCCACGACGGGCACGCTTGCCGAGGTCCAGACCCTGAACCCAATTTTCGACTGTTTTCGAGCATAAATCGGCCGATACTGCTGGAATTTCACGTTCGATATTCGTACGAAGTTCAACAATCGTCGCTGGCTTGTTGGCATAGACCATAGATTTGACGTAGCCCCACAGGAAATAATCTAACTGCGTCAAATCGCACGACCGAGGCGGCCAATCGACTGGACTGAACAGTGTTGCCAGAAGCTGTCAAAAAAATCGTGCCAAAAGAAGTGCAATTTGCAAAAAAAAAGTGCTAAAACTGAAATAATCAACAATTATCGTAACGCGGGCACTTTGCGCCTTATATTCAAAAAAATAAGTTTTCGTAGACCATACATAATCGAACACCATCACACAGGGATGGGGGTATATATCATTTGATACGGAAAAAAGTTTACGCATAGAAGGAGTCATGTTAGACCTAAGGTATCTGTGGAGCAATTTCGTTTTGGGATTTTTTAAAACTTTTGACCAATGCCCGTCTGTCTGTCTGGTTGGTCAACATGGTAACTGCAGTAAACCTTTACCGATCACAATGCAATTTTGTTATTGGCTATTATTTAAACAAACTTAGTTTGGGATTGAAAATGGGTGTTACGACCTCACTCCTTCTGGTACATCCCATTCAAACGTTGAGCGGAAAATTGGCTGGAAGTCATGATAAATACCTCAAAAACAACACATCCGAAATTGCTAATATGATAATATTTTGCACATGCCAGTCTGCTATTGAATTTGGGCAAATTTACCACGGGTAATTGAAGGTTTGTTGCTGCGAAAACAAAAATATATATCAACTAGCTGATCCAAAAGTCTTTATAGCATCAGATGGTAAAGAATGATTAATATCTCGACGTGGGCGCCATCTATTTTATCATGGTGCAAAAACCCAAAAAAACTAAATACTGCGCCATCTGTCGGACGAACTTCAAACTACACAGAAACACTACTCACGGCCCATAGAGCATGCATATAAAATTTGGTCAAAATCGGTCCAGTAGTTTTTGAGTTTAGCGATCACGAACAGGCACAGAAGTTAGGCATGTGTTTAACTGAATTGTTTATTATTCCGACAAAAATCAACCAATTCCTATTAGAAAGATTTTTTGACCTTGTAAGCTTGTAGTATGAACGTCTTATACATTAACTAAAATGGAACTCGGATCCAACGGATAACTAAAGGCGAGGGTATGTTTAAGTAGGTTTAAAAAAAATAAATGGTTTTCCATTACATCCCACGGCGGGACAGGGGAGAGCTTCTCACAATCACTGAGCTGTGTGCTTTCCAGTTTTCACTCACTCACTGGGACCTACAGTTTTACACCGATTCCGAACGGTATTTTGAGAATGAGAAGCTTTTTCATGGCTAAATACTCGATAGTGTCGCCGTCACTATGCGAGGTGACCGCCGCCGAAAGAAATTTTAAGGTGGTCAGAGCAGGGTTTGAACCCAGGATCTCATGTACAAGAGGCGCGCACACTAACCATTGCACCACCGACGGCCACTCTAGCTACGTTTACCCAAATGAAATTTCTGTACTTGTTTCGAGTTAGGTTTTTTAAATTTCATTCTTATTTGAAAATTTTATTTCGCTGGTTTAACATGTAAAGGCTCTAAGTCCATATTTGAAAATTTTACAGCAAATACTAAAAACAATTAAACTGTTGTTTGCATTAACATTTTTGAATTCTGTAAATGATTTTTTTTTTTGTATTTTTCTTTGTTTTTTATTTGCGTAAAAGCAATATGAAACAATAAGTATTTGGCGAGATTAAAGCTTTTTTGGACTTAAAGCTTTTACTGTTGTTTAGTTGGACTTAGCGCCTTTGCTCGTCACTACAAAACAACAACAACGAATGAGTACATTACTGCATTAAAATCTCAATTTCGAAAAAAGTGGACTTAGAGCCTTTGCATGTTAAGCCAGCGATTTGTTTAAAATCAATTGTTTTATCAAATTTTGAAAAACATGACTTAAATTCATATGCAAAATTAATAATTTAGATTAAATTGCACATATTTGTGTAAAATTTCACGTACGAAAACCATAGTAAAATTAGAAAATGTATATCATTTAAGACTAAAATTAGGAAGACATATTCAAATTTGGAATACTCAACAATATAAACTCAAAAGCGGTTAACCAGGTAGCCACTTTAATAAAAGCTGTTTCCGTTTTTTAAACTTATTAAAGTAATTAGACGATTGAACCGTCTAATCGATTTTGACCAGTAATGAACCTAGAGACAAAATCACAAATCGACAAGTTTATTTTTGTATTTTAGAGTCGTGTCTTCGTACATCATAATTATTGAAATTGCTAATAAAAAGTATGGACCAACATACTTTTGCAGTAATAGATTTTTTAAAAGCCAACTCACGTACATATTTACCATTCACACCATTGGCAATTTTATATTTGTTATAGCTCCTGGTGAAAAAAAAGATGCAATTTTTGGACAAAAAATGAAGCGAGAAATATCAAAAGTTGGCAAAAATTGCCCAAAAAAGTGCTAAAAAGCATTTAGCATGTTTTTTCCAAAAAAAAAGTGCAGAAGCCAAAAAAATAGAGCTAGAATTGCACTTAAAGTGCTAAACTGGCAACATTGTGAATGAAACATGTGTGTTTACTTTTATTTATTATGCTCTTAGTTGATAGTTTTGTTGCCATTCGTGTATGCATGAGTGGCTGCCGGGAGCTATTAGCGCCTTCCTCTGATGTAAATACATACATTTTATACGTGGGGGTGGTGTCTGGTCACCCTAAATGAACTAGGTAGTTCATGAACCAAACAGCATGAACTACCCAACTCAACAATAAATCTGAGTCAAATTTTGTTTTGTCACTTTAGTTTTCACAACATAACCGATAACTCAAAACGCTACGGTCTTCTAAATTAGTATTTCTAGTAATACAATCTAAAACTGTTATTAAAGTTGTTGTAAAACAATACAATTTATTTGTTAAGGCCTACCTAAAGTACATGAGGTAAATGCTACAGTTCAGCCTGTGTAGAAACATAAAATAGTTCAATCATTTAAGGAAAATAAAAAAATTTCAAGAGTTTTAATATAAATTATAAAATATAAAAAAAACAATATAAAAGTTCACAATTCACTTGTTGCACCACCAATATTTGAAATATATTTGTGGTACAACAGTTACTTGAGATCAAGAAACAAATACATTTTGCACTCAATACAAAACAAGAAGTAACTGTCCCTCTCTTCACGAGTACAGTGAGTGTGTAGAAGGAAAACGATACAATATGTCATGTTTTAGATTTTGCGTCTTCAGCCTGCGTTAATCGTTAAATTCTCTTTTGAACACCCTTCGTAAATCACGACCATTTACACTCTGCGGTCCCCCATGGGTTCTTTATCATCTAATCGGCTGTTCTGCTTCTTACTTATATTCGTAATAATTAATTTTTCCAACAAATATGTGTGATTTTCATGTTGCTGATATTTATTAATCAGTCTCCGCGAATTCTTGTATCTACGCATTTTATTTAATATTTGTCGATTTATTTGTATCATATTATACATATAATCAGAGAGTAATATACGCAAACGATGTTCTCTCTTCAAAAGCAGAAAGTGTGTGAAACAACATGGCACAAATACGAAAGAGAGTAAAGAGAAACATCAAAAAACCTCACAAATTCTCGCCTCGTGCGTGTTTGTTTACCCCTCTTGCTTCTTCCCACCTCTTGCCGATCGATCACGAAAGTCTTGGGTGAAAGTCACGGGTGAAACCCATAATCTAAACACTCATTCTCTCATTTATACCCATAGTAATAGAGATGGATATGGTATATTTGTTTTGACAATACTTCCAGTTCTACTATTGCACGTCTTTAATATGTTTTTCATTTCATCGTTTATCTTTCAACCTTTTTCGTACACGCATGTATCTCAATTAAAGCTGATGTAGTTGCGTCGTCGCTATCGCTATCCAACTTCGTGCTTCAAAAACAAATACGAAATGAAGGTTTTTGGATCGGTTTGATGTGTGTGGCATAACAGCTTCACACCGATCTAACGCACGTGCTTGAGGGCTATGTGCAACTTTACTCTCGATCACAGACAATCTTTGCAACACAAACGAACCAGCGCTAATGACTAAACGAAGACAAATATGTATGGTTTCGGCTTGACAACGCAAACAGCATGTTTGTCACGAGCCCATGCGCCAACAATCATTCCTTGTTGTTGTGCATACCTTTACACGTTGAAAGTGAAAGTGATGATATTATTACCTGCGTTTTTCACATTTTCCTTTTGTGGGTATTTTCAATACATACTAATAATAAATTCAACTTCTGAATATCAACACAACACAAAAAAAAAACACACCACACAAAAGGCAAGAATGGATCATAATAAAATCGGAAATAGCATAAAGATCAATGACAAAAAATTCCCTGAAACCAATTTCAAAGCCATTGCATGTAACGGGGTTTTCAATAAGAGCGCTACAAAAGTTTTTTAAATAAAACAAAACTGGTTTTAGATACCAATGAAATTCTTTATTCCTGTGAAAGTACGTTCGATGCCATTATGTATGGAACTCGATTTGGCCACCACGGGCACGCTTGCAGAAGTCCAGACGCTGAACCCAATTTTCGACGGATTTCAAGCATAAATCGGCCGACACTGCTGCAATTTCACGTTCGATATTCGTACGAAGTTCATCAATCGTCGCTGGCTTGTTGGCATAGACCATAGACTTGACGTAGCCCCACAGGAAATAATCTAACGGCGTCAAATCGCACGACCGAGGCGGCCAATCGCCTGGGCCATTTCGTGAGATGACACGTTCACCAAACTTGGTTTCCAATAAATTTATTGTGGCATTCGATGTGTGGCTTGTGGCGCCGTCCTGTTGGAACCACATGTCCTCCAAGTCCATATTATCCAATTGGGGCCAAAAATATTCGGTTATCATTGATTCGCATTCACAGTGATGTGCCGGTCTTGATCATCACGGAAGAAGTACGGCACAATGACGCTGGCGGCCCATAAACAGCACCAAACCGTAATTTTTTCGGGATGCAATGATGACTCATGAATTACGTGTGGATTGCTGTCTGACCAATAACGCATATTTTGCTTATTGACGAAGCCATTCAGCCAGAAATGAGTCTCATTGCTGAAGATGATTTTCCGATGAAAATCCGAATCATTTTCAAGTTGTTGCTCAGCCCAATTCACGAACATACAACGCTAATGGTGGTCAAGCGGCTTCAGTTCGTGCGTCAATTTGATCTTGTAAGGATGTAGGCCAAGATCTTTTCGCAAAATTCGCCACAACGACGTCACAGAGATGCCCAACGCTTGAGAACGACGTGTGATAGACACATTTGGGATTTCTTGAATATTCTAGACACTCTTTGTCTCACTGGCGCGGGAACATTTTGTACTGTGCCTGTGGATTCAAATTTTTCCACTAGACGCTCAATTGTTGATCTGGTAGGACGATTATGACGACCATAAATTGGACGTAGCGCTCTTAAAGTTGAGGCCACTGACTCCAAATTTCGGTAGTAAATTTTAATAATTTCGACTCGTTGTTGGCTCGTATATCTATCCATGATGAAATGGCAAACCTTACCCATAGAGTAAATTTATAGTAGATCCGCCATTTGTCTCATCTGACGTTTCCTTTCACACTCTTCGTGATGCGGTCGGTGTGATAGAGAGATGTTTGACGAAAAGTGATATACACCAGGTGGAATTACAATAACTTCTTGCTTTAATTTTTCATGCCATTTTGGTGAAAAACTGTGAAATTTAAATGTGTTTTAAACTTTTTTATTGACTGTTATTGTTAGCATACATTTGTGTTGTATTTAAGACAATAATTTTAACACACAAAACGAAATGCCGTTGCTGTTATTTTGTTCGTGGTTTTGAACCATTGCCTCTATCTGGTATTAGTAAAGCAATTATTTTCAACATCAAACGTATACATCACACGAGGACCAATGTCAGAAATTTGGTGAGTGAAGGATTTTCTCTACCCATATTTACTCTATGACCTTACCGAAGAGAAATGTCAAAAGAGCGGAAAAAAATATGGCGTCGTTTGCTGTCCCTATCGAAAAACCTGTTATGAGATAAACTGTAGTTCACGCTGACACTCTTTATTAGAGTGCCCGCGATCAAACCCCAACGTCGCCAAAAGATCGTTACCTCTGGTGGGGATTATCATTAATATACGAAATAGTTAAAACCAATAAACACGCTGTTATAAAGAAAAAATTCAAAAACCGAAAGTTGTTATAATTGTGCTAAATATAATTATAATTAATTAATTGTCTGTTTAATTAGTTTGCCTTGAGGTCATAAAATGAAAATACCAGCGGGTTCGACTGGTTTTTCAAGATTCATTAAATAGACCCAATATTTCGATTAGCATCGCGAATCCTCCTCAGGGTTCTATACACAAAAATATTTAACATTAATAACTTCTTGAACACAAAACGATTGAAACAAAATTGCATACGATTTTGTAATTTTTTTATAATTCTTCTGATTTTTTTGTATGTTCGGAAAATGTTTTCTTTTTGCAAAAGGCGATATTTTCTAATTTGGTTGCCTATTGTACGGAAACGAATGTACTAACTTAAAAATGTTATTCAGAAAACTTCTAGCCTGTATAGCTATTCTGAATTTATAACCTTAGTAGGCTTGACTGAGCCTTTCTTTCCAAAATGGAATTAAAATAGTAAAACTACATCCGAGCGAAGTGACAATTTAAAACAAAATTTTCAAAAAAAGCTAATAAAAAAAAATGCAGTTAGATTGTAAACTAGTGTAGTATGTTAATACATATGTATGCAAATATTTTGTTTCGTAATTGCCTGCAGCTGAAATGAACAAACCACATTTCCAGGCACCCAAAAATATCCCCCACCTGTTTATCATAATCAATACGACAATTGAAAAATTAACGACGATTCGCTAGTTTCCTCCATTCTTGTTCCCTATACACCTGGGGACAATGCAATCGTGTAAAGACGGATTGGTTACCGTAGCTGTACTCTAATACGGCATCGAGAAAAGTAACGAGCCTTAAGCGACTGTTACACTAACCGTTCGCAAACGGGCTTAGAGACGAGGACTTACCATAGAGAAATGCCGAACCAAAAACGGGGGAGAAGTGAAATCCGCATAATGAAATAATGGTTCGGACGAAAAACGAGGGAGTAACATTTTTGTCGCTGTGTCGAGTGTAGTTAAAAAAACGATCTATGTAGTGCAGCTGGAACCCAGTTTAACAGTTTTGAATTGAATTAAAATGTTAAGCCCGAAAATTTCGCTCACTTTTCATTTGCTTGGTACTCAGCTCTTTGCGAAAATTTCGTAGCCAAAATCAATTACAGGGTTGTTACGCCAAAGTTATTTCGTACGAAAACAATTGTTTGATAATTGTTTGGGACCGAAATTTTTACATTTAGATTATCTTAGTAAATAAATGTAATACCACATGCGTTAAAAATAGAATGGAGTGCAAAGATGAATCATTCGGCCTTATTCCCGTTGTCGTCGTCATCAGATTTTTGTCAACTTTAGAACGTTATAAATGTATTGTCACATCGACTACAACAAAGTTTTTGATGTTTATGATCCAAAAACAACCCTCTTAAAACATTACGCAGAATTTTTTTTTCCAAATGCCTTCAAGTCGCCGATAAAAATGGTGTCGATATTGTATTGACGTCGACGACGACAACGGGAATAAGGGCGAATAATTCAATATTTTCAAAGTAAATCAGATATACATATGTGGTAACTCTCTGTAAAAATATTTTCCGTTTAGAGATAAATGACGAGATTTCTTACGAAAATTTCGCAAGAACTGAACAAGCGGCTTTATATAATAAATATTATGTATTTTTTGCCATTTTAGAATGAATGTAAATATGTATGTTGTAATGTAATTACAATTTTGTAACCAAATATAAATACCAACATATATATTCACAAATAAACATAGTAATAATAAAACTACAATTGGTATCGTTTTTATTTACCCTTATCTCATAAGCGCCGTATTCAGTTCTTTTGAAATTTTCGTAAGAAATTTTGTCATTTGTCTCTAAACGGAAGATTATGTTACAAAGAGTTGCCACATATCTCCGATTTACGTTGCAAATATTTTATTAATAATTAATATTTGCACTTCATTTTATTTTTAATGCATGTGGTATTACTTTTGTCAATTTTACTAAAATAATCGAAATGTCAAAATTCCGGTCCCAAACAATTGGTTTCGTAAGAAATAAGTTGAGGTGTAACAACCCTGTACTTGATTTTGTCGTCAAAATTTTCGCGAAGAGATGAATATCATGCAAATGAAAAGTGAGCGGAATCTTCGGTTTATGAAATTTTCGTTATTTTTTATACACACACTTCTTATGGCAACAAAAATATCATAAAACTGAAAAATAAGTCATCGTTTGTTCCTTTAACCCATTATGCCCGAATATCAAAGTTCATCAAAATAAAAAGAAATAAAAAATAATTTATTGTAAATTTTTGTGACCGATTTTTGTTAGTTTTTGGTTAATGTATGAGAAATTCATAATACAAGTTTACAAGTAAGGAACATTTTTCTAATTGAGAAATGCCTAACTACTGTGCCTGAATTGACACCATGTAAATTGCAGAATTGAGGTTGCAATACGATTGATTACACTGTGATAGTCGAAAAAATGAACTTCGATGAATCCTTTTCGAACTATTAGGGGGGAGTCCCCTGAGTGCGAAAATACATTTGGAAGTGTCAGATTGGCTCCAGTTTTTGAGAAATCGGTATATATGGATATAGCTAAGTCTGCGCTATTTAAACAAATTTTACCGGCCATAGGCCAATTTTTTTTTTGCCTAAAAGGGCTTAAAAAGCTTATTAAAATAGAAAAAACAAATGTTTGCGCTCGGTCCAACTTCTTGAGATATGGGTCTTTAAAGCTTGAGTATATAATTGGCCATATCTCACATATTTACGGTCCGATCTGGTTCCGGTGAATATCATTACAAAAACCATTAAAAACTCTTTAATCTGCATATAAATATATTACATTTTATTAACCCATTGGGGACAAATTTAAAAAATACGATTTTTAAACCTCACTTTTTTGCTAAAAATCTGATTTTCTCAAAAAACAGCCCCAGTAAACCTATTTTCTACCTAGACTCAGGTTGTAGGCAACACTTCAGGCTTTGCTTTAAGGTATAATACTTCGCATTAACCCTTCTAAGACCGGCGATATTTATGTTCAAAGTTTGAAATACAGAAAAAATGAAAGTTTTTTTTTACTTTTTTCCAAAATTTTATTTATTTTATTTATTTTTTTCGTTTTTTTTTTAAGTTAATTAACCATTTAGTTAATTAACTATAATTTTTAAGTTAATTTCTTGTATTCCAAACTTTGAACATAAATATCTCCGGTCTTAGAAGGGTTAATGCGAAGTATTATACCTTAAACCAAAGCCTGAAGTGTTGCCTACAACCCGAGTCTAGGTAGAAAATAAGTTTACTGGGGCTGTTTTTTGAGAAAATCAGATTTTTAGCAAAAAAAATGAGGTTAAAAAATCGTATTTTTTAAATTTGTCCCCAATGGGTTAATAAAATGTAATATATTTATATGCAGATTTAAAGAGTTTTTAATGGTCTTTGTAATGGTATGCACCGAAACCAGATCGGACCATAAATATGTGAGATATGGCCAATTATATACTCAAGCTTTAAAGACCCATATCTCAAGAAGTTGGACCGAGCGCAAACATTTGTTTTTTTTATTTTAATAAGCTTTTTAAGCCCTTTTAGGCAAAAAAAAAATTGGCCTATGGCCGGTAAAATTTGTTTAAATAGCGCAGACTTAGCTATATCCATATATACCGATTTCTCAAAAACTGGAGCCAATCTGACACTTCCAAATGTACTTTCGCACTAAGGTGACTCCCCCCTAATAGTTCGAAAAGGATTCATCAAAGTTCATTTTTTTTCGGGTCAAAAACTATCACTGTGTTATCAACCGATGGTATCAATTCAGGCACAGTTGTTAGGCATCTGATGATGAACTTGTCACGGAGTTCGAAACTAGTCATGCCAGTGAGTGTGTGTTGAACTGAATTGTCTATTATTTCCAACAAAAACCAACCAGTTTTCAATTAGAAAAATGTTCCTGACTTGTAAGCTTGTAGTATGAATTTCTCATACATTAATCAAAAAATAATTTTAAAACAAATCGGGCTATTTTTCCGCAACAGAGAAATAACAAATCGGTCGATTTTTAAAATTTTGTCATTTGTTGTCTCAATAACTAGGCAGTTATCGAAAAAATGTATTAATTTATATTTTGTTAATTTCGCCTACATTAAAAAGTGGCCACACGATCCCATATGACGGCACCACACTCGTAATACCATATCGTCTGCCCAAACTTTGGTCCCCATAACTTAGAAAATAGGGGTTGGCACCGAGTAGAGATTCCGAGCTAAACTATAAGTAGCTTTATTCCAAAATGTTTTTATTGTTTATATTGAAAAATTTTAATGTTTGTTTGGGTGATTCAGGAAGTTCCGGACAAATTTCTCCAGCGTATTCCTTGGCTCATTTCACGAAGAAAAGCCCACTAGGACCATGTCCGAAAATACAAGGGTGCGAAATGGCAGCGGGTTCAAAATTTTTGGATTGTTGGTCGGAGGGTAGTAGGGTACAGTTGCTAACTTCTGTTTTCCAACATCGATGTTTGTGGGGATGTTTCATTTTTGGTGGCTTTTTTTTTAGAAATCGAGGTACCAAAATTGAAACAGAAGAGGTAATTTACACCACTGGTCACAAACTTCGATGTTTCTTCGATCATTAATGCTTTTGCCGATGTTTTGTTTTTGCTGCAATTCTCTTTTAGATATGTATGTGTTATCAACATATAAATCACCCTTTTCCCCGATATAAAGGTGAAAAACTACAAAACTTGATTAAAATAAATAGTTTCCCATTACATCCCATGTTTAACCAGCTACGCATAATGGTGGTGGTTGGCGTCTGGCGGCGAATAAATGGGCAAATATTCCCAATTCGAGTTTATATTAATATTTTATGGTTTATATTTCCTTATATTAAGGCAATATCTAACTATAGAAATTTCAACCATATTTAACTAAAATTACATAAAGTATGTAAAAAGTATGAAATAATCAAGTTATGACGCCGGAAAGAAATGCGTTGGAGTGAATCGGGTCGATTTTTTTGGTTCTCTTCTACTAGGGTTGCGGGGTGTTTTTCTTCTCTACCTGTACATCCTTTTTGGAAACCCCTTGGTTTAAGTGAATTGAGTCGATTTTTTTGGTTCTCTTCTACGAGGGTTGCAAAATTGCGCCGGATTTTTCTTCTCTACTTATACCAAAGACGATGAAGAATTAGACAAGAATTTGAATTGGTAAAAGAGAACCAAAAAGTGCTTGAAATTCACTCAAAGCATTTCTCTTACGCGTCATATCTTAATTATTTCATACTTTTTGCATAGTTTATGTAATTTTACTTCAACATGGTTGGAAATTGTATAGTTATATACAATAACACTATCAAAATGCTGCTCTTGTATTGAAATAATCAATGACTAGGGTTTTACTCGATGTGTTTGTTGGCATTTGAGTGAAGAGAAATTTTGACTGTCTACTTGTACATTGCTTTTGCTCTTCTACGAGGGTTGCCAAATTACTCCGGTTTTTTCTTCTCTACTTGTATATCCTTTTTGGGATACCCAAAGACGATCAAGAATTAGACAACCAGAAGATGTGCGCAATTTGGCAACTCTGGTAAAGAGAACCAAAAAGTGGTAGCGATTCACTCAAGCTCATGTATCTCTCGTGTTATATCTTGATTATTTCATACTTTTTGCATAGATTATACAAATTCCAACCAAGTTCAAGTTAAATTACATAAACTATGCAAAAAGTATGAAGTAATCAAGATATAACGCGAGAGCGAAATGCGTTTGAGTGAATTGATAGCACTTTTAGGTTTTCTTTTACCAGGGCTGCCAAATTACGCACATCTTCTGGTCGTCTACTTCTTGATCGTCTCTGTCTATTGCAGTCTTTGTTGCAAAGAGGAGTATAAGTAGAAAAGAAAAAGCCGGTGCCATATTGCAACCCTCATAGAAGAGAACCAAAAAGTCGACGCGATTCACTCTCTCTTTACACTTTATCTCTTGCTTCATAACTTGATTATTTCATACTTTTTACATACTTTATGTAATTTTATTTAAACATGATTGGAGAGAGAGCATAGCATCAAAGCGCTTCAAGTGAAGTTATATTACTAGTGCTGTGTTCGAAGAATAATACGAGTATAAAAAATGTAATATAGTCAGAAAGTACATTTAATTTTGGGATTTCAAAATAATAATATTTATTTTTACCAACATTTGCAAATGAACGGCATTTTGGCACACAGTTTGAAATCCGAAAAGTGGCTAAAATTTTCTATATACGGGTGTTTTTTTTAAACTGAGACGATCAAATATCTCGAAAAATAGCCACTCTACAGAAAAAATGTCCATACTCAAAATTTAATCATACCGCGGGGGAAATACATTAGTGCAAAAAAAATAGTCCCCCACCCCCCCCCCTTTGTAGATGGGGCGGGGGTAACTTTTAAACTAAGATAGGAAGCCATATTTTTTATTGCAGATACTGATTCTACGACTAAAAGTAAGTATGATTTGAATGAAATATTTTGTTCGGTTCATGATAGATGGTGTGATGTTTATTTGAAACATATTGCAGAATCGAATGCGTGTGTTCTAAGGGGGAGAAATTGAAAAAATTGAATTTCATCGATTACAACACCATCTATCATGAACCGAACAAAATATTTCATTCAAATCATACTTACTTTTAGTCGTAGAATCAGTATCTGCAATAAAAAATATGGCTTCCTATCTTAGTTTAAAAGTTACCCCCGCCCCATCTACAAAGGGGGGGGTGGGGGACTATTTTTTTTGCACTAATGTATTTCCCCCGCGGTATGATTAAATTTTGAATATGGACATTTTTTCTGTAGAGTGGCTATTTTTCGAGATATTTGATCGTCTCAGTTTAAAAAAAACACCCTGTTATATTGTCATATACAGAGATGAAAATGTTCACCACCCCAACAACTTTCATTATCGAAAGTGAGCTAACGTACAGTTTCATCCCCGCTACAAAAATGTGTTCATCACCAACAAATTGTTCGTTAATATGATGAAAGTATGATTGTTTATAAATATTCCAGTGTAGCCAGATCGTCACAAAAAATCAATGGGATTTTGAAGGTGGCGCTAACAGGGGTCATCTGACGTTTCATTTCACACTTTTCGTCATTAGATAGGTGTCATAGCGAGATGTTGGACACCAGGCGGTGTTACAAGAACGGTTGGCTTCATTTTCATGTGGTTTTTAGCATAGCACATATCTGCTATTATTGAAACAATACTTTTGAATATTTTTTTCCTTTAGTTAAACTATTTTTTTTTTTTAGATGTTGTACATTTATTTCATTAATATTTTTACAATGTTTTGTTTTACCCCAGCGCCACTTGGGCATTATAGGGGCGAGTTGGCAAAATTAATTACTGAAAAACTCTATATTTACAAAAAAATAAAACAACAATTTTTTTACATAAAATAAAAAATAAAATTTTTTTCAAAAAGTGAGAAAAAACAAAGGGTTGAGGAAATTATAATAACGAATGTTCATGATTTTTAAACTGTATTATTTTATAACGGAGGCATTTCTATATTTTGAATAAGGTATGATTTTAAATGAATTTTAAATATTGAAATCCGAGAAATATGTTTTAATTCTACTGGAAGGTGATTAAACTCTGAGCTTCCAGCATGCTCAATTCGCTGCTTTGTAGTTTCAAGTCTACATCTTTTGATAATTAGGTTTGACCCATTTCTAGTATTAAAAGTATTTTGATTTTCAGAAAACTCTATTGTATGATGACCGATATTATGAATGGCTTTAAATATATATATCAATACATAGTTGCATCTTATACAACCCATAGATTGGAAGTACAGATTTCGATATATCTTTATATAAGGATCGTGTTGGATACATTAGTGGAAGATTATAAACTATTTTTAGTGCTTTGTTTTGTGTTCTTTGGAGAGATTTTAATCAATGGCATATAATTAAAATGGCAGTGTATAAGAGCATTATAAAGTAATAACTTTGTATTTAAATCAAATTTGTTTTTAAATTTAAAAAGCAACCCTAGAGCTGGAGCTACTTTCTTTTTGACATGCTGAATATGCATATTCCATGACAAGTTATTTTGCAAATGTACTCCTCCATTTCAAATGCATACTACAACTAGACATTTTAACATAACATACAACATATTTTTCGTAAATTTAATTAGAGAAGTGGTGACTGCAGTCCATATTTACTCTATAGTTTACTCGCTTAATGGAAATGTAAACAAACAAATTTAAATTAATGTTTACTTCGAACTCAAAGTAACAATTCCAATAAAATGATTATTCTTATCTTTTGTATTGATCTTATTATATTTTGTTGTATTTATCATATTATTTTCCGTTTCTTACAGTTCATCGATCTACGCATTCCAATGCCTTGGGGTTATGTGGTCGGACGTTGGTATGGAAACCGTAATGTCAGGCCAATTTTAGCTTTGCATGGCTGGCTCGATAATATGGGCACGTGGAATACTCTCCTACCCCTCCTACCAGAACACATTGGCATAATGTGTATAGATTTACCCGGTCATGGATTGTCCCCAAAGTTACCCAAAGGAATAGTGTATCATGCGGTTGACTATGTTTGCGTTATTTTACGAATTATGGAAGAATATGAATGGCAAAAGGTGTCAATATTAGCACACTCGATGAGTTCAATGATATCCTTTATCTTTGCTTCATTGTATTCCGATCGTCTAGACATACTAATAAGTATCGATGTGGTCCGAACACGTTACCATAATCCCACAACTCAAATTGAATACATGCGAAATAACATTGAAAAGTATTTGGTGGAAGATGAGCGTCTTCAGTTGGCGCATCAAATGGAACCACCAGCATATACAAGAGAACAACTTCTAACCGTGATGTATGAAGGTTCTGACCGCTCTGTTACATTGGAGAATTGCAAGCACATCCTGGAGCGTAATGTTACTAAATCCACCAAATACCCCGATAAGTATTATTTCTCCCGCGACGGACGTGTTAAGTATTATTTTGAATTCACTACTTCCCCACCATTTGCCGCCGAATTGGCCCGCAAGATCCACAACGTACCATTTTGTGTCATCAAAGGATCGCAATCCAACTTTATTAATGAGCAGAGCCAAGAAGTGATTGAGATTTTGCAAACTAATAATCCCCATTTTGAGTTACATGAAGTTGAGGGTACCCATCACGTACACCTGAATAATCCACAGGACGTGGCTGCCATTATAAATCGTTTCATTCATAGACATAGGCCGCCACTTGCGGAGACGTCTTCTCTACCAGAAGACACAATAGTTGTGGGAGAGACATTGGATGAACATAATGCTAGGATCAAAAAGGGAAAAAGTAAATTATGACTATTGTCTCTATTCAACAAGAGAAAATAACCGTGAAGAAGTTTGTCAAATTCGCATATCAATTGAAGTTATGTATAATATTTGAACTGTGTTCGAAGAATACATTCGAATTTAATATAGTCAGAATTTGATTTTGGGATTTCAAAAAAATAATATTTATTTTTACAAATATTGGCAAACAAACGGTATTTTGGCTCACAGGTTGAAATGCGAAAAGTTACGAAAATTTGTTGTATTGTTAAATTAAATTTCAATCTAATAAAACATTTATAATTTTAGAGAAGAGTCTTACAAGTTCTGAGGCTGCATTTGAAAAGCAGCGCTCCAAATAAATTGCAAATTTAAATCGTAACAGAAAAGGGGAAATAGTGGTAAAGTTCAATAGACAATCAGTTCGAAGTTGGTTAGTAATATATTTGCAAAGTGACACAGTAGGAATATGACAGTAAGAATATGACTGCTATAAGAATAATCAAAAATGCATTCTTGGTCAATTTGGAGACAGAAACCTCTCCCATGAAATCGATCAAAGTTGTGAAAATAACCAACAAAAAAGCCAACCCAAATTATATTTATATTTTCTTCAATATTTTATAAAATATTAATTTTAGCAAAAAGCTTTCATTGAGGCTAATGTTGTTGACTAGAAGAGCTAAAATATTGCCATACATCATATTCTTGTAAAACGTTTTTTAAAAAGATTCTCTCATATACAAACAAATTACATTTGAATAAATGGGCTTGAAGGCCAAATTTGAGAGGCGGTCGTACCCCCTAAAACACAACTTATCGCTATGAAATCTTTTTGTATTTTTTTTACATAAAACTGAACCGATTTGGGGGAAGAGAATATAAGAAATCATAAAAAAAAACAATTCTCTATACAACTAACGGCTACACTAATGTACAAGTTTGCATAATTTTAATAATAATAATATATTTAGCCACTAACCTCTTCACAAGCTGCTGCTATTTGCCGTACCTGGTCCATAACTGAAGCCAAAACTGGTTAATCATTCCCAATAATTTCATTTGTTATATTGTCCGTTTATTTGCGCATACACGATCTTCCAAATATCTCCACAAAAAGAAGTTGGTGGTGCTGAGGCGGGTGATCGTGATGGTCAATTAACATCTCCAAATCTTGAAACGATACTGTTACCAAAAACCGATTGCAGCAAATTAATTGTTTCGTTTGCTGTATGGGACGTCTTGCGTCCTTGTTGAGACCACATTTCTTGAGTAGTATCAAGTTCAGGAAACAAAAATGTACTACCTTAGCCCTGTAGCGCTCACCATTTTGCAGTCAATGCAATGTCATCTTCGTCTTGAAAGAAGAACGGACCTTAGATCTTGTCCGCTGATATTCCGCACTTTCAGTGAAAGCAACGAACGCTGTTGAACCACTTTCGGGTTTTTAGTGCCCCAGATTCTAAAATTGTGCTTATTAATAGAAGCACTCATTATAATTTTTTTCATAACGTCAGGATCATCCGTTAATAATTCGGTAAATTTTTCCCAAAATCTTCAGCGGGATTTGCATAGTCTGGGCAATTCTCTGCATTCATTAATCTCCGCAGTGAAGTTCTGGACACTTTGAAGCTGAGTGACACGTTTCCGACTCCATTCTTCAGGGTTGTCATTTTCGCTCTACCGTACTCGTTCGATATTATCTTGGCTTCGTGCTTCAAGCGGTCTTCCACTCCGAGATAACTAACTAACAGATACCGATGACTGAAAACGAGCGACTTGATTGATTGTGTATTTCTGGTGTTAAAAATAATTTTGAAATTTTCTTTGGGTTTGAAACATTGAACTTTGACTATAAAAATAGAACATCAATTTTTGCTCGTTCCTGAAACGTAACTACATGGCTGCAGAATCTCCCGAACGTTGTTACTAATACTGAAAAATAAAAAGAGAAAAATAAAAAAACAAAATTAAATTTTTTTTAAGAAAAATACATTGTTCAGTGACATATGTTCCATGCTAAAGGTAATATCAGAGGGAGAAGATTTACTAGAAACTATTGAGAACAAAGAGCAACAAGAAATAGCAAGGTCAAATTTTGTAACAGTAATTGATAACACTGTTCAAGTTGTAAAATGGTACAAACGTGAAAACCATATGGTTGTGTTTGGATGAGCCCCCTGAGTACTACTCCATCAATGAAAGTGCCAACTTGGCTCATTGGGAAAATTTTATGGCGTTTTGTTTGAATTTCGGTCAATTAGTGAATTTTTTACCATTTAAGCCCATTTAAGTCGCTATTCCTGTATTCAAAATTTCTTTCGTTATTTTTATACGGCTCGCAATTACTAGTTCTACCATTAGAACGCACATTTCAACTGAGAAAATCAAATTTTTAGCCTATTTTCACGATTTTCCCCATTTATTGCTGTTTTTATGCGCTTTTTTGAAATTCTTGGGCAAACTTTTCGACATAGTTCTTACAGTTTTTCCTTTTTACAATATACTATGCAATATTATTGCCATTTCAAGCAACTCAACACACTTTTTAAATACAGAAACCATCCTTTTGACGCTTTTTCGGATGATTTTCGCGTTTTTTATTGATTTAAATAAATTTTTTGAATACATATTTTCGGTATAAAAATGAATGGAAATGCGTGTTTCTCCGTATTAATGTAATTAATTTTAAATTGGAAATTGAAATATAGAATTATTCAATGGAATATCATTCGATATCCTCCAATTCCATTAACAAATTCCAGCAAAGATCTGCCAAAAGTGAATCCAATTTTTTTTCACTGTACGAGTGTTCCAACTATGCTGATACCTGGTGGAAACGTTCACCATGCTCGTCTGATTCAGACGGCAACTGACGCTCAAAGTGATCTTGGTGGTGATGCATGAAATGCACTTTCAACGACATTCGAACACCGATGTTTTCGAAAGATTGCAGCATATCTTCAACAATGGCACGCCAATTGTCCACCCGATGAATGCCGAGAACTTTTTCGATCACTGCTTTCAGGCTATCCCAAGCGATGAGTTCCGTCTCTTGAAGGACATTGTTGAAGTATTCATCCTTCATCAGTTTGCGAATGTCTGGGCCATTCAACACACCTGAATTCAATATATGATTTTATATAAAAACTTTTAAGAATGCTTCATCTTCGTTTGGCGGAAAAAGAATGCCAAATATTTATTTACCTGCTTTAATTTTCGCTTCACTCAAGCGTGGAAAGATGTACTGCAATCGTTCAAACGCCATTCTATTTCCACGCACCACTAACGCTTTGATGAAATTCTTCACTACACCAAGTTTAATGTGCAATGGTGGCAGCAATACCTTATCCATCGGCACCAACTCCTCGTGGATAACGTTCTGATGTCCAATTAGACGATTTGTTCTCGGTAACCAATCTCGTTTTTGATACTGTGGTGTATATCGCGAATCCCACGTACACAAGTAGCACATATTTTTAGTGTAACCAGTTTGAAGGCCACAGATAAGTGCAACCACTTTCAAATCAGCGAATATTTTCCAACAATGCTCATGGTATTTCACAGAATCCAAGATTAGTTTCATCGAATCATACCTTTCCTTTGTATTCACAGCAAGCGCAATTGGTACAGGGTTTTTTGTATTATCGAAATACAGCAGCACAGCCTTGAGACTGCTCTTCGATCCATCGATGAACAAGCGCCATTGGCCGACATCAAACCATTGATATCATTACAGTACGCAAATGAATTGTTTTCGTTACGAGTGAAAAACGGTATAAATTCATGCTGTCGGCCACGCGAACCGTACACTTTAACTTCTGGTGCCAGGATGTTTACAGCTTTAAGATGTTGAGCAAGAATTATGGTTTTATTTTGTGACAACTTTAGTTGTCGTGACATTATTTTCAAGCGCTGTTGTGTAACTTCAATGTGTTGGCATGGTTGTGTAATGTTTGATGGCTGATACAAAGAAAAATTCGATTCAGGCTGGGAAAAAAAAGATGATGTGTTGTATTCTTCGGTTGGACTCGGTTTTCTTGGGATTGGCACTGACGGAGAATGGGGAAGAGTCGTTTGGGCTGACGGAACACTTTGGTAAATATATTGCATCGCCTTTCTTCTGTTCATACCCACAACATAATTTTTACATACGCAGCACATGTTTTTTCGTGGTCGATTGGCTCTGACCAAATCATCGGTATTCCATATGGCATTCTTTCCCGACTACCTGCTCGCCAATCAGACAAACGTGCTACACACGATGCACAAGCCATTTTAGGCACCCACTCAACATTACGAATCACTGGAATATTGAAGTACTGCTCGTACAATGTTGCAATTTCATCAGTAATTGTTTTCTTCATAGTGGTCCACTTTCCGCACATATTTATAACAATAACGATCGAAGTTTTTAATGCATTCATCCATTCTTTACTCACTTTTTAGCTTTTTGGGTTTCCTGAATGTTTTGCGTGCTTCTTTATCTGATCAACTTCGTGTGTGTAGTACTTATCTAATTTTATTTTCAACTTATCTAATTTTATTTTACAGCGTTGTATATTTTAATAACAATTATGACTACTTATTACATATGTACATTGTTGCATTCCATTTGTATAATGCTAGGGATGCCACAACATTGTAAAAATGAAAATCGGTAAGAATTATATCGATAAGTTTGCGCAAGAACTACAAAAAAAAGCGCATAAAAACAGTAAAAAATGGGGAAAATCGATGGAAAATGGGCAAAAATCATGAAAATAGGCTAATGGTAGAACTAGTAATTGCGAGCCGTATAAAAATAACGAAAGAAATTTTGAATACAGGAATAGCGACTTAAATGGGCTTAAATGGTAAAAAATCCACTAATTGACCGAAATTCAAACAAAACGCCATAAAATTTTCCCAATGAGCCAAGTTGGCACTTTCATCGATGGAGTAGTACTCAGGGGGCTCATCCAAACACAACCATATGGTTTTCACGTTTGTACCAGAAATTTCGTGTCAAAAACTTGAACAGTGTAATCATATAAACAAAATGACATTAAATAGTAGAGACAAATTTACAATAAATAAAGTGAATAATAGTCTAAAGTTTCTTAAACATAATAGGGAAATAATGATTTTAAACGCAGATAAGGGAAACACGAATGTAGCAATTAATAAAAGAGACTACATATCTAGAATTCAAAATGTTTTAAGCGATAGTACAACTTTTCAAGTATTGGATAAGGATCCAACAAGCAGATTTCGGCAATTTAACAATAATTTTATTGAGGAATTTTTTAAATTAAATATATTAACATCAGTAGATAAAGTGAAACTGAAAACTTTAGTAGCGGTCGTACCAAGATTATATGGTTTACCTAAAATATATAAAGCAAATTTGAAATTACGACCAATTTGTTCATCAATTCACCTTCACACAATTTATGTAAATACATAGTAAATTTCCTTAAAAAATTAACAGAAAATTTTAAATATAATGTTAGCAATTCGGTACAATTTAAAGATAAATTAAAGGGTTTTTCGATTGAAAATAATGAAAAATTAATAGCACTTGATGTGGTGTCGTTATTTCCTAGTATTCCAGTTGATTTGGCCATTACAATTATAGAAGAAAATTGGAACAAGATTTCAGAGTTAACAAATATGAATAAAAATTTATTCATGCAAATTATAAAATTCTGCATTGTTGCTAATAGATATTTTCAATATGATGAAAAAATATATACACAACTTAAAGGACTTCCTATGGGTTCTCCAGCATCTCCAATAATATCAGATATCGTAATGGAAAAATTAATAGATACATGTTTAGAAAAATTGACAGTAAAACCTAAAATAATAATAAAATATGTAGACGACTTATTTTGTATAGTGAAAGCGAATGAGATTGACATTTTATTAACAACTTTAAACTCATTTGATCAAAGCATCCAGTATACTATTGCAAAAGAAGTGAATTCTTCAATTTCATATTTGGACACATTAGTGATAAGGAAAGGAAATAAATTATTAACAGATTGGTATCAAAAACCAACTTCGTCAGGTAGAATTATAATTTATATTTCAAAACACCCGAAAAAAATTATTATTAACACAGCCGAAAATCTAATAGATAGAGTATTAAAAATAAATGATAATAGATTCCATAAGAAAAATAAAGAAATAATTAGAAATATATAAGTTTTCCTAATAAACTCATTTGCAAATTAATAAGACAATACAATATTAGAAAATCCCGCAATGGGGATGAAATTTTAGAACCGAAAGTTTATAAATCATTAACTTATGTGCCTGGGTTTTCGGAAAGGGTAGAAAACTCAAACATATATAACAAAGGGAAATATAAAATGGCACATAAGATAAATAATAATGTTGGTAGATTATTTGCGAAAACTAAAGATAGATTAAAAAAATCAGATACTATGTCAAATTTAGTATATAAAATACCATGTGGTTGTAATGATATTGAACAGTGTGAGAAGGTATATGTGGGAACAACAGGGACTAAATTAAAAACGAGAATAGCAGGACATAGACATGACCAAAAGTATAGGAATTATAATTCAACAACGAAAACAGCGTTATCAACTCACTGTAGAGATTTCAATCACTTTCCAGATTTCGAAAATACATCTATTCTGAACACAGAGAATTATAAAAAACGTAGATATATGTTAGAAATGTTACAGATTAATAATGTTCCATTTGAAAAAAGGATAAATTTTATAGTAGACACAGATAACTTAGCTCAAAATTATAGATGTTTATTAAATAAAAATGTTAATAATAGGGGAAATTAAAACAAAGGCCGCGAATTTTTGCGGTCTCGCGGTTTTATTTTTAACAATTTAGGAAATTTTAGAGTTTATTATCAAGTTTGCAAATTCTTGAAATTTTGCAATGTTAGTGATTTTGTGAGATTTCTTACTCTTTAGAGCTTTGGCGATTTTTAATTAATGTTGGAAATCGTTGTCATATTGGGGTTGGCAAGGTTTTGCGGATTGGGTGGTTTTTGACAGAGTTTTTGGCCATTTCTTTTGGTTATAGCGATTATTAGGTAATTTTGTAACTTGTTTAAAATTTTGGTAAATTTTCGCTATTTTTCGCAAGTTTTTATCAGTTTCACTAAAAATGGTAGAATCTTAGTTAATAAAATCAAATAGGTTAATAACACAGTGACGCAATATTCAACTTTTTGACTCCAAACAAAAAATCACTTATCCGAGCCGAATGTACTCGATAAGAGGAGAAAAGTAATTTCTGGATTTTGCTAGATTGGTTGCCGTTCGTTTTTTATGAGCCTAAAATTTACCATATGCGTTTTATGACAAACGGTACAAACAAAACAAAATCAAAAATATCAACTACGTCTAGTCCAAAGTCCAACATGTAACAACAACTTGAACAACATTAGTATATACATTTACTTTGTTCTTTCGTAAAAAAAAATAACAACAACGATTTTGACAAATACGCATTTATTTTGTTGTTTCGTATATAAAAAACGAAAATTGAAAAAAGTTTGTCAAGTTGGTATGTACTAGAATGTTTATAGTTTATAATTTTATAGGCTACATTTATTCCCTTGATTGTTTGGTAAAATTTTCAATAGTTCAAGAGCTGTAGTCGAAAAACAGAAAAAATCGGTGAAAAAAGTGGTAATTTTTTCGACATTTTTGGGGTTTTGAGCATGAAGATGAAATTTTGCCGACTTAATATATTCAGCATTTTTATTGGCCGAGTCAAGAGCTACAGCTTTGCTGAAGACTGCAAAAGACTCACAGCCGTTTTCGAGCTATGGCCATGCGAAAAACAGAGAAAATTGCAAAAAAGTGCTCAAAATCGAATTTGGCGAAAAAACTATAGAGGCTCATAAAAAACGAACGGCAACCAATCTAGCAAAATCCAGCAATTGCTTTTCTCCTCTCATCGAGTACTTTCGGCTGGGATAAGTGATTTTTTGTTAGGAATTTTTGTGTTGTGTTGTGTAATAGGATAAATTAACACAAATGTCTTAAAATATTTTAAAATTTTGTTCAATTTAATATTTCTAATTTTTGTAAACTTTACTGTATTATAATATGTATAAATCATAATTTCACAATTTGTCAAAAATTTTCATTTTAATTTGTATTGATGTTTGTTTGTTATAATTAATATAAAAACTTTCCTGAAGAAGATTTCCAAAGGAAATCGAAATATCGAAAAGAACAAAAAAGTTTTATGAAATCGGAAGAGACCTAAAGCTGGAACAATTAGTCGAGAATAATTAATCAAATAAAGGTCGAAAAAATAGAAACAAATTTGTGAACATATTTTCAAATTTCGGAATCGGTTTCTAAACCGGGTGTTGAAACTGGCTTCAAAACCGTTTATTGTATCTACTCGTCAAACCCGACATTTTGGTACAGGTTGGAATACATGAGTGTTGTTTCTCACTCATATTTCGACTTATTAATGGAATGGGATATGCTTTCTCCACGCGATATCCTCTCACCGTGAAATCATAGAGAAATTCAGGCATGTCATACAGCATTGGAAGCGCAGATACTTCAATTAAACGACCGTTGTAGTTAGAATGGTCTTCTCGTTCAACTAAATGCAGTTTTTGTAAAAAAAAAAACTGAAATTTTAACATTTTTCAAAAACGGTATTTTTTTCAAACTCGGATTTGAAATCTTTACGGTTCCTGGAATGTTTTAAAACTTTCAACAGTTAATAATTGGATTGGGTTTAAATAACTCCAAGATGATTTTTGGGAATTAAATAAATACTGAACATTTTCTAGAATATTGGTGAAAAGTAGTAAAATTCCAAACTCCGGCAGCTTTGATCGATTTCGTGGGGAAGGTTTTTGTTGCCAAATTTAATACTTCTTATGTATTTTTGTAGCATTTCCCACAACGCGCGGCCATGCATTTGTAATATTTTAAAAAAAATTAAAAAGCCATATCCCTATTGTGGCAACAAATTTCACTTGTGTGATAAAGCTCTGCCCTTCAGTGTACCATAATTTTGTTTGTAACGCCTTTCGGCATTTTAGATGAAAACTTTTTCTGGCATTAAACATAGACAACTACCAGATAAAAGTATTTGATATAACCTTTAATTTAATATTTTGTTTCCAATTTGATATTTTCCAATAACTGATTTAACAAAATTGTAATTATCTTCTATTTAACACTTCCTCCAGCTATTTCTGAGAATTTCCCAAAATGATATCTAATACGGCCTTCTGACAACGATTTCTTGGTTTTGCCACTTTTGTTGATTTTACGCAGAAATCAAGCAAATTTGGTCGACTTCCCATAAATGTTGACAACCGAGAAACCTGGCATTTATTCCTGGTTGACCGGGAATCGAGTAAAAAATGCTTGATTGTGAAATAATTAGTTGGAGCCATGTATGGTCCTTATGGTATTTTTACCTAATTCATATAATATATATGTATTTCTGGAAAGTATTTAAAAGAAACTTTGTATTGAAATATATAGAATAATTTTCAAATTATACATAAATTCCGGAAAAGTAACACAGCAAAAAATTTTCCCATGTATAAAATTTTAAAAAAATAGCAAAATTCAAACAAAGGTAAAGTAATACTTATATATATTGTTTAAAATATATATATATATTAGGGCGGGTTAATTTTTTTTTTTTTGTGAAGCGTATAGCGTATATTTTGCTCAAGAGACCATAGCCCTAAGTCGGATTTGGAGCCCCCCAAAATTTCAAAATAGATATTTTTCCATATATACATAGAATAATTTAATAACTCAATGTGCGCTTGTTTAAAAGGTATTTTTATCACCTTTCAGAATCTGTATTGATACCACTATTTTTTTTTATTTTTAGTAGAGATATTAGGAATTTTTTTGTCGAAAAATAGTCTAAAATGAACTTTTAACTAATAAATTCTGAATTTTCTTCGATTTTTTTTATAGAGTATGAAAGTTCAGATAATTTCCAACAACTTTTATTACGATCAATTTTATTGTTTCCGAACTCCTTTTTGTAGGAAAATCGATCTGATAAAATCAACATTTTCAAGGTTTCAATAAAAAAACAGTATTTTAAAATTTTTAATTCAATTTATTTTTAAATATTATTCTTGACCTACAATTTAATGTTTTAACGTGGTAATATTATTTTTTAAGGTCCTTTTTACTTTCCATTTGAGGAGTTTTCTTACGACTTTGTAATGTCACTGCCATAACTCCTTCACGATTCTTTTCTATAACTCGTTTTGAAACACTCGTTAATAATTGTACATGGCTTTCTGTTCCTTGTATGTGTATTGGAATTTGTGGATCAGCCAGTGGAGGTTCATCGAAATCTAAGTATTCTACCAAGTGATCATGTGGAATCTGTCGAGTAAATGCTGGTTCAAATAATATTTCGTCGTTATTCATATCAACCATACTGACATAATCGGTAGCATCGAAATTTAAGATATTTTTGTTGTAAACTCTGAGTTTAGTTGGATCGTAAAATTTTTCTCGATTGTGTAAAATCTGTTTGATAGCTGTATCCCGTATTATCATCAAATAACATTGTTAATAAAATATTTTCTGGATGTGCGTAATATGAGTTGTTTTGAATTACACCATCTACAATATTACGTAAGGTTGGTTGAAGTATCGTGTCCAACGTATAAATTTTAATAAAAGTGCACTGCCGTACACAACAGAGTTATAAAACTTCACATTGAAGTACATTGGCACATAAACTGTAATAATATAAACTGCCAAAGTATTAGTTGTTACATATAATCGTAGTAATCTACTTGCTTTGGTTGACCAACGAGAATGTGCAATTGGTCCTGGTTTAATGTTAGCTAAATCAACTGGAACAATACCATTCGAAATTGCTTTAGCTATTTGATATAAATATTTAACATCTGTTGATAGTTCGAGCTCATGTTCATGATCCATCATTGCAGGCATATTCTCCAGTGGTAGTGGATCAAAATCAGCTACTACCTGAAAAATGAAATGTTTAGATCAATTAAAGTGCAATTATTTTATTTTAACTTTATTCCAATCGAAAAAGTAAAATAATGACAATAAATAATGATAATAAACGATGATATTAAATAAAATAAAGTGTTACATACCTGCAATTTCTCACATTCTTGAATAGCTTTGAACAACTTTCCACTTGCTGCTCGTGGTCCACTGGTGACTGTTGTGTCCAATGCTTGATATAAATGACGAAATGGCAGTTCATTGAAATGAAGCAGACATATAAACCAGTGAATTGGTCTATTTAACTGTTTTTCAAATAATCGTAAAACACCATTTTCTGTTCCAGTATATGCTGGCCCACCATCACTGCATATGCCAATTAATTGATCAACTGTTAATGTTTTATTGTTGAAAAATTCATTCAGTTTTCTGTGTTTGGTTTTTGCATCTTCTTGACTACCCACATTTACATATCTAAGTAACTCATTATAGGGCTCTTTCAGAACAACTAAAGGCGGTTCTGCAATGGGTAGTGTGCGCGCCTCTTGTACTTCAGATCCTGGGTTCGATTCCTGCTCTGACCACCTTCAAATTTCTTTCGGCGGCGGTCACCTCGCATAGTGACGGCGACACTATCGAGTATATAGCCATGAAAAAGCTTCTCAAAATACCGTTCGGAATCGGTGTAAAACTGTAGGTCCCAATCAGTGAGTGAAAACTGGAAAGCGTACAGCTCAGTGATTGTGAGAAGTTCTCCCCGGTCCCTTCATGGGATGTAATGGGAAACCATTTATTTTTTTTTTTTTAAAGGCGGTTCTTTTACCATAGTGGTATGAAATTTGTCATTAATTTTCTCTGTAGTTAAGGAGTCATCTTTTCTACCATCGAAGGAGAATGCAGTTATGGAATAATTTGTATGTCGTGTACGAAGCACTGCATCTCTAGATTTAACTTTTCCTCTAGCCACTTTTGATTTATCCATAATAACAAGATTACCATGAACATCTCTAAAATTTATATCTTCGAATAGAGCTGTTGCTAAACATGAAGCGACTCTATCTGAAACACCGAATCTATCACACTACATAGCAAAATTTAAGGCATCGTATCTTTGAGTATAATGACGTCGTCTCATTTGAACAGTTGCTTCTGGAACTTCTGTCGTAGCTTCATTTTCATCTTCATCCATGTGTAATTCAGGTGGTTCGTATGTTTGATCATCAATACCAGTTGTAAGTGTTGGTATTGTTGTAGCTACTTCTTCAACGTCTTCCGTATATTCAGGTATTGTGAATTTTCTATCATTATGCTGGTCCATCATAAATTCTTTTAGATGTTCTGGAATCTATCCACACGAGCATTCTGTTGTTTTTAATTTGCAATTACATTTGCCAATATAAAATAATTCGTTTATTGAATCAACAAATGCTTTAAATTCATCTCTTTTGTTTCTATGTTGTACATGTTTCTGGTATTTATCAAGCAAACCAGTTAATTTATTGAAAACACTCTTTCTATTAATGATTTCAATATTTAATTTACACCAAATTTGGATCAATTGATGTGTTACGTGAGGAGTAAAAGTTTTATACGAGAACATTTTGTTTTCAAATTTAGCACGATCACTTAAAAAAAAAAATATTTTAAAATGTCACATTTAGTAGACAAACTAAGATCATTTAAATCACTTGATGAACCCAAAACAACAATATCTTGATGAGGGATGTTAGTCAATCTAGACTCAAAACTTGTTGATGTTGTTGCTTCCATTTGCGAAGACACCGCAGACGATGTTGATGGTTCTTGATTATCCATAATAACTTTGATATTATCACTGCACTCTTTGATTGTGTTACACTAAATTTAAAAATAAAAAAAATATTGGTATTGTGATAACCGAGTTTCTATTTAAGTATTTTGGCAAACTGCGTGCGCATTGCACGATGAACGATTTAGGAAGAAGGAAAAGCAAGCTTGGCAACGTTTAGTATTGGTAAACGTCATTATTTTGTAACGTCATTATTCAGTGTTACAAAATTGTTCAATTGAACAATGCTGCCATTGACGACTTATACTACAGGTACCAATACAGATTCTGAAAGGTGATAAAAATACCTTTTGGGGGGCTCCAAATCCGACTTAGAGCTATGGTCTCTTAAGCAAAATTTCTCAGAATCACCTATAGATTACGTTTTTGCTATACGCTTCATCAAAAAAAAATCGTTCCATACAATTTGACCCGCCCTTAACCGAAAAATTTGAGAGCATGCAAATGAGTATACACAAAAACCGGGTTCGTATTTCGTGGGTACTGAGTTGTCCTTGGTTACTCATTACCCAGGGTAACCCATCCCCATTTTTGATGAAAAAAAAATTTCTATATCTCGGAAAGGGACCATCCAATCGGATAAATATCCAATTTTTGAGGGTTTCTAAGGGTTTTCATAAAGTGGTCCAATTCGAATGGAAGAATTTTTTTCAAAAAAACGCCAAAAAATGAAAATCGTTAAATAAAAAAAGTGGTTATAACTCGGAAACGGTGCACCCAATCGAACAAATAATAAAAATTTCACCAATGGATGTTTACAATATGGCATCACTTTTTTTCTCTAAAACTAAAATTTTTCAAATAAAGAAAATCGCCAAAACGGTTTTTCATAAATTGGTCCAATTCGTATGGAAGAATTTTTTCAAAAATCGCCAAAAATAAGAAAATCGCTAAAATGGAAAAGTGCTTATATCTCGCAAACGGAGCGTCGATTTTCTAAGAGTTTTTCATAAACTGGTCCAATTCGTTTGGAAGAATTTTTTTTTTTAAAAAACCAAAATATGAAAATCGCTAAACTAAAAAAGATTCTACCCTACAAATTGGACCAGTTTATGAAAAACCATTAGAAACTCGAAGAAATTGGTTATTTTTACGATTGGGCGCTCCGTTTCCGAGATTTAGATATGAGGGCATTTTAGCGATTTTATTTCTAAAAATTTTGTTTAAGCGATTTTTTAAAAAAAGTGATTCCATTTGAAGGCATCCTTTGGTTAAATCCTCCTGTGAAGGTCAAATTTTTATTTCCAAGTTATAGACACTTTTCTATTTTAACGATTTTCTTATTTTGGCGATTTTTTGAAAAACAATTGGACCACTTTATGAAAAACCCTTAGAAATCCTCAAAATTGGTTATTTTTCGATTGGAGGTTCTGTTTCCGACATATGGAAATTTTTTATAATTTTTTCATATTTTCGAAAAAAAATGGGGATAGGTATTTTCCCCATTACCCTGAGCGCAATGTGTAATTCCCCATCGTCGTGGGTAGGTACCCTTTAACCTGAGGGTAGTGGGTCATTGTGATGTCCAAAAAACCTGTAATTTTTTAGAAACTGGTTTTCGGATTGTTCGAAAAATCAAGTTTTCAAGAAACCGGTTTTCGATTTGTTTGAAAAATCAATTTTTCAAGAAACCGGTTTACGGTTTTAATTTGGGCATAAAGCGTTGTAACTGGTTTTGTGCTTTGAATTAAATGAAATATGCAGCACTTGCAATACATTTGGTTAGCAACCATTTCATATTTCATTTAATTTCATTAGGCTGTTAATTGTAAATAAAAACCATGTATTTAAAGTTAAAATCTTCATTGTTTATTCTTCAATAATATTCATTGTTTATTCTTCAGAACACAATTAGTAATTAACACAATTATATAATTACTAATTCTGTTTATCTTCCTTACGATGCTACCCAATTGGTAGCGAAATATTGAAGAATAAAATAATTTAAAATAGACCTAACGCTCGCACATTGTAATCTTAAATATAATATGAAAGGTCGAATAAATCATCACATTTCAAAAATATCTATCATATCCCAATTAGGAATGCGTGTTTACTATAAAATTTAAAAGTTTTATTCAAATTCGCATTAAACTGATTTAAAACGAAAATCATATTTTATCAATTTTATCAATCATTTTATTAATTTTAAAACGTTTAGTTATCAAATAATCATAATTTTGAAATTTGAAAAAGAAATGTTTGAAAAGCCTAATTAATTCTAAATGAGTTTTTAATTAATTCTTATGCAAGTCATAAAATCATTAAAAAAATGGTTGGTATAACTTATTGAAGCATAAGATCATATTTGAAAATAGAAATCGTGTTTCTTAATTCCAAAATTTCACTAAAATTCCAAAATCATATTATTTATTTTTAATTTTTTAGGGATATTAACAGAAATCAAGTAAAAACCGATTAATCGACAGCAAATAACCGATTTCCGGGTTGTTCGTAAATTGCATTTTTTTAAAAACCGGCACACGGTTAAAAGCAAAAAACCCCGGTTAACCTATTTTTCGGGTTTGGGCACTCTATGTAGTAGCAACCCATTATAATTATTTTACCCATTACCCTAAGTGTAATGGGTAATCGTTATGGGTAATTTACCATTTTCGTGGGTAGCTGCCCATTATTTTCCCATACCCTGTGGGTAATGAGTAAACGTTCATTACACATTCCCCACGTCATTTGCAGATGTTGGCGGAGTTTCTGTCCGTTTCTTACCCTCTCAGAGCGGACTTCCGCAAGCTATCGGAATAAATGTTGTCCCACTTAACATAATCACATAATCCCAATACTACTACATCTACCTCGCTTCACATCGTATTGTGTTTTTGTGCACACACGCATACACGAATGCTTTGACGATACACAGTGAGATTCTAAGTAAGTGCAAAAAGTCTATTTTTCGACTGTAAAATATTAAAAATTTAATGCTGCAATTTTGTACGGAATTGTTTAGTTAAGAGAAATGCATCATTGCCTTTTTGCTTAGCGCAAAATAATTACTTAAAAATGCTTGGCAGAAGTAAAGCAAAAAGCGACTAAGTTTTTAATGCAACTTGAGGACCAGTATACGCATATTTGTTGTTCGTTTAACTATTTTATGTCATGATATTCTTAAAGTATGGTATTTTGTGATTCTTTAAGAAAACACAACGACTCTTTGGAAACTAATAGTTTGGAAACTATTTAAATTTAAAAAAAGCCCTTGAAATTACAGTGTTTTCTTTAGAGGAAAAAAAGGTTAGCTCCGGCGACCTCCATGCTCTGACTGCAATAAAATGAACGAAGGGAGTATATTCTTGCGATTTATTTAAACAAATCCTTATAATATTTTATACTGCTGTACAAAGTTATCAATTTTATGAAAAAAGTCACAAGAAATGACGCTACAAATTACAATTTTGGACAGTTTCTTTTGCAGGTCCGCTTCCGACTTTAATTCCTGTGATTCGTAAAACTCTTTTACTCTCTTAACTACTTCTCCTGTATGAGTTTTTCCCAACTTTGGGTTTGGAGAAGCTAAAATTCCCTTTTCATCCACAACTTTCTTTACAATAGAAATCATATGCTTTGTTACCCCGCTGAAATGTATCTGAATTTGGCTGTAAGACCAATCCGCAAATAATGATAAAAGTTTCATTTTTAGCTGCTTATCGTTTGTTTTTTCAAAGTATTCCTTTAATTTTAATATTATACCATCTCCTTGATTTATATTTTCTTCTTGTTCATTACCTTCATTGTTTTCATTAAATATTTTCTCTGAGATCAGACTAACGACTTTACGTTTTTTATGGGCGATATACTTTTTCTGGACCATTTTCCTTTTTTGGATGGGCGAATCTCCTAAGAATTTATGAAGAAAAGTACTAAAAATGCATCAGTGTGCATCTCTGAATTACTAAACAGCTTCAGATTTTGTGTTTATTTCGTGAAAAATGGATAAGAAATTTAAAATCCCTTAAATTGATTAAATTTGCATTGGAAGGGATGTGCACATTAATAAAAATAGCTGAATTCCATTTCATATTTGCTTTTAATGTATACCATATACAAACAGCTGTTTACGTACGGAATGTGCGTTCAGTTTGGCTCTTTGCTTAAGCAAATGACATTTGACGAAACTTTTTATTAAGTACATTATAGTTTGCCACACACAAAACATATGTATTCCCACAGTTACTTAAGCTGGCTTAAGCTCACACATGCACATTATAGTTAGCTGTTGTTTGTTTGATATACCCAGCGGGCAAAAAACCGAGCCTTAGCGAGTGTTACGCTAAATGCTCGGAAACGGGCTCAGAAAAGAGTATTTACCGGACCAAAACCGGGGGAGAAATTAAACTCGCCCAAATGTTCGCAAACTGGTTTAAAAACGCGTGCTGAACGGACGAAAAAAGAGAGGGAAACATTGTTGTCGTTGTGTCGTGCGCCAAACAGAGGCAGGCACACGACACAACAACCATGTTTTGGCAATTGCATTTTGTTTTATTTTTCGTGTTGTTCTCGCAAAAGATATTGCAAAAGTCTCGCAAACGAATCTCTTGCAAGACATCGTAAACGAAACTTTTACTGCCACAAACTGAGCGACTGATGTTTCATTTTCCGATCTGTTTTCGAGAGTTTTACCCGCAAAAGTTTCACGTAACTCTCGTATGCGATATCGTATACGAAGTTTTGGCCCGCTGGGTATGTATGTATGTTTTTGTGTGAAATACAAATATATGAACGCTTTGATGCTTTCTATTTTTGACGTTTTTCAGATTTCCGTATATGAATATAAAAAAAATTAATTTTTTTTTCTGACAACCACAAATTGAACAGTGCTAATAGTACTGCATTTTAGCCAAGATTCATAAAAATCTGAAACGGTCGTGTAAAAAATGTGTCCGGTTTGACATGGAATGAACGAATACGGATAAACGAATTTATTATTTTAAAACTGTTTAGGTAATGCTATCCCTTCCATACTCTTCGCCATCTCTTGAGTTAATTTTCAGTTAAAAGTGTTGTCTACACTACAACAAAGAGCTTAGCTTAGGCTATAAATTTAGTTTAACCACATAACTCCGATCTATTTTACCATTTATACATTATAGAACTCGCCACTCTGTTTGCCAAATTATAAGTAACTTTCCAGTCGGTCCGCAGTTCCCGAGTAATGGGCAAAAATGGAAAATTTTATATTTTCTTCGGGGAACACATCAAGCAAAGAAAATCGTGCGTTTGTTGGTAAAGTGCGTTTGTCTCGACTTGAAATATATACTTTGAAATTAGTAGTTTCAATAAAATACAACAATTTTGACTTTATGTAAATTGATCCAATTTAAAAATGCAAGGCCATCACCGGTTTGGATGATGTAATCAGAACTCAAAGTTACATTTAGTCAGGGGGTATCCGTGCCACAAATCGTCGACTGTGAAGTTGGATATTGATATTTGGATTTCGCAGAAGGTGGATGTGCCGAATTGTGGTCTAGAAACGCAGTTTCAAAAGCATGCTCAGTTGTAAATACAAAATAGTTAGGTAATTCTAATAAATAATAAATTGCATAAAATATAAATTATTAAAATCGGAATCGAAAAAATTGCTTAATTTAGCCAGTGTGAACATCAATATGGACTCCTGTGTGTTCATATGCATAACTAGAAACATCTACTGCTGTCATTCGCGGATCAATTTTGACCATTTGTCTGTTTTGGCGAGCAGTTGTTATACGTGGGCGACCACTACCCGACAATCTTTACACGTATTTTCTTATTTTAAATCGCGAAGCAATTTTGCACATCATAGTTTTGCTTATATTAAATAGGAGCCCAATTTCCCTCATGGATTTACCATCTCCTACGGCTTGAATAGCAGCTGATCTGCTATCAGCTGACAGCTGTTTCTATTATAAATTCAACAATGTTCAAGTTTTAAATTGCATTCTTGTTTTAATACACATAACTTACTAACTTTTACTACTGATTCAGTACATAGCATTTTGTTTTTCCGTCCAAATTATTCACCTTTTTCACCTTAGCATTTTGTTTCCGTTCAAATTATTCACCTTTCTCACTGAATATACAAAATTATACCTTTCACAAAAAAAAAGTGAATCGTAATGCTGTCAATAAGCATATTCCGATTACATGGAAAAAAAAGATACACATTTGAAGACCACATAACCACAGCTCGCAAGTGTAAACACGTCAGTTATATTACTTGAATATGAAAATTAGAAAATAAACTAACTTAATATTAAATGTACAACATTTGTGGGACAATTTGCAATTAAATTAAATATAAATTTTAAATTGTTTAAATGTTTTCGTAGGTTTAAGATTAAATATGTCGTTCTTTTACATTTGTGATAGTGTACCACATAGTTGTATTAAAACAGCCTTCTCTAGCCTTATACTAATACTAAAGTCTTAGGTGAAAAATTTAAACTGCAAAATTGTATTAGGCAAAAGTATATGGTTTAAATACTTATTTCTACCATTGGAAAAATGTTAAATAGTTTCCTATACTTATACTCACTGCTAGTATTGTCTTACTATTAATAAACAAATTTGACGAAAACAAATTTTAAATATATATACATATATCCATTTTGCGGTTTCAAAAGTAAACGTAAATAAAAGATATATAAAATATTTTTTTTCATATTTCTTTTTTATTATAAAGTTTGAACGTTGACATTATGTGTGAAACACTACATCATTTAAATGACCACCACGCGAAGTGTTGCAAGCATTGATTCTTTTGAGGTAATTTTCGACCACTTTTTGACACATATTGGGCGGTATCTCAGCCATAACTTGACGAATGTTGGTTCTTAAGTGCTCAAGAGTTAAGGGTTTATCTGCATAAACACGGTCTTTCGCGTAGCCCCACAAAAAAAGTCTAATGGTGTCAAATCGCATGATCTTGGTGGCCAGTTGATATCACCATGACGAGAAATTACGCGGCCAGGAAATGTCTCTTGCAATAAAGCCATATTCGCTCGAGTTGTGTGGCATGTGGCACCGTCTTGCTGAAACCACATATTCTTCAAGTCGTATTCTTCAATAGCAGGCAAAAAAAGTCGAGTATCATATGACCATAACGCTCCGAATGTCACGTCGTTTTCGAAGAAGTAAGGTCCAATCACACCTTCGGACCCAAGAGCGCACCAAACAGTGACTTTATCTGGATGTAATGGCCTCTCTTCAATTACTTGAGGATTCTCAGAACCCCAAATATGACAATTTTGTTTATTAACATACCCACCGAGTGAGAAATGTGCTTCATCGCTGAAGAAAATTTTGTTCGAAAAATCGCGTCCACCGCCTGTTGTTCAAGCACCCATTCCACGTATCTACGACGTTGTGAATGGTCAGCTGGGTTCAGTCGTTGTGTGAGCTGGACTTTATATGGATGTAGGTGTAGATCAGTGATGGCCACACTAACACTAGGAAAGTACGTTTGGGTGCATGCAATAATAGGCAACTGCGCTGTACATGAATGCCAAACAGCAACTGAGTTCATTTGAGTAAACACGTTGTTTTGTTGTTGCTACAGTCAAATGAGCATGAACGTGTGGGAGCAGAGCGTCCAGCAGCATTTTTCGTTTCCTACCACATGTGGTATGTTTTTCAATTTTTGGCCATCACTGGTGTAGATCCAAATGCAAAATACGCCATAATGTGCCGTAAGACAGTCCTAATTCCTGAGAACATTCGGGTCTTCGGTAACACTTTCACTTACAGCAGCGATATTTTCAGCGGAACGAGCGACACCATGATGCACAGGCCTTACAATATCTGTAACCGCTCCAATCTCTCACAATTTTGCCAATTGCTTGCGTAGTTGGACGATTATGTAAACCATAATCTCCTCTTAAAGCACGATATGTGGCTGTGCCAGAATCACCATTTCTGTAGTAGGTTTTAATAATTTTTATGCGTTGTGTGATATTTAAGCGATCCATTTTCGTCAATGTCAGACTTTCAACTGAAAAGAAAAAAAATTGGTTTAACAACTTAGTTTGACAGACGTCGAATTCCAGCCCTATACTTTTGAAACCACGAAATGGATAACTCTTATAAGTACACATGCAAATATGAAATAATACTGTTATAAATTTTAAATCACAATTTTTTTATAATCCATATAATTTAACATGTTAGAAATTTTTTATAGTAATTTTAAGCAGAACAATTGTGAATTTTTGTAAAACAGACTTCCACTGGTTTGTAACTAACGATACATAAAATATAAACACTAAAATTCGTAAACTGAGAATATTGTGTTGCGACTTAATATCAGATTATAATCTGTGCATTATAAGATTTAACTATTAATTATTTATATTTATTAAACCGCAAAGTGCTAAATTATTTTACTAATGTAATCAGATGGGGGGATACACTGTCAACAGTCAGGAGCATCATATAAATCTGTTTACCTATAAATATTTATCAAAACTCTGTAATTATAATTCTAAAAAGTATCTAATATTATTGAAAATTTGTTGTATGTATGTAAATATATAATTAAATAAATTGAGTTTAAATAATTGTGTATTGATGCAAAATTGTTTTTGCCTTTGTCACAGAATTCCTGAGCACTTCCCTGCAGTTTCAAAAGTAGCTAGTGGCTCTATGTAGTCAGTTATTTCGTTAGCGAAAAGTCTAACTAACTACTTGAGTGGCTACAGGTAATGCTAGAGTTCGCCTTTTGATTATTATAAGTATGAAAACAAGGAAAAAATGCACTGAGCCGTTATCCCGTTATGATTTGGTGGTTGCTTGGTTATTTTTTGTGTTGGCGTCAGTTGCTATTAAACGTTCGTAGAAGTATCATCGTGACAGCGTACGTGGGTTAGAAGTATAAAAAAGTGAGTATAATACAAACAAAAGACAAATTAAACGCTTAATAAAGAAAAAAGGAACAAATTGTGCAAAAGTTTGAAAATGTAGAAAAAGAATGTGGTGAAGATAATGAAAAAGATTTATTCATAATATTAATTCATTATGGTCCGGCGAATTCATCAAGCGGATTGTACTAGGCAAGTAGTTAGTACAATGTTGTTAGATATTTCGTCAATTCCATGTAACCAGCGATCTGCATGGTACATGGTAGTACAGAGGGTAGTCACTGACCATGTTAAATTCGTCAGTGTAAAGCATTGCTGGTAGTCTGGCGGGTAGTTAATGGTAATTATTGGTAGTTAGGGAAATAACTAAAAATTCGTTAGCTACGTCGACTGCAGGGTTTCTGTAAACATGGATGAACTATTAATTAAAGGTATACATATATATCTTTATTGAATATGGCCCCGAGGGGCGGCAATACGATGTCAGTTGGATATACAGTGCAGTCGCGAAATCGTGAATACCCTAAAGTGTAAACAACTCGAAAATGTGAATCCAATAATTTTTGTACACAGTACTCTAAAACATGAACAAAGTCTGGCCGCTCTAAAACCTGAACAAACACTTCTGAGCCTATGCTAATTGTGTAACTGTTCTTCACTAAATTCGGTATTCTTGGAATAACAATGCATATTCAGTGTGTGTGTTACATTCAAATAGAGCGGTCAGTGCACCAGTTGCTCTTGTACTGCAAGCTTTATACACGCAGTGTGTCAGTGAGAATTTGTGTCATAAAACTTTTATCGTAAACGGGAGTTTTTTTTTTGACAAAACGTCTTCTAAAAAGCCGGGAGTGTTGAGTTTTAAAGACGAGTATAACATTGTGGAACTTATACAAAAAAGTTACACTGTAACAAATCTAGCCAACAAATATTTGGTGGCAATGTCAACACTTTGCTCGATTAGAAATCAACAAATGCGCCAAAAAATAGGTTCTGTGGTCCTGGTGAACGCAAAACATTACGCAATTCTGACTTACCAAAAATGGAGAAATCGCTTTATAAATAGTTTATTACTATGATTAAGAGGAAAATGCCTGTAAGTGGTTTGATGCTTAAAGCAAAGGCTTTCGAAATTCACGGTAAGATAAAGGTAAGCAACTGTACCTTTAATGCTAGTGATGGGTGGCTTTAAAACTTCAGAAAAAGATATGGAGTGAGACTTCTTAAAATTTCCGGAGATAAGCTTTCTGCACAACCACAATTAGTAGACCCTTTCAAACAAAAGTTAAAAACAATCGGGTTATGTAACGATCAGCTGTACAACGCTGATGAATCAGGCTTGTACTGGAGAACGTATGTTTCATCGATGGAAAAAGTGCCCCTGGTGCTAAAATGGAGAAACAGCGATTAACGTTTATGTGTAGCTCTAATGCCTCAGGAACCCATAAACTTAAACGTCTGGTAATCGGGAAAGCTAGGAACCCCAGATGCTTTACACAATTCACAAAAGTTCAAAGTCTGTTTGGATGAGGACTTCGATTTTGTATGATTGGTTCCGCCACAGTTTTGTACCGGAGGTATACGTTTGAAGTGAATAGAAAGCTTCATGAAATAATTTCTTCCTGGTTTAGGTTACAAATTTCTTGAAGCTAACGGGACTGCCAGTAAAACCTCTTTAATTAATAGACATTGCCCCGTCACATCCCTCTGAAAGAGAATTAACGTCTCAAGAAGGATCTATTTGCGTAATGTTTTTGCCCCCAAATGTCACCTCTTTAATTCAGCCAATGGACCAGAACATTTTCAAAATTAACCAACTTTATTATAGAAGTAGTCTATTGGAGTTAATAGCAAATAAAGAAACAGACATATTGGAATCCACTAAAACGACGGCTTTAAAAGATGCGATTACTCTTTTAGACACTTCTTGGGGCCGAATTACGAAAGACACACTTGTCACAAGTTGGAAAAATATTTTGAACATGACATTCCATTAAGCAGTTCTTCAGGCGTTAAACCCTCAGGTTCGTTTTCTTCTTATGTATCCACAATATTTAGCAACACTTTTACTTCAGGTGGAAATACTATCAGTATCCCTTGTTCCCAATATTTAACAACACTTTTACTTCAGGTGGAAATACTATCAGTATCCCTTGTGCAGGATTGGAACAACATCTTAATGAAAACACGACAGAATATGAAGTTTTTGAAATTAATGATGGAATAAATGAAACCAACGATGGCGAAGAAAATGATATCGCTTCGGAGCAGCGAGAAATACACATTAATTTAAAGGAAGTAGTAGAAGCATTTAATTATGTTATAAAATGGGTTGGAAAAGAAATGGTGGAACAAACAGACTTTGAGGTGTTGATAAAAATGATAGAAAATGCGGTATTAAATATGGTTAAAAGACTCGTCAACAAATTAACCGAATCAGCAATGTTTGATATTCACCCCTATCGCGGTTGTCGTAGTCGTATTTCGACAGCTGTCGTAGGCGTAGTCGAATTTACATTTTAGTGGTATCATGTAAACTTTTCGACTACGACGTATTTGTAATAGATTTTGAATTACTTGTTGGTGCAACAGAGTTGAATAATTGTGTAAATGTGCACTTTATTTGCATCCCTGTTGCAAAATAATTAAACTGTTTTACATGAGCTGAAATAAAAAGAACTGAAAATAAATGTAAAAAATTCAAGAAACAATAAAATGTTAAGTGTAGCGTTCTATTCATCATCTGACGACGAGGATGAACTCACTAATAGCGAGATGTCTGCTAGAAGACGACAATTGAGGCAACAATCCGATATATTCGGCTTACCAAGTAAAAAGTAAGTAAACGATTTTCGGTTATAATAGCTTACTTTATTTGTTTTCAGATTTGTTAGCTATTTCAGATTAATTAAAGCAGCCTTTAAATATGTTCTGGAGAAAATTTCACTAAAACTAAAGGACCCACAAAGGGCAACCTCCGTGCCGAAATTGTTAAGATTGGCAGCAACTTTAAGAATTATTGCCGAAGGCAGTTACCAGAAAGGAGCCGGTAACGACTATAATGTGAATTTATGCCAATCTACGGTAAGCACAGTTTTCCATGAGTGCATTGAAGCTATGCACAGAGAACTTTGTCCAAGATGGATAACATTTGAAATGGAAGAAAAACAAGAAATTAAAACCCATTTTTTATCGGAAAACTGGATTTCCAGGAGTGATAGGGTGCATCGATGGAACGCATGTTAAAATTATACCACCATCAATTAATGAACGTTTCAAGTTCACTAACAGGAAGGGATTCTGCAGTCTAAATACAATGCTGGTAATTTTTTATACAAAATAAAGTTTTCTGTATTTATTTTATATTATATTTTTCAATATTTAGTCAGGTTCAAGATCGTTTTCTATTTAAAATAAATTAAATAAAATTTAAAAACCTATATGTATTGATGCTTATGGGTGGATGGTAAGGAGTATAGCTATTTCAATGTCACCAAACATATCATCAGCCCCCTTCTCCACAAGTATTCCCTTGGCCTATCGAGACTTATGAGCATAAGCAGACAACATGTAAATGAGAACTGCCCATAACCCCCGTCCCGAAAGAACAAAGACTTGCTCCCAAAGCACCAACACAATAAGTCAATGCATCAACACATATAGGTTTTTAAATTTCTATTTAATTTATTTTAAATAGAAAATGATCTTGAACCTGACTAAATATAGAAAAACATATTAAATCAAAAGATCGAATAAATGTACTTTAGTACAAAAGAACATTTTATATTATATTCAACTGGTATGCGATCACAAGCTAAGAATTAGATATATTTCTTCTCATACTCCCGGTTTCTCTCACGATTCTATGATATGGAATGTTAGTGGCCTGAAACGTCATTTAAAGGAGAAAAACGAAAGTGGTGAAAGGAATACATGGTTGCTAGGTAAGTAAAATTGTATTAGATTTATTTATTTTATTACATTAGTTGTTCTTAATTATATGTAGGAGACGCAGATTATCCATTAAAGCCCTACTTGATGACACCGTTTCGATTAACGCAGGAGGGATCACCAGAGAGTAGTTTCAACCAAATAGAGCGAACAATAGGAGTTTTGAAAAATAGATTTCGCTGCATATTGGCAGCAAGACAACTTCACTATTCTCCGGAAGTTGCAGGAAAAATTATAGATGTTTGTGCGCTTTGCACAACATTTGCATTGACTATAAGATAGAATGTCCTGAAACCCACATGGAAATTGAAGAAATGCAAATTGATGAACCTGAATGTGACGACTTAAGAGCTTCAGATATTAGGATGAAAATAACGCAAGCATTAAATCTATAGTTTGATTTCGTAGTAATTCATTTTATTTAAAACAAAAAAGTAATCCAATACATAAATAAACATGAAGTTAATCTTATTCTAATGTAGTACTTATTAATAATTATATAGAGCTCCTTAATTCCTCTAGTTCTATTTTTCTTCTTTTCAAATCTAATTCACTTTTTCTTATTTCAAGAAGTTCTCTTCGGTGTTCATCTTTTTTTTTAGGTGTATTTTAAAAAGTTTTAATTTTTCTTCTTTTAACTTATATGTTTTTGTAGAATATCTTTCTATTTCTGCTAGTTTTGTTTTTAATGTTGTATACAATTCTTGCTGTAATTTTATTTGCTCTTCTAGAAGCGAAACTTTATCTTTGGCCTTATTACGAGTTGCTTTAGATTTTCGTATATTCGTAGAAGTAGAGGCCTCTTGGCTTTCGTCGCAGCTATATGCAACAGCAGTTGTTGGCTCAGCTTCCTTTGAAGCGCTCCTATGTGTTGTAATACCAAATGATGGTCCAGGGTTTATAACTGATTCTATTTGTAGTAAATTAGCTGCGGCCTCTTTTACAGTTGACAGGATATACTGCTTATAGGGCCCTCCACCTGTTGCGCGAATCTCAGCCTTGTTATGGACAAGCTTTCTCTTTAATTTGAACTTAAAGTCTGCCCACACCTTCATCCAGCCTTCGCCATTACGAGATGGTGGACCAATAACATTAAGATCCTCCGCAATTTTGCTCCATTCATCCTTAACATTAATTTTGTTAAGGTTTTTGTGGTAACTTTCGCCAATTCTGGTTTCTTCTCCATTATTCGTACCAACTTCTCAAATTGATTTGGGGTAGTGATTTTTATCCTTAAATCAATAAAAACATGATTGTTAATAATTATTTATTCACAAAAATTAAAAAATGTATTTATTCATTGACTTACATATTGTTTGCAGCCATTTTTGAAACTATTTTAGAGCCGTCGTCTGTGATAAATTCAACGACAGTTTTTGTTAAATTCGCCCGGCGAATACGACACTCACAATACAATTAATTGTAAAAGAGTGGCGAACAGCGTTGTAAATTTGTCGTATTCGACACATACAATACCGTTTTGTAAAAACGCCACGAAATCGACACGACTACGACAATCACAATAAGGGTGATTATTAATAGTTATGAAATGAAAAGTACCTACTTATGTTTACTTATTTTAAAATGGACTAATGTTTTTGGTTTTTAATAAAATTTAAAAATGCTTCGTTGAAGCTAAATCTTAATTTCTAATTGTTTTAAAAGACTTCGAATTTAAGGAAAAACACATACTTTATTGTCCTATTTTGACATTTGAAAACATGAACATATTCGTAAAGGTGAACAGCCGTGGTAAAAATTAGTTCACGTTTCCGCGAGTATTTCGCAAGAAGACATTTTCAACCCGAGTTCGTATTTACCCCCCATTCGCCCATAACCCACAGCGTATGGGGAAAATAATGTGTAGCTGCTAGGGATGCCAAATGGGAAATCCCGGGATTGAAGAATCCCGGGATTTTAATGAAATCGCACGATGTTTTTAAAATAATTTTTGTTTTTCTTTGAGAAAAGTAAAAAAATCGATAATTTTTCTAAATGTCAACATCCGAGAACTCGATAACTAAGCGAGTTATCACAAAGTGCTAATTTATTTTATGAGTTTGTTTTGAATTGTTTTATAAAAAAACTGATATCAATGGCTTTACAAGATACGTTAACGCCATAACCCTCTCACATATCCCAATTTTCGGGGCCTATAACTCCGAAACTATGCCTTTGCCCCGATTTTTTTATTTTAAATTTTTTGCTTAGAATAACGTATTTTACCACCTTGTGGTTGTTTTTTAGAGTGTAAAGCCTAAAATAGACCTGTTCCCAAAAAAATTTAAAAATAGAATCCCGAAAAATCTCGGGATCCTGAAAATCCCGGGGTTTCGGGATCGGGATTTCGAAAATCCCGAATCCCGGGATTTTTCTAAAATCAATCCCGTTTAGCATCCCACAGTGATGTGTAATTACCAACTCGGTATGGGGAATATAATTGGTAGCTACCCACAGCGATAGGGAATTACCAATTACCTACAGGATGTGGGTAAAATAATGGGTAGTTACCCACAACAATGGGAAAAGTACCCGTCACGATTGCCTATTACCCACAGGGTAGGGTATCCCACCGTCATGGATAACTACCCATTACCGCATTATATAATATCAACTACATAATAAAATATCCCGCCTTCCGATAACTCATTTCACATGTGCAGATGGAATACTCAAAGTCATCCCTTCTACCAGTAAACCAAGGTGTTCCACTGGGTTTAATAATGGGACCCTTGCTTTTTTCATTGTATGCAAACGATCTCAATTATTCTCAAAAATTATCTCAATAATTGCCGTGTACACCTGTACGCAGATGGTGTTCAGGTACACATAAGTTGTGCTTAGGGAATGCAAATTCTCAGACTTTTTCATTTCCCGTGAAGGCGGGAAAAATAAATGAATTTCCCGGGATCCCGAGAATTCCCGTTTCAAATGCGAGTCCCTTATTTGATAAATTTTTTCGATTTTTTTCGGCCACTTTCGTACCACAAAAATCTACCATTTAATGTATCTAACGTGGGTGTATGTACTTCTATTTTAAATTTGGCACCCTAATATCTCTGAAACTTATTTAACTTCTACACCAACCATATCTAAATCTATAAGTGTTAAGGATAAAACTAGCGCATTTTTTATAAAGTTCATTGCCACCTCATCTGCCCAATGTCATACAGCACGCTATGTTTATATACAACGTACAAATGCTTAGCGGCGACAAACTCATTTTGAACTTTCTCCGCTTTGTGGCACAATCTAAGGTGAAACTATTGGTGTCGATTTCGTGCATAAAGTTGTAGTTTAAACCTACAGAAGGTCACTTTAAAATTACAATTTAAACAATTACAGTATTTGCAAAGATCAGATAATACATAAGTCCTTCTGCAAGATATTCATGATTTATATAGTGCAACACGAAAAAATATAACTATATACGGAGACCACTACGTGACAAAAAACAAAACCCCGTGCCTCCCAGTTTTGCCCAAAGTCATGAACTTTTTTTATGGGCCCCAAAGATTTGGGACCTCGGTGTCATTTTTGCAAAAAAAAAATTATCATATTGTCAGGGTCATATCTTGCAATCCGTACAAAATTTTGATTTACTCACTTATAAAGCTTATTAGCTTTATATTACTTTCAAAAAAGTCGAGCATAAAAATGCTCCAATGATACCAAGGCTGTCTGTATAGCTATTTCGGATCTTGCCAAGATCTTCATCAGCAGACGTTTTTGGTGAATTCTTCAAAAATATATATCCAGAAACACTCATCATATTAATGAGAATTCCCTTATATACTCGTTTGAAGAATACCAAGCACTACCATTGGAACACTTTCATGCACAACTCTTTTTATCATGCCGAAAAACCATTGGTTTTAAACAGACATGATTTGTTTTTGTTATGTCATTACAAAAACAACAAAACAGAGGGTTGCCATCAACAATATTATTGTTTCAAGCTAGCGGTGCTCTTCGTCAACTTTCATCACTTCCCTTACGGGAATTTTTATTCGGTCTGTTTTCTAAAACTTACAAATTTATTCAAGCTCAAGACCTTTTTAAATAATATAAAGCTTATTAGCTTTATATTACTTTCAAAAAAGTCGAGCATAAAAATGCTCCAATGATACCAAGGCTGTCTGCTGATGAAGATCTTGGCAAGATCCGAAATAGCTATACAGACAGCCTTGGTATCATTGGAGCATTTTTATGCTCGACTTTTTTGAAAGTAATATATATTATTTAAAAAGGTCTTGAGCTTGAATAAATTTGTAAGTTTTAACAAATTCTTTAAAAAAATTAAATTTTTTTTTACCTTTTGTTCCCAGTTTAGGTCCATAGGTAGCAAATCGTTCAAAATTCAAGGAAACAATTAACTACAAAAATTTACCCAAGATTCTAGAACATATGAACTTCCTAGGAATGACTTTTAACACCGATTAGGTAGCGCTTAAATTTCCCGCTTAAATTTCCCGGAAATGTTTTAATTTCATTTGTTTTTTCTTTACTTCGACATTAAGATAGGATGGTATCTATTACAAAAATAATAAAAAAAATATTCGTATTATGATTATAATGTTGATGGCCCTGGACTTGCAAATCGCCCTCTCTTAAGTTGTGGATCCAAATCTTCGTCCGAATCTGACTCTGATTCAGAACTTATGGTGTCCACAGGCACGTTGCTTCCAGACTGCCATCCATCATCAGCTTTTCTTCTTCAAATAATTCATTAACATCATACTGGGTGATCTTGAGACTCCACCAACATACCTGAAATGAATTAGAAAAGAAATCAGACAAGGAATGCAAAGCAATGCATGAATAAAATTGATATTACCTCTGCAAGCAATGCGTCGAGTTTTTTGCCTTTATGCCGTTATTCCATGGGCATTGTGCTTTGGTGAAACCGTTCTACAACAAGACAAGAGCTACAACTTTCCATCAGAGAGTAAATCACAATTCCGAACGGTTTACAAGATATGAGCCCGACAAAATTATCACTTTTTTGCAAAAATGACACCGAGGCCCCAAATCTTTGGGGGGCCATAAAAAAAGTGCATGACTTTGGGCAAATCTGGGAGACACGGGTCTTATTTTTTGTCTTTTATAACATAGTGGGGTCCGTATATGGTTATATTTCCATGACTTAAAAAAATAATACAATGAAATTAAAAAATTTCCGGGAAATTTTTCACTTTTGCGGGTACCTAACCGCTACCTAAACGATGTTAAGAATCATTCCGAGGAAGTTCATATGTCCTCGAAAGTTGTTTACTGAGATGTTAGGTACATTTTTGTCGTTGAGTATTTCCTTGAATTTTGAGCGATTTGCTACGTATGGACCTGAACAGGGGAAAGAAGGTACAAAAATAGAATTTTTCAAACTTTTTTTTGATTTTATACGTTCACAATTATGACAAGAGCTACAAGTTTTCCTCAGAGAATAGATCAAAATTGCGAATGAATTGCATGATATGAGCCTGACAAAATGATCACTTTTTTGCAAAAATGACACTGAGGCCCCAAATGTTTGGGGGCCATAAAAAAAAATGCATGAATTTGTGCAAAACTGGGAGACACGGGTCTTTTTTTGTCTTTTATAACGTAGTGGTGTCCGTGTGTGGTTATATTTCCATGACTTAAACAAATTACACACAGTGTCATAGACCATGCAGCAAACTAAGGTAAAAGTGTTTGATTGATACTAATGACTGCTAAATTATGTTTGCATCGAACGAAAATACGAATTCCCTTTTATTTCTGTCCGAATTATGACAATGAAATGGTCTACAACGTCGTCGTCATTAAGAGAACACGAAGAGAGGCATATAAGCTCTTTTCTATTGCTCTGTGGGTAGACTCATAAACTATGATTCAGATCTACCATACAGAGTAAAAAAACGCGTCCAATAACCTGATCAGCAATGTGATCAATGCCAGCGAAAAGCAATTCCCGCCAAAAAAAAATTTACAAACTAAAACAAACACTCAAACTAAATGACTTCCCAATACATGTCATTTTTAGACTCATAGACAAAAAACTAGACACATTAACAGACGAAACATAGACTAATGTAGGTATAGATATATTTATTCTCTCATCTGACGTTTCATTTCATACTCTTCGTCGTAGGTTTGTGGAAATGAGAGCAATTAAAGTTAAAATTTACTTACACCAGGTGGAGTTACAAAATATGTTCACTTAACTTTTTCATGTCGTTTTGGTGTAGAACTGATAAATTTAAATGTATTTTGCACTTTTTTGTTGACTTTTATCGTTGGTATACATTTGTATTGTATTTAACACAACAAAAACACGAAATTCGGTTGTTATTCCTTAGTTCGACGTTGTTAACTATTGCCTCTATCTGGTATTATTGAACCCATGTTTTCCACCATCCAATGTTTACTTTCCACCGTACCTATGACGTTTAATTTATTGAGAGTATAAATGTATCTATACCTATATTAGTCTATGAGACGAAATATCTACGTTAAAAACAACATTGACAAACGAACGAGTTAGAAGCTCGAAAACAATATTTAAGCATCACGTCTATTGAAAAGTTACAGACAATAAAAAATTTAGAGAATAATAGTAATTCCACATTAACCAAACACCACAGTTAGGCCACTCTTCGAAAGCACAAAAGATAAAATAACCGAAGAACAACAATGCAATATTGTTTATGAAATCCTGTGCAAAGGAACAAACGATGAAAAATGTGACAAAATATACATAGGTACAATAAAACGATCAATACAAACTAGACTGTCAGAACACGAAGCAGACATAAAGAAAAACAAAACCAGCACAGAAAGTTCAGTCGGGTGAACCGAATAAAACATACCCTCTCCCGAAGTCATCCATTGAAATCCAGGAGTTCTGCTGAATAGTGGCATTGCGCTAAATATTAGTCAATACTCAACTTAATTACGAGCCTAAGTGATTATAGGGAGTTATCGTGACTACCAGCCAATTGTCCGCCCAATATTTATATGGGATGTACAAAAATGGGCATTGCGAAGTTGTTCATCTGTTTTTACACAGTATTACACAAAATATTGATCAGTACCAAATTCTGTTAAGATCGGTGGTGGTATTCGGGATATATCGAGTCGGCCAGCTGGAAAGCTGCCCAACTTGTGCATGGGAGGTACGAAAATGGGCTTGGACAGTTGTTAGTCTTTAATTTTTAGGTAAACATTGCCGTGTACCCAATTTCATTAAGATCTCTTGTAGTCTACGAGGGTTATCGTGTCGATCAACCAGTCATCCACATAAGTTTTGTGTGCATTTGACTAAGTTTTATCTAGTACATACTAAATTTCAAAACTTCGGTTCTGAGGGAGTTGTCTTGCCGAACAACCAGCCGGCCGCACAACCTATCTTGGTAGGGCATGGCAAAACCACCCTTGTCTTAATCAGTGGCTGGCGTTTGATGATACGAAGCCTATAACCTAATTTCATTAAGATCGGAAGTGTTTAACGGGAGTTATCTGATTGACAACCTGGACGACCACCAAGATTTTGTATGGGAGGTACCAGAATGGCCGTGTCAAGACGACTTATTTTCAATAAAAGAGTGGCATTTGACTAAATTTTGTCTAGTACCAAATTTCATAAAGACTGGTTCGGTTTTGCGGGAGTTATCTTGCCGAACAACTTATGTATGGGAAGCACCAACATGGACGTTGCAAAATCATCATTATCTTACTTGGTGACTCGCGTTTGCTGACATGAAGCCTATAACCTAATTTCGTTAAGATTGTGTTTCACGCGAATTATTGCATTGACAACTCGGATGACCACCAATCTTTTGTATGGGAGGTACCAGAATGGGCGTGGCAGCCTCGCCAATTTTCTCCAGTTAAGTAGACATTTATAGATTGTTAACTAATGTTAGAGTTGAAGCTAATCACATCGACCATTAAAAAGTTTTAGAAAAAACATGATTTTGTGCCAAATGTGTCGATTTGTATGGGAGTCAAAACGACCATTTAATTCCCAACCTAAGCTTGGACAAATAATGGTCACTAATAAAATATAATTGTGATCTGGCTAAACAACCAGCCGGCCGAAAAACTTTTGTAACGAAGATACCAAAATGCGAGTGGTAAACCCACCTTTGTATTGGATAAATAAAAGTCACTGAACAAATTTCGATGTGATCGATAAAGGCAGTTATCGTGTTGACCAGCCAGCTAGGCAGGCGTCCGAATTTCCGAACTAATTTCGTCCAAAGTTACTGAGGGTCTAAGATGGCTACTTCGATGCGGTACATTTTTTTCCGTATTACTATATGATATATACACCCTCCCTATGGGTGAGTGTATAAACACCACAGCAATAGCTCAACATATGTTAGAGCACGGACAGAACCCAGATTTCGACAGCACAAAAGTCTTAGATATAGAAAAGAAACAAAACAGGAGAATGACATTGAAAAGCCTGAGCATAAGATAAAAAGTAATAAGACAGTTAACATAATAAAGGCCAACTACAACAAAATTTTACATCGCACAACATGACCGGAAATAAAACAATTCAGTTGGATAATAATTTGATCTAATAGTATTTACATTTTACAAGGTAAGATTTTGAATGTTACATATCATCGGTTTCCGTCCAAATTGACTAATGTAATTTAAAGTAAGTTTCATGACGGTTTACATCTTTATATTAATTGTAATAAGTATATTTTATGGGTTTGGGGAATTGTTTATTAAAAGGAAAAAAACTCTCTGTAGAAGTTGGAAATTGCCAACGAAACGTCGGAAAAATAAATGAAATAAAAGTATGTATTTTGCCTTTGCCAACATTGACCAGTATAGCCGCTTATCACAGTCTTAAATACATTCAACAATCATATTTATTTATTTATTGGAACGAAGTTCCTTATCGCACATTGCGGGATGGGGGCTAAATGATCAAATTTTAAACAACTTTTTTTTAACTGTATTATGCTATAGCCCAGTATACAACCCAGTATTATACTGCATACTTTTAGGATTTAACTATTTTTCACGTATGTGCATCTAAATAAATCATAATATATTTTTATAAGCACCGTTATTGTCTGATGGATTATAAATGAAAAAATAGTGATAGACTTTTTCCAGAATCGGTACTGAGAGAATTTATCTACTTTTGTCTGTCCGTCCTTCGTTAAATTCGTCTTAAAAGTAAAGAAAATGATAACAACAGAACTGTGGATCTTAAAAGCAATCGCTAACCTAGCCCTTCTTTACATTCATTCTTTATTTTAGTAAATGTATTAACCTCCTTAATTAAATAAAAGATTTGTAAGAAAACATTTTTATGTATTTAAATAGATTTATTTCAAAAACAACCGAATAGAATATTTGTGAGAATATTTATTTATTCTGCAGACAGTGGCGGACTAAGGCTAAAGCGGGCCCTTGACAACATTGTAATTTCGGGCCTATTTTTCAATCATGACACATACTTTGCGTTTAGTAGTTTGGTTTTAAAGCATATATATAGTATGTAGTTCTATTAAATTATCGGATTCCAAGAAAAAAATAAAAATATACATATACAAAAACTAAATAATCATATTTTATTAAAACAAACAAACATGAACATAATTTATTAAAACAACCAATAATGCTTAAACAAATACTCGTATACCCAGATTGATTAGTTGTATTGCCTTTTTTCTCACTTTCAATTCTGCACACTCGTCAATTAGTTTGTCATAATTAGTAGAATTATTTAAAAACGGAACTAATGGACATGGTTCAGGGCCCCCCTTCTGTAAAGACAAAGACGGAAATCTCGTCGCAGATGTGCAGAGCATGTTGGGAATATGGAGAGATAATTTTTCCGCGCTACTGGTATCTGAGACATCCAATGACGATGGGACAATCGATCAAAATTTCGACGACGACGTCGATTGCCCACCTCCTAACCAAGACGAGGTCAGAACAGCTATTGTCCGGCTTAAGAACAACAAAGCCACAGGAGCCGATGGATTACCGGCGGAGCTGTTTAAGGCTGGCGGCGATGAGCTGAAAATTTGGTTAGATGAATGCATGCCCGGCGATTGGAGTCTCAGTGTACTATGTCCCATATTTAAAAAAGGTGACCCGAGTATCTGTGCCAACTACCGTGGAATAAGCCTTTTATCCATAGCATATAAGGTTCTATCAAGTATAATGTGCGAAAGACTAAAACCAATTATCGCTGACCTGATTGGACCATACCAGTGTGGCTTTAGGCATGGAAAATCGACAACTGACCAGATTTTCACGCTACGCCAAATCCTGGAGAAGACACACGAAAAACAAATCGACACCTATCATATATTTATCGATTATAAGGCGGCCTTCGATAGTCCGATACGGGAGAAACTCTATGAAGCAATGTCTGAGCTTGGTAGTCCTGCAAAACTCATACGCCTTTGCAGGATGACCTTGACGAACACCAAATCCGCAGTGAAAGTTGGTAAGGATCTTACCGAATCTTTCGAAACTAAGCGAGTCCTCAGGCAAGGCGACACCCTATCGTGCGATCTCTTTAACATCTTAATTTAGATCATTATGAGAAAAGCTGTAGTCAACTTGAATATAACCATCAGCAGCAAAAGTCACATGCTGCTCGAGTATGTTGATGATATAGATATCATTGGGCGCACAATTAGAGAAGTTACTGCGGTTTTTTCGAGAATTGAGAAAGAGTCAGCAAAGGTGGGTCTGACGGTTAATGAGGACAAGACAAAATTAATGGTTTCAACGAACACGGCCTCCACGCGATTAGACCAAAGCGGCCTCGGATCTGCCGTAAACAAAAACAACAACGTCAGCTTTGATATCAAGCGGAGAATTGTGCTTGTGAATAGATCTTATGTTGGGCTAAGCAAGCACTTTAGAGATAAAGCCCTCTCTCGAGTAGCAAAAGTCCAGCTGTACCAGACTGTCATTCAACCTGTCTTGCTTTATGGCGCAGGATCCTGGGTCCTACGGCAAGCAGACGAAACATCTGAAGGAGTCTTCGAGAGAAAAATACTCCGAAAAATTTATGGCCCTATAGTGCACAACGGCGAGTATCGGCGACGCATGAATCAGGAGCTGTATGAGCTTTATCCTGATAACGCAATTGCGCTGGCTAGGCCATGTCAGTAGAATGGATGAAGACGAACCAGCACGAAGGGTTTTCGAAACCGAACTCGAAGGAAGACGAAAAATAGGAAGACCAGGACTCCGCTGGATGGATCAGGTTGACGAATCCCTGCGTACACTTGGTATTGCCAACTGGAGACACTTTGTATGAAATCTATCAATGAATCATATATTAAAACTGGAGTATTTAGGGATTAGTCTTTTTGTTAACGAGTCTTTTTCGAAGCTCTCATTCCCCCTAAAATTTTTCCCATATAGTAAGTAACAGTACCTGCTCAAATGTATCAATTTTTTTCATATTTGTTTGAGGAAAAATTACATAAACCATGTTTAATTTCTTCATAATTTTCCTTTAAGGATTTCACAGCATCGAAACGAGCAGACCACCTGGTGTCACAAATAGGCTTAATACTCAAGTGTTTGCCCTTACAAAATTTTTGTAATGCATTCCACCTATGTTTAGAACTTGAAAAAAATACGTTCCATTCCTGAACGATATTGAAAAAAGTGATAATTTCCATGCGACTTTCGGCAGCAGCGTTTCCAATTAAATTTAATGAATGATTTGCGCATGTTATAAAATGGGCAGAAAAAATATGTTGTTTTATTCTGGATTGGAATTCCTTATATTTTACCTGACATATTAAACGTATTATCATTATTCTGTCCCCGACTGTTAGTGATGTCTAAATCAATATTATTTAAAAATTCTAAAATAACTTTCTCCAAGTTTTCACCCGTATTAGAAAATATAGGTAAAAATACCAAAAAAAACTTTCTTTTACACCACTTTTCTTTTATACCAAAATTACGTTTTCATAGAAATTGATCTTGAACCGGAAAAATATTAAAAATAACATCTTAAAGATCGAATAATAACACGGCAATTGTTGTTTCTTTTTTTGAAACAACAACATATATGTATGCAATGGCTTTCAATGAAAGCCTGCGTAGGAAAGAAATGTTGTGAATATTGATGGTTATGGCAAAGTATTGTTGTGGATGTTTTCGCACAAGTACGAGTTTTAGGCAATTCTCGCTTACAAGACATTTGTTTATCCCCATAATGTGTGATAATATACCTAAATACTCTTGGAGAAGAGAGCGGATGATATGCCTTGGTGGGCATTGAAATAGCTATATTCCCAACCATCCACCATAATAATCAATTTCAAATTATTTCTTTAATAATACATTCTATGAAAATGTACTTTTTGTTATAAAAGTACTTTTTCATAGAAATTGATCTCGAACCGGAAAAAGTATTAAAGAAAATAACATATTAAAGATCGAATAATAAAACTAAAATGGAAGTAAAAATTAATTATAAATATTTAAAACCTTATTTTCGGGCCCCAATAATTACGGGCCCCAATAATTACGGGCCCTAGGTATATGCCTAGGTTGCCTAGGCTTTAGTCCGCCCCTGTCTGCAGATGTGTTAAAATAAAAACTAAATTAAAAACGTACATATGATAAATGTTTAAGCGAAAATATAAAAACTTAACTACTCAGACAGTTCATGGAATTTATGTTGATAAACATAAAATATTTATATAAAACTACTTTTACAAATCTGAAAATTTTTGTCTATATTATTTTACTAATAACAATAAATACTGTTTCTGCCCTTCATTGTTGGTGTGTAGCTTATTGTATTCCTCCATCAACGCTACTCCACGTTCTGCTATATCATTTACTACTCTCATAGGAGGTGCAATATCTCTACCATTTACATAATCCTCATTCTCTTCCCAACTTTCAAAATTTTTCTCTAAGAAATTACATGAAATGCCGGTTATGTTAAAAAATATTAAAGAGTTTTTTGAAACAAAATCTTCTATTTGTTTGCTTTTTATTAGGCTTGCGTCTAATCTAATTCATTGCAAAGGAATTTCCGCTCTTTCAACAACTAAAGAGTTCCCCATCTTTTTTTTTGTTTCAAACGAAATATGGTTGTCAAAATATGCGAGTGCAATTAGATCTTCTGATAAGTACAAAAGGTGCCCACAAGAATTTTTTAATTGCTACGGTTGCAATCATCTCATTTACTTCTTCATAATATTTCCGATCTTTTAATTGCTGAAAATCATTTCTTGAAGCACAAATCGCTGAAGGGATTACAAACCAATAATTTACTAAAATTCTTAGAAAAAATATGCAAATATCTCGAATTGAGGACAATTCACTTTCGCTTACCATAAACTCATTTCTAAATAAAAAAGTCTTTAAACAATAAACTGCTTTCGCCATCCACCTAGCCCGGTGAAGACCTCCTGGAGCTCTAAAAGATATTCCACTTTCGGGAATACCTCCTAAAAATATTAGAGATAACTTTAGTAGTTCTTTGTAGTCATCTCCAGGCTGAAACTCTTTTAACTGACTTTTCAGAAACCGAATGGTCTCATCGGCAACATTTTTCAATTTCTCCAACACAAAAATATCATCAGTTCCGGATTTAAAGTTGCTCCGATTAATTTTACTCCAGGATAAATTAAATCTCTTAAATTTTAATGGTTCTGGTACGGTTGAAGTACCAACAGCCTTGCGAAAAAGAGCTTCAAGCATTATGTCCAGAATATGATGACGGCACGCCAGCCAAAGCAAATATGTATCCAGTTTTACATGCACCATTTCTTCTTCCAGTATTTGTGGGAGTTGTATCAAAGCTCATGCATTTGATTTTATCCCTTATATTCCATTCCAGCAGTGTATCAAAAACTGCCGAAGCAGCTGCAACCCGTTCCAGCAGACAATTTTGGCACTGCAAGAAATTGGTCAACTTTCATACCAGAATTGGAAAGCGCTCTACGGAATTACTTCCGCTGATGTCTTCTAACATTTATCTATCCCAGTGAATAGTAAGTGGAACGTCAGGCTTAAACTTACTTTTAATAGATTCGGCCATATTCTGTCGAAAGTCAATACGTTGTCGCCGAATAGAAGAAGTGCTGATGTTGTATATTGAAGCTTCACCACCAATGTGCTTAACTGTTTCTGTTAGTTTTGCAACTTCAAGACTTACAGCTACATTTTTATTTAAAATTGTGTTCTGTCTCTACATACTTTTTGCTTTTCCGCTGGTTCAGAAATATTAAAAGAAGGTAACACTTGTTCATCGTCACTTGATGATGAAGATAGTTGTATTCGACTCCGCTTATTAATAAAATCGATAGACTGGATCTCACCCTCCAGCATTTTTTTTCACGAATCTCTTTTATGTGAGACTATTTTAAACCTTTACTAAACCGTCATAAAAGTGTTGAATCAACATTACCTATTTTTCATTTCAGGTATTTAAGTGTGTCGAGGGTACTTGGGAAATTCAATAAACAAGTTCATACATTATTTGGTTTTACGGCTCACAAACATTAAAACAATTATAAAGGCAACGATTTTTCTCGAAAATACCAAAGTTTAAGGCCCGGTCGCCACCCCTAAACCTTAATGAAATAAATTGAAAAAAACATGTGTTATTTTGTCACGGTACTTAATATTTTTTCCGGTGGGCCCGAACAAAAATCCAAAAACAAAAACTATGCGCCAAATATGAACCGGCCTATTGTACAGTCAAGGATGTATATGAGGGTTGTGTTCTTTCATATTAGCTTTGTGATAATCATGCCATTGTGAAGTGTGCTAGCTTCAATGGAAGGCATTATGACATATTAACGGCTAAGGAAAGCCGGCTGTTGTTGGAAATGTAAGGAATTCGATGCTGACTCTTTTTAGGTTATTTGCCTTTTGCGTTATTACCAGTATTACCCCATTCTGTGTGTTTGCAGCTCAAGTCTCCCGCTAGTACATAGTAGTTATTTGAATTTTGAAGATTCATAAAATCAAATAGTTTTTGCAAGTCTGCTCGTATTGAATTTATATTGCCGACCGGATAGTACACACATGTAATAACTAAAACGTTGTCGTAGTAAACGGGCATGTTTATGGAGCATGTCTCTAAAGCATCTAGCGAATATCTACTTTAGTTATCGTGACTGTATGTTATTCTTGATTAATATAGCAGTTTCCCCACTCCTTGTTGCATCAATTCGATATTTGCTTATGATTTTATAATTTTTAAATATTGCATTGTGTCTATGGTTTAATTTTGCCTCATTTAATAGGATAATATCTACTATCTATCTACTCTTAAAAATTTACCTATTCTTGGAAAAATTTACCAATTCAAAACAAAAATACCATTTCTTAGAAAAACCGTTTCTTCAAAAAAATATCTTTTTATAAAAATACTTTTTCATACAAAAATTCCTTTTCTTAAAAATAAAATATTACCTTTTATCTTCAGATAAGTAGGCTTTCTGAAAATAAGTAAATTTTCTTAAAAAATAACCTTTTCTAAAAAGAGTACCACTTCTTTAAAAAGTAACTGTTCTTTCAAAAGTACTGTAAGTACCTTTTCTTAAAAAAAAAACATTACCTTTTAATAAAGGAAGTACCTCTCTTTTAAAAAGGACCTAAAAATATAATTAGTTTTTAAAAATACATTGCAGAAAAAAAAAGTTCTTAAAATTTTTTTTTTATTTTGCAAAAAGTACATTTTCTTAAAAATCCATTTAAATTATCGTACTTTTCAACGGGCGCATTACACGTGCCGGAACTGACTAGTATACAGGGTGTCCCCTAAACTTTTGTCTAAACTTAAACACGTGATAGCTGAGAACAAAGGCTACAATGTTTGTTCTTACGCCAATTGCCTATGTGGCTTCGTTTTCGAGATATTCGTGTTTAAAATAATTGCATTTTTGAATGCATTTTCAATAAATGCATAATCTACTTTTTAAATGAAAAAGAAATATCATTGAAAATTGCTTCAAAATTGATTTTAAATAATTTATTTTTTCGTTTGAAATGAAAACGAATTTTTTTTTTAAATGTTTTCAATTAACGAAAATTTTCAAAATGAGGGCCTTGTTGCGTTATGCATAAGCGGTCTCTTATTTCAGTTGTAGTTGTATTAATAGTCATTTGCTGTCGCATTTGATTTAAAATCAATTTTGAAGCAATTTTCAATGATATTTCTTTTTCATTTAAAAAGTAGATTATGCATTTATTGAAAATGCATTCAAAAATGCAATTAATTTAAACACGAATATCTCGAAAACGAAGCCACGTAGGCAATTGGCGTAAGAAAAAACATTGTAGCTTTTGTTCTCAGCTATCACGTGTTTAAGTTTAGACAAAAGTTTAGAGGACACCCTGTATAATATATAGCGAAAAAAAACTTCGTTCCAACCGGGTGTCCCATGACACCTCAGGTGATTTTTCACTCCAAATAACAAAAAGCTTTATCATAAAAACGTAAGACATGAATTCTTTTTAAAAAACAAACATAATTTTAACAAAGTTTCCAGTTGTCTGCAAATCATCATCATCAGATTTTTGCTGGGCGCTAAATTAGCACAAATTAAACTACATAAATTTATACAAAAAAAAAGTTGGGTTCCCTAGATTTAAAGATTAAACAATAGCAATTCCAGAACCAAACAAAATTTTTTTCGTGCACCCTAAACACGGCTCTTTCAAATTTATGGGCGCCACTTTTTTTTTAGCGATTTTATTATTTTGGCGATTTTTCGAAAAAAAATTCTTCCATACGAATTGGACCACTTTGTGAAAAACCCTTAGAAACGTGCAAAAATTGGTTATTTTTCGATTCGACGCTCGGTTTCCGAGATAAAAACATGAGGGTGTTTTAGCGATTTGTTGTTTAAAAAAATTTATTTTCACCCATTGGTTAAAGTCTACAACGGAGGTAAAATTTTTCTTATTTTTTCGATTGCACGCACCGTTTTCGAGTTATAGCCACTATTTTATTTTAGCGATTTTCTTATTTTGGCGATTTTTGCAAGCAAATTGTTCCATGCGAATTGGACCACTTTATGAAAAACCCTTAAAAACCAGCAAAAATTGGTTATTTTTTCGTTTGGGCGCTCCTTTTCCGAGATATAGATATTTTTTCTAACTTTTTCATATTTTCGATCAAAAATGTGGATGGGTTACCCTGGGTAACCCATTATCCATCGTCGTGGGTAGCTACCCATTATTTTCCCCTTTTCCCTGAGGGTAATGGGTAATCGTGAAGTGTAATTCCTCATTGTCGTGGGTAGGTACCCATTATTTTCCCCATCACCCTGTGGGAAGTGGGTAATCGTGATGGATAATTTCCCATCATCGTGGGTAACTATCCATTATTTTCCCCATTACCCAGAGGGTACACATGATGGGTAATTCCCATTGTCGAGGATAACTACCCATTACTTTCACCATACTCTGTGGGTAATGGGTAAACGATCGCTACCCATTCCCCATGGCAATAATAATGGGTTACCCAGGGTAACTCATTGCTCGCGAAATACGAACCCTGCTTATAACACTTCCTCTTATATTAATCATGATTGAATGTGTGCATTAATTTACATGTTCAGTGGAGTACGTTTCCTTTCAGTCCTATTTCCGTTTCATGTTCACACAGTCTCATACTGAAAGTATGTATACAACTCTGCGGTTGAAATGATTTGTGATATGATAATATCATTATCGAGATAAATTTACTCGATCTTGGGTACACAAATGTATGAGAAATCACATGATAATAGAGTGATTTGTCGATTATCGAATCGATCGGCAAGATCGAGTGCATGTAAATGCCCTATAACAGTTACAAGTCGATATTTGAAATCTCTGGTACTTCTTGATAAATTTTGTGTTTACGAATAAAACTGGATACTTCCAAAAGCAAAAGTTTCATTATTTTGAAATGCCTTTACTTGTGTTACAAAAAATGTCCGGCTTAAGGAGGTAGAAACGTTATAGAAGAAGTCATTAGTCGAATTTGACGTCAGAGTGAAAAATTATGCACGCGGGAAAAGTTTTTGCGATCAGACTTCAAATGACTACACAGCGAAAACAACTAAAAGGGTGGTATTTAGGGTGCACGGTTCTGGAATTGTTGTTGCTTAATCTTTAAATCTTGGCGTGACTTTTTTTTTATTATTTATTTTGATTTAGCCGCAAATTTTCCATTTAGCATTTGGCATTCCTTTAGCATTGTTGAATTATTCATTTATCAGTTTCTACCCTTTTTAATCTAATAAATCTCAAATATTTTAATTTTATTCTTCTTTTATACTCGTAAGTAAAAACGTCTGCTAAAATTTTAGTCGATTAACAATGGCTAGTGTAAAAACTCATTTTGAAATGACAGGATCATGCCATCAAGCAAATATTTTAAAAAATTTATACATCGATAAGAATTTATTATATTTAAAGTTTTTGAAACCTTCTGATGTGCAAAGAGTAAATAAAATGTTTGAAAGTAATGATGTTGACCCTACACTCTTGTTATCAGAACTATACGATCTTCGAAAAGAGCTCTGCTATCAACTAGGTTTAAAATCTGACAATTTTGATCCTATAAATACATTTTCAGAGGACTTTTTTTTGTTGCAAAGCCGTATTTCAGTTACAATTTTGAAACATTTTTAAAATCAAAAAAAGCTGTAACTAATTCTGAAATTTTTGTGTTCCATAATATTTATAGTTTACTATTGAATAAAATATTTGTTGTTGTTTATTTAATCGATTTTTTTATTCAAATGAATTAAAATGTATATGTATGGAAGCACAAGAGACGGATTACGAAAAATAAATGCGTTATAAAGGATATAGAAATTAAAAAGAAATTTGTATATTTTAGCATTAATTTTTAGCATTAAAAGAAAAAATGTAGCATTTTTTAGCATTATTTTGGAACCGATTTAGCTGCAACAATTTTTTAGATCTAGTCACACTGGTCAGGATGGAGTCTGGTCACCGTAATTGAAGTATATTTCAAGAACTACCCACTAGATATGGGAATTTTAGTTCACTCAAGTGCGCGAGTTACGTATCCGTATCCCACTGTCCCCTACGCCACTGAAATAAATGAACTTGTAAATCGATACATTAATGATCAAATTGTTGTGCACAGCAAAAGCTAAAGGCAACGACCGAAAGCGTTTCCGTTACTTTGTTTGCTCTGCACAAATAGAGCAATATGCTGAGTGGACATATCTCGTCCACCACACAAAATTCTTGAAGTGGAAACGTTTTGAATATTTTGTAGTTAAGACAGTCTTAAGATAATTAATGAATAAAGCAGTACTTCATAGCTGAAGCTATTTAGTGTTTTATTTGGGATATCATAGCTGAAGCTATTTAGACCACAACGTAATTGGCGCAGTCGGGAAAGTTAAATTCCTAAGAATTTAAAATCCAATGTCGTTTGAGTCACGGTTATAAAGTGAAATTTAACTTACAATAAAAACAAAAACAAAAACATTATTTTAATTGAGCTACAAATTTAATATACATTGAACATAAAAAGACCAATATATATAAATTGTATTTTAAAGGACATTATCGAACAATTTAGAAGACTAAAACCCTTGGAAAAAGGTACACTCATCCAATTCATCACATCTGTGGAAGCTACAATTGATCTATGTATGGACAACAACGATTTGATGGAATACGGCGTTCAAATTGTAGCAAATGAAAAAATCAGTGGTGACTTTGCATACTTAATAAGACAACTAGGCCCTAAACGAACATGGGAGAGGATGAAAAGTACATTGAAACGTCATCTACAGCCGAAGAAAACTTATGCAGATTTATTCAACCATTGCAGAATGATTAAGACGATAATCCTGTTAATGATAGTTTGCATGCCAATGCTTTCGAAGGCGAACATTCAAATAACACCAATTGATAACGAAAATGGATACAGTGTGTTGAAAATATTTGATACTGAAATAGTAAACGAAACTAAAATAGTACTACACATTATCCGACCAATCGAAATAAACCAAATCATAGATGATCTAGAACAAAATACAATAGGATTGAAAAACGATTATAGAAGCATTATCCAATCTGAAATTACCACCCTTAGGACTAAACTGAGATCTATAATGCCTTTGAGTAACCGGCAAAAACTTGGCTTACTGAATATAGTCGGATCGGTAGACAAATGGCTATTTGGTGTAATGGACGATGAGGACAGACAAAATATAATAAGTCAACTAGAAATTGCTAATGGCAATAATCATAATATAATTGAAACTGTTAATCAGCAAGTAATTATAAATAACCACTTTAATGATAGCATCAATCTGATAAGATCCAGTATTCTAGATGATAGAAAGAAAATTGATTTAGCCATAAATAGCATCCAAATACAAAATTCGGAAATAAGAAGTCAATTGCTCTTTAACGACCAACTAATGAAATTAAAATTTTTAGAGAATAAGATAAACCAAATTCTTGACAATATATCCTCTGCTAAATATAAAATTTTTCATCCCTCTATTTTGACTTCCGAGGAAATAGATAAATATAATATCGATTTTTATAAATTAAAATTAATCAAAATGGGTGTATTACTATACAATAATGATTGTTTAATATTTTCAATTAAAATACCTGTAAATTTTATTAAAGTTGAAGTCAGATTAATTCTACCCATGCCTAATAACATGTATTATGAAATCGAAGAAAAACAAGAAATGATTGTAAACATAAACAACAATACATATACTTACAGCACTAATAAAATGTTAAAAGAATTAAAATTAACAAAAAATTGTGTATTTAAAGATAATTGTAAATTAATATTTAACAACAAAACATCTTTTGAATTGATGGACGATGAAACTGTAATAGTGAAAAATACCGTAAATATGAAAATCGATAACAATTGCAATGCAAATACATACAAGCTTTATAATAGATGGTAATAATATCGAAATGTTTTCAAATTGTAAAATAACTATTCAGAATGAAATATTCTATAACCAAAAAGAAAGTTACTTGGAAAAGATTCCAGATTTTACGAATTACAACAAAAACAATTTTACAAGTAAACTAACTTTCAACGATATAGTTTTAAGTAATTATAAAAATATTGAGAATATTAATGAATTGAAAAAGCATCAACAGATTTCATATACACTGATTGTATTTATATCTATATCGATAGTGATAAGCTTAACAATAATATGTTACATTTTTAAAGCAAAATCTGTAAACATTAAAATTGACGAAAGAATTCAGGAGAATTCTGGGACAAATGGGAGAGGAGTTACGTATCCGTATCCCACTGTCCCCTACGCCACTGAAATAAATGAAATTGTAAATCGATACATTAATGATCAAATTGTTGTGCAAAGCAAAAGCTAAAGGCAACGACCGAAATCGTTTCCGTTACTTTGTTTGCTCTGCACAAATAGAGCAATATGCTGAGTGGACATATCTCGTCCACCACACAAAATTCTTGAAGTGGAAACGTTTTGAATATTTTGTAGTTAAGACAGTCTTAAGATAATTAATGAATAAAGCAGTACTTCATAGCTGAAGCTATTTAGTGTTTTATTTGGGATATCATAACTGAAGCTATTTAGACCACAACGTAATTCGCGCTCACTTTAGTCCACCTCAGCAGAATGGACTATGTAGTTCATTCATTTAGTTCATTGTATCATTTCAGTTCAGCAATTCATACGAGCTGTGAGCGAAAGAGCGGTGTTAAGTTCAATTTGCCGATTTAGTTTGATGTGATTTATTTTTGCTTATTTCTGGAGTGTTTTGGATTTGTGATCTTTTTATAATAAATCTCGACATTCAAGGCATTTATAAGCTTACGCGGAGGTCACAATTGAGCAGGGTCTGTAATTTTACACTTCCATTCCACAAAGACTGTAAAATTAGGTAGCACACGCAAGAAAAAACTCGTACCTCCCAAACGAAATCTCAGATAACTGAAGTTCGTTTGTGGACTGTAGTTGGAAGAAACGAACTTCTGTTAAGCCATACATGTCATTTCGTTTGGGAGAACCGAAAAATGTTTGCAGCAAACGAGTTATGAAAGACATAAGCTGAAAAAAGCGTTTGCGAGAAACGAAAAACGGTTCCGCCAACTGTTCCCTCGGTTACAGCAACCGAGTTGTAGTTAGTCCTAACTAAAAAAACGTTTGCGAGAACTGAAAAACGTTTGCAGTAAAAGAGTTATGAAAAATTAAAGCTGAAAAACGTTTGTTATAAACGAAAAACGGTTCCACCAACTGTTCTTTCGGTTACAGCAACCGTGTTGTAGTTACAGCAACCGAGTTGTAGTTGTAGTTACTCTACTCAGTACAATATTACTTATACATTAAAATTAATATTTATGGTTTCCATATGCTCTTTTTTGTATAAATTTCCAACTTTTAAGCATGAAAGACATAGACGACGACAGGCTTCCGACCACAACCTGTCAAAAATAAAATACATGTGTTTATATGGAAGTGAATATTTTAACGACGGCAAGGCGACACGACTGCATGACAATCAACAGGTTAGAGCTGTCAATGCCTGAAGTGGCACCACTGACAGAATAATCAGCTGTTTATTGTTGAACAACTTTCACAATTGGTTGTTTGTTTTTGTTTTAATTATTCTTTTTGTTTGTTTATTGAAGTAGGTAAGTATTTGTTGTTATATTTATTATTAATATTTGTTTGTTATTGTTTTGCATTTCAAATTTAATAGTTTAAAATGAACATTGATGAGCAGCTTCTTGAGGAAGTGCGAAGCCGCGAAATTCTTTATGACCTGGCACAAGCGGGTTATAAAAACATATAGAAAAAGGAGTACGAGTGGAGAGAAGTAGCTGCTGCTATGCATCTATGGCTTTTCTATTGGAAAATCGTTCCATTTTTTTTTATAAGAGCCAGCAATAAACTAAAGTTTGCTACGGACATCCGAAATGCTTTAAAAAAGTGTTCTTCGTCCTTCTGTTTTAGCTGCTGAATGCACGTTCGGTAGAAGCCCTCCTGATGCCGAGTTAGATTCACCGGACGAACTTCGTACTTCATATACTGTTTTCACAATTTTTGTTACGTTTGTGATAATATTTATTAAATATTCTCCAGACATTGTCTTTTCTTTTAACACAAATAACACAAACGTCAAAATTACCGATCAGCTATTTACTTTGCAGTTGCCGTCTTGAAAATAATTCAGTAGCTGCCACACGTCTATATTTGCAGTCGTGTAGCCTGTTGTCGTCGTTGTGTTTCATGCTTTATGATTTTGGTTTTACCCATAAAGTTTGTTTTAAAAAAATTTGGAATTTTTGTCTATATTTTCAGTGTCTACTAACACGTCCGTCTCGCCTTGCATTCAAATAACAACTAAAAGCGCAGCAAACTACAACAAGATATATTGACAAGGCAAAATCATTTTATGTTTATGCGTGAGTGTGTATGCCAAACGAGTGGATACGACTGTGCATACAGTCGACAGAATGAGAGAAATTTACGTTCTTCGTATTCTGTGGTCTCATTAGAAACATGGCTAATTTCAGTTATCGCAAACGGTTTTTAACTTGCGACAAATGTAATTTAGTACGCGTTTAATGCAAACGAGATCTCGTTTGCAACAACATGATACACATTTGCGATATATGAGTTTATTCGGGAGAACTTCTTAAACGGTTGCGATTAATAAATTAATACAAATCAATCAAAGTATTGTTGTGGCAACCGAGCAATAAACGTTTTTTTTTTCTTTGCGAGCAACTGTTAATAAAATGACAGAAAACTTGCACAACTGAAACAAACAAATTGCTGAAACAAGCAAACTACTGAAACAAAAGAGCGGAACATTGTGACCTAGTTCACAAGAGTGAATGGTTCAATTGAACTAGTTCGGTCGTGAACTACACAACTCTACTACCCACCTCTACAAATAACGAGAGCAGACATACATACTTAAATCAAAATACAATAAGTTTGTGAGAAGTGTCAAAATAGTGAATACAGCCATAGAGAAATAGGAAAGGAAAAGCCCACTTCATCGAGTTCGAGTTGCTGTTTTATTTTACTCGGTGGTTGGACATAAAATGGACAGAAATAAAAAGGAATGCGTATTAGACTTGTGTCGAACGCGTTCACTAGTTATCGAACTGGTCCATTTAAGGTGCCCAGGCATACCAAACACGTACCTACTCGCCGTATCGAACATGTGCATTACGTTCGTGAGGGTGATGTCTGGTCACCCTGAATGAACTACATATATAGTTCATGAACTATCCAACTCTAATGCGTATCTATCGTACGTTCGATGCGACCAACATAGAACATAATTTATATGTCATTAGCATTAGCGCTATTTAATCTTAGATTGCTGCATAGTTTGCTTCTGGTTGCTTATCGTTCTCTCGCCCATCCATTCTGTTTTCTATCATTTTCCTACTGCATAGTCGATCAGCTATGTCATGGATACCCCCTGATACAGCAGTGATCACAGCAAAGAAATAAATTAGAATTACTTAATACATCAAAACAATAGTCCAAATTATTTATTTTATGGAATATATAACAAATTCAGAGGAATATATGGACAATCTAAGCAAAAAAAAAAAACTAAAACAAAGAGAAGAAATTATCGACGGCTAAACCATAGACTAATGTCAAATAGAGCTGCCATTCGTTTCATCTGACATTTCATTTCACACTATTCGTGGTGCGGTCGGTGCGATAGAGAGTTATTTGACGTACATAGATTTGGTTGGTTGAAAAGGTTGTACGAATGCTAAGTAAATTGAGGTTTCTACCCGTACAGATGATAGCAATATTAGCGGCATAGGCCAAGACCTGACATTCGGCCCTGTCCAATTCAAGAAGCAGTTCATTGACAGTAGTTAACCATAATAGTGAAGACAGAACTCCCCCCTGCGGTGTCCCCCTGTTAACGTTCCTAGCAATTGTAACACCACCCTATTTAGCTTTGATGGATCTATCAACCAGAAACTTCCAATTAGGCGTGTCACCAAGCTGTCGACTCCTAGATTCTGTAACGATCTAAGGATCGCCGAAGGTTGAATGTTATTGAAGGCTCCCTCGATGTCCAGGAAGATCCCCAGAGAGAAGACCTTATTCTCAAGAGAGTTTTCTATTATGCTGACTATAAAGTGGAGAGCCGTCTCAGTTGACCTGCCCTTGATATAGGCATGCTGAGAACTCGATAGTAGATTCTGTGGAAGATTACTTCGAACATGAATGTCCAGTAACCTTTCAAATGTCTTAAGAACAATGGATGATAGACTGATTGGTCTAAAGTCCTCTGGTTTGACATGAGAGCATTTGCCCGCATTCGGGACGAAAATCACTTTGGATTGCTTCCAAATGCTAGGAATGACTCCCAGCATTAGGCAGCCCCTGAAGCTTGCCTCCAACTAACTACAAGACAGGTATAGTGCCGTCAGGTCCGGCTGATTTATAGGGCTTAAGGTATATAATGGACCATATCAGTTTCTTTCTGCTCACTATTAAGGGAACGTTTTCTATGCTAGATGAGTTTCCGCCTAGCTCTTCTGGCTGATGACCAGCATTTCTGTCATCGTTGGGAAAGTGGGTATCAAGCAGAATCCCAAGAGACTCTTCAGACGAATACGTCCACGTTCCATCATCTTTCATTAAGAACCCCGCATACGGTGGGTTTTTAGCGAGCACTCATCTTAAGCATGCAGTCTGGTTGGTTCCCTCAATGAATAACAGAAGTTTCGCCAGAATTTCCGTTTGGCCTTCCTGATTTCACCTTTATATAGATTAAGACTAATCTTGTAAACGCCCAAATCCCTTCGGTCGCCGCTCTTTTTGGCCTAGTTGAAAAGTCGCCTAAGGGACGATCTTAGATCCTGAAGCTCAACGTTCCACCAATGAGGTTTTTTGTTACCCTTGGCAGCATTATAACCACTGGTCTGTCAGTGTACCAGCACGCATCAGTAAATTTGCCAACTAGTACTTCCAGCTCAGGCACATTAGTCGGAACATTCGGATGGTTACCTAAGAGTTTCCTTAGGCGCCCCCGATAGGCGTTCCAGTCCGTTTTTCTATAATATTTAAAAACTTACTTTTTCAGAGGATCGATATTTATATTGAACTGTAGATATTTATGATCAGAGAATGAGTGATTAGAAAGTACGATCCAATCGGACACAGTTACACAGTCGTAGCCAAGTAGTAAAGTTGGGTCTAGTACTTCCCTCCTAACCGAAGTTATGAAGGTCGGTTCCTCACCACTATTACAGATAGTCAAAGTGTCGCTTATAATGAAATTAAAAAGACACTCACCTCGATTATTTGTGCCGGTACTCGCCCATATTGTGTGGTGCGCGTTGGCATCGGCACCTATAATGACGCTACAATTCCGTATTTTTGCCTTCGATACAATATCCCTGACGCACTTCGGAGAGGGTGATTCAGTATGGTCGTGCGCCATGTACGATGATCGCTATCACTAAAATTCTGCAACAAAAGAACATTCAATTTGTTTTTAATGAGTATGCAAGATCTTCGCCTATCTGGGCACCTGATACCACATACACGATCATTGACCGTCCATGGTTATTGTATCATGGCCACATCGGCTCCACCCTTCGCAAAATGGATAATGAGGTCGGCATATGCTGCCTTACTGCGATGAAGATTTATCTGCAGGACTTCCATCGTCTAGAGGATCTTCAACTCCGGGCACCTCGATCACGGTTGTTTTCGTGATCACTCTCGCTAGTGATGGACCCATCTCGGAGCCAAGCAGAGTGACACCACAGGTCAATGATGCTGCCACTGTCTTCATCCAGTAGTGCTTCTTCAGCATCTACCGCCGTTTCGGGATGTTTTCCGGCATTTAGAGCTGTGACTTCCGACTTCGACTCGGCCAGTTTGCCACCCAGCGTATCCACTTTGTATACCCTGCGGGATACACTCATGAACCCAAACCGAATTTGGCCTTTGGACTCCTCCAGGGGTTTTACAGAATCCTGGTTCAGGACCAAAACTACTTGCCGGGAGGTTCCTTCAGGGCCCTCAATCTTCATCACCTTCCAGTCCTTTGCAGGAATGGAGAGATTGCAGTAGTTGATTATCTTTAGGATCTCCAGTGGGTCAGTTGGTGAATTTGACAGGACCCAAACCCTAGCCCTTGGTCTAGAAGGTATATCCTTCCTATCCACGGCTTTGAGTTTGGCCCCCAGCCAAATCTCACCTACCCGACCCATGGCGGACTTATATAATCGCGCTGCTCGTTAATCAGAGCAGCCGATAAGTTTAATGCTTCCCTGGAACCATCCCGCGTCTTCGCAGATTGGCACAGGACCAGGTTTTCGTTGACGATGTTCATGAACACCGTAAAAACCGTCATCCAAGACGCCAATAATTAGGCTGTCTTTCGCGACATCACTAAAGCACCTGCCGAGCACTGGTGGCTTTTATGCCTCTTAGATGAGGGACAAGGTTGTGTATCCTCCACTGAACGCTGTATTTTAGTAGCAGCCAGTGGAAGCTTTGTCACTACAGACTTGGACCCCTCACAGACGCCCTTAGCCAACTCTAAGGTGTTTGCCTGTGCAGGTGTGAGTGCAGCGACTGGTCACTACCTGATTTACACCAGGTAGAATTGCAAAAATTGTTGACTTAAATTTTTCATGTCGTTTTGATGAAAAACTGTAGGGATTAATCAACGAAATAATAGGCAAGGCTACAAATAATTTTGATGATGATTAGTATTTATATTTTCATTGACATATTACATATGTATAAGAATAAAGACCACACCAGGGTAAATTTCAATTTGATGCATACGTTTTAAATGATTTCGTTATCATACAGACCTTTAAGGAAACACCTTAACCAACCAACAGTTTCATACAAAATTTGTCAAGTAAACATGCAATAGGTATTACGAATAAGACCCTCTGGCATTAAACATAAAAAGTTAGGGGAGGTTTTTTTATATGATACCTTATGGAATAAATTATTTCTTTGAAACATTCAATACAAATTTGTAATGGTGTTGGTTCATAAAGTTTCGAATATCTCGTATATAAATATATGTAAATTTTGTAACGATTCTCTTTACGGCTATTTTTAGCCATCTTTCTATAACGTTTCAGAGACATTTACTTAAAACACACGACATCATTAAACGTCTAGCAGGCTAATCATTACAGAAAATATTCCAAACAATATTTCTCCTAGACCAGAAGAAGCGTTCTCGAAATTGAATCTTTTGATGGAGTAAATCCCATCAACGGATCGAACTAAACAAAAATTAGAAAATTTGTCTAATGCGGAAAGGATGAGTTTTGACACAAATATTTTGGAGTACCGTGGAATAAACAAATACAAAGATCCATAATTCGTGCAATTAGTAGATGTAGCGTTATCAGTTCCGTCAACTCAGGTGTCTGTGGAAAGGGCCTTTAGTGCGCTCGCTACAATTCTAACTAAACTTAGAACCAATATGACAAAAGACACAATAAATATCTTCCTAATAGTAAAACTAAACAACAGTAAAAAATTGTGACCGACGACAGCAACTAATATGTATGTATCTTCCCTTTGTTACTTTGTACTAAACTGTCTGACACGTTTGAACAATGGTAAGTACCATATAACTTCAGCGGCTGAAGTTCGTAAACCATGGGCTCAATTTCTACTTGTGGCCGCTTCCAATTCTCGTTAGCTTAGTAATACTAATAAACCAATTCCGGTCAAAACCGGTACAAAAGGCGACACTAATGTTCTCTTTAATACAAAAAAGGTTCGTCATTTAAAACTTATTACATGCTAACGAGACAATCTCACAGCTAAAACTTGACTCCGTTGTCGGCATTTTACGTAAGACGCAGTCTGAAAATTCGGCAAATAAACATGACAACTAATCCTCTTTTGGCCCAAATCTTTATCATATTTCCTTTATTATTTCGAAATGTAAGGATTTCCCTGTTTACCCTCTAAGCAGTAATTCCTGTCGATATTTGTAACACATTCTCTATCCTCTGCACAAACTCTATTTACTGAATCCATACAGATTTTTCGCACTTATTGCAGTTTCACACTTTTTTTTTACATTGTCCCAGATTCTCTTTTTTTAACACAATCCCAACCATTGTGAATCTATTTTCGGGCATGTTGCAATTTTACCTCATCAAACACTTTTTCATTCACAATTTTCCAAACGATTTGGTGGCATTTTGAAGTTTTACCCCTTTTGCCACTTTTTGCCGGTTTTTAACCACATTCATAATCTTTTCCACATTTTTAACCTTTCCAAACGACTGCTTGAATTTTGTAGTTTTACCCCTTTTTATCCACATACACAATTTTTGACTGATTCCTAACCTTTTCAAACTATTTTGTCGCTAGTTTTACCCTTTTCGCCCTCTTGGTGTACCCTCTTTTAACCGCAGTCACAATTGTTGCCACATTCCTAACCTATCCCAACTATTTTGGTAGCATTGTAAAGTTTTTCCCTTTCCGCCCCCCATTTTACCTTCATTCGATATTTTAGCACATTCTTAAATTTTACAAACGATTCTTCACTTTCTAGTTTTACCCATTTTGCCCCCTTTTTACCCTTCTTATACACATTCACAATTTTTGCACATTCCTATCCATTCCAAAAGATTTTTCTGGTATTTTCAAGTTTTACCCCTTTTGTACACCCCCCTGCCCTTTCCTCTTTTTAAATACATTCCAATTTTTTCCACATTGATCATAATTCCAATCCATTTTTCTCGCATCTTCAACATTCACCCTTTCGGCCACTTTTTTTTACAGCATTTTTAAGTGTTGCGTTCATAATCATTCGATACGACTTTTGTCGCATTTTTAAACACCTTCACACCCTTCCCATTTTAAACACCTTCCCATCCGTTCAAATAAGTTTCCCGTATCATCAAATTTTCACAATTTGTTGCCCGCTTTTCTATTTGTTCACCCATATGTACATTTTACTTATACATTTAATAAATAAAGGGTGTCCCAACCAGAACGCAATTTTTAAATCTGGCAACATTCGAAGTGTCATTGTTTGACATTTGAACAATTGTTATTGTTTGCTAGTAAAAGGTACGAGGTTAGTAAAAATGGAGCGCTACACGAATTAATTAATTGGGTATTGGAGAGACAACATGAAAATGCTGATTTTGCCGCTAAAATCATCTTCAGTGACGAGGCCCATTTCCATCTTGATGGCTTCGACAATTGCAGAATTGTCGCATTTGGGCTGAGGAAATCCTCGAGTGATTCACGAGAAGCAAGTGCATCCTCAACGTGTCACTGTGTGGTGTGGTTTTTGGGCTGGAGGATTCATTGGACCTTTTTTTATGAAAATGAGGCAGGTCAAGCGCAAACAATGAATGGTGTTCGGTATCGTGAAATGATAACCAGTTTGTTCTTGCCTCGAATTGAAGAAATGAATGTGGAGGGCATGTGGTTCCAACAAGACGGCGCCACATGTCATACAGCCAGAGAAACAATTCAATTGCTGCATCAGTCATTTTAAAAATTGCGCTCTTGTTGGGACACCCTTTATTATGAAATATGACTGTTTGAATTAAATGGGGAGCGAGCAATATTTTGAAATTTTTGAAAATAAAAATTCGACTCCCGAGCTAAAAATAAAACTCGGAAGTTTAAAAGATTTAAATCTTCAAAGAATTAAAAATTAAACTTCCTTACCGGTTTAAATTTTTCGAGCGAATGGATGGTTCTCCTTTTTTTATTCCATTCTAATGTATGCAGTTATCATGTTAGTCTTACCCATGGTAAAATGAGTAAGGTAAACTCGTTAGAACAGCTGATTTCAACATATTTCTTGCTTAGGAGTTACTCTTATGTCAAATTCACATGTATTTTGTTTGTGTACTTTTTTGTTTACTTTTACAGTAGATACACACATGAAGAAAATTTGACAGATTATGGACGCCAAACAAAAACAAAATGCCTGTGTTTGTTGTAACAATTCCTAGTGCGTTTACCTTACTTATTTTACCATGGTCCTACCTATTATAACGTTCTTGACAATAACACAGTGCAACACCAAAAAATATAACCATATACGGATACCACTACGTGATAATAGAGCAAAGAAAAACTTGTCTCCCAGTTTTTCCCAAAGTCATACACTTTTTTTTGTGGGCCCCCAAAGATTTGGGGCCTCGGTGTCATTTTTGCATAAAAAGTGATAATTTTGTCAGGCTCATATCTTTTTTTTGGTCTTTTAGCACGTAGTGGTGTCCGTATATGGTTATATTTCCATGACTTAAAAAATTACACATAGGGTAATTTACTGCCTTTTCCCTATTGGATAAAGCTGAGTTTCAAATAAATAAATAAATCACATCACTGTCTAGGTGCCGAAAGATTGACCGATTAAATCCAACGATTTGGCTTTTATTTCTCAAAATCAGTACATGTGGAAATGTCTTCGCATATCTAATGATTGTATCCAATTGTCTGCCACCACCTTATGCAGCACTCGAAGGATGATGCGATGCATGTGATTGAGATTGTGTTATACGAAAATTTTTGTGAACTCGTATGTTGACCACGCTTGCCACGGTTGGTAATATCCAACCAAAATTGGTAACATTTAAACGGCTTGGTAACATGGTAACATTTTATTCATTTTGGTAACATTTTGAAAAGAAATAATTAGGATATGCAAAAATTTTTGATTTCAAACTTCTATTAGAAAATTTGTCCAAATATTATCTAAAATAGTACTTACAAACAGAAGAAAACATGAAGCATTGGCAACACTGTTTGGGATAATTGAATGGTTAAGGGCTAAGGGGTAGCACAAGTGCACGTTTCGGTTCATTTAATTCATCGTGCAAAATGTTATGCTGTGTGTGTAAAGCCGACGCCAGCAGCGATTCAAGCCATGCCATGTCTAAACGTAAACCCACTCATAGTAGCCATTGCGACGCAACCGTCGAGTCATACGATGCTATGACTACCCAATGATTGGGTTGAACTGTGTTGTGATACGTGTTGTACCAGCAACCTATGTACATATGTTTGTGACTGTTTTGCTTATATTTTATTGATTTACTTAGTAACATAAAAAAGGAATTCATTACATATGCAAATGTAATTTCTGTAGGAAAAGGTAAGTTTTTAAAAAAATTTACTGTTTTAAGAAAAAGCTGATTATTTAGGAATAGGAATGGTTTTTAAGAAAAGATAATTTTTAAGAAAAAGTACTTCTTTTTAAGAAAAGGTACTTTTGTTAACTAAAAATAATATTTTAAAGAAAAGGTACATATTTTAAGAAAACAAGTGAAAAATAATTAATTGCGATAATTTAAACATCAATATTCTACATTTTCCCTTTTTTTAATTACAATCGTGCGCACACAAATCAAACGTTAAGCTGCGTACAGACGATGCAAACAATTTGCAGCAAGTTGAGAATAACTTGCAGCGAATGCTTGCACAACTGTTCAGACCAATGCAAATATTGCATGAAAATTTCTTGCTTCAATCAGTTTTCGATTTGCATGAAAACTTTTGCATGATTGTTGCGTGAAATATATTGCTTTGGAGTTCACATTTGTTTTCAGTTTCTTTGTGCAAGACAATCAATAAAGACGTGTTTAAATTATGTCGGCTCAAAAATCACGAATTGCTGCAATTGCTGTATTAGCTATTGTAATTAAACGTAAAAAACAAAGAAGTTTGAAGTCGGTGAAAAAATAACGTGCTGGATGAGAGAGTGGATTTCGAAAAGAAATGAAAAAGGCGTTCATGGTAACCTTTTAAAAGAACTAGGAAATGAGGATAAAGCAACAAGCTATTTAAATTTTTCCGGATGTCCCATTTGCTGGTAAAGGTTTCCGAGGTACCTTGGCCACTCTTTTTTTTGTTTTACTCGGCGGAGCTCTTGCGAATACGCAAATTATAAATTTTCGTTTTGATTTCTTCTTCACTTGAATTTAATTTTTTAGCAATTTCAATATACGCACTTTGTCTTTTATATTTGTTTTTATAGTCTGGTGAAGACACATCCCACAGGACGGAGTAACTCTCATACTCTTCTATTAATTTTTTCGTCAAATCCCGATCCCACATATTAATGACGTGTTCTTCTTTGCAGCAATAATACAACTGCTTGCAAACAGCGCATGCAAACAAGCAATCAAATGCCGCAATCAAAAGTTCGGCAAAGTAGCGTATTCTGACGACGAACAACAAGTATTGCGGCAAACAGTTATTGCAAACTTTGTTTTTGCAGCAAAATGTTTTCCTGACTGTTCATACACGCAAATTTGTTTGCAGCAATCAACTTGCTGCAAATTGTTTGCATCGTCTGTACGACGCTTTAGAATAACATAAATTCAGTGTGGGCGACAAAACGTCATCCATACAGTCTTGGATGAGTGGTCGTATGTACCATGCAACACTCAAGTAAAACGATTCATGTTCAAGTAAAAGGATTCATGTTCGAACACGTTGGATTGATTTACTTGAGTCGAACGTAACATTGCCGTCTAATTCCTATGAATACCAAGTAGTAACAACACGCATGACATGACAATGTATTAGTATCACACAAATCACAACTCAATTAATTCATCTCGCGCTAGCCTTTATTATGGGCTTAAACAGAATACGCGCTTGTCGTCGTTCGCACTAAATAACCGAAGTCCTTCGTCTCTTTCGCACTAACGAACTCTTTGTGCTGTTTAAATGCACTTTTTGCAGTCGATAAACTTCCCAATGGAAGAGTGTAAAAACCTAACTAAAAAGGGAAATGCATTTCAACTGAAATGTTATTTATGATTAACCCTTCTGCACAAATTGGGTCAAAATGACCCAATTTTGAAGAACAAACGGCAAAAATCATGTCTTAGGATGGCTACAAGTTTATACAACTTATTCATATCCTCAGTCAGGTCCTTCAGGTGAATTTTATGTAAAAAAAATTTTTCGGGACTAGCCAATTTTTTTTCATTTCATTTTAAATACTTTACTTACGCGTATACATTTTGTGCGTCATTTTGACCACCAATGCTCGCGAATGCCCTATGGTCCTTCTGCGGAAAGAGTTTTGGCAAAGATCCAGGTCGCTGTAGTAGCCGACACTCCCAGTTCATCGAATATCATTCATTTTCAAGATTATCGCTCATGCTTTTTGGGTAATTGGGAAAAAGACAAAGATGGTTTTGTTTGTCCACATACGAAGAACTCAAGCAAGCATTCAATTCGTTGCAATACATGCAAAAATTGTTTATGCTAACAACATTATGTGTATAAGTATAAACAGCCAGAATTAATCTTCTTGTCTTAAAGTAAATTTTGAATTTGTATATTTTATGTTCAATGATTGATTATAAAAGCCTTATAGCGAATTTACACCGCCGTTTATCGCGGTCAGGTTAGCGATAACCTTGTTCTCTAATCTGCCGTTTACATCATCCAATTTGAGATTAAATGCACATTTTAGTTGGCAACTCCGTGCTTAGACAAACTCCGCGCTCAGACAAAATTATCGAAGACGGCGGCACTACAGACAAATTAATTTAGCGGCTGTTGGTTTTTCCATTTTGTACAAATTTGGGATGTTTGTGATATAACTGAACTTTTAGAATTGGATCAGTGAGTCAAATCGGGCTAGTAGATAAAATCTGCTCACAGTTTAAACCAATATGAGCCATTTATATTGGCGGCGGCGGTAACTTCAAAAAAGTTTTGGTGGCGGCGACGCGTCGGAAAAGTTTTGATCGGCTTTCATTTGTCTAGCAGTTGATTTTTTGTGTATGTATTTGTTATGGTTGCATTTTGTTAGTAGCTAACAGTGTTGCATCAAAATGAATACCAGTTTAAAATGAGGTTAAAAATTAAACTTCAGTTTCTACAGATTAAAATTTTATCGTATGAGTAATCATCTGGGTTATCGCGGGTTAACGAAGTTAACCATCGAAATATGCTAATCTTGGTCGGTGTAAATTCCGTATTAGGTAACTTGTGCACTAAATAATTTTTCATTGCAACTGAAAGGCAATAAAATGCAAAGAAAGTTTATTTTATGTTTTGTTTTTAGTAATCTTTATATTGATGTATGTATGTAATATGATTATCCATAATTAATCATTTTAAATAAACATTTAATGTTCTAACTGTTGGTAACTTTCTAATTGTTGGTAACTTTTTTTTTGGAAAATTCTGGTAATTAAAAAATTAGCCCTGTGGCAACCGTGGCGTTGACCTATATCAGGGTGTTTGAACGTGTTATGCCAACCAAAGAGTAAATTACCAAAGCAACTCGAACCATAGAGAAATACATAAGAGTTTCCATTACTCTCTTCGTTGCCTCTTCATGACGACGAGCATAGTCTAATAATATAAGTCGACGCGTGGCGTGTTGTTGTAATAATAAACGATTTTGACAGAATTTTGTTGTACTATTGTTATGACAATACACTCGATATGTCAAAATCATTTTATATACGAAGAGAGGCAAAGGAAAAACGCCAAAGTAAATAATTACAGGCATAGAATTACATGTTTTAAAAAAAGTAATAGGCAGAAAGTTGGAACGCATTTAAGATCCAAATTGGTAAGTATCCATCAGTAAGTCCATACATATGTATGTAGGTAATTTTAGGTAAATTTAGGGCAAAGAAGATTCAAAACAAATGATGCGACAAGTTTGACACTTCGAGTGTATTACGTAAACAAAGAATGATAAAAAGAAACAACCCGATAACAAAATGCCTGATCAGCTGGGCTTATGCTTCCACTTATATTATTACACTATGACGACGAGGTAGTACATTTCACAGAATTTTATTTGCTGCGGTATTTTACCAATTTTACACTTTCGTTGGACATAAAACGGAGAGAAATCAAAGGGAATGCGTATTTTATTTTAATAAAAACAACATAAAACATAATTTAGCTGTCATTAGCATCAATAAACACTATTTAAAATTAGTTCCTGTCTTCTTTGCTCTCTCATTCTCCATCATCGGCCTAGTACCTTTTCGATCAGCTGTGGCATAGAATCCCCCTGCTCGAACTCGATGAAATGACCTACTACCTCGTCGTCATTAAGAGAACACGAAGAGATACATAGAAGGAACTCTTTTCTATTGCTCTGTGCCTATATTTATTCAAATATGATTAATCAATATTCAAACTAATTGATCAATCATAGTTTTGATTCATCGGAATTTATGAATATTCGATTAACTGATTAATCACGGCATCGATTACTTAAAATGTTAATTAATTAAATGTTAAATCGCTTGGCATACCCTTAATTCATACTCATTGATCTCCATAAAAATGGGTTTTACACACAGAGAAGAGATTCGTTGTCACAACTAAACTTGCTTTGGCGGTTCCTTGGGCTATCACTATCTATCACCAATAATTGTGTTCAGTATCATCAAATGTTGTGCATATCAATTGATTTGTAATTCAGTTTTGGTTGCAAGAGCTCAAATATTTAGTTGAAGTCACAGCAATCAGAAATAAATGTGATCTGTCAATCAATCGAGTTTATATTTAAGTTCTGTTTGTTGGATCAATTAAAAATTACTTCGGTTGTACCAAATAATGTATTAAAATTTACTAATGTACTAATCAACTAATTACTTCAATTTAAGGGCTGTCAAAACCATTTGTTGATGCCATATCACATTATGAATTTTGTAGAAAAAATAAATAATTTTTTACTAAAATTTATTATTTTATATTTAAACACAAATAAAATTATTATTATTGGTAACCAGATTTCCAATTTCGTGGGTAATTGTTATTGCCGTGGGGAATTGCATACACACGGCGATGAGTAGTGGGTTGCGCAGGGCAACCCATGACCATTTTCGACCGAAATTATGAAAAATTAGGAAAAATGTCTATGTCCGAGCCTCGAATTAAAAAAATTGCAAATTTTTCGAATTTCTAAGGGTTTTCATAAAGTGGTCCAAACCCTATGCACGACATTTTTTTAAATCGCCAAAATAAGACTTTAACCAATGGCATCACTTTAAAAAAAATCGCTAAAACTAAATTTTTCGAATATATAATCGGTAATACGCCATTATGTCTATATTTCGGACACGGAGCGTTCAATCGAAATAACGGGGTTTTCAATAAGAGCGCTTCAAAAGTTTTTTTAAATAAAACAAACCCGGTTTTAGATACCAATGAAATTCTTTATTCCTGTGAAAGTACGTTCGATGCCACTATGTATGGAACTCGATTTCTTTTGCATGGCCACCACGGGCACGCTTGCAGAAGTCCAGATGCTGAACCCAATTTTCGACGGTTTTCAAGCATAAATTGGCCGATACTGCTGCAATTTCATGTTCGATATTCGTACGAAGTTCATCAATCGTCGCTGGCTTGTTGGCATAGACCATAGACTTGACGTAGCCCCACAGGAAATAATCTAACCGAGGCGGCCAATCGATTGGGCCAATTCGCGAGATAACACGTTCATCAAACTTAGTTTACAATAAATTGATTGTGGCATTCGCTGTGTGGCTTGTGGCGCCGTCCTGTTGGAACCACATGTCCTCCAAGTCCATATTATCCAATTGGGGCCAACAATATTCGGTTATCATTGAACGGTAGCGATTCGCATTCACAGTAATGTGCCGGTCTTGATCATCACGGAAGAAGTACGGCCCAATGACGCCGCCGGCCCATAAACCGCACCAAACCGTAATTTTTTCGGGATGCAATGATGACTCATGGATTACGTGTGGATTGCTGTCTGACCAATAACGCATATTTTGCTTATTGACGAAGCCATTCAGCCAGGAATGAGCCTCCTCGCTGAAGATGATTTTCCGATGAAAATCCGAATCATTTTCAAGTTGTTGCTCAGCCCAATTCACGAACATACAACGCTAATGGTGGTCAAGCGGCTTCAGTTCGTGCGTCAATTTGATCTTGTAAGGATGTAGGCCAAGATCTTTTCGCAACATTCGTCACAACGACGTCACAGAGATGCCCAACGCTTGAGAACAACGTGTGGGAGACATATTTGGGCTTTCTTGAACTGAAGCCTCAGCGGCAGCAATTTTCTCGACACTACGGGCACTTCTTTGTCTCATTGGCACGGAACATTTTGTATTGTGCCTGTGGATTCAATTTTTCCAATAGACGCTCAATTGTTGATCTCGTAGGACGATTATGACGACCATATATTGGACGTAGCGCTCTTAAAGTTGAGGCCACTGACTCAAAATTTCTGTAGTGAATTTTAATAATTTCGACTCGTTGTTGGCTCGTATATCTTTCCATGATGAAATGGCAAACCTTACTGAAGAGAAATGTCAAAAGAGCGGGAAAAATATGGCGTCGTTTGCTGTCCCTATCGATTTACTTTTGTAGCGTCTCTGTTGAAAAACCCTTTATAACCAATTTTTCCGGATTCTAAGAGATTGTCCTATAGTGGTCGAATTCGTATGGAAGAAAATTTTTCCAAAAAATCACAATTAGAAAATAGCTAAAATAAAAAAATGGCTATAACGCGGAAACGTAATTATGTTATATGTTTTCTAAATTTTTCGCATTTTCAGTTAGAAATGGATAATTTGTAATCGGGATGGGTTACCCATTAATTTCTCCATACTCTGTGGGTAATGTGTAAACCTTCATTACCCATTCCCCACAGTGATGTGTATGGGTTACATATGGTGGGTAGAAACGAACCATGTTTGTAACCATATAGAACCAGTTATAATTTAAGTTAATTTGTGTTATCCACAATAATAGTTCCTCCAGACAAGTGTCCGCAATCACATGTTTGTGAAGGCATCAATAGTGGCGTCAGATTCAACGATTGTCTTTAAAAGTCGCACTTCACCTCAATTTATGGTAATACTAGGAACACAAAAATAATACATGCGAATCAGAAACTAGTCTGGTAAGATATTCAACTGGGCATATTCGTCTTGCAGAAACAATAAAATTTACATAGACTTTAATGACCTTTAGATTTCGTATAACAATTTCTGGGTCTATACGGCGTAAAATGTAAATGTGTATACTACTAACCATATTTTTCGATGAATGATATCTATACAGGGTGGTTCAGTCACCACTGGACAAATTTCCCCGAAAATGCCATCCCCGAAAATGCAAGTGGGCGAAAGGCAGCGGTTTGAAAATTTTCGGATTGGTGGTCTGAGGGTACTAGGGTAAAATTGCTAAGTTCAGAACCAATGGTCGGATTCTTGCGCTTGTTGGAAAGGCCTCTAACAGACCTTTCAGAATCATTAAAAAAAATTATAAAAACTGAAATCGCCAAGATACGGAGCTTTAAAAAAAAATTGGAAAAAAAAGACATAAGAACGTGGACATGACCTCAATTTTCTCATCCAGGTGGCAGATAACAATAGCCCTACCTCTTACCTTTCCAAAATTACCCAGAGGTGTTACCGTTCCCAAGTTATTACTATTTGACTGAAATGAAAATCATGTTTTCTACCAACTAAATGGTGCTCCACCACTGGTTCATAACTTAGTAATTTTATGACTCCGACTACCAATCCGACAATTTTCAAACCGCTGCCATTTCGCCCCTTGCATTTTCGGGGATGGTCGTAGATGGACATATTTTCATGAAATGATCCAAGGAATACGCTGGTGAAATTTGTCCAGTCGTGACTGAACCACCCTGTATACTCATACTTTATTCTTTTCTCACTAAATTGTCTCTCCTTTTCTGTTTAAAATAATAGTTTTTCAGCAAAGAGCTCGTGTAACATTCAAATATAGTTCCTCTTTTCAGCAAAACCTCGAGTTTCATCGAGTTCGAGTTGCTGTTGTGTGTTACTCTTTGGTTGGACGTAAAACGGACAAATATAAAAGGGAATCCCTATTTTCATTCGATACAACCAATATGAAACATAATTTAGCTGTCATTAATATCAATCAATCAATATTTAAACTTAGTTTGCTGCATGGTTTGCTTCTGGTTACTTATCGGTCTCGCCTATCCACTTGGTTTTATATCAATATCCTAATACATAGTCGATCAACTGTGACATGGATACCCCGCGTTAGTTAAAGAAATTACAAATTGGGAGAAAAATGTCGAGCCTGGATTGTCAGATGGAAGTATTTTGCATTTCACTGCTTATAAATGCTTTCTAATTTTTTTTAATAACCCAGTTGGAAATTTCATATAGACATCATCAATGACAAAGAACTGACGTGTCAGAGTCACTGCTGACAATCCGACCCGCTCCCATACGTCATGATACCTCCTGACATTTTCATAAATTTGTTCAAAAGTCAGCAGGAATTTTCAACAGTCTGTCAACAGTGGCGATCACCTTATGACATGTACACTAGATGTCTTGAGTAACCATTTATCAGTGGGTCAGTTACTCAAGAGGTATTTAAATATGGTCTTTCGGGTCATCTTGTAGGTACTTACCCAGCCAACAATTTTGTCCGAAGACTCTGATATCAGAGATTTTTTCGCAATTATCTGAAGTTTATCTGATTTTCTGCAAATTTGTTGTCAGCCGTTTCTGCACATTTACATGTCTTTTAGACGAGAAGTTTACTACTACTCTGCACATTCTCTAAAGGGAATTTTTGTTTTGTTTTTCATACAGACTCTACGACAATAATAAAATTCCTTGAATATTTATTTTCATACTGTACTTTTTGGGGAATTAATTTTTTGTTTTGTGTACATTCTGTTGTTTGTTTTTTTTTTGATGTTAACTACAGCGGCGTATAGGGACTAAATCTATCAAAGTCAGATTTTATGCTGCTGCTAAAACCAGATTTTATGCTGCTGCTAAAACCAGATTTTCTGCGACTGCGAAAGAGAATAATGACGTGTTAAACAAAAATGAGCGAGCAAGAGAGCAATGAAAGAGTGGAGTGGCAGGGCTGAGGCAAACGAAAATATCGTATGTATTAACATAATAATGTATGTATGTCCATGTGTGTTGCTGAACGGAGATATAAAGCATAGCCACGCAAAATTTCATTTGCAATCCCATGGGCTTGCGCAGTCGACGTTATGGTGACACACTAATACGTCAGCTACTTCGTACAAAGTATGTGTTTGGTTGTTTCGTTGTTGTTGCTATGGTCAAACAAAGCGAGTCATTTGATGTTCAGCATTGCCAGGTGTATACAAAAACAAGTAGAAACGGTGTTAAGTTCGGCCGGGCCGAAGCTTATATACCCTCCACCATGACAATTTACACTCACACTCTCCACTCTTTGCATTCCCTTAACAGTTTATATTTTAGGTACCCCCCCCCCCCACTACCCCCACCAGCAACACAAACACTCCACGACACAGCAAGCACAAATAAATCACCAACATATCAGTAGTAGTAGTAGTTGTTGTTGTTGGTGTTTTTGTTTTTTTATTATAGTGAAAGGTAAGTCCAATAAAATGTGGGTGCGGAGCACTCTCAGAGCAAAGAGAGTAATGACGTATTATACGTATGTATGTATATAAAAATGAGATAGCAAGAGAGCAACGACAATTTTGTGAACTTGTGTAGCGTATGTACGAATATAACAATGTATGTATGTATATACAAGGTGGCGCAAAAGTTAACTTCCGATGTTTTTTGGCTGTAATTTAAAAAAAAAATTAAAATCTTTGATTCTTCTTGTGGATTATTTTTATTTGGTCTTTTAATTTTTTTTACATCAAGTCGAGAATATGATGTCATGTAAATGGCCGCCGCCACAGTTGATTGTCATTTGATCTCTTTTTATGGCATTTTCCATCACTTTGGCCAAAACTTCCGGCGATAGTTCCTCACATTCCTGACGGATATTGTCTTTAAGAGCTGCAAGAGTCTGAGGCTTGTTGACAAAAAGCCCCACAAAAAGAAGTCTGGAGCGGTCAAATCAGGCGATCTTGCTGGCCAGTGCAAATCGCCAAAACGGGAGATTAGGCGCCCGGGAAATGCATCCTTCAGCATATCGGTTGTGGCACGTGCAGTGTGTGCCGTTGCACCGTCCTGTTGGAACCACATGTTTTCCAATCCCAATTCATCAAGTTGCGGCAAAAAGGACTCGTTGATCATTGCTCTGTAGCGTGGCACGTCGTCTGGTCGATGTCGACGGCGCTTCCATGACATCCTCGGCTACAGCAGCAATATTCTCTGCAGAACGGCTACTCCGGGGTCTGCCACGCCTGACAGCATCTCGTGTTGTGCCAGTCTCTTCGAGGCGAGCGGCTAAACGTCGCAGTGTTTCACCAGTAGGCGTTGGACGGCCAGGATCTCTGCGACGAAATTCACGTGCCAAAGTCACCGACCGATTATTGGTCAAATAAATAGTCAGCAATATTCCGCGTTCTGGAGCAGTGTAGCGTAACATTGTTTATTAACGTATATTTCGCATGTGTTTACTACACAAATGCCAAAACAGAACTGACATTAGGGGCCAATCGCAAAATTTATAGCATTTCCTGATAGGAGGATTACTTTTGCGCCACCTTGTATAAGTGTCTGTTCCCAATAAACATTTTTGTTGGTTATCAACTTGAGGTACATTTGAGATCAAATACCCTTCTCAAATCTCCAACGTTAATTCTCAAATGCACCTCAACAGTCCGATTATAGTCTTCTCAACTTAAAAGGCACATTTTTTATATGGTGATTTTCTTAGTTATCAAATTGTGAAATTTGTGATTCTCAACTTGATATCAAAGTAATTTCTCCAATCGGTATCAAATGGAAGATACGAAATTGCCATATTAAAAAAAATTTAAGAAATAAGGAAATAGAAAATATAAGAAAATAAGAATTTAAGAAATAAAAACAATCTACTACTTTTTTTTTAATTTTTTATTTTAAAGTGTTATTTATTATGTATATATAGTCGACTGACTGAGTGGACTGATGTTGAAGATCCCATTGCCAATGTTTTTTCTGGCAATGAGCGCTCCGACAGCAAACTCATCACCTGCCTAACCTCATTTTCTGCTTCTACGCAATTGAATAAATAAGTTAAGTTAAGTTAATTGAATAATTAAGTTAATAGTAATAAAACTTATACTTAGTTTCATGTACTTTTAATTTTTTAATTCACTTTAAACAATGTTAACACAAAAAACCATAAAAAGCCGACAAATAATAATTTCTTGAATTTACGATTGGCAAAAGCTACCAGATCTGTGAGAAATCAACAGTGCTGCCATAGGACAATACGCAAACAACACGAAGCCACAAAGAGAAACCAATAACAAAAAACAACAAAACCAATAACAACATTAAAACCAAAACGAACAACGTAAAAATTCTGGACCTTAACTCAAATCGTATTCAAGTTGAAAAAATGTTTGGTCTCAAGTGGAGAAAGTGTTGGATATTCAATTGAGAATTAAAATATTTCTCTAAGATTGAAAAAAATTGTAATTCTCAACTTGATATCAACTTGAAAGCAAATAAGGACAAAAATGTTTCACGTCAAGTTGAGAATTACATTGGAAATCAACTTGAGAACTAAGTTTTTCTCAAACATTGGAGAAATAATTTTTCAATGCATATTGGGTTGCTTTGCATTCTTTGACTTTTGTGGGAATAAAACAAAAGCTATTGAGCAAGAAAATAATGACACATATGCTTGCACTGGGTCTTTAAATAATTTTAAGTATTAATATTATTTAACTGTAACGTCATCATATGATTGAACGCTGTTTTTTATTTCCCAATGTAACATTTACGAATGTGTTCATAGAAATCGAACAGGTACCGTGTAGCAAAAAGGTGTTAACACATCGCCCGTGAGTTCGAACACTCATTGGATTTTTTATTTCTTAAATCAATTATTATTAGCAGTTGGGCGGTAAACACGTCGCGGAAAATAAGTTTATGTAAAAAGTGAAAATATAAGTTTGCGGTAAGTAAAACATATCTATTGTTCAATAAAACATGTTTTCACATCAGGCCATACGAAAAACATTTATTATTATTTATTTATACGAGTACTCCAAATTCGACTTCAGATAAATTGATTTCAAAACCAGGCTCATGACGATATAAAAAAAAATCATAATCGAAAATTTTAAGATTATTTTCGTTAATGGTGAAATGTCTTCCAATTTTTCTGGGTTGGGTTCCAATAAAAATATTGCAGTGAAGGATATGCATTTTATTAGGCTTCTCAAAGGTTTGTATTGTGACATGTTTTTAATATCATTCACAGTTTACTGGTGGGTATTTTTATTTACAGATGTCGCGCTGGATACAATTCCCATTACAACATTTAAGGGGAACATATACAATTTTTTTTAATTCGTCTAAAGACCGACTAAATAAAATAATATAAAATACAATGAATTATGTAGTTACATTTTATTTTAAATGAATTCCATTTATAAAATTAATGATTTAAACAATTTTATTTCAATAATCAGTAAAGTCAGACTTCCATCTTTCGACCATTTTCGGCTGATTGATCAGTCTTTTTCCCGATATTCATACGAAAATTCGTAATAACGGTCCGAAATTGGTAAGAAAATTCTAACAATTTTCGGATGTATCGTCAGACTATTGTCCGAAAATGTGACAAATACTCTGACCTTTGTCCGAAAATGTGATTATTACTCTGACCAAACATCCGAAGCGATCCGATTTTTCCTATCATTTTCTATTTTTTGGTCAGAGTTTGTTACGATACTTCCAAAAGTCCTTTAGACTTTCCATAGAATTTTCATCCGAATTCGAACAGAAATCTGTCAGACGACTCTGAAAATACTTCCGAATTCTCCCAGGCAAATCGATCCGAGTTGTTGTCAACCGCCCATACAACTTTCGGTACGTTCTCTGATGGACATCAGTACCAGACGCGGATACTTGTTCACAGTTTCTTTACGATTTCTGACCGAATTCGGAAGAAATTGTTTACTGGGTATTTATTGGAATTTATGTATATGTACATATGTATGTAAAAGGTGTTTCAAAAGAAGTCATCCGATATTGTTTGGCTCTTATTTTTTTTCTAAATGAAAATCTTCGATTCTGTTTTTTGATTATGTTTATTTGAACCTTTAGAATTTTATTGGTTAAGTTGAGAAGATGACATCGGTTAAATGGGCGCCGTCACAATTGATTACCATACGGGCTCGTTTTATGGCATTTTTCATCACTTCGGCGAGAACTTCGGGCGACAGATTCTCGCACTCGTGTCGAATGTTGACCTTGAGGGCTTGCAGGGTCTCGGGCTTGTTCACGTAAACACCGGACTTCAAAAAACCCCACAAAAAAATTCTGGAACGATTAAATCGGGCGATCTTGCGGGCCAGTGGAAATCGCCAAAACGAGAGATGAGGCGACCCGGGAATGCCAACTTCAGAATATCGGTTGTGGCTCCCGCAGTGTGTGCCGTTGCTCCGTCCTGTTGGAACCTCATGTCCTCCAGTCCTAATTCGTCGAATTGCGGCAGAAAAAACTCGGTTAACATGGCCCTATAGCGCGCACCGTCCAATGTTGTCGTTTGACCAGCGGCGTTCTCGAAAAAAATTGCCCGATGACTCCTCCAGCGTGAACAGCGCACCCTGCAGTCACTTTGAGCGGGTGTAATGGCTCCTCGTGCATCACTCGTGGATTTTCGGTGCCCCAGAGGCGATAGTTTTGCTTGTTCACTTACCCGCTGAGGTGGAAATGAGCCTCATCGCTCATTATGATTTTGGAGGAAAAATCGTCCACGAGATTGAGGATGGCTTGGGCGTTGGTTACCCGCGTTTGGCAGTCGACAGACAGCAGCTGATGCACGGACTGGACTTTGTATGGGAACATGCAAAATTCGCCATAGGGACGACCGGCTGATAGCTAATTGCGAGGCACGGCATCTGGTCGATGTTTCTGGCGACAGCTCGACGTCCTCGGCAACAGCGGCGATATTCTCGGCAGAACACGCGCTCCGGGGCCGGCCACTCCTGGCAACGTCTCGTGTGGTCCCATACTCTTCAAGGTTAGCGGCCAAATGGCGCAGTGTTTCGGTGTCGGACGGCAGGGGAATCGGCGACGGTATTCGCGCTGCGCCAACACCACAGACGAATTGTTACGCAAATAAATAGACACGATTATTCTGCGTTCTTGGGGAGTGTATCGCTCCGTGGCTTGTTTACTTGTATTGTACATCTGTCTAGTCCACAAATGTCAAAACAGATTTGATATTGGCGGCCATGTGCAAAAATAAGAGCATCTTCGAGTAGGGTGGTCACTTTTGAAACTCCCTGTATCTGTTATGTTGCACGATACTAAATAAAATCTGAATGTTAAGACGACAAAAAGTTACATATACATAAATATAATGCTCTGAAATATTCAAACAAATTTCAAATATTTGGATATAAATTCTGAAACCGTATGGCATATATTTCAAAACTACAAATAAATAAAAAAAATCAGTCTGAAGTTTTTGAAAAATTTTAAATTCCACACACATGACTCGCAATGGACAAATGATGAAGACATTCTCAATCGACATTCAGCATTGGTCTTAATAAGAGCCATCCATGACAAAGGGCTGACAAATCAATAGGACGGTCTTCATAGATTGCCAGCCCCTTCACAATTTATGCCACCTAAGTCAAAACTACTGACATGTCAAGAAGATGTCTTATATAAATTGTCATCACCTACTGAAAGTCCTAAGGAAATACTACTGACAATGTCGTCAAGCCAAATTTCCAACTGGAAGGAATAAAAAGCAAACAACACCTCAAAAATTGAACTTGCTACTGCTAGAGATGGGCACAAAACTTTGGATGAATTGCTGGAGTTCGGCGAGGTTCAAAACTTGGTAAAAACAAATTAGGGAAAAATATAAAAACACGAAAAATACTTTTTTTTTGAGAGGAGCTATGGGCCCCATATGGCCCAAACCGGGTCCATTTTGGGACAACTAGAAACAGGCAACTGTGGGTAATTCAATGAAAATAATTTTTCCCACGTTTAGTAGTGTCTTTATTTTAATGGAGCGTCATCTGAGAATCCAGATAATCCAATTTTAGCATATTATAGTCGGTCTTGAGAATCGAAAAATGTCAACAAAATTTCGACAACAACTTGGTTACAAACACATTTTTGTTTAGTCAGTGAAATTCTTATTTAGAATATGTACTATGATTTGAAATGGAAAGTTCGAATAAAAAAAATTACATGAGGTGTCAGGGGACAACCGGTTGGAACGAAGTTCCTTTCGCTATATATTATGTACTAGTTAGTTCCAATACGCCTAAGGCGCCCGTTGAAAAATACGATAACTTAAATGGATCGTTAAGAAAATATACTTTTTGTTAAAGGATAAACTTTTTTTAATAAATTTTTTTTATAGAATGTATTTAAAAAAACTATTTTGTTAGGTCCTTTTTGTAAGAGAATATATTATATTTTCCCGAAAAGGTAATTTTTTAAAGAGAGGTACTTCTTCTATTAAAAGCTAAAGCTTTTTAAGAAACGGTACTATTTTTAAGAAGAAGTACTTTCTGTAAGGCAACGCCATAAGAGTGAATTTTTTTAAAGAAGTGGTACTCTTTTTAGAAAAAGGCTTTTTTTTAAAGAAAATTTACTTATTTTCAGAAAGGCAACTCATCTCAAGGAAAGAATAGTTTTTAATTTATTTTTAAGAAAAGGTACGATACTTTTAAGAAAAAAAAATTTTGTAAGAAAGGTATTTTTTTGAAGAAATGGTTTTGTTTTAAGAAATGGGAATTTTTTTTAGAATTGGTCCTTTTTTCACGAATAGGTACATTCTTACGAGTAGGTACTTATCTCAAGAAAAATTATTTTGTTTCACAAAAAAATATACTCTTTAAAGAAAGGATAGTTTTTTAAGAAAAGGCTATTGGTTGTAAGAAAATGTACTTTTTTAAAAAACGTACTTATTTAAAAAAAATAACCTTTTTTAAGATAAGGCACTTTTTGTATGAAAATTACCTTTTTTAAGCAAAGGTACTTCTAAGATAAGGTACTTTTTTTAAGAAATGGTAGGCACTTTGTATTTTTGTTGAGAAAATTTACTTTCTTTTAAGAAAAGGCACTTATTTAATTAATTATTCTTTTTTAAGACTTCATTCATTTGTTTTTGGCATAGAGTAATACTTAAGAGCTTCCATTACTCTCTTCGATGCCTCTGCATGACGACGAGGCAAAAGACCATTTCATAGTGTTTTAAATGCTGCTGTATTTTACCAATTTTACACTTTCGTTGGACATAAAACGGACAGAAATTAAAGGGAATGAGTATTTTCGTTCAATGCAAACAACATAACACATAATTTAGCTGTCATTAGTATCAATAAACAATATTCTCCATCATCGGCCTAGTACCTTTTCGATCAGCTGTGCCATAGAATCTCCCTGGTGCAGTTCACTCAAGATAACTTTTCCTAGTCAATATTTTTTTATTTTATTTTACACAAATGTCACTGACTGTTTTCGCAAGCGAACGCAAGCGCGAAATGATATACAGGGTGATTCAGGAAGTTCCGGACAAATTTCTCCAGCGTATTCCTTGGCTCATTTCATGAAGAAAAGGCCACTAGGACCATGTCCGAAAATGCAAGGGTGCGAAATGGCAGCGGGTTCAAAATTTTCGGATTGGTGGTCGGAGGGTAGTAGTTCTGAGCCAGTGGTCGGCTTGTTGGAAAGGTCTTTAAGAGGCCTTTCAGAATCAACAAAAAAAAGGAGAAAAAAGTCAAATCGCCGAAATACAGAGCTTTCGGAAAATAATGGTAAAAACAAATTCACATAACCTCAATTTGCTCAGCCAGAAGGAATTTGCTTACCTTTCCAAAATGACCTAAACGAAGCCCAGAGGTCTTACCGTTCCAAAGTTATGACCATTTTACTGAAATTCAAAAATGTTGTTTTTGGAAGCGAAATAACAGCACACATTTATTTGTTTTTGTAAATTAACACGTTTAAGATTTTATTTTATTGAAATTTTTGGCTGAAGAATCAAACACATAAGGAAAAAAACATTTGATGTTAAAGGAAGGTTTCAATGTGGTTCCCATTTTCTACTAAACACAATTGCAGCCGTTGGCGAACCACATCCGCCACGTTTAGTTCACTCATCTTTTGACGAACTTTCACCGCAGCTTCCTCAATGCGTGCAAGTAACTGCTCACGATTGTAGATCTGCACAGAATACACACAATCTTTCATGTAGCCCCACTAAAAGAAATCAAGTGGTGTGAGATCTGGAGATCGTGGCGGCCAGGCGATTGGTCCAGTTCGTCCTATTCGCTTCGTTTAGGTCATTTTGGAAAGGTAAGAGGTATGGCTATCTTTAAAACATAAGTTACCTGCCATCTGGCTGAGCAAATTGAAATTATGTGCATTTTTTTGCCATTATTTTTCCGAAAGCTCAGTATCTCGGCGATTTGACTTTTTTCTACTTTTTTTTATTGACTCTGAAAGGCCTCTTAAATACCTTTCCAACAAGCCTAAAAACATCCGACCACTGGCTCAGAAGTTAGCAACTTTAGCCTACTACCCTCCAACCACCAATCCGAAAATTTTGAACCCGCTGCCATTTCGCACCCTTGCATGGTCCTAGTGGACTTTTCTTCATGAGATGAGCCAACGAATACGCTGGAGAAATTTGTCCGGCACTTCCTGAATCACCCTGTATAGACCATATTTTTCGGCGTTCGCGTTTGCGTTCCATTTTGGGACTTTTGCCTACTTTTACTACCCTAAACAAAGTTTGCTGCACAATTTGCTTCTGATTGCTTATCCATCTCTTACCTATCTACTCAGTTTTCTATCAATTTCCTACATCATAGTCGATGAGCTGTGTCATGCATGCCCCCTGATCCATGCATATGAATATGAAACTAAACATCAATCGACTGTATGGGTCTTCCGAGACGAGCCAAATCCAACAAAAGTTGATTGACCACGAAGCACTTCAAAGCAATTGGTGGCCTGCTTCTTCGGCATAACTGGTCATGTTGCAACAGTTCTATTAGATCACCGTGGGACGATCAATTTTCAATGGCACGCAACCATTTGTTTGCCAGAAGTTTTTCGTGAACTAAGGAAAACGAACCCCTGAAATGAATCATTCTCCACCACGATTATGCTAGCTGCCACACCTCACACGAACGAGTACTTGGCCATTGATTTGATGGGTCCATCTCCCTCCAATTTACCACTTAATAATTTGTTTTTATTCCCGCACATTAAATTAAAAAAAAAACCCATCTTTTGGAGCTACCTCAATCGCAGTGGCAAAAGTGCTTATTCATAGACAATATTTTGAAAAACAATAAAACCAGTTTCGACTCGACCATCTGTTTGATTTTCATATTTAATCATTTAAATTCATTCATTCAAAACACCGATATTATCACGTAGACTTTTTTTCATGTGACTGACGCGAACAAAATTAATTTTTCGTTGCTTAGGAATAGTGGGGCAGTTTTTGTATTCTATCACAGTTGTTGTTTGTTTTAGCCTCTTTTGTTATAAATTTCTAACTAACATATTCACGGAAAAATCTTCAATCAATTGGCGGGTCAAAAGGTAACTAGTGGTGACTAAATAGTTGTCCAACCTTTCCGCTGACGAATAACTAACGGTGCGTTTACACGGGACCGTTTGAGACAAGATAGTTGAGAATATGTATTAGTTGTCACAAAGAGAAAAATTGTTTGTGTGGCGTACGCGTCCAGCCAGTTATAAAGACAGTACAGTTTTAAGCAACCGCAGACAGTGGCGTTTCGTTAAATTTCGTGCTCTGATTTTTTGTTTCTTCGTCCTTTTGTCATTGTTTTTTGTCTTACTTCTGCAAATTACAATGGAACTGATGTACTCTGCAAAATTAGACATGTATTCATGTTTATATGTTTGTATTGTCAAACAATATTTCAATAAAAATTAGCAAAATTTTCAAATACAAATATATTTCCCAATTTGTAAAGTGGTCTGCGATGTTTTGCTTTTTTCACAAATTACTACGAAGCATCACCGATATGGCCGATGGCTGAACTAGTAGAGGTTGACGCAGTAGGATTTGTTGTAATTGTGTGAACCAACAACAGGCATTTAGTTTTTGTTTCATGACTCTAACAAAAAAGTATAACTGAATTTAACTGATGGAGGGATCAGGTTGAAGAATCCCTGCGTACACTTGGTATTGCCAACTGGAGTAATAAAGCAAAAGATCGAACTGGTTGGCGAAATATGATATCTTCGTTTTGTAAGGTCCCTCACCCCCCGGGGTTGTCCGAGACCGGATAAGTAAGTAAGTAAGGAATTTGACTGAAGCCCACATTCATTCTAAATCTTCATAATAGTATTCATTTCATACGCTAAAATCAAAGAAGGCATATTTGTTGGCCCTCAGATCTGGAAGTTATTGAATGATGATAATTTTCACAATGTTTAGTGGAGAAAGAATATGCAGCCTGGAAATCTTTCAAGAGCATCGTGGACAGTTTTCTTGGAAACAACAAGAGTGAACACTACAGACAAATTGTTGCGGAGTTATTGAAAAATTATCAGGAATTAGGTGCACGAATGTCACTCAAAATGCATTTCCTTCATTTGCATTTAGATTTTTTCCACAAAACCTAGGTGCGGTGAGCGACGAACAAGAGGAGCGTGCTCACCAAGATTTAATGAGAATTGAAAGAAATTATCAAGGATTTTGGGATAAAAGCATGCTGGGGGACTATTGCTGGACTTTAATTCGTGAAACCGAACCAACAAAATACAAACTACGTTCAAAAAACGGTATTCACTTTTGAAAATTCATTAATTTTTAAATAAAATGTATGTAAAAATAGAATAAAACATTCATTTTTTTTCTCGAAAACCTGACGTGATAGAGAAAAACCAATTACAGATTCGAATTCAGCCCACCAAATTACCCTAGAAAGATATTTGGTTGCTCCAGTCAAAAACCTTGTAGACCAGTGTTTTTGGTTATTTGGTTGCTCCAGTCGAAAACCTTGTAGACCAGCGTTTTTACGAGAGAATATTGAAATGCTTCTCATATAAATGTATTTAATACTTTAATTGAGGGCATGAGCATTAAAACTCGGTAAAGACCATTTTTGCAACTTTTCAGGAGAAGCAAAAAACTGTTTTCTGAATACATTGTTTTCATACTCACTGACAATATGGATGTACTTTGATGCTCTCTAGCGACCAAACTAGAAACTATAGAGGTGTGGATGTTATATCAGAGGGTGCGCCTTGGTCTACAGAACAAGAATATGTGAAAAACGCATTTCACCAAAAATGGTCTTTACCGAGTTTTAATTCTCATGCCCTCAATTGTATTATACAAAACATTATTATTTTTTTGTGGTGTAATAATGTCCTCGAGGCGCTGAGGCGACATATTAAAATTGCAATATTATATAAAGATTATAACGAATTATAAAAAAAAACAAAAGAATTTAAAATCAATTTCCTAATTGTATGATATAGATCGAAGTTTCTTGAAACTTAAGTGCATTTAAAAAGTTGTTAGAATTAATGTCCTTTTCAGATCTAGTCTGTAAAGAATGTGTACTTCCATTAGACGAAATTAAACAAATGTAACTGTTGCCATACAATATATTTGTTCTATTCTCATCTTTGTCGTATTGAAAAATGTCGTATTTACTACAGAATGTTTTGTATTTATGCTAATTTTAGAGCAACCTTGTGCAGCTTAGTGCGAATATTCAATATACATATGCATGTAAAATTAATGCATAAATTATGGAATAAAATTATGCGAAAAAACTATTCACCTAATACAGAAGGAAACTACAACCCAGTGTCTTAAAATTTGTTAATAAATTCATAGTAAATAAATATTTCTGTGGTATTTTGCAATAATAAATTATGTAAATTTTAAACCGTGTATATCAGTGAATGTGGGTGTTTATGATCAATGTGTATCAATAAGAAGCATTCAATAATATCTTATTTGGAGACTATTTGCGTATTTATTCTGCTATCGTGAAAATTCATCTTCCCCTAACATTTTTGAATAGTATTGTCATTACTTGTTCCAAAACAGCTATTACAGCAACTGAAATTTCTTCAAAATTTTGTCACAAAAACTGAAAATATAAAATCACATTTTAACATTCAAATACATACATATAAGCAGTTCACTACCGATTTGCTATGCACGTATTTTATTATACGCTACGTGAATTAGGTTTCTATGCGGGCGGTCCCAAAATTACCCGACCTAACGTATAGATGGTGCCATTAGTTTGAAAAAAAAATAGCAGAGCTTAAACGAGGCCGTACGAGCGGTCAAGAGGAACACTGCTGTGGTCGACCAATTGAGGTGTGCACGCCAGACACGGTTAAGAAAATCCACAAAATGGTATTGGATATTCGTCGGCTGAAGGTGCGTGAGCTAGGTGAAATGATAGGAATTTCAGAAAGTGCTATACATCGTATATTGATCGAAGGTTAGAAGATGACAAAGTTCTGCGCAAGTTGGGTGCCTGCCGCACTTCCTTTCTTTACTTACTTATCCGGCCATGAACAACCCCGAGGGGTCAGGGACCTTACAAAACGAAGATAACACATCATTTGCCTTATCTCTCCAGTTGGCAATACCAAGTGTACGCAGGGATTCGTCAACCTGATCCTTCCAGCGAAGTCTTGGTCTTCCTATTTTTCGTCTTCCGTCGAGTTCGGTTTCGAAAACCCTTCGTGCTGGTTCGTCTTCATCCATTCTACTGACGTGGCCTAGTCAGCGCAATCGTGATATTTTGATCCGCTTAACTATGTCAATGTCGGGACATGCGTCGCCGATACTCGCCGTTGTGCACTATAGGGCCATACATTTTTCTGAGTATTTTTCACTCGAAGACTCCTACAGATGTTTCGCCAGCTTGCGATAATACCCAGGATTCTGCGCCATAAAGCAAGACAGGTTGTATGAGAGTCTGGTATAATTGGACTTTTGTTACTCGAGAGAGGGCTTTATCTCTAAAGTGCTTGCTTAGCCCAAAATAAAATCTATTCGCAAGCACAATTCTCCGCTTGATTTCAAGGCTGACGTTGTTGTTTTTGTTTACGGCAGATCCAAGGTATATAAATTCGTCTACCACCTCGAAAATGTAACGGTTCGAGGCCCTGCTCGTTGAAACCATTAATTTTGTCTTGTCCTCATTTACCGTCAGACCCACTTTTCCTGACTCCTTCTCAATTCTCGAAAATACCGCAGTAACTCCTCTAACTGTGCGTCCAAAGCTATCTATATCATCAGAATACGCGAGCAGAATGTGACTTTCGCTGCTGATGGCTTTATTCATGTTGACAGCAGCTTTTCTCAGAATAATCTCTATTAAGAATTTAAAGAGATCGCACGATAGCGTGTCACCTTGTCTGAGGCCTCGCTTAGTTTCAAAAGGTTCGGTAAGATCCTTACCAACTTTCACTGCGGATTTGGTGTTCGTCAGTGTCATCCCGCAAAAGCGTATGAGTTTTGCAGGAAAGCTCAGACATTGCTTCGTAGAGTTTCTCCCGTTTTGGGCTGTCGAAGGCCGCCTTATAATCGACAAACAGATGATAGGTGTCGATTTGTTTTTCATGGGTCGTCTCCAGGATTTGGCGTAGCGTGAAAATCTGGACGGTTGTCGATTTTCCAGGCCTAAAGCCACACTGGTATGGTCCAATCAAGTTAGCGATAATCGGTTTTAGTCTTTCGCACATTTTGCTTGATAGAACCTTATATGCAATGGGGCCGTTCAAGTATTACGTAAGCACTATTGGGGGGCGGGGGGATCTTTGCATTGCTTATTTTTGATGACATGGGTGGTGGGGGGTCAAGATGGTGATTACGTCAGCATGATGGAAGCGCAGTAGCTGTTGTTACTGTTGTAGGGCAAGAACAACATGCATTTTGTTTTAACAGAGTAGAGCGCAGAATGGCTCCTCTTAGTCGGGTATTGGCTGGTTTGATATTGCCTCATGACCATTTTGGGTCTCATTTGGATGAACGTGGCGTTACAATTAATGAACTTAGAAAGATCCAATTTCGAGTTTGCAGGAAATGTGTTAGCTGATATATGGAGTTCAATGGAAATTGATGGCTATCATGTTACTGCAAAATATGTTGGGTCGGGCGAACAAGACCTTCCTGATTTTCCAGACATTAAATGGTATTCAGAACACGTGCGTGAAAGCGAATACTTGCTTCAAATTGTAAAATGTAGAAACATAGAATGCTGTCGTCCAAGAAGTGGTCTATTTAGATTACTAGACAACAGGTTTCTTCCACCACCAGTAAAAGTAAAACAAACAGTTGATGACTTGGTTTTGGATGATGGAGGGCAATTTCTCAATCTCCCAGTCAATTTAGCTCTGCGCTTACATTCTTCACTCAAAGATTTCCTGCAAATGCCCTACGATTATTTTTGTCCAACGGTAAAATTGAAGCTATTAAATCGAACATGCAAAACGTGCGGTCTTTATCATACTTCCGTCAAGTCACTAGAGATCCATAAAAAGGTAAACACGCACACTGATATGGAAGTTAGGCCTATAAGAGTGGCTGCTCGTCTTACTTACTTTTGATGACAAGATGGTGGAGGGGGGGTTAATAATTGTAATAAATATGGTTACGTAGTACTTGAACGTCCTTATGGATAAAAGGCTTATTCCACGGTATGGGACATAGTACACTGAGACTCCAATCGCTGGGCATGCATTCATCTCACCAAATTTTGCTAATGAGCTGATGCATGCACCTTATCAGCTCATCGCCGCCAGCCTTAAACAGCTCCATCGGCTCCTACCGCTTTAATGTTCTTAAGCCGGGCAATATCTGTTCTGACCTCGTCTTGGTTAGGAGTGGGGCAATCGACACGTCGTCGTCCAAATTTAGATAGATTGTCTCGTCATTGGATATCTCAGGTACCAATAGCGCAGAGAAATGATCTCTCCATATTCCCAACATACTCTGCACATCTGCGATGAGATTTCCGTCCTTGTCTTTACAGAAGGGGGGCCCTGCACCATGTCTATTCGTTCTGTTTTTGTCTTTTTGGTAGAATTTCCGGGCTTCGTTCTTTCTTCTGTATGACTCACTCTCGCGCTTTCTCCACTGCCGTTTCTTACGCCTAAAGAGACGGTTTACCTCCTTTCTTTTTCCCTATACCGCTCAGTCGCAGCTCGCGTTGCAATTGACTGAAGCATTGCCATGCGTGCAGCGTTCTTCTCATCATTTGCAATGCGACACTCTTCATCGTACCATGGTTTGTTGCGAAGCGGTTTTTCAAACCCAAGTACGGTTGTTGTACTACTTAATCAATGTTAGCTCCTCTGATCACTCGTACATCCATTACACTGGACGAGTGCATTCTATCAATTAGCACGTGATCAATTTGGTCGGCGCTTGCTTTCAATAGAGCATAAAACAGCCGTAGTGAAAATGTTTTAGTAAAGTGTTTGGCGATTTTTCACCGCAATAAAGCCGAATTTTCGCGTCGATTTATAAGCATGGATGAGACATGGGTCCACCACTTCACACCTGAGACAAAGACCCAGTAAAAACAGAGAAATGGAATGAGAGAATCGTGTCCAAAGAGGCGAAGACAGTTCCATCTGTAGGCAAGGTAACGGCGTCTGTTTTTTGGGATGCACATGGGATAATTTTTATTTGTTATATTCAGAAAGGAAACACCATCATCGGCGAATAATATGCTAATTTATTGTAGCATTCAAGTGTTGAAATTGTGGAAAAAGCGACACGTTTGGCGAAAAAGAAAGTGTTGTTTCATCAGGACAATGCTTCAGTTCACACATTCAGTATTACGATGGCCAATATTAATGAATTAAAGTTCGAATTGCTTGATCACGCACCTTATTCGCCAGATTTAGCTCCCTGAAGCTATTTTCTATTTCCAAACTTGAAAAAATATTTCGGAGGTAAAAGATTTGCCAACAATGAAGAGGTGGAGTCTGTGGTCGATGGTTATTTTAAGCAGTTTGACAGAGCTTACTATAAACAAGATATTGGATATCGCTGAAAAAAGTGTATCGAACTAAAACGAGATTGTGTTGAAAAATATAGAAAATGTTTCAAAAATTTGTTGTGTCTTCTTTGTTAGGTCGGCTACTTTAGGGACCGTCCTCGTAAATACCTATAATTAAAGTATCGATTTTGGAGCAATGACAGAAATTCATTAAGCCTTTGGAAGTGCCTTTGGAGGAGAACTGTGGAAACCATCAGAAAGCTAACAAGACAATCGGCTAGGGTGTTCGTCTCCTTTCCTATGGATGACATTTTAATAATAATATTTAGACTCCCTCTTTTACTCGAAACGCTCTCTACTAAGCAATAACAAAAGAACTGCCCCTAATACAAATAAATGTTTAATAACCATACATGTGTTTTTTATTTACATTGGATTTTAATTTGCATAACTTTATCTAATGCAAATGAAAAACAATTACCATTTTTCGCAATGGCAATTAAAAAATGTTGAATTTGCATTTGCTCAGGTAATGTAAATGCTGGTTGTGGAATCGGCTGCCAATTGTAATGAAATATGGGAATGGTTTTATTTATTTTGGTTTTTTTTTGACTGATGGCAATTCTGTTTTTAAAGTATTTTATATGTAGAGGTTTGTGGCTTTGATAGGTATTACCTCACAGTACTTTCAAATTCATAAACCTGTACTGTATAAAATATTTGCAAACCATAACTGCCAGATATGATGAAAATGCTTTGAAAATGAGTACAATTGCCAATGGCATTTTTATTTTTTGAATTTGCATTTGTAGACGTAATTCAAATTAAACTACAAATAAGTGATGATTTATCCGACCATTCGTATTGTATTCAAAAATGAAATTGTTCGAGCGTTTGGTCGTATTTTTAATTAATTTTATTCTTCGATATTTCGCTACCCTTTGGATAGAATCGTCAAGAAGTTAAACACAATTATTAATTAGAAATGAAACCAATAATTAATAATTGTGTTTATCTTCCTGACGATGCTATCCAAAGGGTAGCGAAATATCGAAGAATATAAATATTTAAAAATACGACCAAACGCTCGAACAATTTCATTTTTGAATTAAACTACTAATTATAATTGTCATATACATTCCGGTTCACTTATTTAAAGGCACTAAAAATTCCATATTCAGCAGCCTGTATCTTTTGCAATTCGTAACCGATTGCAGAATTTTAAAATGGAAATGGAAACTAGACATCTTGAGATATTTAAAAAAGAAATCATGACAATAGTGGTTTCTTAACTAAAGAACTTTTTTTCAGCAACTTATCAAAAAAAAGTCCCAAAATGTGCTATTTTTTTGGTTCACTTGAATAAAGGCACTTTATTATTTTTTGATTGTTTTTAAAGTATGCGATGATTTTTTGTAGGGAGCGTTTGTTCATTATAAGTTATTACAACTTAATCATTTTACGAGTCAAAATGGCAAAACAAAAAAATTTTAAATCTATCGGAAAAAACTAAAATCGATGTTTACCGTTCTGAAGGACAATCTAACCGCGCAGTAGCTAAAAAAAATTGGGCGGAGCCCAACAGATGTCGACAATTACATGAAGGACCGTTTGAGACAAGAAAAATCATCAGAATTGCTTCTAATTCTGCCTTATCCTTGTCAAAAATAAGAGCTCAAACTGGAGTGGAAGCGAGCAAGTCAGCAGTACGCAGAGTAATTAAGAGCGAGAGAGTATCTTAAATACATACCTGAAATTACAAAGAACTACAACTATTATTTCCGTGATCTGCGCAAAGAAAAGCGTTTTTTGAACCGACATCACAGCCGAGAGGGCGGCGTTATGATGTGGGGTGCTATTGCGTACTTTGGCTAAGGCGACCAACCGTCCCGTATTCTGCGGCACAGTCCCGTAATGACAGTTGAAATCCCGCATTGGAATATTTAATAATTTAGTACCGCAAATCGCCTAACGCATCCCGAATGTCACGCATTCCTATATTTGGTACAGACAGTGACTTTCGACGTGAATTTAGTGGAACTGAAACACTCATGCACTCTTTTTTGTATTATTCTATGATATTTTTGCTTATGTTTTGGTTGTTGCATAGCTGGAAAACAAAAAAAAGCTTGAAACATAAAAAATTGGAATATAATCCAAAGGAAGAAACACAATAGAAAGAGAATTATGACATCATAATCAATTTATTATTAAAATATTGCGTGCTATACACATTTTAAAATTTGATATGGGCAGTTGTGAAAACTTTCATGAAATTCTTAACCAAAACCCAGAATTAGTAAAAAGTGTCACTCATGCGAAAATTACTGTTTTTTTTAATCGGTTCGGGTAAGATGGATCTTCTATACTATTTATTTTGAACTTATCCCAAAACTTAACCAATTCTCTACGAATCGATTCCCCAGCTTGCTCAGACCAGACTCCTAAGCCATCGTTATTTATGAGCATTATTGCTTGTTTCAAGTGATCTAAAATCACATGGACTTTAATGGTTTGTGTGACATCTGTACTCTTTACAGCATTGCGGAGGTCGCTGATATTTTAAAAAAAAAAAAAAATAAATGGTTTCCCATTACATCCCATGAAGGGACCGGGGAGAACTTCTCACAATCACTGAGCTGTGCGCTTCCCAGTTTTCACTCATTGATTGGGACCTACAGTTTTACACCGATTCCGAACGGTATTTTGAGAAGCTTTTTCATGGCTATTTACTCGATAGTGTCGCCGTCACTATGCGAGGTGACCGCCGCCGAAAGAACTTTTTTTTTTTTGAAGGTGGTCAGAACAGGGTTCGAACCCAGGATCTCATGTACAAGAGCCGCGCACACTAACCATTGCACCACCGACGGCCATATTTTTTAACAAAATCAATTATATCTACTTTTTTTGTAGAAATCAAGATTCTAAAATTTTATTCATTGCTTTTAATGAAGCGATATAAGGCAGCAATCGAAAAGGTCCAACATTCTCATTCTGTAGGGCATCCGCTTCTTTTAAAAGCTTACGACATTGATTTCCTTCAAATGCATCACCTGATAATTCTTATGAATTATACTTAGCCTTTTGGTCCACAATAAAGCTTTATCACGACCTACTACTTTAACAATCCCGTTCCAAAAAATATGGTTCACAAATCCTAGAAGAAGATGGAGCTCTGGAGGAACACTTTTCTCTATTACATATGTATTATCGAAATCATCATTATTCTCTTCCGCGAATAATGGAAAATTAACTGTACTGTGACTTTATTTGCTTCTTTTTTTATCACAACCTACACGTTGAAAGTGCAAATAATCTTCTTTCAAATTTTTGTACGTTTTTAAATTAAAATATTGGTCACCGTCGGTTTTTGGATCACTTTCTTTATATATTTGATTAAAGCCTACTAATTCACCCAAAAGTTATAAATCAATAAGGGCACGGGTGTGTGGCACTCGCTGTCTGCTGTCCATTGAACATTAAAATAAGTTTGAAATCAGACGCAAACTTAAAAGGTATTTCATTTAATTTTCGATTTTTTCGAAATAATTTTTCATGTTTTGTTTTAGCGAGCGCCGCTACAGTGAAGTCTCTTTTAAGAAATCATGCTATTCTTTTTGAAAAGAATTTTGTATTGTGTTTATGTAAGCGCTGCAGTCAAAAAATCAAGCAATTTTGGAGAAATAATTGCTTCATAATTTATTGGTGCAAGCGCCGCAGGCGAAAAATTATTTCTCCAAAATCGCGCGATTTTTTCGAAATAATTTTTCATGTTTTGTTTTAGCGAGCGCCGCTACAGTGAAGTCTCTTTTAAGAAATCATGCTATTCTATTCGAAAAGAATTTTATTTTGTGTTTAAGTAAGCGGTGCGGTCCGAAAATAGGGCAATTTTGGAGAAATAATTGCTTTATAATGTATTGGTGCAAGCGCCGCAGGCGAAAACTTTTTTGTGTGGCAAAAAAATTCATATTCCATATTTTCCATTGTAAATACTACGTGCACTTAATATGATGCTTTCAGTGTCGTCTTACTGTACAGAATGATCTTGCTTTGTAATGAAATGATTACAGTAACAGAATCAGCTAAACGTAAACAACACAAACTGTAGGTGGTTGCTAAGAGCGTTTAGGTAAGTAACGTTTTCGAGTAGTCTCGCTTCAATAGCAATATCAGTTTTACATAAAATAAGAAAACGAAAAATCGCCCACAAATTTCGGAATTGTGCCGGATTATTTTTGGGCCATTTTTCGTATTTATAATTATGAAATATGGGCCACAATGGGTCTTTTTTCATATTTAATTTTATGAAAAAACATCCAAATGGGCAATTTTTCACAAACGTATCGAAAAATGTCGTACGAAAAATCGCCCAAAGGATGAAAATGAAATATTGCCCACAATTTATGAAATAAGACCCACTCTTTCTGGGCGATATTTCATATGAAATTTCGCCCACTTTTGTATGGGATTTTTTTGGGCAATTTTTCATAAATTTTTTTGGGCGATTTTTCGTTGCCCCTTCAGCGACACATGTCGTAAGTGATATATTCCAAAATGTCATAAAGAAATCGTTGTAGACAAAATCATGTGAGACGATTTTGTCAACTGGGACATGAATTATTCAAAAAATATTTTAATATCGAATTCATTAAATTATTATACGTTTATATAATTACGTTAAACAGACAATAAATGTATATATTTTTATGCAGGAATAACAGATTATCAATATTTTGGTTTGAAGGCCGACTATTAGTCAGTTAGATCCCATACACGGACAAAATTGTTGTTCCTAATGTTACTGAATGGCGTTCGTTAACGGGTATTCAGAGGCCCAATCGACAAATACATTGGCCCAATTAATATATATATATATTAGGGCGGGTTAATTTTTTTGATGAAGCATATAGCAAAAACGTAATCTATAGATGATTTTGAGAAATTTTGCTCAAGAGACCATAGCTCTATGTCGGATTTGGAGCCCCCCAAAATTTCAAAATAGATATTTTTCCATATATACATAGAATAATTTAATTAAATTCGTCATAAAATCGGATAGCATTATATGTGGGCTTGTTTGAAAGGTATTTGTATCACCTTTAAGAATCTGTATTGATACCAATATTTTTTTTAATTTTTAGTAGAGATATTAGGAATTTTTTGTCGAAAAATAGCCAAAAATTAACTTTTAACTAATAAATTCTGAATTTTCTTCGAGATTTTTTTTTTTGCAGAGTATGAAAGTTCAGATAATTTCCAACAACTTTTATTACGATAAATTTTTTTGTTTTCGAACTCCTTTTTGTAGGAATTTCTTCATCCATTTGTAATTCAGGTGGTTCGTATGTTTGATCATCGGTACCAGTTGTAAGTGTTGGTATTGTTGTAGCTACTTCTTCAACGTCTTCCGTATATTCAGGTATTGTGAATTGTCTATCATTATGCTGGTCCATCATAAATTCTTTTAGATGTTCTGGAATCTATCCACACGAGCATTCTGTTGTTTTTAATTTGCAATTACATTTGCCAATATAAAATAATTCGTTTATTGAATCAACAAATGCTTTAAATTCATCTCTTTTGTTTCTATGTTGTACAGGTTTCTGGTATTTATCAAGCAAACCAGTTAATTTATTGAAAACACTCTTTCTATTAATGATTTCAATATTTAATTTACACCAAATTTGGATCAATTTATGTGTTACGTGAGGAGTAAAAATTTTATACGAGAACATTTTGTTTTCAAATTTAGCACGATCACTTAAAAAAAAATAATATTTTAAAATGTCACATTTAGTAGACAAACTAAGATCATTTAAATCACTTGATGAACCCAAAACAACAATATCTTGATGAGGGATGTTAGTCAATCTAGACTCAAAACTTGTTGATGTTGTTGCTTCCATTTGAGAAGACACCGCAGACGATGTTGATGGTTCTTGATTATCCATAATAACTTTGATATTATCACTGCACTCTTTGATTGTGTCACACTAAATTTAAAAATAAACCAAAATATTGGTATTGTGATAACCGAGTTTTTATTTAAGTATTTTGGCAAACTGCGTGCGCATTGCACGATGAACGATTTAGGAAGAAGGAAAAGCAAGCTTGGCAACGTTTAGTGTTGGTAAACGTCATTATTTTGTAACGTCATTATTCAGTGTTACAAAGTTGTTCAATTGAACAATGCTGCCATTGATGACTTATTCTACAGGTATCAATACAGATTCTGAATGGTGATAAAAATACCTTTTGGGGGCTCCAAATCCGACTTAGAGCTATGGTCTCTTGAGCAAAATTTCTCAGAATCACCTATAGATTACGTTTTTGCTCTACGCTTCATCAAAAAAAATCGTTCCATACAATTTGACCCGACCTAATATATATTCATGAAAACTTTATGTACAATTCAGTATTTGTATGAGCGGACATTAAAACCATTCATTAGAATTCGTTCATAGAAACTTAATGAATCTATGCATTAACCCAATGTATATGGATATTAATTTCAATGAACGTGTCTAATAAAACGGAGTTAGGCTAACAAGTTGAATATGTATCATAATAAATTGTGAAATATTAAATAATTTAACCAGTTGAGAAATTTCAGTCGGGTGAACCGACTTAAACATACCCTCACCCTAAGTTATTCATTGCGACCGATTTCTATTTAAAAAAAACACATATATTCACCCTTACGCGGCCAAATTTTGTTACGGTCGGTTGTGGTATACGGGAGATATCGAGTCGGCCAGCCGGAAAGCGGCCCATCTTTTGAATGGAAGAGTGGTATTTGACTAAAGTTTGTCTAGTACCAAGTTTCATAAAGGTTGCTTCGGTTTTGCGGGCGTTATCTTGCCGAACATTCGGCCGGCCGAAAATCTTATGTGTGGGAGGCACCAACATGAGCGTGGAAAAAACGACCTTGTCTTAATTGGTGACTCGCGTTTGATGACATGAAGCCTATAACCTAATTTCATTAAGACGGGAAGGGTTTCTCGCGTCTTATCGCATTGACAACCCGGACGACCACCAAGCTTTTGTATAGGAGGTACCAGAATGGGCGTGGCGACCATGCCAATTTTCTCCAGTTAAGTAGACACTAACAGATTGTTAACCAATGTTAGAGTTGAAGCTAATCACATCGACCATTAAAAAGTTTTAGAAGAAACATGATTTCGTACTAAATGTGTCGATTTGTATGGGAGGTACCCGAAGGGGCATAGTCAAAATGCCCATTTTCACTCCCAACCTAGGTTCGTACAAATAATAGTTACTAACAAAATATCTTTGTGATCGGCAATAGTTAAATCTGATGTGACAGTTGGTTACAAAAACCGATTTTAAAAACCGGGCTAATAACTAGAAGCTAATAACTACCTTTTGCTAGAAGGTATTGGAATCCAAGTTAAATATTTTTTTCATTTAGACACAATTTTTGTAAAAAAAACCGAAAAACTCAAATTTAAATTTTTGTTAAAAATTGCAAATTTTTTCAAATTAAAAATTGGAACCCTTACAGTGGTCGGGTTCTAGTGGTCCAGTTTTTATTCAGTTTAAACTAAATCAATGTGAAATTTTTTTTCACATGCACCGAGGAGTAAATATTTTCCAGTCTATACGAATTTTCACCCAAATTGCCAAAATCCGAAAACTTTGACTAAAATGCGGTACGGCTTAGAGTTGTCCGATTCGTCTCAAATTTTCACCAAGTCAGTTTTAGACCATAAGGAACAAGAATCCGCCTGGGGTTTGTAAAAAATTCGAAGTTGTTTTTTCATTGCCACTCTAAAGTACATATATATCGCCACTACGCGTATCATTTAAATAGGAACCTTAATAATAATACCATATATTTGTTTGTTTTTAGGAAACTAAGTATCTATTTAATGGAAAAAATTTTGACTAAATTACTAAAGTTAATTTTAAAACAAAAATGCACAATAATAATTATAAGTAAATCATGATGTAATATTAAGATCGTTGTTACGAATTAAATTTGCAATAAATAATTTCAAACACACTACTATACATTCATTGGAGCACTCGCACAAATTCATGCAGCAGTGAAACAGCTTCAGTGCAGAAATTAAACAACTTCACTGCAGCAATTAAAAAACTTCACTGCAGTAATGAAACAACTTCACTGCGGCAATGAAACAACTTCATTGCAGGAAAGCAACAATTTCATGGCAGTAATGCATTGCAGTAATAAAATAAACTAATTGCAGGAATGAAACAAATTCATTGCAACAATTAAATAAATCATTGCACCAATTAAACAAAATGATTGCAGCAACGAAAGAAACTAATTGCGCAAATGAAACAATTTCATTGCTGCAACGAAACAAATTCATTGCACCACCGGAATATATGTATATTATGAAACATATTAATTTCCGCAACAGCCACGGATTTCATCACAGTGACGAAACATTTTCAGTTGATGAACACATGTTTGCTGCCGGAATGAGACTGCACGTTAGCTGACTTTCGATGACAAAAGTTGTTGGGGCGACGCACAGTTTAGTGGCCCTGACGAAGATTTTCCCTTCAGTGTAGTAAAATATGTACATTTCTTTTTTATTTATCAAATATGCCCTGCGGTAATCCCTCGACGCCCCTGAGTGACGACTTTAATACACACGTGGCGCAAATTAATTATATGAGAATTATAATTTGTAGTTTAATTTAATTACCTTTCGAAATGCTAACACAGTGTGTAATTTTTTAAGTCATGGCAAAATAACCATATACGGACACCACTACGTGATAAGAGAGCAAAAAAAAAGACCGCTGTCTCCCAGTTTTGCCCAAAGTCCTCCAGGTATGTTTTTACGGGCCCCCAAAGAAGTGGGGCCTCGGTGTCATTTTTGCAAAAAAGTGATCATTTTCTCAAGCTCATATCTTGCTAACCGTTTGGAATTTTGATTTACTCTCTGAGGCAAAGTTGTAGCTGTTGTCATAAAGAACAAAAATTTTAAACATGTAAAATCAAAAAAACTTCACCTTCAAAGTGAAAATCGCATAAAACTTTAAAAAATTCAATTTTTTTTTGGACATTTTTTCCTCTGTTCAGGTCCATAGGTAGCAAACCGTTCAAACAATCAACTACAAGAATATTCCTAAGATCTCAATAAACTACTTTCTAGATTTCTAGAACATTTGAACTTCCTAGGAATGATTCTTAACACCGTTTAGGTAGCCCTTAGATAGCCGCAAAAGTGAAAAATTTCCCGAAAATTTTTTAATTTCATTTGTTTCTTTACTTCAACATTGAGATACTATAAAGCCTTCTCCCGTAAGTGAAAAGGCATGTTGCAGGTTTCATTGTTATACTATTACTGATTTTATTAATCTTAGTCCTTAGGTGTAAATCAAAATTCCGAACGGTTAGCACGATATGAGCTTGAGAAAATGATCACTTTTCTGCAAAAATTACACCGAGGCCCCACTTCTTTGGCGGTCCATAAAAAAAAACCTGGAGGACTTTGGGCAAACCTGGGAGACAGAGGTCTTTTTTCTGGTCTTTTATCACGTAGTGGTGTCCGTATATGGTTATATTTTTTCGTGTTGCACTGTGTAATTCAAAAAAATTTCTATACCATTGGCAGCTGTACTTATTTTCAAAGCATTTCCATTAATATCTGACACTTTTAGCTTTCAAATATTTTATACAGTACAGGTTTATGAATTTGAAAGTACTATGAGTCAATATCTATCAAAGCCACAAACCTCTATATAAGGGGTCCGCCAAATAACTTTTTTTTTTGAAAATGCTATAAAAAAACTACTGAATATTTTCTGAAATTTCTTTTTTTATTTGAAAGTACAATCCCTCCGGTTAATAATGGAAAATAATTGCATTCAAATGGCTGCCTCGGCTGGCCATGCAGTAGCCTACACGATCGGTCCAATTTTAAAGCACATTATCGATTGTGTGCAGCTGTATTTCACCAATGGCTTCACGAATATTGTCCCTTAAAGCGTCAATTGTGTCTGGCTTGTCGGCGTAACACTTATCTTTGAGGGCACCCCACAAATAATAGTCCAACGGTGTCAAATCGCAGCTCGCAGGTGTCCAAACGACATCAGCTCTGCGGCTGATACTGCGATCTTCAAAAACAGGGCGCAAAACATCGAGTGTAGCTTCGGCTGTGTGGCACGTAGCGCCGTCCTGTTGAAACCAAATGTTGCCAATATCCTCCTCTTCAATTTTTGTGAACAAAAATTCGTTCAACATGACCCGATAACGGTCGCCATTGACTGTAACGGCCACTCCTTGCTCATTTTCGAAGAAAAATTTCCCAATTATGCCTCTGGACCAAAATCCGCACCAAACAGTGACTCGTTTTGGGTGCATCGGCTTTTCAATGTATGTGCCCCAAATGCGACAATTTTGCTTGTTTACATACCCGCCAAGATCAAAATGAGCTTTTCAGACGATAACGAACAGACGGAGCTGACGCTTCTTCTCTTCTTCCAAAATCCGTAATCAATTTTCGCACACATTCTGCAACATTTCCATGATTTTCAAAGTAAAGTCGCAATATTTCCCAGCGTTGTTCAAGCGTATACACAACCATATTCGTTCAGCGGAAGGATAAAACTAATTATCTGTCAAATCAGACATGAGCTAAGTGTTACCATAGAATAATACAAACCATAGAAGCTTTTATTCGCTCAATAAATTAAAAGTCATAGGTACGATGGGAAGTAAACATTGGATGGTGGAAATATGAGTTCAATAATACCAGATGGTGGCAATAGTATACAGCGATCCACAAAGGAACAACAACCAAATTTCGTGTTTTTGTGACAAACTAGTTGTGTTAAATACAATACAAATGTATACGATAAAAGTCAACAAAAAAGTGCAAACTGTATTTAAATTTTTCAGTTCTACACCAAAACGACAGGAAAAAGTTAAGTGAACATATTTTGTAACTCCACCTGGTGTAAAATAATTTTAAATTTAATTGCTCTCATTTCCACAAACCTACGATGAAGAGTGTGAAATGAAACGTCAGATGAGAGAATAAGTTTGTCTACGTTTGTATTATTCTATGAGTGTTACCATTCACGAAATAAGCACTAGTTGAGAAAACAAACGTTAGATGGCGGACCCTTTATAAAATACTTTAATAACGGAGTTGCCGCCGGCAGTCAAACAAATTCGAAACAATTAAAAGCATATTTCATTAAAATTGCCATCTGATTCCACAACCTGCAGTTGCATTGCCTGAGCAAATACAAATTCAAAATTTTTAATTGCTATTGCGAACAATGGCAATTCTCTTGCGTTTGTATTATTAGATAAAGTAATGCATATTAAAATCCAATGCAAATTAAAAAAATCTCATGTATGCTTTAATAAGAGCCGCAGTACATGTATTAAAATTAACGAAAAATAACCGAATACAGTGTTTGGTTTGACATGGAGTCATAGCTGATCTTAATAAATAGTTAATAAATAGTTAATTATTGCAAAGTGAGGGAAAAATTGTATTACACATTCGTAACCAAGTCTACAACAGTGATATTACTTGTATTGACATAAAAAATTGTTACTTAGGTTCATAAAACTGACTCTTGCTTCTGCTATCAAAAACATTGTTTCGACTATCACAAAAAGCGGGACAACCCCACTAAAGAGGGACGGTTATGCCATATAGCCGATAATCATATGGTTTCTTGAATGATATGTATCTTTCTTACTCTTCCTATGTTGTAAAAATCAATAATAAATATTTTCTACAATATTTGCATTCAGAATTTGTTTCCATCATTCTACTCATAATTCGGGGTAGAAAAATAAACTAAAATAATTTTTCTTTCTTCAAAAAGTAATTGTAAGAAACACATAAACAAATTATTAAATTGTCTATTAATTCTTTGACTAACTATTAAATCACGTTTTTATCTGATTTAATAAATCGTATCAAAGAACCAATGTCATCGTTCGTATGAGTCAATCCATGGAAAACAGTACAAATAACTTCAAGAATCATACTGCTATTAGAACCGTTTTAAAGATGATTTTGGATATTAGCTAACGCATCTTTTGCACAACCAAGAAAATAATATTACCGAACTCGAAGATCGTATTTCAGTCAAAGAAAACTCATTGTCGTGTTTTTTCTGTTGAGGCACAGACAACGCAAATCCAGTTTGGATGGCTTTTTCAAAATCAAACTCGTTTAATTATACAATAACACACATACAAATTTACAAAATTAAATAAAAACTAAATTAAAATTTTCCAAATATATTTTCAGGGTTGCACACGGGTCTGAGGGTACATGTTAAAAGGTTTCAATAAGATTTCTCTATGGAAATGAAATGAAATGTCCGGTCATGAAAAAGCTATACTTGCAGAAAATTATAATTCTGTATATGGATTAAAACTCACTTCAACGCACTTACGACTGTGAGAATACTAGAGGAAAAGAAGAACACGGAAGAAATAAGCGTTCTGTTCTTGTGTTGGAATTATCGACTTTTTAGTTTTTCAGTGTGTGTCGGTACTTAGGGATCTTCGATCCATTCTAATTCGCATATTGGACAGCGCATAGAGAAAGGGACCTAAGGGTAAAAAAATCAATTTTCACTTTTTTTTTTTGATGTGGACAACATCTCAACATCGAATGCGACCGATCCCATGCCCCAAAAGTGTTCCCTCCCAGAGATATGCGCGTTTTATGAAAGTGAAGTCGACGATTTAACACGTATTTCAATCTTTAAAATGGCTCTCCTGAACAATACCAGTTTTTACCCTTAGGTCCCTTTTTATTTTGTGCGTCACATACATATTTGAAATGCATATTAGAGTTTGTCACTATACGATCGATGATCTACCGATGGCATAATTCAGCACAGTAGTTATGCATCTGATGTTTAAAATTAGTTCAAAACTAGTTATGTCCGTTGAGTGTGCTTAACAGAATTGTGTATTATTCCAACAAAAATCAATCAGAAAATTGTTCCTGGCCCTGTAAGCTTGTAGTGTGAACTTCGCATACATTAACTAAAAGAAAATTCATACTGTTTGGATATTTTAAGGTAAATTCCTAGTAAAATCGTTCAATAAGGCGATCTTATTAATTTTAAAGGGTCATATTTTTCTCTGTGTCTGGTCTGATGTGGATTTTCCTCACGCCATATGCGGCAATTTTGTTTATTAACACACCCGTTAAACAAAAATTAGCCTCATCGCTGAACACAATTTTGCGATAGAACTTCGAGACAGTTTTCAAGATGGTCTCGTGGCTTTAATTCCTGCACCAGCTGGCCCTTATACGGTTGTTGTCCACGATCTTTGCGCAAAATTGTCTATCTAGTGGACGCACTGAGACCCAATTCTTGCGACCAACGACGTATCGATAAATGTCGATCTTCTTTCACACTTTCGTTTTCAGCGGCGGTTTTTTTTCCCAACAATCCAAATGTTCAGAATTCGGACCGAAAATCGTAACGAAATTCTGACAATTTTGACGAATTCGGATCTTAATTCTGTCCGCCTCCGAAACGTAAAACATATCGAAGGGTTGAACATGAATTCGGAACGAAACAGCGGAGGTAATTCTGATGCATTCAACGATATTTCGTACCGATTCCTGACCGAATTCTCATATAAAATCGAAGGGAATTCTGGAAAATTTAAAATCGTACCAAATCCCGACAGAATTCCTATAAAAATCATTATGACTTCTGAAAGAATTCGATAGGAATGTTGCCAGAATTCATACCGAATTAGGATCGAATCCGAAGCATTTATTCGGGTCATATTCTGACAGACTTTGGACCGAATTTGTAAATTATTCTGAAAGAATTTAAACTGAATTCGTAAAGTCGTCAATAATGTAATTAGAATATTAGTAAAATATACACTTTTAGATTTGGTTTCAAAGAAAAACTTAAAATAACCCAGTTGAAAATTTTGTCTTGAAGACATTGTCAGTAGTACTTCCTTAGGACTATGTCAGTAGGTGATGACAATTTATATAAGACATCTTCGTGACATGTCACTAGTTTTGACTTCGGTGTCATATATTGTGAAGGGGCTGACAATCTATGTAAGACCGTCCTATTGATTTGTCGGCACTTTGGCATGGCTGACTCTTATTAAGACCAATGCTGAATGTCATTTGTCAATTGCGAATCATGTGTGTGGAATTTAAAATTTTTCAAAAAATTTTATTTGTAGTTATGAAATAGTTATATGCCATACGTTGTAAGAATTTATATCAAAATATTTGAAATTTCTTAGAAGAAAATGCTAATATTCAGAGCATTATAATTATGTATGTATGTCTCACTTTCTGGCATTTTGTCTTTCAGATTTAATTTAATATCGTGCAACAGAACAGATTCATACATACATATGTACTACATATATGTACATAAATTCCAATTAATAGTACCTACAAGATGACCCGAAACACCATATTTAAAGACGTCTTGAGTAACTGACTGGGTAACAACTGACTCATGAATGGATACCCAAGACGTCTTCTGAACATGTCATACGGTGACAAACTGAGAAAAATTCCTGCTGACTTTTGAACAAATGTATATCAAAATGTCAGTAGGTGTCATGATGTTTTTTGTATGGGAGTGGGTCGGAAAGTCAGTAGTGAGTCTGACATGTCAGTTCTTTGTCTTTGATGATGTCTATAGGAAATTTCCAACTGGGAAGTTATTTCAGCAAAATATAATTTTTAAATAGTATTTTCAATTTATAATAAAACGATATAATACTTCTTATTTTGTACATAAAATTAAATATTGTTGGAAATATACGAGATGATATCAATTTATGTTTGATTTTCTCATTCCTTAGATAAATTAAAAAACAAATTCATCCACCATTGTACTATACGTTTTCGTCATTTTGTCTATCGCCAAATCTATAAAAATAATTCGAATATTTATTAATAAATTAACGATACTAAATTAATCATATTTTTGTACCTTTCAGAATTTTTATGAAAGTGAAGCCTTTTATACGCACATTATCATTTGCGTTTATCTAAGAAAATTTCGATGCTATTATGTCATCTTTAAATATTCGTTTTAAATTTTCTGAAATACATTTTCGGACATCATGCCATTATTATTTTTCACAAACCTTAGTTAAAATGCACTTTTAATAAACTTTCATTAAATATTCACTTTTATTTCTGTACTTAATTTGAATTTTACACTTTTATAAACAGAGAAAATGCGACCATTCTACTCAAACTCATTGGAACGACTAAAAAATCTAGTATGATTTTTATAAGAATGATCAGAAAAACCCTTCAGAATTCGTTCCGAATGCTGTCAGAATTCGTACCGGTTTGTTAGGCTCTTCAGTACGCACATGCCTTCAACGTGTATGGGTGTTATTGTATCATTTAGAGCGTAGCTATGTATGTGTTATGAAATCTATCCGCAGTACGTCGGATGTCTTTCTCAGAGAACGATTATGTGCAAAATAAAATTCCCGAAGTCGTCTATAAGTTTCGTTGATCGACGAGTGGCTTTCAAAGTAAATTTAGTTAATTTGGTAGCGTTGTTCAAGCATGGAGCTATTCGTGATGATTCGCCAGAGTATCCTGATCATAAATGGCGAAAAGTGAGTGCAGTATGGTAGTTCGTTTGACAGCTAACCCTTTTGCAAGTTGTATCTAAGAAATAAAACACCCTTTACTATTTTTTAAACATTATTTTGTGACTGTGACTCGTTTAATGGAGTTTGACAATTTTGGCTAATTTCAAAGGTTATAAAGGGTTGAATTTTATGTTTCGGGATGTGGCAACTCTAGTGTTGCAATCTGGCAATGGACAGCTCTATCGTTAAGTTGGACATTATGCGTACTCAGAACGTTTTGACATTCGAGCGCTATTTGTGTTGTTTACAGTAACTTAAAAGATTCATCTCGGCCCAAAAATGGAATTAAATCGTGAACATTTTCGTGCGACTATTTTTTACAACTTTCGACGTGGATTAACTCAGCAGCAGTGCATTGATGAACTTAATTCAATTTTTGGCGATGAAGCTCCATCAAGGACCAGTGTTTATCGATGGTATGGTGAATTCAATCGTGGCCGTAGTGCACTCCAAGACGAATTTCGTGAAGGTCGCCCAAAATCAGCTGTTGTTCCGAAAACCATTGATGCTGTGCGCGAACTGATTTTGCAAGACCGTCATGTGACCTATCGTGAGATTGACACAACGTTAGGCATGGGACCAGCATACATTCAATATTGCATAAACATTTGAATGTCAAAAAATATTGGGGGCGTTGGATCCCACACAATTTGTCAATCGCTCAAAAAAAGGCTCGCGTCGATTGGTCGAAAGAAATGCTCCAAAAATACGATCGGGGTGCTTCGAAACACGTGTATGACACCGTGACAGGTGATGAATATTAGATTTACGAGTATGAGCCCGAAAGTAAACAGCAGTCAACTTTATCGGTGTTTCAAGATGAGCCAAGTCCAACAAAAGTTGTTTGCGCCCGAAGCACTTCCAATCAAATGGTCGCCTGTTTTTTCGGAAAAACCGGACATGTCGCAACCGTACCACTAGAACAGTGAATTCTGAGTGGTACACAACAATTTGTTTGCCAGTTGTCTTCCAAGAAATCAGGAAAACCAACCGCCAACTGCATTTTTGAGCACCCAAAAAATCGATTTGATAGGTCATCCGCCGTATAGTTCTGACTTGGCACCCAATGACTTCTTTTTATTCCCGTACGTAAAAAACAAACTGAGAGGTCAACGTTTTTCGACACATGAAGAAGCGGTTGCTGCATTCAGAATACATGTTTTGGAGATACCTCAATCAGAGTGGCAAAAGTATTTCGACAATTGGGTCAAACGCATGCAAAGGTGTATAAATCTTCATGGGGAATATTTTGAAAAACAATAATGTGATTTTCGATGATTAATATTTGTTTTTGTTCTCTAATCCCGAAATATAATATTCAACCTCGTATCCGTGTAAATAAATACATATTTGCGAACTTCTTCATTAGGCAGGTATGTAAAGGGTTTTTCAACAGAGACGCTACAAAAGTAAATCGATAGGGACAGCAAACGACGCCATATTTTTCCCCGCTCTTTTGACATTTCTCTTCAGTAAGGTTTGCCATTTCATCATGGAAAGATATACGAGCCAACAACGAGTCGAAATTATTAAAATTTACTACCGAAATTTGGAGTCAGTGGCCTCAACTTTAAGAGCGGATTTTCATCGGAAAATCATCTTCAGCGATGAGGCTCATTTCTGGCTGAATGGCTTCGTCAATAAGCAAAATATGCATTATTGGTCAGACAGCAATCCACACGTAATCCATGAGTCATCATTGCATCACGAAAAAATTACGGTTTGGTGCGGTTTATGGGCCGGCGGCGTCATTGGGCCGTTCTTCTTCCGTGATTATCAAGACCGACACATTGCAGTAAATGCGAATCGCTACCGTTCAATGATAACCGAATATTTTTGGCCCCAATTGGATAATATGGACTTGGAGGACATGTGGTTCCAACAGGACGGCGCCACAAGCCACACAGCGTATGCCACAATCAATTTATTGGAAACCAAGTTTGGTGAACGTGTTATCTCACGAAGTGGCCCACTCGATTGGCCGCCTCGGTCGTGCGATTTGACGCCGTTATTTCCTGTGGGGCTACGTCAAGTCTATAGTCTATGTCAATAAGCCAGCAACGATTGATGAACTTCGTACGAATATCGAACGTGAAATTGCAGCAGTATCGGCCGATTTATGCTTGAAAACCGTCAAAAATTGGGTTCAGCGTCTGGACTTCTGCAAGCGTGCCCGTGGTGGCCATGCAAAAGAAATCGAGTTCCATACATAATGGCATCGAACGTACTTTCACAGGAATAAAGAATTTCATTGGTATCTAAAACCGGTTTTGTTTTATTTAAAAAAACTTTTAGCGCTCTTATTGAAAAACTCGTTATATAAGAAAAAAAAACACCCTTTACAATTTTTTGGACATTATTTTGTGACTGTGACTCGTTTAATGGAGTTTGACAATTTTAGATAATTGCAAAGGTTATATCCCTGTAAATTTATATATGCGAACTTCTTCATATAAGTTCACATATAAAATGGTTATCAATAAACGTAGTACGAGAACCATGGGAGTTTTATGATTGTACGACTTGGCGTGGAATGACTCATACATTTGCCAAAATTATAGCAATTTTATTAACATTTAAAGTTGGCGCTTAGGTTCCAATGAGCTAAGTTAAATAGTTTTAAAATTAGTGTTATTTGAGTTTTCGAACGGAACGGAAGTATTCAAGACGTCTCAACAAAGTTTGATGTTAAAAAAGTACATTGTGAAAGAGGGGGGAGAGATAGAGAGAGATAAGCACGCCGTCTGACAGATTGAAACAACAAAACAAAAATAATCTTTTCGATTTCGATACTTTTCCTCATCGCAACCAATTAACATGACTGCAACACAGCCAGTTGATGTAAGTAACCGACTTTATGACGAGAGCAAAATACAAAGTTCACAGTGGGCGCAAGAAACCGAAACAAAACAAATTTACATATTCACACATATACACGGATGAAAACAAGTTATTTTTCTTTTAATAGTTATACGATATTAATACTATAGTTTGGAACGACGCTGCGCGACACTGGCATGGTAACGGAAAAGTACGCCCAATACTGGCTTCCCATGACTGGAAAGATAATCATGGCACTTGGGATAGTTTGATTCCTTTATATGTGGCTCAGTCCCAACAGTACCCAGAGAAATACTACTTTGCCCACGATGGAAAAGTCAAATATTACGCAGAACAAGACCTATGCAGAACATGGCAAAAACTTAAGCACTTGGCCATGGAAGAATTTTTGCGGAAAAATAATCCAAACTTCGGAATGAATGCTTTAGATGGAAGTCATTGTATACACCTACATAACCAATTTGAAGTGGGAGCAGAATTCAAACCTTGTATTTTAAGACGTCGTCCAGCCTGCGTGTGTTTTTGCCGCAGAAGAAGGAAAAGTAAATTATAGTGGAATAGATGTAGTTGTATGTAACAAGAACAGTGTGTGTGTTATTCTATATTAAATAAATTTTAAGTTAAGTCGTTGAATTAAGATTCATTTCTTCAATATGTAAATTCATGGGGTAGCTATACCTAGAGTAACCACTTCTCTCAGTAAATTTACGACATTAGGCTAGGTTGCGTATGGACGTTGCACGTTGAAAAATATTACTTTAATAAGAGCAAATAGAGTCATTAGTTCAAAACAACAACGGTATTTCGCGCGTTAAAAACAACACAAAAACAACACAATAGAAAATAACAAATCAGTCTAAAATAGATTTACTTTTCACAGTTCTCCACCAAAACGACATCAGAAATTTAAGACAACAGTTCTTGTAAATCCACCTGGTGTAAATCAATTTACTTCGAACATCTTTCCATCGCACCAACCTCATCACGAAGAGTGTGAAATTAAACGTTAGATGAGAGAGATTGCACCTCTAGGTGTATTTGCTCTATGTGCAAATTAACCCAGTTATTGACAGTTTTGCTTTTACTTTTAACGCTTACAGGTCTGTTAAAAAAAGCTACATTTGTTTTTTGTTATAATTATTTTCTTTGAAATATTTATCATTAGTAATCTGATCCACTGGTTATGATCGCAGAGCGGGTCACCGGGAGTAAAATGCTAAATTTTTGGTTTTAAATAACAAATACATGTACATATTTAGTTAAAATAAGACTAAATATATAAAATAAAACTGTTTATTTTGTATATAATCATTTTGATATTTTAAATTGAAGTGGTGATGAAACACCAAAACGGATGGCAAACAGCGGGATAATCGCGGCAAAAGAAGGAGGGGTTTTCAGGTAAGTCATTAGTCGTGTTTCGGTTAAACCGCTTGCTAAGATGGGATAAATTTACTTTAGGAGCACATGACCTATTTTTTTTTGTTGCCTGATGGGGCGTTAAACGCTAATTAAAAAAACACAGCACAAAAGTTGCCGCTGGTCCATATTATTCGAAATATAGGCATCCAAACTTAAATGTATAATCAGGCATAAGTCAGCCATTTATTATCCGATCTGGTTGAAATAAATATCATTACAAAGGTCTTCTAAACTCCATAAATCTGTGTATAAACATATTTATTTAATTTAAAAAAAAAAAACAATTTTTTAACCTCACTGTTTTGAGAAAAATTTAGGTTTTTTCAAATAAAATGCCCTATATTATACTTATAGCCTGTTTCTTTATATCGAACGAAAACCTAAGCGAAAGAAAAGCAGTCACGCACATTTGACTTAAATTGGGTTTCTCATAAAGTCGACATTTTCGTTCGCCTGACTCCATGGTTGTTCGTAAGTGACACCACACTCTAAATAGAGAAAACAAAATTTGTACTGAATAGTTTTATGTTTTCATTCGACTTGAAAGGACAAGATTGTGAAACCCTTCGATCGTCTAGATCACAAACAAAAGCTTTCGTTCGAGATAAAGAAACAGGCTGTTATTTTGTGGTAGGCTTTGATAACACTGTGGAACAAAATGAAACCTTTTGGAAAATAACAAAATTCTAGTAATGGATTCTGGTAGAGGGGGTAAAAAAATATATGTATATTTTGAAAGTTTTAGTCTGAGTTTTTTTTAAGGGGGTGTGGGGCGAAATTTTTCCCTTTTTGCACATTCTTATGATGAATCGGCATAGGAGACCAGGATATCCGTTCATTTTAGGTATAGGATGTGTTCAGCAATTGTATGTACAAAATTTTCGAGAAACATTTTAACTAATACTTTAACCCTCTACCGCCTCAATATATGGGTCTTTTTTGTTCTGTTTGTGGAAAAGCTTAAAAAACACCCCTAAAACTACACCGGGTTAAAATGTACTACAAAAATGCAATCATAAAATTCTACTATAAGTTTCTTAACACATCAAAGCTCAAAACTCAATTTGAATGCCAAAAGTACATTTAAGGGTTATTTTCGTACTTATTCTGAGTTGGCTATAAAATTTCCCATAAAACTGCATTTGAGGGAGGGTGTGTATTAAAAAAATGTTCTACGTAAAATTTCACTATAAGTCACCGAACAAAAGAAAACTCTAGATATAATATCTATTAATAAATATAAATTCGGGTATTTAAGCAACAATTTGTTTATTACATTTGTTCGCGAAGAAACTATTTACTTTAATTATAAATAAAAAAAATTTGATTTTAAATTTAATGTTTAATATTTCACGTTTGGTGTTTCAATTGTCTTCGACTTCTTTCTAGTTACATTTCTTTACGACTACATTGTTAGAAGTGATTGCGACAACTGATTTTATAAGATTTTCTTATTGTCAATTAATCTTAATAGAGAATCCAACAGAAATAACAACAACAGGTCAACGGCTGAATGACCAAACTGAGCAAATGACTTCGTCGGCGCTGTTGTTGTTGTTGGTATATTCTTCTGCATCGATAATGTAAACAACAAGCAAAAACATACATACATACGGTACAAAACATAACGACCAAATCCAGTATGTATGTTGTTGTTGCGACAAAATTATTAGTATTAGGGTGGCCCGCAATTGCAATATTTAACAAATTTAACAACAATAAAAAATAACAATAATTTGATGATCGATTTAGGGCGATCTCACCCAACAGGATGTGTTCAGCAATTTTATGTAAAAATTTTCGAGCAACATTTTTGTGGAATACTTTAAGCCTCTACAGTCTCAATGTATGAGTCTTTTTTGGTCTTTTTGTGGAAAAGGGTAAAAAACCCCTAAAACTACAGCGAGTTGAAATGCACTACAAAATTTTTCCTCATAAAGTTCTACTATAAGTTTCTTAACACACCAAAGTTCAAAACTCAACTTGAATGCCAAAGATAAGTCAAAACTGAATATACATTTAAAGGTTATTCTCGTAACGGGTTTTTCAATAAGAGCGCTACAATACAATTTTAAATAAAACAAAACCGGTTTTAGATACCATTGAAATTCTTTATTCCTGTGAAAGTACGTTCGATGCTATTATGTATGGAACTCGATTTTTTTTGCATGGCCACCACGGGCACGCTTGCAGAAGTCCAGACGCTGAACCCAATTTTCGAAATCTTCGTTTCGATATTCGTACGAAGTTCATCAATCGTCGCTGGCTTGTTGGCATAGACCATAGACTGGACGTAGCCCCACAGGAAATAATCTAACGGCATCAAATCGCACGACCGAGGCGGCCAATCGACTGGGCCATTTCGTGAGATAACACGTTCACCAAACTTGGTTTCCAATAAATTGATTGTGGCATTCGCTGTGTGGCTTGTGGCGCCGTCTTGTTGGAACCACATGTCCTCCAAGTCCATATTATCCAATTGGGGCCATAAATATTCGGTTATCATTGAACGGTAGCTATTCGCATTTACAGTAATGTGCCGGTCTTGATCATCACGGAAGAAGTACGGCCCAATGACGCCGCCGGCCCATAAACCGCACCAAACCGTAATTTTTTCGGGATGCAATGATGACTCATGGATTACGTGTGAATTGCTGTCTGACCAATAACGCATATTTTGCTTATTGACGAAGCCATTCAGCCAGAAATGAGCCTCATCGCTGAATATGATTTTCCGATGAAAATCCGAATCATTTTCAAGTTGTTGCTCAGCCCAATTCACGAACATACGACGCTTATGGTGGTCAAGCGGCTTCAGTTCTTGCGTCAATTTGATCTTGTAAGGTTGTAGGCCAAGATCTTTTCGCAAAATTCGTCACAACGACGTCACAGAGATGCCCAACGCTTGAGAACGACGTGTGAGAGACACATTTGGGCTTTCTTGAACTGAAGCCTCAGCGGCAGCAATATTCTCGACACTACGGGCACTTCTTTGTCTCACTGGCACGGGAACATTTTGTACTGTGCCTGTGGATTCAAATTTTTCCAGTAGACGCTCAATTGTTGATCTGGTAGGACGCTTATGACGACCATAAATTGTACATAGCGCTCTTAAAGTTGAGGCCACTGACTCCAAATTTCGGTAGTACATTTTAATAATTTCGATTCGTTGTTGGCTCGTATATCTTTCCATGATGAAATGGCAAACCTTACTGAAGAGAAATGTCAAAATGAAAAAATATGGCGTCGTTTGAAAAACCCGTTATTTATTCTGAGTTGGCTATAAACTGTACCACAAAACTGCATTTGAGGGGGTTGCTGTTTATTGCAAAAATATTCTACGTAAAATTTCACTGTGAGTCAGCGAACAAAAGAAAACTCTAGATGTAATACCTATAAATAGATATAAAGTTGGGTATTTAAGCAAGAATTTATTTATTACATTTTTCTTTTAGTTCGTGGTAATTCTATGTTGTTATCAAACAATATCCAAGATATGCACAGAGCAATATAAAAGAGCTTCCATGCCTCTCTTCGTGTTCTCTTAATGACGAGGAGGTGGTAGGTCATTTCATCGAGTTCGAGTTGCTTTGGTAATTTAGTCTCTGGTTGGCATTATACGGACAGAAATAAAAGAGAATGCGTATTTTCGTTCGATTCAAACAACATAAAACATAATTTAGCTGTCATTAGTATCAATCAAACACTTTTAAACTTAGTTTGCTGCATGGTCTATAATCTGTATGTCTTCCTGGTTATCTCACTCTACATCATTTCCCTAGTACCGTTTCGATCAGTTGTGCCATAGAAACCCCATTACATATGTCAGCTATAACAGAATTAATACTGTTCCTTTTATAGCGTTCTTCAATAGGTGCACAAATTTCATGAAATCGTTCACCATGTTCATCGGACTCTCTTGCCAACTGATGCTCAAAATAATCCATATGAGAATTCAGAAAATGCATTTTTGTTGACATATGTATGAATACCAGCCAATGACAGAATGCCCCTTAAGAGTACTGTTGAATAGACTTGTGTCGAACTCGTTCACTAGTTCTCGAACTCGTTCCTTTAAGGTGCCCAGACATACCAATCACGAACATACTAGCCACTCGAATACGTTCATTATGTTCGTGAGGGTGATGTCTGGTCACCCTAAATGAACTATGTATATAGTTCATGAACTACCCAACTCTACTGTTGAAGTATTTATTAGTGGCCAAACATGTAGAAGAGTATACGATCAAACCAGACACCATACGCAACGTATTCGTACCAACCATGAATGAGAGATAATTAGAATGCGCAATGCGTAGGTCTGTTATGTTTGAACATAGAGTAATACTTAAGAGCTTCCATTACTCTCTTCGATCCCTCTTCTTAACGACGAGGTAGTAGGCCACTTCATAGAGTTTTATTTGCTGCTGTATTTTACCAATTTTACACTTTCGTTCGACACGAAACGGACAGAAATCAAAGGGAATACGTATTTTCGTTCATTGCAAACAACATAACACATAATTTAGCTGTCATTAGTATCATAAACAATATTAAAAATTAGTTCCTTTCTTCTCTGCTCTCTCATTCTCCATCATCGGCCTAGTACCTTTTCGATCCACTTTCCTAAAAGTGGATATGACAATAAAAATCTAAATTTTCATATCAAATGAAAAAATTATTTTCAACAAAAATATCAAGAATACAACACGTTCTTTAAGGTAGAATATCTGATGGCCATCGAATTGCAAAGCTATGTGACCACCGTCTATGTAATAATACATTGGTTCTTCCTCCGGTTCATCTACCACTCCTTGTTGAGAGTCCTCAGATACTCTAACGGTTTGGCATCTGCGACCACAGAAGTTGCTACAGTTTTTGCCCGGGGAAGTTTTTAGATTAAAAATGTGTTCCGGGATGTTCATCTTTGGGCGGTCTTACGGGTTTTCTCCTATTGATATCCAACACCGGCCTCATGGCTTTGAAATTGTTTTTTATATAAGAAACAAATGTTATTATGTAAAATCGCACACATTTTGTCACATTTTCCATTGTTTAAATTAATTTCATAAAAATTTCCCACAATTTTGAATAAAAGTCAATGAGAATTATGGGAAACTTCAGTAAAAGTGACAGTAGTACAGAACAGCACCTAGTGAACAAAGTTGGCAATGGCCGCGCTATATCTATTACTTCCTTTATCTATGCCTCGTATTTCTCATAAATTCAAACTTCAAATTTGAATGAAAATTGTTTGACATTTCGTAAAAATACAAGTTTTTCGAATAATACGACGGATTTATGAGATTGAACGAAAACCCATACTCGAATACTAGCCTACTATGAATGAAAAAAGGTCATACAATTTGATATTTATCTATTATAGTATTTGGCACGAAACATATGGGTGCCGAAGTCGAGCTTTCAATATCAGTAAAAATTTAATTTTTTTTCTTTTGTTTTTGGTCTGACCAGAACGTTGTTACCAAAAACTTTGTCTTTAGGAATTTTTTGACAGTTTTTGTTCGAAATTTGGTTTTCAAATATTTTATACAGTACAGGTTTATGAATTTGAAAGTACTACAAGGCAATACCTATTAAAGCCACAAACCTCTACATATAAAATACTTTAAAAATAGAATAGGTAGGGCAACAGAATAAATAATATGTTGTATCGGACCTGCACTCTTACGAATTAAAGCAGAAGCTATTGGTTGCCAGCTTAGTAGCTATAGAGGTCACCCGAAGACATTTCAGTGGATGAAGGAACAACAGACGGTGACGGTCTCGGAGAGCTTTCCAAATTATCGAAGTTAGTAGTTAATGGTGCAGCTAAATAACGATCAGTAGAACCATTTTCCGGCTTGGAGATGTTTTTAGACCATTTAAAAGTATCAAACATATAACCCAACGATTTAAGTTTCGGACTCATAGAGACAAAATCAAAATTTGAAGTATGAAATCCTTTCTTTGCCCCATAAATAGCTTATAAAGGTCAAGATCAAATTCTCTACATTGCCAACACGTCCAGGGAAGTCGGTTTTCCTTGGCCGTAATTATGTCATAATGCCTTGCATTGAAACCAGCACCCTTCACATGAGCATGACTATCAAAAGTCAACCTGGAAGAAATCCACCCACATATACATACGTCCCCGACTGTACTAATCTCCCACACACTCCATTGGCATATTATGTCTAAAAGTATGCATTAAGTAAACTAAGAAAACAAACCTGTAAAACTTTCAAACTGTAAACTACGAAATCCTAAAAGTATGCACTGATATTCACCAAAAAAACAGCAAACTATAAAAAAACAAACAAAAAAAATTACCACTAACAACAATATTGTAGTGATCAAGCCAAGGGGTTCTACCAGATTAATGCGTTTTTTTCTTATGAGGTTTGACATTTATAGTCCCAAAAAAGCGATAATCTTGGTAGGTGTAACCTCAGTTTAATTAAGAATGATATATAGCGATAGACGACTGGAAGCATAGATAAAGGAATTAACTAGATATAGCACATGCCATGGGAAATTTCTTGTTCAATGGAATATTTTCTAGATGGAGCTGAATGCAATAATTACAACGTTTGATCCCAAACAAAATATACCTTGCAAGATGTATTTAGAACAGGTGCTAACCGTAGGTGTGGTAGGAAACATCAACAGGGATATTGTTTTTGTTTCGTGGTCCGTTGCTCTCAAATTCAATACAAACGGACACCAAAAATAACAGTAAACATAAAGACACATTATTAAAATAACAAAATAGCTTACAAGTGGGGAACACAACCGCATAAAAAAAATTAAGTTGGTTGTTCGAATAGCACAACCTGGAAAATTATACTTTTTTTGTATGTATCAAATTTACCACAGTGTTGAATAAACGTCAATGAATGTTCTGAGAAACTTCAATGAGAGTTACAAAACGACAACACAGCACCTAGTAATAGTACTTGACAATGCATGTGCGATATCTACTTAATTCCTATATCTATGCTGGAAGTCTGTAAGGATGCTCAATGCATTTTTCATACATTAGCCTTTGTGCATTGAACCAAAAGTAAATTGGTTTTGTTTGTGACAAGAAGGATGTACAAGTAGAGAAGAAAAAACCACCGCAACCCTCGTAGAAGAGAACCAAAAAGTCGAAGCGATTCACTCAGACGCATTTAATAATATAAAATAATCATAACTTGATTATTTCATACTTTTTGCATACTTTATGTAATTTTGTCTAAACATGGTTGGAATTTCTATAGTTAGATACTGTAACATCATCAGAAAACTGCTCGTGTATTAAATTAATCAACGAGGAGATTAAGAAAGAGAGTAGAGAAACGATGTGCTTCACTCGATTTCTTTGTTGGCATTCCACTCCATGAGTAAATTTTCTTCTCTATACCATAGTTGCTCTATGCGTATACCAAATAGAGAGTTGCACCGCTACACGTTTTCGTATTACCTAAACCATTCATGCGATACATACACACATGACTTCTGTTCAGTTTAACGAACGAAGAGCGGTACACAACCGTACCGGTCGTTTTGCAGTACGAAACGAGAGAGTCCGTAAGCAGCGGTTAAAATGAAATAAAATTAGTCGGTCACTTCTGTGTCTGCAGCGAATATACGAGTAGTGTTCGGTAGTTGAATGGAAGTCTTCTAACTATTAGAAGAGAATAAGGTTTTACCACGTTTAATATCTGGAATATAAGAAATAATATATTTTTAAATTGGGCTGTTAAATATGTATGATAAGACAGATAAAAAATAAAGTAATAAAATAATTTTAATTAATGCATTTTCATTTTGGTCTTAATTTTCTTTTAGGGTTTTAATTGGGTGGAAAAAATTGTTTTTATTCGTCGCTCCTCTACAGCACACTGAGCATTGCAAAGAAAACTAAGTAAAGACAATTACAGTATTTTTGACATATTCGGTGTAGCTGCCCTGTCTTCGATCACTTTATCAAATTCTCGCTTACCGAATACGAACAAAGCTCTGCTTACGTCTACCGAGTAGCAAGAATCAGTCAGGGGGTTTCTATGGCACAGCTGATCGAAAAGGTACTAGTGAATTGGTGTAGAATGAGAGACCAAATAAGACATACAGATTATAGACCATACAGAAAACTAAGTTTAAAATTGTTTGATTGATACTAATGACAGCTAGATTACGTTTTATGATGTTTGCATCGAACGAAAATACCCATCCCTTATATTATTGTTCCAGCCAAAGGGTAAATTACAAAACAACTCATTAAGAGAACACGAAGAGAGGCATAGAAGCTCTTTTCTATTGCTCTGTGAATCAGTGCATGTCATACGAAGAGACGACTATGCCATACTCGGTCCGAAAAGCTGTGCTTCTCTTCGCTATTCGTTTTGTTGTTTACATTTTTCTTTCGCGAAATGCCGCTACAGCATGGACAGTAGTACAATCAACAAACAGAATATATTTATGCAGGGCTTTAATAATTACTTGAAGATAGGCAGTTAGATGCTGTCAAAATTTCAATAAGAGCGGTTCAGTTTTGAATATAGGGCACAAAAAAGTCACAAACAAACACAATTTTTAAATTGCAAAATACGGCTTGCAAATTTGGCACTCACTGTACTACACTGCAATTATTGACAGATCTTAACAAATTCACTAAAAATTCAGAAAATCCTGGTTCAGCTACCTTTGAAGTGGAGATTGCTCACAGCACTTTTGCACGGGTTCCAAAAGAGAATAAAATGTTTAATACACCGGCTTAAAATTGATCTTCCCGTTGTGAGTACAATATATGTGTACACTTTAGGACTTCTTGAGCAATTTTGTGACACCCTTAAACCCGCAAACCGTGAATTTAAAATTCGGCTATAAATTGATCTGTCCCGTCATCAGTACTATATATGTACAAACCTATATTCAGCCATAATCTAAAATCCGGCTTCAACCGGGGGGCAAATCAGTGAATTCGAAATCGAGTATATCTTCATCGAAGTGAACTTAACGTGGATCACGACAGTCGTTATTGTAACGCAACCACTCGAAGTTGTACTCGATTAGTAATCTGTTATCGTAGATAAACAAATTTCGCCCACTTTGTCCAAAAAATATTCCAAAATAGCCCTATTTTTTTTTTAAATATCGATTTTTTCAACGCTTTTTATATAAAGAGTCAAAATAACAGCGAAACATAAAATATATTTTTTGATAACTCAGCTATCGAGAGATAAAGTTCAACAATGTAGAAAAAATATGAATTTATAATTGTTTTTTGCAGAATTGGTATTAAGTAATATTTTTGGATAACCCGCTTAGTTACACTGTGTGTAATTTTTTAAGTCATGGCAAAATAACCATATACGGACACCACTACGTGATAAACGACTAAAAAAAAAAGACCCGTGTTTCCCAATTTTTCCCAAAGTCATGCACTTTTTTTTTTATGGGCCGCCAAGGATTTGGGGCCTCGGTATCATTTTCGTAAAAATGTGATCATTTTCTCAGGCTCATATCTTGCAAACCGTTCAGAATTTCGATTTACTCTCTGAGGCAAAGTTGTAGCTCTTGTCACAAAAATTGCGAACATATAAAATAAAAAAAACTTCACCTTCCAGATCAACATCGCAAAAAACTTAAAAAAATTCGATTTTTTTTACCTTTTTTCCCGTGTTCAGGTCCATAGGTAGCACACCGTTCAAAATTCAAGGAAACAATCAACTACAAAAATTTACCTAAGATCTCAATAAACAAATTTCTAGAACATATAAACTTCCTAGAGATGATTCTTAACACTGTTTAGGTAGCACGCAAAAGTGAAAAATTTGCCGAAAATTTTTTAATTTAATTTTTTTTACCTTTTTCTCCTGTTCAGGTCCATAGGTAGCAAAAAATGAAATATGCCTGGCCAGAACCATGTGTTTGTCCAAGGGTTAACACCGTTTAGGTAGCGCTTAGGTATCACGCGATCATGCACCGACAGCAGCAGCACAGGCAATGCAGTAAGCTCAGCACACGCAACAAGGGACGCAGCACACAATATAAAAGCGACACTACGCTCACATCGAGGCATTACACAGCGCGACGTCAACGAGAGCTCAGCGGTGGAAGTTATAAAGTGAAAGTGAAAGTAAAAAAAGTGAAAGTGCTACAGTATAATTCGCACACAACATTGGCAACTGACAATTTCAATATGCAGTGTAAAAATATTGATTTATTTTGCTACGTTTGCGGTCATCAAACCAGAAAAAAAACATCTACAAGATTTCAGAAGGAGGTATGTTGCTGGAGTCACAAGATCACCCTGTATGATGTTAATGAAGTATTTGAAGAAGAAAGAGCTGATGATGGAGGGCAGTCTGGAAGCAACGTGCCTGTGGACACCATAATTGCTGAATCAGAGTCAGATTCGGACGACGATTTGGATCCACAACTTAAGAGAGAGCGATTTGCAAGTCCAGGGCCATCAACATTATAAACATAATACGAATACTTTTTTTTAATATTTTTGTAATAGATAGCATAGTATCTCAATGTTGAAGTAAATAAAAAACATATGAAATTAAAAAACGGTGTTAAAAATAATTCCCAGGAAGTTTATATGTTCTAGAAATTTGTTTATTGAGATCTTAGGTAAATTTTTGTAGTTGATTGTTTCCTTGAATTTTGAACGGTTTGCTACCTATGGACCTGAACACGGGAAAAAATCGAAGTTTTTAAGTTTTTTGCGATTTTGATCTGGAAGGTGAAGTTTTTTTGGTTTTATATGTTCGCAATTTTTGTTCTTTATGACAAGAGCTACAACTTTGCCTCAGAGAGTAAATCGACATTCTGAACGGGTTGCAAGATATGAGCCTGAGAAAATGATCACATTTTTACGAAAATGATACCGAGGCCCCAAATCTTTGGCGGCCCATAAAAAAAAAAGTGGATGACTTTGGGAAAAATTGGGAGACACGGGTCTTTTTTTTTAGTCTTTTATCACGTAGTGGTGTCCGTATATGGTTATTTTTTTTCGTGTTGCACTGTGTTATCAAGTAATCGCAATTTAATATGTTATATTTGTCCCTCTTATTTTTTAAATTTGCGGCGCCGGCTTTCGGCCGCGCTTAGGGGTTTGTTCCTCTGGGGTTGATCCAACACCGGCATCGCGGCGACCTCGTCTTAGTGTTTTTATGTAGTATTTCTTGGACGTAGCTGGCCTTACAGACGTCGGACGAAAGAAATAATGCCATTGTACCCAACTGACCCGTTTTTTGACCCTGTGACCCCCATGGTTCCGAACGACGGCTTATTTTTCAATTTGTCGCATTTTTGTTTTTTTTTTCTCTAATTTAAATATTTTTTTATCATTTTCTGAGCCAAAAAGCAATTAAGCTCTTTGCGCTAATCCACGTAAAAAATCATTCCGGCTTAACGTTGAAAAATGTCAGTGGCCAAAACAGTTAGAGGCTTCACAATACATATTAGTAAACTCGTCGATATGTGTAAACAACACAATCTGCGAAGAGTCGATTATAGTTGAGAACAGTTTGGGTTCAAATACACACACTCTACTGTTCATGCGATACAAGTATTGACATCGAATACAAGTTGGAACTGCAGTTATTATTGTACAGGTGCGTGTTTATTGTATTGTTATTGTACAGTTTAAATAGTGTTTGATTGACACTAACGAAAGCTAAATTATATTTTACGTTGGTTGGATCGAATGGAAGTACGCATTCCCTATCAACTCTGTCCCTTTTATTTTCAACCATAGAGCAATAGATAAGAGTCGCCATCGCTCTCTTTGCGTTCTCTCGACGATGTATTAGGTAATTTCATTGAGTTCGAGTTGCTGTTGTATGTTACTCTTTGGTTGTGCATAAAGTGGCCAAAGATAAAAGGGAATGTGTATTTTCGTTGGATGCAACCAACCTGAAACATAACTTAGCTACAACTAGTATCAATCAAATACTAAAGTATTTCAACTTACGTTTACTGCATGGTATGTTTCTGGTTGCTTATCGCTCTCTCGCCTATTTACTGTATTTTCTATCAATTTCCTACTTCATAGTCGTTCAGGTATGTCATGGATACCCCAGGTCCAACCAAAGAGTAACATACAACGGCATCGAGGGAAGCCGGCTTATATTGCAAATTTTTGTGATTTTTTGGCATTTGACGATTGTTTTGATAAGTTTTCTCCAAAAATCCGTGTGCACCCTACATTCGGTCAATTCGAATATATACAAACTTGACATTTTTGTACATGTTTTGGGGTTTTCTGTTTTTATATGGTGTTTGGAGATTCTTTTTTTCCAAAAATAGATATGCAATTTACAGTCTGTTGACTCGAATTTTGTTGCTAATTTGGCAATTTTTCCATATTTATTGATTGGTTGGAGATAATTTCATCCTAAAAGATCCATTTGTACCCAACAATCGATCAACTCGACTTTTGCGAAATTTTCCACTTTTTGTGAAGTTTTCCCATTTTGGGGCATTTATAGTGAAGTTGCCGTCGGTGGTGCAATGGTTAGTGTGCGCGGCTCTTGTACATGAGATCCTGGGTTCGAACCCGGCTCTGACCACCTACAAATTTTCTTTCGACGACGGTCACCTCGCATAGTGACGGCGACACTATCGAGTATCTAGCCATTAAAAAGCTTCTCAAATTACCGTTCGGAATAGGTGTAAAACTTTAGGTCCCAAACGGTGAGTAAAAACTGGAAAGCGCACAGCTCAGTGATTGTGAGAAGTTCTCCCCAGTCCCTTCATGGGATGTAATGGGAAATCATTTATTTTTTATAGTGAATTTGGGTAAATTTACCGCCTTATATCTCTGTACATCCTTTAGTTGAACGACGAGGCTCCCATTCGAAATTTTATAATTTCTGCGCAATTGTTTTGTTTTAGGAGCATTCCACGGCCCCGTCCAGACAAATTTAACTATTTAGTGTTTATATTATTCCTAGTTATTTACTGATTCATCAGATATATAATTTCTTTACTATTGTTTAATAGATTGCATCCTAGTATAAAATACTGCGTACAAACTTTTAGATAATTCATGAAATACGACTAACTTTCGAAATTCTTACAGTTGAATCCCAATTTCAGCGAAACTATTACAGACGGAGAAAACGTGTATTAATACTAAATTATAAGTAAGAATATAGCATGCTGCTGACAAAAAAATGATCATTATAACACATACTCTTCTTAACTGAAACTAGTTTTTACTTATATATTACAGTTAAACTTTAATCTATAAAATAAATAATAATCAATAGTTAACACAGTATTGTGTAGAGATGATCTATTTTATCTAGACTCCACAACTGTCTTCTTTGTTTCAATACAATAAAAGTGCATTGCTAATTTTGTTGCCAAGTTGCTTACACGCTGCAAAATCGATATATTTTTAATGTTTGGAAGCAAAAAATATAACCTGTTTGCAGCTTTTCGCAAATATACTATACTTCTGCCCAAACACATTGTGTTTGCTATTCAATATAACGTGTTTGAGACACAATGATTAATAGGCTATAATGTATGTTTTTGACACCAAACTGTGGTTTTACTTGTTGAAAACCCCTATAACCAAAAACGAGGCAGACAACAAAGAAACAAAAAGGCAGCAGATCTTAAATTCATGCAAACAATGCTTGCAAACATGTACATGTTTCCTGCAATATGTTGCTGGGGCCAATATTTTTCAGCATGTATGTATATAGACCTATAAAATAAATATTTATTTTTTTCGCACTCCACCCAAATGTGAGTATCTAGAAATAAAAATCAGTGCTTCACGGGCGATGTGTTAACACCTTTTTTTACACGGTACCTGTTCGATTTCTATGAACACATTAGTAAATGTTACATTGTAAAATAAAAAACAACAGTTCAATCATATGATGACGTTTCATTTAAATAATATTAATACTTAGTAACACTTACAGCGTGTTTCTCTATCTAGAACGAATAGCTAAGTGTACGAAAATAGGTCACTCACATTCGACTCAAATTTGGTTTCTCTAAGTCGAAATTTTCGTTCGCCTGACTTCATGTTCATACCTAAGTGACAGCATATTCAAAATAGAGAAACTAAACTTTGTACTGAAAAATTTTATGTTTTCATTCGACTTGAAACGAAAAGATTGTGAAAACCAAACCAACTTTCTTTGGTATAGAGCACGAACGAAAACTTTCGTTCGAGTTAGAGAAACAGGCTGTTAAAAATATTTAAAGACAAGTGTCATTATTTTCTTGTTTAATACATACTTTTTGTTTTATTCGCATAAAAAACAAAGGGAATGCAAAGCAACAGACACATTACATACATACATTGTCATGTTCGTGCCATAGTAAACACCATAGACTAATAGTTATAGTAGACCCAATAGTTCTCTCCCCAAATTTATGACATTTGGCCTGGTGTGATATTTACGTTTGCTGTTGAAAAGAATTGCCTTACTAATACCAGATAGAGGCAATGGTTCAAAACAACAAACATAATAACAACAACGGCATTTCGTTTTGTGTGTTAAAATTGTTGTGTTAAATACAACACAAAAGTATGCTAACAATAACAGTCAATAAAAAAGTTTAAAACACATTTAAATTTCACAGTTTTTCACCAAAATGTCATGAAAGAAGTTATTGTAATTCCACCTGGTGTATGTCACTTTTCGTCAAACATCTCTCTATCACAACGACCGCATCAAGAAGAGTGTGAAGGGAAACGTCAGATGAGCCAAATATTCTCTCTAACGAACAACAGGCATTTTCTTTTGTTTAGGCTCTCCGCATGTCAAAGTCTACACTAAAGCATAGAACGAGTCAGCTTGATTTCTTAACAAACAAAACATTTCAAAATACGTACAGTACTTGCAAACATTTTTTGCTACACATCTTCCCTAAAACATAACAACAGCCAAAGCAACCCAAAATTGACGAATGCTTACTCGTTTTTGAGGGAATGTTACGAAGTTGTTGATTCACAGCAAATCATCAACTTACAAGTGTATCAAACTAACATCTATGTTATAGTGCTCATGTTGTTTATGCATTGTCTATCCTCGCGCTACAATAACATGAACACTATTCTATTGCACTTGCTGCTTTCTGTGTCAGTGTGGCAATGAAACATTGAAGGAACGAGGTTAGCAAAACATCGCTCTCTGTGTAGTAATTGATATAACTGTGTCTTCAACAGTTTGGTTATTTGTGCGTCCTGAAATAATTTTGCGAGAATATAAATATACAATATAATGGAGTTAACTGATGTAAGTATTATTTTAGTGAAATTACATATCGTGGATTTCACGAGAATCGACCAGTTCATAAACTAAAATATGCAAAGTGATGGTTGTTCTTTTTTATTGTAATATTTTACCATTTTATTAAGAAATCGTTGCAGTATGTGTTAAGATTTCATTAATTATATCGATAACCCAAACAAATGTCTGTCCCACAATGTGCAGTTTTGCTGGTATTTCGATTGGGGTCAGCAACAAATAGAAAGCAATTGTCGCACAGATACACATATTGTATCTACAAGCGCTACTACAAGTTATCATAACATTGATAATATTCTACTGCACTTGCTGCCAACTGACAGTGTGGCGCTGAAACGATGAAGGAAAGAAAGAGCGCAATGCCACACAAGCATGCTCTCGAATGATTCAATTAACACTTCTCTCAACGCAGCATGTGGTTGATCGTTGTATACCGCGTGTTTTGTAGTTTTTTTTTGTTGCTTTGATTGAAGTTCTACGTTGTATGTTCAAATCGTTCCTCAGCAGTAACTGCTTAAACATTAGTTGTGAATGTTAGGTAGCACTTGAAATGGGAACGTGTCATTTGAAACTGATTCAACTCAGCTTATTTCAGATGTTTAGTGTAGACTTAGTCTGGTTCTAGACGTGCAATTGTAATTGCTGCAATTCTTCATGATTCTCTTTTGGAATTGCAATTTGCTTTTACACGCACGCAATTCTGTTTGTGCAATTCTGGTTTTTTATTTTTCCTGCTTCTGACATTCGTATAAATCTGAGACATATGCAGACTATTCGTCAGAAATTTTTACGAACGAGTAAATGAAAAGAAATGTCAAATTATTCTGCAGCCGCCATTACTAAAAAATTACGAATGAGAAGAACTGAAAGAATTGCAGATTTCATGCAAGTTTTTTCCTCGTTCTATTCTTCTTACCTCTCTCTCCTACGAACTCATGAATTGCAGCAATTATAATTGCACGTGTAGAAACAGACTTAGTCTGTTCTACTTAGTCTGTTCTACACGTGCAATTATAATTGCTGCAATTCATGAGTTCGTAGGAGAGAGAGGTAAGAAGAATGCAACGAGGAAAAAACTTGCATGAAATCTGCAATTCTTTCAGTTCTTCTCATTCGTAATTTTTTAGTAATGGCGGCTGCAGAATAATTTGACATTTCATTTCATTTACTCATTCGTAAAAATTTCTCACGAATAGTCTGCATATGTCTCAGATTTATACGAATGTAAGAAGCAGGAATAATAAAAACCAGAATTGCACAAACAGAATTGCGTGCGTGTAAAAGCAAATTGCAATTCCAAAAGAGAATCATGAAGAATTGCAGCAATTACAATTGCACGTCTAGAACCAGACTTAGTGTAGACACTCGGTATACAACGATCAACCACATGCTGCGTTGAGAGAAGTGTTAATTGAATCATTCGAGAGCATGCTTGTGTGGCATTGCGCTCTTTCTTTCCTTCATCGTTTCAGCGCCACACTGTCAGTTGGCAGCAAGTGCAGTAGAATATTATCAATGTTATGATAGCTTGTAGTAGCGCTTGTAGATAAAATATGTTGCGACAATTGCTTTCTATTTGTTGCTGACCCCAATCGAAATACCAGCGAAACTGCACATTGTGGGACAGACATTTGTTTGGGTTATCGATATAATTAATGAAATTTTAACACATAATGCAACGATTTCTTAAATGGTAAAATATTAGAATAAAAAAGAACAACCATCACTTTGCATATTTTAGTTTATGAACTGGTCGATTCTCGTGAAATCCACGATATGTAATTTCACTAAAATAATACTTACATCAGTTAACTCCATTATATTGTATATTTATATTCTCGCAAAATTATTTCAGGACGCACAAATAACCAAACTGTTGAAGACACAGTTATATCAATTACTACACAGAGAGCGATGTTTTGCTATCCGCGTTCCTTCAATGTTTCAATGCCACACTGACACAGAAAGCAGCAAGTGCAATAGAATAGTGTTAATGTTATTGTAGCGCGAGGATATACAATGCATAAACAACATGAGCACTATAACATAGATGTTAGTTTGATACACTTGTAAGTTGATGATTTGCTGTGAATCAACAACTTCGTAACATTCCCTCAAAAACGAGTAAGCATTCGTCAATTTTGGGTTGGTTTGGCTGTTATGTTTTAGGGAAGATGTGTAGTAAAAAATGTTTGCAAGTACTGTACGTATTTTGTAATGTTTTGTTTGTTAAGAAATCAAGCTGACTCGTTCTATGCTTTAAGCATGACACACATAGACGACGACAGGCTACATGAACACACGACTACAAATGCCGCTGACTGCAAATGTAGACGTGTGGCAGCTACTGAATTATTTTCAAGACGGCAACTGCAAAGTAAACAGCTGATCTGTAATGTTGACGTTTGTGTTATTTGTGTTAGAAGAAAATAAAATGTCTGGAGAATATTTAATAAATATTATTACAAACATAACAAAAATTGTGAAAACAGTTGATTATTCTGTCAGTGGTGCCACTTCAGTCATTGACAGTTCTAACCTGTTGATTGTCGCCCACACAAATAGAAATTAGTTTAATTCAACTACAGCTACATAAGTAGCATAGACAACAACCTGCAGTCGTGTCGCCTTGCCGTCGTTAAAATATTCACTAGCATATAAACGCATGTATTTTATTTTTGACAGGTTGTGGTCGGTAGCCTGTCGTCGTCTATGTGTTTCATGCTTTAGTCTACACATACGTATACCAACAAATATATGTAAACATAAAAGTACAAAAGCAAAACCTTTGAATCTGACAGAAGCGGCCAACTAAACAACGAGAAATAAAATTTAAATCAGCTGTCTACCGAGTTTACCTTCTTGTTGAAGGTCTAGTCGTGAACCGGTAGGCGTAACGTTATTTTCTTATATAAATTTATTAGTGAAAGTCAAGGGAATTCCACATGAATACAAGCAATGTATTTGTGAACCTTCATTATTGAAGTTTGAAATGAACGTAAGATTATAAGAATATAAAAAGGCAACTTTAAGCGGGATATACTCGGAGAGAGAAATGTATGTATGCTTTTAATTGTACTCAAACAAAATACTCAAATGACAGAGAAGATTTAACGGACTTTTTCTTAAGTGATTTTAAAGTTTGATAATTAGAGACCCTTGTGACAAGAGATTAACACATTCAAAAGAGAAATATTGTACAAAACATCAAAGCACAGTAGAACCTGGTTGAACGGAGCGTTCAACACTTCTCACTCTACCATGGTTTGTACATACCATGTTACAAATTTAATGGTACATGCAGTACGACAACAAATACATAAATAAATAAATGGTTTCTCATTACATCCGATGAAGGGAAAGGGGAGAGCTTCTCAGAATCACTGAGCTGTGGGCTTTCCAGTTTTCACTCACTGTTTGGGACCTACCGTTTTACACCGATTCCGGACGGTATTTTAAGAAGCTTTTTCATGGCTAAATACTCGATAGTGTTGCCGTCACTATGCGAGGTGACCGCCGTCGAAAGAAATTTTAAGGTGGTCAGAGCAAGGTTCAAACCAAGGATCTCATGTACAAGAGGCGCGCACACTAATCATTGCACCACCAACGGCAATCCTTCGCAATGACAGGGCTGACTTATCCTTCACCATCTGTTCCCCAAAAATCTGGGCAATTTTCGGTAAACGTTGAATATCCGCACTAAACAAGTCTCTGAAAATTTGCCACAAATGAAAATCATCTGAATGGCGTCACGGTATAGACTGGTTATTTACGCTATTACCAAAAACGACCTACTAAAGTAGACAGTCACAACTTCTCTCAACTCCAATGCCAACAAACATATCGGGTGAAGCGTTTATCATTCTCTTCTCTCTCTCTCTCTCTTACTCTCTTCATTGAATATTTCAATACACACGCAGCAGTTTGATAGTGTTATTACATATAATGTAAAAAAAAAAAAAATGGTTTCCCATTACATCCCATGAAGGGACCGGGGAGAACTTCTCACAATCACTGAGCTGTGCGCTGTCCAGTTTTCACTCACTGATTGGGACCTACAGTTTTACACCGATTCGGAACGGTATTTTGAGAAGCTTTTTCATGGCTATATACTCGATAGTGTCGCCGTCACTAAGCGAGGTGACCGTCGTCGAAAGAAATTTTTAAGGTGGTTGGAGCAGGGATCGAACCCAGGATCTCCTGTACAAGAGGCGCGCACACTACCCATTGCACCACCGACGGTCATTACATATAATTTTACAAGTATATAATTTACATTACATAAACTATGCAAAAAGTATGAAATTATCAAGATATGACGCGAAAGAGAAGTGCGTATGATTGAGTTGTTACCACTGCTTGGTTTTCTTTTGCGAGGGTTGCCAAATTGCTCACATCTTCTGGTCGTCTACTTCTTGATCGTCTTTGCTATTAATGACAGGACGAGCCGAAGTTGGGGTCGCAATCGCAGTTTTGCACAACACATTCGAATTAATCGACTCGCTGTCTAAAAAATTGTTCCCTGTAATGCGGGAACACAACCACCAGTCCTCCTTGGAGTTTCGGCGGAATGCTCCAATTCCACTGGGACAGCGCCGGGATGAAAATCGAAGTCTCCGACTCTGGTCCAGCTTGCGGATAAGCACTGTATACAGACCACATATGCCACGTCGTATTTACTGTCCGCCGAATCAATGCTGACACTCATCAAACGTGCTCTTAGACTTAACCCACAACGTCCTCAATTCCGAGCGCTGCATTTCAATACCATAAATATCGAGGTCTTCATTTCGCAATGTATTATAATTGTGGTTGTATTTTACTAGAGCATCCAAAGCTGTAATAATAAAATTGAGTGGCATAATCGGCTTTATAAAGCTCCAAAAACTCAGAATTATAAAGGAGCATTCCATGAAAAAATTACATTCATAGCCATTTTAAAAATATTGAATTTTTATATACAATTGAGCATCAATTAGCAGGATTGTATTTTTTTCTATATTAGTTTATAAAAATTCTGAGATGTGCATCACTTTTTGATGTGTTAACATCTACAGGCGCGGGTAGGGACTTAACTAACAAAGTGAAGACATCCAAACACAGTTTGTCCGACTGCGATCACCCAGATTGTCAGACTGCGATCACACAGATTGCCCGACTGCGATCACAGATTGTTTGGTGTTAAACTCCTCCGAAACGGCTGGACCGATTTGTATGAAATTTTGTGTGCATATCGGGTAGGTCTCAGAATCGGCCAACATCTAATTTTTATACCCATAAATGATAAGGGTGAGCCACCTCTATATAGAACACAGATTTGTCCGACTGCGAAACGCACATTGTCAGACTGTGAAAAAAACACATCCTGATGTAGCGACAGTGAATAGTTGTCTTGTGTGGGTGCGGAGCACTCTCAGAGCAAAGAGAATAATTACGTGGCTATACGTATATACAAATTAGGTAGCAAGAGAGCAACGAAAATTGTGTGAACTTGTGTAGTGTATGTACGAACATAAAAATGTATGTATGTTCATGTGTCTGTTGCTTTGGTTATACGTATATAAAAATAAGACAGCAAGAGAGCAACGAAAATTGTGTGAACTGGTGTAGCGTATGGACGAACATAACAATGCTTGTATGTTCATGTGTCTGTTGCTTTGCATTCTCTTTGTTTTTGTGGGTATAAAATGCAAAGTATTAAGAAAGAAAATAATGACACTTGTCTTTAAATATTTTTAAGTGCTATTTAGTATTAATATTATTAAAAATGAAACGTCATCATATGATTGAACGGTTTTTTTATTATTGTGAATGGTAAGTCAAATAAATTGTGGGTGCGGAGCACTCTCAGAGCAAAGAGAATAATGACGTAGTTGAAAAAAATGAGACAGTTAGAGTGCAACGAAAATTGTGTGAACTGATGTAGCGTATGTACGAACAAAACAATGTATGTATGTACATGTGTCTGTTGCCTTTCATTCTCTTTGTTTTTTGTGCGAATAAAACAAGAAGTATTAAGCATGAAAATAATGACAAATGTGCTTGCACTGGTCTTTAAATAATTATAAGTATTAATATTATTTAAGTGTAACGTCATCATATGATTGAACGCTGTTTTTTATTTTCCAATGTAACATTTGCTAATGTGTTCATAGAAATCGAACAGGTACCGTGTAACACATCGCCCGTGAGTTCGAACACTCATTGGATTTTTTTTGTGTGTGGAGTCTATTTCTCTTTTGGGATTAAAATAGAAATTTATACGCAGCAACGCATAAATGTATGTGCTTTCAATAAATATGTAACGCACAAAAATATTTAACAACTATTTATCATTGCTACACGTCGGTCTAGCATGACCACCATGATCAAACTCTCATAAATCCGCCAAGTTTAAAAATATAGTAACTACAAGATAAGTGTTAGCCCATCGTTTGTATAGGAGGTATGAAAACGGGCGTAGAAAATCAGTTAAGATTTTGACCAAAATTTAGATATTAGCAAATTTTATTAAGATCGGTTTTGGTTTGCTGGATATTTCGTGTCGATCAACCGGAAATCCCCCCAGCCACATTAAAATTGTGCCATATTTAGTACCACATTCAATTAATATCAGGTGTGGTTTATGGGAGATATCGCATTAAACAACCGGACAGCCGCCCATTTTCGGTATGGGTGGTGCACAAAAGTTATCCATATGAGCGTGGCAATGTTGTATATTTTTTGTTATAAGGTAACTTTTGACAAAGCATTGCCCAAGAATTTTGTTAATATTGGTTGTGGTTTACGGGAGATATCGCATTAATCAATAGAACAATCAAACCCTCTTTTTTATTTAAGGCACCAAATTGGAAGTGGTAAAATCAGTAATTTTTCACAGCAAAGTGGCTTTTGACTTAATATTGCCAAACACCAAATTTCATAAAGCTTCCCAGTTGGAAATTTTGTCTTGAAGACATTGTCAGTAGTATTTCCTTAGGACTATGTCAGTAGGTGATGACAATTTATATACGACATCTTCGTGACATGTCACTAGTTTTGACATAGGTGACATAAATTGTGAAGGGGCTGACAATCTATGTAAGACCGTCCTATTGATTTGCCAGCAGTTTGTCATGGCTGACTCTTATTAACTTATTAAGACCAATGCTGAATGTCGATTGAGGATGTCTTCATCATTTGTCAACTGCGAGTCATGTGTGTGGATTTTCAAAAACTTCAAACTGGAAAATTTATATTTATTTATAGTTAAGAAATATATTCCATACGTTTTAAGAATTTATGTCAAAATATTTGAAATTTGTTAAAAGAATATGCTTATTTTCAGAGCATTATAATTAGCAATATGTCAAAAACGACTTTTTGCGAAAAAGAACTTTTTTATTGTTGAATATGAATCTTTGGGGACTCAGAAACAATATTTATTCCACGAGTTTTTTTTTTAAAAATTAGTTGTATTTCAAAATATAACACAGTTTAACCAATTTCGTGGGCTTAAAAATTAAAAAATTAAATTAAAAATAAAAAAAACTGGAATTTTTTAATTTTTTACAATAAACTGGGTTAGTAACCTTTCATTTAAGATGAATATTTCATTCGTACACTGAGAGAAAAAAAATTATTATAATAATAAGTGGTAAAGGTAGATTTACGACTTTTTCATTTAAAATGGCACAAAAACGGCTAAAGATTTTTGGCCAAAATTTTCTATTTCTCGTTTAGAACCTTAAAATCTAAAATTCCACCAAGGCGCTTCACGTCACAAAGCTTAGTTTGGACGTTATGAGTTGAGGAAGGTAAAAAAGCTAAAAATGTTGGATTTTTTCCATTTTTCTTGAAGTTTTTTCAATTTTTTTCCAAACGAAACATTGTACTGCGAAGCGCCTTGGTAGAAAATTTGTTTGGGAGGCACCAAGATGTCCCAATGTAAATTTGGGCCAATAATAGTCACTGACAAAATGTCATTGTGATCGGTAAAGATTTGCGGCAGTTATCTTGCCGACCAGCCAACCAGACAGACGAACATGGCTCAATCGTTTTAAAAAGTACTTAAACGAATTTCGCCTTATATGACTCCTTCAATGCGTTACATTTTTTCCGTATTAAATGATATATACTCCCACCCCCATGGGTAAAAGTATAAAAAATGTATCCTTTTTTACTTTTATTGACTATATTACAACCTCATGAGGTCAGACGTCTTACACATATTAATTAAACAAACAAATTAAACAAATTTCAACATATTCTTCCAACTGGCTCTATCCTTCGCCTTTTCTCGCCAGTTGGTAACACCAAGGATACGGAGGGATTCTTCTGCTTGGTCTTTCCAGCGGAGTCTTGGTCGTCCTCTTTTCCTGCTTCCATCGGGTACGTTATCAAAAATCTTTCGCGCTGGCTCATCTTCATCCATTCTGATAACATGGCCTAGCCAACGCAATTGGCACACTTTGATTCGTCTAGCTATGTCCACGTCAGAATAGAGTTTATATAGCTCTGCGTTCCGGCGTCGTCGGTACTCGCCGTTTTCCCTAACAGGACCATATATTTTACGGAGAATTTTTCTCTCGAAAATTTCCAGTGGTTTTTCATCCGCTTGCGATATGACTCAAGTTTCGGAGCCATATGTCAAGACAGGTAAAATGAGAGTCTGATATAGCTGGACTTTTGTCCGTCGAGAGAGGGATTTGTTCGTAAACTGCTTGCTGAGCCCAAAATAACATATATTTGCAAGCACAATTCTCCTATCTATCTCCAGGCTGACGTTGTTGTCCTTGTTCACGGCGGATCCAACGTAGACAAATTCATCAATTAAATCGGTTGTCAACGTTCAAGTGCGGACCAAGTCGAGAGGTTCTCTAGTCGTTGACACTATCAATTTTGTCTTGCCCTCATTAACAGCAAGACCCACCTTCGCTGATTCCTTTTCGATTCTTGAAAATACTGCAGTAACCTCTCGCAAATTTCGCCCAATGATGTCTATGTCGTCAGCATACGCCAACAACATATGGCTTTTCGTGTACATGGTCTTGTTCGTATTTACTGCAGCCTTTCTCATTATTATCTCCATTAAGATGTTGAAGAGATTGCACGAAAGTGTGTCGCCTTGACTAAGTCCTCGCTTGGTACAGAATGGTTCAGTGAGGTCTTTCACCGCTGATTTGGTGTTGGTCAGCGTCATTCTACAGAGGCGGATCAGTTTTGAGGGAATACCAAGTTCAGACATAGCTTCGTACAGTTTTCCCCGTATGGGGCTATCGAAATCAGCTTTGTAATCGACAAAAAGGTGGTATGTATCGATTAGCTTTTCGTGGGTCTTTTCCAGGATTTGGCGTAGCGTGAATATTTGGTCAGTTGTGGACTTGCCTGGTCTAAAACCACACTGATAAGGTCCAATCAGGTTTTCAATAATTGGCTTTAGTCTTTCACATAATACGTTCGACAAGACCTTATACGCAATGGATAAAAGACTGATACCGTGATAGATGGAAAAGACACACGGATCACCCTTTTTGAATACAGGACATAATTCACTGAGACTCCAGTCGTCGGACATAGATTCCCCCAGCCATATGCCGCATATCAGTTGATGCATGTGGGCTATCAGTCCTTCGCCACCCTGCCTTAAAAAGTTCAGCGGGTAGGCCATCAGCACCAGCGGCTTTATTATTCTTCAGGCGGGAGATCGCCGTTCCGTTCTAATCTCGTCTTGGTTGGGGGGGGGAGTACAATCTATACTATCTTCCGCTATCATTACCACCTGATTTTCAATGGAAGAATCTGAGATCTAAAAAGTGGTCTCTCCACATTTTGAGCACACACTGCTTCTCAGTCACCAGATTCCCATTCTCGTCCTTGCAGGAGGGCAGCCCATTATTACGCCCGTTGGACGATCTTCTTACCCTCTGGAAAAATTTTCGCGATTCACCATTCAGCCTGCACATTTCGGTTCTTTCACTCTCTCTCTGCTCCCACTGCCATTTTTTTCGCCTACATATTTGGTTTTCCTCCCTTCTCAGCCTCTTGTACCGCTCACTCGCAGCACGCGTTGTAACTGACTGTTTCGTTGCCATACGTGCAGCGTCTTTTTCATCAGTTGCAATGCGACATTCTTCGTCGTACCATGGCTTATCCTTCTGCGGTTTTTGATAGCCAAGTTCGGTCATTGCAGCGATTTCCAAAGAATGGGAGATGTGCTTCCACTGCGCATCTGGGTCTTCCGGAAGGGCGGGGGGGGGGGGGGGTTTCTACTCCAGCAGGAGAGAGAGTTTCTGTCGATAGGACATTGATATCTCCGGTATTTGTAGCTTGTCAATATCCAGCTTTTCCTGTGTTCGGCTCCGTACGTTTTTCGCCCTGCTCAATCTCGTTCGAACTTTCGCAGCCACCAGGTAATGATCCGAGTCGATATTGGCTCCTCGAATCACACGTACATCCATTACACTAGAAAAGTGCCTGCCATCTATTACCAAGTGATCAATCTGGTTCTTCTTCCGTTGATCAGGAGATATCCAGGTCGCCTTATGAATGTCCTTATGCTGGAATCGTGTGCTACTAATTACCATGTTCTTTGCAGCGGCGAAGTCTATCAGTCTTATTCCATTATCGGAGGTGGTATCATGTAGACTGTGATTGCCGATGGTTGGTCGAAAGACACTTTCCTTTCCTAATTTGGCATTAATGTCGTGGTCAGGGCAGCGTTCATATACTTCCTCCAGGCGCTCATAAAATGTTTCTTTGACCTCATCATCTTTATCCTCTGTCGGTGCGTGCACACAAATTAACGAGATGTTGAAATATTTCGCTTTGATGCGAATTGTGGCTATGCGGTCACTCACTGGGTTGAACCTTGGAACTAAGTGTCGCAGTCTCTTGCCTACTATAAATCCGCACCCAAATTCGTGCTTACGCTCATGGCAGCTGTAGTAAATATCGAAGTTTTTCTTTCTGGTGCAACCATATCCTGCCCATCGCATTTCCTGGATCGCTGTGATGTCAGCTTTATATTTTCCGAGGACATCCACCAGTTGGAAAGTGGCACCAGTCCTGTATAACGTTCGAACATTCCAGGTACATATCCTTAAATCATGGTCCTTATAACGTTTGCGAGGGTCGTCAACAGTTGGGGGGTTTCGTTGTTCATCATATTTTCTGTGTATTTTCATTGCCGATATAACGGTGGCGGGAGGCAAACCCAGCCCACCGTGGTTTGCATTTTACCTACTGCCAGGATGATAATGTTTCAGCCGCCCATTATGGATCAGACGCTGACCAGAATGCAGTGTGTCGAAACTGGATTTTGGTTTCTTCAATTTTGATCCGCCGTTGGACAGGAGTGTTGGCTCATCCGCCTTCAAAGGACAGAAGAATATGTCCACTACTTCGAAGAGCTTCCTGAGACGTATCAGTGATCGCATTACCACTCAGGTTGCTCATTCGTTTCGCCTTCTCACTTTAGCTAGGTAACGGAGGTTTCCGATAAGCCATTGCCCAGGACATACTGCGTGGAAGTAGTGAGCTGCTTGGACTGCCCAATGAAGGAATCATTTCTGGCCACTCCCAAGTGAATAGTTATCAGAAACTTTCCACCTCCAAGGACAGTCCCATGTCCATGTATGTAAACATAGGATTTAAAATGTTGACTATTTGGTATTCAGGGGATCCTAAAAATTGCATGGTGGTTATTGGGTTACATTTTGTCTGGTGCATAGTTTAATTAGCCACATAATGTTACATGTTATGTTATATGATTTGATTTTATCTTATTTATCTTTCTATTTTATTTTGGAACATCTAATAGTTTTAATTTTGTTATTCTTCTTAATAAATTTCAATTTTCTGCATTCCATCCCAACTCTCTTACTCTTTCCTTCAAAATTACCACAACAGTTAATCAAACTCATATATGTCTATGACTCACAGTGTGCCACATCTTTAAAAATGATCCGCACTGGTTCCTTTTAAATTTGAACTGCGAATATTTATTTCATCAGTCGTGTTGTAAGCTTGCAGATTATGCTTGCACATCATAGTTAAGTGCGAAATGCTTGTCGTGGAAATTGCTGCAAGTAGTTTGTACGAGTACGTGCAGGATAATTGCTACACTACGTTAACGCACAAAAGAAAAGTTTGCAAATATATGTAGTTTACATTCATTCCGCAAAACGTGCTTAATATTTTATAATGCTTCCTCATTTGTGATGCTGCATCGCTGCAGGCGAATGATTGATGTAGAATTCACAAAAGTTACTCATACGCGGCGCAGACATTGTTTGATTTTTCTACACATAAAAATTGATTCAACTATTGTGGGGAAAACGCGATAGATCAGATTGACTTGAATGTTTATATGGTGTAGTGAAAATAAAGTTGGATGCGTTCACACCACTGTCGAACTTATAGAATGGCAACACAGGCAGTAGCCCAGGGCGCCGCAGGTCTGGTGGGCGGTTTTTCTGAAATAATTATTGGTTTTCGTTTTTCGTTCGATCAATAGATAGATACTAGGTGACACAGAATCATCCTAATAATCGTAGGCGCGTCACACAAATCGCCGAGTAGATTTGTTTCACAATGCTATCATTACGAAAGCCACTAGCGTCAAACAAATTGTAAAAGACTCAACTTTCAAGCTTCTTCTTATATACATATTTGTGATAGTCGATGGTGGAAATGATTAACGAGAGCGAAGCTAGTACGCAAGAATGGTGGATTTTACGACAGACCAAACTATTACGGTATGTTTTCATAGTATTGCTTTACATTTTATTGTGGAGAGACTTTGACTAGTACAGCGTCTAAACATTATTACGGCTGTATTACTAAAATCGGTGGTGGCCGTCGGTGGTGCAATGGTTAGTGTGCGCGCCTCTTGTACATGAGATCCGGGGTTCAAACACTACTCTGACTACCTTAGAGAAAAATTTCTTTCGGCGGCGGTCACCTCGTATAATGACGGTGACACTATCGAGTATATAGCCATGAAAAAGCTTCTCAAAATACCGTTCGGAATCGGTGTAAAACTGTAGGTCCCAATCAGTGAGTGAAAACTAGAAAGCGCACAGCTCAACGATTGTGAGAAGCTCTCCCCTGTCTCTTCATGGGATGTAATGGGAAACCATTTTTATTGTTTTTATTACTAAAATCAGCGTGGACGATTTTGGTTATCTGGGGAGGAGGAGGTGGGGAGCGATAAATAAATGGGGTGCGATTTGGGGGCGACATATATGTAGGACAGTGTACATGACAGACGGACGACAACTAGAAGTTTCCTCACGAAACCCTCCACTCTTAACAAATCAATCACAAACAAATAATACTAAAAGTCTTCATAGATACAAAGATAATAACAGCGAGTCAGTCGTCGCTTAGAATTTATCAAGATCAGTCACTATTTTGAATTCAGATGTGCCTTCCGTTAAAGTTTAATACTGAATTAATTAAAATACTTATAATAATAGTTTAGGAATGAATTCGAAATAGAAGTGTCGTCAATATTCGGCTGAGAATTTAAAATTTGATTTTATCGCGTCAACAAAAAATGTGCTATTTCCACATTGTCTTTTATGAAATAAAACATTTAATAGTAATGAAGCAATGACGCCTTTGAAAATTAAAGAATATTTGTCAAGAGTGCTTAAGAACTTGGTTATTTTCAACACCTCAAAGCTCAAGCTGATAATCGGCCTACTTTGAGTGAATTATTTACTAAACGCGAAACAGATCTTGACAAAGGACTACTTGCTTCTTACGAGGTGTCTTTATTGATTGCAAAATGTGGTAAACCGCACACAATTGGAGAACTCTTATTTTACCAGCTACCAAAAAGATTGTGGAAATCCACTTCTCATCTCATTCCCGACAACATATTTAGTTGAAAATAGATTTAGTTCTGTTCTCACAAAACAAAGAAATTAGTTATGCATTTAGGTATTTCCAAGTAAAGTGACCCTGCATCCATTAAAATTTTAAATAGTGTTTAACAATAAAACTATTGTAACTATTGTATTGTAACAATAAAACTATTGTTGTAATAAAACTATTGTACCACAACCAATCAAATTTTTCAAATTCATGAAGTGTTGATGACTTTTAGGCTTAACTGCTTTCTCATGAGTGTGTTTCAGTGAGAAAGTTTGAAATGGTTGCTGCTTACCGTCATGTTTTTTTCGGACCGTTGACTTGGGACGTTGGAGAAAGTACACGTGTTGGTGTTATATTAAGTGTAAAACTGACATTTCGCGAAGCAGTTTATGGCCAGAAAACTTAATTGCAAAACGAAGGAATTTTTTGTAGAGGCCGTTACAATAAAATGCAAAAAGTTTTAGTTTTAAACAGCTTACGTGGATATATAAATTTATTATTTAGGATAAGTTAGGTAAGTTAACCCACCTTTAAAATTAATCAATATTTTGTACATTGACCTGGCAACCCTAGCTGTGTTCGGACGTGTTAATTTTGCGCTCTCTATATCTTGTGTAATTAATAGAATTTTTGTCGATTATTTGCGTATCTTTAATAGTGATTTCGTGCTAAAATTTGTTATTAACGTTTGGTAAACATCAACCATTGGTTGCATTTTAAATTGTGCTCTATTATATCAATTTGTCCTTAAATTCTCGGTGAACTTTTTTGCTTTTTTTCTTTGGTAAGCTGATATTGTTATTGTCTTTTTAGACCTGTCACTTTGTCAGTATCTCTCTGTTTGCTGTGTAAGAGTTTTAAATTTTGTTCATTCTTGTTGCATACTTTTAGGCATTGTCGTTTTTTTTTTTAAGTGTTGTCAATATGACTTGTATAGCAACAGGTTGCAAAATTAATAATTCAAAAGAGCGATTAATATCATGTTGGATATGTGATAATGCTTCTCATTTGTGTTGTGCTGGTTTCAATGGAAGGCATTATGATGTCATTTGCGACAGGAACAAAGGTCTCCGTTGGTCTTGTTGGGATTGTAGGCAATTATATATTGATTATTATAAGCTATTTAAAGAAGCTAAAAATGGTGTATCAGAATTTAGAAAGATTGTTGAGGCAATGAGTGGAAAACTTGCTAGATTTGAAGCATTGTTTGAAATTTCGATTTTTCTGTAGTTTCGCCTAAGAGGAAAAAATCTTCTTTGACGGTGAATGATAATGAAAGGAATATTAACAGCTCCGTGGATAGAAATCTTATAAGTCTGCTGTCGCCGGTGGGTGAGATAATAGGACCTCGACCGGAAAATTTCGACTCAGTAACTCCTGTAATTCCGGAAAATACTCTTGTAGTTCAGGAAAATACTGGCGCTGATACTGTTAATGATGTTGCTCCAATTTTGTCACAGACCTCTGTGCCAAGTGTTGGTACTGTGAATTCTATCTCACCCCTATATGAGGTAAATTGCTCCGTTGAGAAATCAGTGCGGACGAACGTATATTCTTCCAGTGAGGAACCATCACCAATAAATGATTTTACTCCACGGAAGACTATATTTTTCTCCCGATTGTCCCCGGATACATCCATTGACCACATTCGAAGTTATGTGAATTCGAAGTTTGCCGGTATATTTGATAATGATTTTAATGTTCTTAAATTTAATTTTTCGCAGCCTCGAGATATTGCATCCTCTAGAATATATATACCAGCGAGAATTTTTGATATATTAGTGAATAGATCTTTTTGGCCTGAGGGTACTTTGGTTAGAGAATTCGTTCATACGGATCGTGTTCGATCCGATGTAGCGAAATTGCCACCTAGAATTGTCGTCCCAATAAACTAGATAAAACTCTGTTAGTGTTATATCAAAACGTTAGGGGACTAAATTCGAAATTAAGAGATTTATATTTGAACAGTTTTGGTTGTGGTTACGACGTCATTGCATTTTCTGAGACATGGTTAAAGGAAGGAGTCAATGACTCTGAAATTTTTTGTGCAGATTATCAAGTTTATAGGAAAGATAGGGTAGATAAGGTTGGTGGTGGAGTTCTTATTGCTGTCCATAACTCCATACCTTCTGAGTTGGTTGAATTTGTGTATTATGTAGATGCTGAATTTTTATCTGTGTGTTTATCACTTAATGGTAGAAAAATGTACGTTACTTGTTCATGTTGCGATGTTAAAAATGACAAACTAATGTAACAAATGTGACAGAGTAAAAGACGTCATCCCTCATAAATACCATCCTTCCTTACCTGTGTTTTTGAAGCAGTGGTCAAGAGGAGCTGAAGAAAGAGTACAAGTACTACACAGAAAAGCACTATGTCAGGCCTTCTTAAAATAATGAATTCAAAATTGCTAGAACTTAAAACTCATATTTTTTTTAAAAAATTAGCAAACCCGTTTTTTCACAGGGGAAAGAGAAAGTATTTCCCAAACCGATATCGTCTTGCAGTTAGATTTTGTAGAAAATTTTGCAATTATATTCCAAGACGAAGTTCAAAGTGCACACTGGCGCCACAACCAAGATACAGTGTTTAACCCATTAAAGCCGACGGGTGTGAAAACGCATCAAAAAATAGGTTTTTTGAAAATTCATAGGAAATGTTTTGTAATTGATATCACTTTTCTGTCTTTTGGTGTGGATAAAAGATGGATAGGTTTACATATTTTACCTAGACTGTTTTTTTATACGACGCCATCTACTTGATGATAAACGCATCGCCAGGTGCAGGTATTTTAACATGCAAAAATAAACCCTATTATACAGAGAAAACACATAGAAAAAATAATTAAAAAATATATAGTGATAGGGGTCGGTAGCCCTCTGCCCTATATTTAACTCATAATAATATAAAATTACAGGTACATGCTGTGCGTTTTCGCACCCGTCGGCACTAATAAGTACATTTTTACTACGAAAAATATTTTTGGTTATACGTATGTGCGAACGCTAATGAAGTGCTCCCAATCAAAACCACTACTGCTCTTTGGCACGATCTCTTTCATGCAACATTTGGGTCAAGAATGATCTTAAGGGATAGCGTAGGTCCGCATTGCGATTTTTTCTCTTTCATGCAACATTTTCTCTTTCATGCAACATTTGGGTCAAGAATGATCTTAATGGATTACGCATAGCGTAGGTCCGCATTGAGATTTTTTCTAAACATAAAAATGATGCCATATTAAAGACATCCATTGACATCGTTGGAGTTAAAAAGTTTATTATTAAAATATTGAAATTTTGTTACCTCCAAACGCAGAAAAAACGCTAAATATCCCGCTAGCCGCTAAAATAAATTTTCCCCCGCGATGGGCATTAAAAATCCGCTAGATTTAGCGGGAAATCCGCCAAATTGGAAACACTGTTCTCCCACTGAACGGAAAAGCATCGCCACAGGGATGAATGAAACATTTGAAAACTTTTGTCATCGAAAGTGAGCTAACGTACAGTTTCATTCCCGCTACGAAAATGTGTTCATCAACTGCAAATTGTTCATCACTGTGATGAAAGTATGTTGTTGCTGCAATGAATTTAATTCATTATTGCAACGAATTTATTTCGTTGCTGCAATGCATTTGTTTCATTGCTGCAATGAATTGGTTTCGTTATTGCAACGAATAAGTATCGTTATTGAAATGAAATTTATTCATTGCTGCAATCAATTTTTTTCATTATTCCAATGAAGTTGGTTCATTGCTGAAATGAATTTGTTTAATTTCTGCTATGAATTTGTTTCATTGAGGCTATAAACTTGTTTCATTGCCGCTATGATTTTGTTTCATTGCTGCAATGAATGTTTTGAAGTGCGTTTGAAATTATTTATTGATAATTGTATATAAGTACACTGTTAGTATTACATTGCAGGTGGTTTGATACAAATTTTTTGAATTTTTGTTTCGAAAATGGTCTTAACTTACTAAATATATTATATCAATTCCACTCGCCTGGAGAAAGATTATGGTAGTTGAGTGTTATTGTGGCCGTTGTATTCAGGTCCTGCAATTAAACACAAGTACGAGGATTTTATTACAATTTATATTTAAGATATGTACATATCTATTTATGTGTGTACTTACCATGAACATAAGCTCTACTCCCCTATGGGTTTCATCACAGCAATTGATCCATATTCAGAACTTCCATTAAAACAGAACCACATCATTGTTTTCTTAAATTATGCAATTGTTGTCATAGTGATCGCTTCTGTAAGCATTTCTTTCAAGTTCCCTTTTATTTATTTTAGACAAATTTGTTAAACTTTCGATTCGATTCAGTTCGTTGTTCGTTAAATTGATATTTTTATGTTCGTCTTACTTGAAACATTTTGCTTCTTTGACTTCTTCGTTTTCATTGACTTCAAATCGAAATACCAATACAACGAAACAAGCGCGACCGAAATATGAATAAAACACAAAACAACGAACATTTTGTTGCGATTTGTTCCGTCTCACTGATCCACACCCACAAATGTTCAGTTACATATTTCGGGGTAGTTTTTCTGCTATCGATGCGTCACTTTCTTTGCTGTCATGATATGATGCTCCTTGCATTCTGTTTGTTTATCTATTTGATTTATAGATTATTAATTTACACATACGATTACAGCAAATACATAAATTCACATTTCACAATAAAGGATTATTACTAAGTATAACTAATTAGTCTGTTTTAACAAAATTATTTACATTATTCCGGCGGAGAAATATGTCTACCACTTTGGGATGTTGCAAAGAAACTGATTTAAGGTGTGCACGTGACCCAACACTCACGCTCACCATTTTCTCTTGCTGGTCTCTTTTTTCCGCTCATTCAATTTTTTTGACAGCTCTTCTCTCTTTATCTTCAAAAAATTTGTTTCGTTGCAATAAATAAATTGTTTTGTCGACTGTAAATGTTTGCAAACCTCTAAAATAAACAAAAAAATAAAAATAAAGTATAAAAAGTAATAGATAAACCAAATATCAATAGTATAAATCTCATGCACTAACTTTATTTTTAATTTTTGACCCATTTTTCAACAAAATTCAAATTAAATAAAATTGTTGCATGAAAGAAAAGTAAGTTCTTCCACCAACGAAATGAAAAATTGTCAAAGAAATCATGTATGAAATTTTTCGTTGCGGCGACTACAAAATTGTCGGATATACGACACTTTTCACTATAGCAACGAAAAAACATTAACGCAAATGTTTCATCCATGAGACGAATCGTTATTCTTTCAGTGCAGTACACCGATAACACAGCGTATGAATCAGAGAGCAGACGTCGAGAACTTAGCGGCAAGTAAAAGTTTTCTAACGCGAAAAGTGATGGTCGCTGCGCTACTTTACTTACATGTTGCGTTGTACGCAAGTTTTTTCGTAAGTTAGAATTGAAAGTATTTGTTGTGTTGCGAGTTTTTTTTTTTTTATATATAACGTTCTGCATCATCTATGTATGTATATGTAATGTACGATATATTATATATTTGGGCGATATAACGCTACGTCGATTATGTTCGCGATTATGGGCTGACGTAACCCCTAAAATTGATTTGTGGATGATATCCGGTGAGTTATATCCAGGCACCATTGGAGGCAAAGTGATAATAGTGCTTTCCGGTTTGGGCGATATACGAATTGGTTTGACATTGAATTGCTCGCAACATACCCGTAACAGAGAATGTTTGTCTAGGAAATTATTGAAATTAATAAAAGTCGATTAAATTAAATCAAATAAATGTTACGAATTACATATTTTAAGTTTTACTCAAGTTTGTTTTAATACAGACGAAGCCGTTTCGTGTTCGACTTATGGCCAGTTTTTCAGTCAGTGGTGATCTTCGTTTCTTAGTTAAATTGTGGTTAAACATCGATTTGTGTTTTTTAGTCATTGTTTAACTATGATTTAACCACCCAATGTTGGTTGGTTAACTTATAGTCAGAACCATATTATTTTGGCAATCAAATTGCTGACTGTCAAAGTGAGAAATGAAGATTGTATAAAAAAGATTTTTTAGATTTGCATATTTGTACACATATGTACATTGAGTCTAGATCGTTAAATTGTTGCGCCTATATAGTTTTTTACACATTTTTGTTAAAATGACTTCGATTTTATGCATCTATATCTTATTTTACATAATTCCATTTTGTTTGTTCCCCTTTGTTGTTTTGGTATTTATCCCAAAACACACGTTTTTTCCAATAAGAATACAAGGGTTGCCATATTAGTTGACAATATGGCGACATACATTAACTCACCACTGAAAAACAAAATGCAAAGTTAACCTCTAATTAACTTAGAATTAAGATTAAGTAATCCGATAGTTAACTACCCACTTAAAAACTGCCCATTAGTGTTAGAATGATTTGAATATTGGGTTAATTTTTTTGCATTTCAAAATAGAACAGGTTTTATTCGCAACTTGTTGTCATGTCGCTGATTTGCTCCCACTTTTATTAATTTTATTTCCAGTGTTCTTAGGCTATTCAACAAGCAATCCATGGCTATTGTTTTCGTAAAAAATATACAGATGAGAAATCAGTCAGTGTCATTATGGGTTTAGCTTAATATTTTGTCAGATATTCAGGAATTTTATGAATACAAATCTTACTCTATTATTTCGGATAAAATTTGCTTTCTTCCAAACATGTGTCTTCGTGTCAAAGACCAAACCACATGGAATTATATTACTTGCTTTATTTGACACGAAAATGTCGCACTTATTCTTTTGGATTTGATGAACAGCTGTTGATGTTAACATTCGATTCCAATACGTGATAATAGTCTCATTTCCAATACATATGATATTTGCAATTTTGTTTCTATTTATGTACCTTCGTACACCACGGTTTAATAAATTAGTTTCACAATACAAATTTATTGAATGTTGTAATTTTATTTTCGACATGTTTAAAGAATTTCAATTAAACGCTTTTTTGAAATGAAATTAAAAACTTGTTTTTTTTTTTGTCTAAATTAGGTTTCCACAAGAAGTTGACGAGGGTACATATATTTTGTAATAAAAGACATGGTTAATTTTCCATGTCATTGCCATGTCATTGCTTCAGTTCGTAAGGGTTTATTTCAAAAACAGACGAAATATTGTTACCGACCGCGAGGAATAACAATTTATTTGCGCCATGATTTTAACTATGACTCAGGTTTTCTAACTACATACACGAGGAAAATAGCGAAGTGAGCTCGACTTCAAGTTAAAAATGTAGCGAATTCGGTTTGAAATGGCAAACAGCTGGGGCAATTTCTTTATATCTTACTCAGTGGGTGCTCCAACGTCAAGAGGTTGTGTTTATCGACAACGTATTTGAGGAGTCGCAGAACAAAATGAGACTTTTTGTATTTTTTTACAGAATGTTTTTTGATGTCTTTGCATGCATTTCGTTAAGTTCTATTGGAAAAAATCTAATTTGGATAATTTTAATTCTCTTTTCATAGAACGTCGTAAATTTATCGTATAATCGGATGAAAAAATAATCTTGGATTTCCCAGCATTTTGAAATAATCAAAAAGGCACGTTTTGTTCTGCGCATGGATTACACTATTATCGCCCTGATTTTGGTTATACACGATAACGTTGTTCTAGATATCATTAGTATACACAGAGATGAGATTCGTTGTCACAACTATATTTACAACCAACTAAAATTTGGCGGTTCATTGGACTATCACATTATTTAGTTGTGATTACCAATAATTGTGTTCCGTATCACCAAATGTTGTGCATATCAATTGATTTGTAATTCAGTTTTGGTTGCAAGAACTGAAATATTTAGTTGAAGCCACAGCAACAAGAAAGAAATGTTTTCTGTCAATCGAGTTTTAGTTCTAGCAATCAAATTATCCTGTAGTGGTGAATATTCAATTAGTTGGATGAACAAAAAATGTAAAAACTAATTCGGTTGTACCAAATAATATATTGGTATGCTAAACTAAAGTAATTACTTGAATTTCATGGCTGTCGGAAACATTTGGTGATGCTTTAACCCCTTATGAATTTTATAGAAAAAAAGTAAAAAAAATTAACGTTTTATTAAAATTATGTATTTTATATTTAAATATAAACAAAATTATTAATATTTGTAATCAGCGTTCGTATTTCGTGCCCATTTTTTTTTATCAAAAATATGAAACAATTTCTATATCTCGAAAACGGAGCGTCCAATCGAAAAACAAGTACACACAACCTTTCTAAATTTTTCATATTTTCGATCAAAAATGCGGATGGGTTACCCTGGGTATCATATGTATGTTTAAGTTAATTTGTGTCATCCACAATCATAGTTCCACCAGCCAAGTGTCCACAATTGTCTGCATATGTTTGTGAAGGCGTCAATAGTGGCGTCATATTCAACGATTATGTTTAAAAGTCGCACTTCACCTCAATTTATGATAATATGTATTCTTCGCAGGCTGATATCTATACACTTTATTATTTTTTCACAACTTTGTTTATCACTTTCTGTTCAAAATATTAGTTTTTCTGTAAAGTCCTCGTGTAACATTCCAATATACGTAGTTTCTCTTTAACAACAAAGCCTCTTGTAAAAAATCGAATACATAACTTTGCAACAAGTGTTTTTGTAACAGAAACTAAATTATGATTACAGTAACTAATATTTGAACACGAATTCTAATATTGTACTTTTTATTAGTTGCATCTTCCATTTCAGATGAATGAGGTTTTAGAAATAATCAAATTGTTTAATACAACTAACATGCGGTAGTAGCAACTTGTAATTAGGAAGACCTATGTTTAATCTATCAATAACATCGACAAATAATTCTGATGTTTGACAATTATGAATTCTAATCAAAAAATACACTTTATCATGGAATTTCCAATGCCCGAATTAATTTCCAACTAATCTTTTCCCTGTGTGTATTACCCAATTCCAAACACAAAAGTCAACAAGTCTATTTATTTTTTCTATTTTGGAATCGGATGAGAACATTTTCAAGAAAACCGTTTGTTGAGAATAAAATGATAAAAAATATGCCTTCGTAAACAAATTACTAAATACGTTTGCATTTTCAATAAAGATAATAGTGGTGTTCATGCAAACAAGAAAACCTGGAACTTTTCATGAGGCACCAAATAAAGTTGCTCAGTGTATCTATGCAGCAATTGTCAAAAAAATCCTGATAAAGTAATTTACTGGACGTGTCTTTCTGAATGATCATTTCTCGCCGGCCGCCGGTAAAGTGAATGGTCAATGTAGAAAGCTCCTTCAAGACAGAGTCATTAGTAAGTTCCGTGTGATTAATGCTACTAAGCCTGTTGCCAAGTTGATGATGCCTGATGGTGAGGTGGTGGAGTCTGATGCTCTCGGCAATAATAAAAATAATTTTCACGAATTTAAGAGCTGCTGCCTTTTTATTTCTTTGCTGTCTGTCTCGTTTTTTGTTTTAGCGATTTTCAACAAACAAAGCCACATCTGGGTCTGAAAAACATATATTATTACTCGTACTCTTCGTTTATCAAACATGTTATAATGAATAGCAAACACAATGTGTTTAGAAACAAGTATAGTATATGTATTTGCGACAAGCTACAAACATGGTATATTTGAATCCAAACATTAAAAAAAGATAGATTTTTCAGTGTGTACCCATAAACATAATACCTGCTTTGCGCTCATCTTTTTGCCACCGCCAGCAGTATGTTTTTGTTGTGAGGTTGCTGCAGTTTTATTGGTTCAGCATATAATCGGACAAGATTGGGTAGCCAGTTTTAGTATAATTAAATAGAGTATAGAATAATAAACCATGTTTAAGAAATATCTCCTTAATTCTCTCCTAGCAAAGTTAAAAAAAATACCCAAATATAGTGTGTTTGCAAACCTGCTGTTGCTGAAACATTAAACAACATAAGAAAACACCGTTTATTCTATTACATTGGAAATTAACATACTTTTCAATAGACACCACAACATTAATGATCGGCTGTATATAAGTAGTTTGCCTACAATTCAATTCGAAAAATGATTTTTATTTTAAATTTCCGTCTTCTCTTGCAAACTGAAATTTTTCGAAACTTTGAGCTGCTCTACCATTCATAATTTTTCTACGATTTCTAAAAACATAATCTGATAGGAATTCTTTATGCGATACATTAAGGTATTTCGTCAAATGTTTTTGTCAAAGTTTCGATTTCTGCGACAATTTCATTTTTGAAGACAATTTTTTGGAATTTTTTTACAATGTCGCGTACAATTAAACAGTCCACTTTGGAAGAATGAAAAGTCTTAGTTAATAGCTACACACTAAAACACGGCCTCTGTAACATATTCTCTCAAACACATTCTGCAGGAGCCATGTATATGTTTCGAACACAGTCCAAATATTAATATATTAGCACGTGCTAAATTCAATTATAGTTAAATGCAAACATCAGCATGTTTACTTGTAAATATGCATGCTTTTACGTAGAACTACATATATGGAAGTTTCATCGCTAACATCATTATTCATATGGCGAAGCATTCGCATTTCCTCCCAAACGAGCGAGTGACGGCTGAATGAATGAAACTAAAACGCAAGGGATCAGTGAACATAAGAAAATGAAATGGTTTCCCGTTCCATCCCACGAAGGGGTTAGAGAGAGCTTCTCACAACCAGTGAGCTGCGCGGGTTCTAGTTTTACACTCACGGATTGGGACCTACAATTTCATATAAGAAACACTGAATATGCGCACGCATTCAGGAATATTTATGAATCATTGACTGAAGGAATAATGAAAGAATAAAGTACAGTTATAGGCTTACAATAACACTAACATAGGCTGAGACCAAACTCTCTTTTCCCATCTGTTATTATTTTGCTCCCGACAGAGCATAGCGACAAAAAAAAATGAATTTGTATCACAAACAAAGCTGCATTTGGATCACAAACGCATATATAAGTATTAGAAAATATTAATCATTGTACCTCAAACATGTAATATGGAATATCAACCACTATGTGTTTGGAAACCAGTATAATGCATGTGTGACAGGCTCCAAGCAGAAGATATATTTGCATCCAAACAAGAAAAAATACAGACTTTTCAGGAAGGAAAGACTGAACGGTACATTTCTAATATCGCAAACTAAAATAAGTCGACCGTCCATGACATAATTAGGCGCTACAATGAAGATGAAGGAATATCAAATAAAAAACATGCAGTAGTAAAAAACAGAGCCAGAGAGATTAAAGTTTATGGTACGTGAAGTACAAAAGGATTCGTTTATTTCTGCTCCACAACTTTCCACAATTTTGGAAAAGAAGTTCATGCAGAAATGGTTAGAAAAGTGCTGCGTAGCAATAATTTGAATGACCGAGTAGCTCGATGTCTTCTGCATTGATGAAAAGAATAAAAAAGATCGCTTAGAATTCGCACTCGAGGACGTATCAAATGATTTGTCGTTGTGGAGCACTGTGACATTTATTTGTCATATTGAGATGTCTATTTTTTTGAATTTTAATATTTTATAGGTTATTTTTACTAACGAAACTAAATAACTGACTTTAGCCCAGCCCAGTGCTTCAAAAAACTACCTCACACTAAAACTCAACTGTGTGTTCTGGATAAACTATCCTAAAAACAATTGCTACAGCCCGGTATTCAGTTTTTATGAAATTTTCGTTGCCATAATTTCATGAACCGAAAATTTCGCTCACTTTCTATTTGCATGGTACTCAGCTCTTTGCGAAAATTTCGTAGGCCAAATCAAGTACAGGGTTGTTACGCCAAAGTTATTTCACACGAAAGCAATTGTTTCATAATTGTTTGGCACCGGAATTTTGACATTTTGATATTTTTAACAACTAAACGCAGCACGACATGCATTATAAATAAAATTTCTTACGAAAATTTCGCAAGAACCGAATACGGGGCTTACCCAGCGAGAATGTAAGAGGATAAGAGAACATGGAGGAAAAAAGCCTTCTGCACTCACAGAAAAATTCGGTTGTGGTACACGAATTAGCCGTAATCAAATTTAGAAGTTGCCTCAACCATATTAGGGGTCATCACATCCGATTTAGAGGTTGTCACAGACGAATTAGAGGTTGTCCCAACCCCATTGGAGATTGTTACTACCTCATCAGAAACGTCAAAATGTAATTTTGAGACGTCAGGATTGAAATATTTCTTTATTATGTTGTGGTAACCGAATTGAAAATTAATTCGGTTCAAAAGACACAATTCATGACAAATTCGGTTACAACAACCGAATTGGCACCAAATTCGTTCGTTGCAACCGAAATTATAGAAAATTTAGTTGACAGATCGATAATAATTGCAGATTCAGTTGTCACAATGGAATCAATTATAGAACGAGCTTGCTTCAACCGAATTTAAGTTGTGTGGACTAAATTCAGTCGTGACAACCTGAATTCGGTTGGGGCAACCGCAATTCGGCGGCAACAACCGATTTTACGGTTGTTACTACCTCTTCTTAATCAATTAGTTCTCTGAGTGTGCTCTTGTTGCTGGAATAATTGAGAGATATGTAAGTTGTATATAAAGTTGGTATGTGCTATATATACGATGGATGATCTTACCAATGCTACCAATTCAGGCACAGTGAGTGGGAACATGTCACGGAGTTGGAAGCTAGTCATACATAGCTGATTTGTTGTGAGAAGCTCTCACCAAATGTAATGGGAAACCATGTTTTTTTTTAGATTTTACTATATTTCTATATCTCGATAACTAAGTAACGAGTTATGGCAAATTTTATTTGTTATTTCTGCCTCTGGGTCAAGAGAGCTAGAATATTGTACTCTCCCCAAGACAGCCGCCAATATAAAGACTTCAATCCGATTTCAGCCGGAGCGCCGCCGATGGCTGCCGTAAAATGGTTCAACTGCCACCACCGATTATGTCGGATCGGCTCCACTCTTTGATTACGATCACTCATATTACTAAACATCACCAATGTTGATGGCGGGAAAATCAATGTTTCTAATCGACTGTTTCTGTAACTGGCATATTGAACCGGAGTGTATGTCAAACTCCTCAGCCTTTACATATGGAATTTGATGTTATTTTTCTATTTTGTTTTGAATTGAAACGCGCTAATCTCTGTGACAATTCCATTTCACACATGAATTCATATTGAATATGTCAACGCACGACCGAATCCGGAAATGTATTCCTAATCCATAAGTATAAAACAACAGTGTTCAAATAACAAAATATATAGTTGTATGCATACAAATGTACGCATGTATCTATAAGTAAATGTAGTCCATATTCCTGGCTGCATATACAGACTGTGTTCATACAACAATGAAACAGAGTACATATGTAATATTAATAATAGTATAAAAAAAAAACAAATTATACGCCCAATCATTCAAATGGCTTCATAAAGAAAAAACATTCTGATTCAAATAAAGGCATAAATTGACCTTACGGCCAGGGCAAAAAACGCAAAGTATTTTATACATTAGTAAAACTATATAAAGAATATAAACAAAAACCACAATAAATATATATGTGGCATTAACAACTTGAGATGATCTGGCAGCACTGCCGACGCGACATGAGAAGAAGCATCTATCTAGCAGCACTGCATACGCGACTTCAGAAGAAGCATTGTTTTTCCAAACACAACTCAGTATCTCGTAAACGCTACTAAAATCAAAAAGACATCGTCTATTGCATATAACAAAATTGTAAAAATATACAATAAAGTTTCGTTTTATAATAGCATTAAAGTGCTAAATTGGTGACCCCAACGAACGAGTTTAATACCAAATGGAGTTAAAAGAAACGGAGGCAGTAAATGCATGGCATGATGCTGTCACAGAACAATTTTCCAGGGAAATTGCCGAAAATTGCTTTGCTCGTCTACAAATGCCTCAATTCAATGAAACGAATATGGAAAATTGGTTTTATTTGCTGGATTAATACTTTCGAGCAGTTGGCATGGCCCAGGATGAGCGCAAATTCGACACAGTGTGTTCACAACTGCCACCTGGGCGCATAACTGAATTCCGACAAATTATTGACAACGCTTCTGCTGAGGCGAAGTATGAATACTTAAAAAATCTACTTTTGACACTAATGGGCGCATCGCAACAAAAACACCGAATCAATTTTGGTTGATTTGTGGACCTCTCGCCTTCCACCTTCTGTACAAACGGCCGTAATTATTTGCTGCGGGTCTGCTGAAGAGAAGGCTAAGATTGCGGACTCTATATTTGAGAATATTGAACTCACACACGCCAACCAGGTATCTTCGGCTACTACCGAACCAAGTATTGAGCAGCTATATGCTGCAGTCAGCAGCTTGACGTAGCAAGTACAGCGCATAGCAGCCTCTGTTCCTAACCAACGGGTTAGTAACCGCCGTGGTTGTGATCGGTCATCACCTAACGAAGACTCTCAGTTTGACACTTGCTGGTACCATCGCACATTTGGAACTCGTGCAACAAACTGCAGACCACCTTGCCGGTTCCGACAAGTGCGAAATAAAGAATGACCATATACGGCGATCATTGGCCGGCTTTGCATTCGAGAGCACTTGACAAAGACAAGATTCCTTCATAGAATAACACATACTATAGAAGTTTTTATTCGCTCAATAAATTAAACGTCATAGGTACGATGGAAATTACACAGTGGAGGGTGGAAAATATGGGTTCAATAATACCAGATGGTGGCAATAGTATACAGCGATCCGCAAAGGAACTACACCCGAATTTCGTGTTTTTGTGGCAAACTAGTTGTGTTAAATACAATACAAATGTATACCAACGATAAAAGTCAACAAAAAAGTGCAAAATACATTTAAATTTTTCAGTTCTACACCAAAACGACAGGAAATAGTTAAGTGAACATATTTTGTAACTCCACCTGGTGTGTGTAAATTTTAAATTTAATTTGCTCTCATTTCCACAGACCTATGGAGACAGTGTGAAATGAAACGTCAGATGAGAGAATAAGTTCTTCTATAGTATGTGTTATTCTATGGATTCCTTATTGAAGTGTCATGTTTACCACTCTCGAAAACTATTAAAAATTTTCATACAACTGCTACTCGACTGCACGCTGTCAACGGTTCGCCAATTAAGGTCTACGGGGAAGTAATTAAAGAGCTCGACCTCGGCCTTTCCCGAAAATTTGCCTGGACATTCATTGTAGCCGACGTGTCGTCTCCGATTATAGGTGAAGATTTTCTTCGACATTACAATTTGCTTGTGGATGTAAACGGACAGCGATTGATGGATGGTAGTACGCGGACTCCGTCTACAAAGCTATGCGCCATAATTAGTCATGAACCATCGCCACAACTTACCAATCAGTCTACGCCGTTCGCTAACATAATTCGTGCATATCCCGGAATTCGACCAATGCTCTGCATTACATTGAAACTGTTGGCCCACCGTGTTCATCGACAGTACGTCGACTTCCACAGGAGAAATTAGTTGCTGTCAAAAAAGAGTTTGATGTTTTGTTGCAAGCCGGCATTTGCCGTCCGTCGAAATCAAATTGGTCTAGCCCTCTCCACATGGTGAAGAAAGCTGATGGCTCATGGCGTCCATGCGGCGATTATAGGGCACTGAACGCGATAACGATGCCGGATAGATAACCGTTACCATTTCTTCACGATTTCGCTGGAATCCTTTATGGGAAAAAACTATTTTCGAAATTAGATCTGCAAAAGGCGTTTCATCAAGTGCCCATTAATCCAGACGATACACAGAAAACTGCGATAACGACACCTTTTGGCCTTTATGAGTTTACTCAAATGACATTTGGTTTGAGGAACGCCGCGCAGACCTTTCAGCGCTTAATTCATGAGGTGCTGCGTGGTCTCGACTTCGTCTTTCCATATATGGATGACATACGCATAGCCTCTGAAAATGTCGAACAACATGAGAAGCATTTGCGAGAATTGTATAGTCGACTTGAACAACATCACCTTTCCATTAATATTTCGAAATAGGTATTGGGAAAGTCGGAGAATGATTTTCTTGGGCATCGAGTGACGTCAAGTGGTAGAGAAAATAGCAAATAATTTATATCAAGTTTATATCGAAAGCAAGAAGTTAAATAAAATAAATAATTTCAAAACATTGACATTAGAACATTGAACCCATAGAATAATACATACCATAGAAGCTTTTATTCGCTCAATAACGTCATAGGTACGACGGAAAGTAAACATTGGATGGTGGAAAATATGGGTTCAATAATACCAGATGGTGGCAATAGTATACAGCGATCCACAAAGGAACAACAACCGAATTTCGTGTTTTTGTGACAAACTAGTTGTGTTAAATACAATACAAATGTATACCAACGATAAAAGTCAACAAAAAAGTGCAAAATATATTTAAATTTTTCAGTTCTACACCAAAACGACAGGAAAAAGTTAAGTGAACATATTTTGTAACTCCACCTGGTGTAAGGTAATTTTAAATTTAATTGCTCTCATTTCCACAAACCTACGATGAAGAGTGTGAAATGAAACGTTAGATGAGAGAATAAGTTTATCTACGTATGTATTATTCTATGATTGAACCTTGAATATTACCGTAACAAAAATTCAGGGAGTAAGTTAAATGAAAAAGAATAAAAATAAAAATACAAATTAAAAAAAAAAAAATATAGCAATAGTAATAAATAAATTTTAAGTCAAAATAATAGAAAAACAAAATAATAATAAAAATAACAAAATAAAATTAGAGGAAATAAAGACATTGATATTATTAGTGGTACATGTAATTATTGAATTCTTGCATAATAATCCATTAATAGTGCTTTAAATTGTTTAGCGTTGCTGGTTGTTTGAAACGAGTGCGGTAAAGTATTCCAGAGACGCAAGATATTAGTAAAGAATTGTCTTTCTGATATTAATGTTCTGTATCTGAATGTAATCAGCGTGTTACCTCTGTTTGACCTTGCAAAACTAAGACGACGGTAAAGGTAAGGGGGTTGTCTTAAATGTATAATTTTATGCAGAAACAAGAGAGATTTTAGTTTAAAAAGGTTGTCAATGGAGATACCATACAGTTGCATAGAGAAGTAGGAGATATGATCATATTTACCTATGCCATAGACATAACGACAAATATTGTTGAAGACTAAATTAAGCTTTCGTGTGCTAACCGAGTCACAATTTGAAAAAACTTCACAAGCATAGAACAGAGACGGCATAAGATATGCTTTAGCAAGCAAAATTCTAATATTCAATGGTGTGTAAGGTTGCGTTGACCACAACGTCCGCAGTTTGTTATATGTTGTGCCAACAATGTTGTTAATATGAGTTTTCCAAGATAATATGTTATCGAAAATAACACCAAGATTCCTAACAGAAGAAACAATTTGCATTTTCTGCCTATTGAACATTATATTAACACTAGATTCAGTGATTTTCGTAAACCTATCGTGAATCAAAAGACACTTTGATTTTTGCGGATTCAAAGAAAGACCATTTGCACAAGCCCACAAATATATAGATTCAAGGTCAGAATTTATCCTACACACAGCTTCGTCAAGCTTATCGATGGGGGTACTAGTGTATAATTGAATGTCATCTGCGTACATGTGTAACTTGCAATAAGATAAGTATGCGCGACGGAAGATCATTTATGTACATTGTGAATAATAAAGGCCCTAGTATCGATCCCTGTGGAACCCCGCTACTCAAACAAAGTGGTTTCGATACAGAGTTTTTTGTATAGACGGATTGACTTCTTTCTTTAAGGTACGACTGCACTAACTTGATCGAGGTTTTGGAAAATTTGAAGAACTGGCGGAGCTTTAAGCACAGAATGGTGTGACCAACGGTGTCAAATGCCTTAGAATGGTCGAGGAGTACAAGGATATTCACATCCTTATGGTCTAAGTTGCGTCTTAGGTCTTCAGCTACATCTATTAAGGTAGTTACACAGCTATGCTTTGACCTAAACCCTGATTGATTTTCGGCCAGTAACCCTGAATTGTGGATATTCGTACTCATCTGCGCATGCAATAGCTTTTCTAGGACTTTTGACAAGTAAGGTAGGATAGCGATTGGCCTGTATTCTTTTCTCGATTTGGGAATTGGAATAATCTTAGCATGACACCACTTCCTTGGAAACAACTCGACAATAAATGTGTAACAAACGGCAATAAAGAGGGTAGTAGTCTTTACAAATTTTGGGTCTATATTATCACTTGACGTAGCATTCGACTTGACCGCGGAAAAGCTTTAGCTACGTCATCTTGACTGATACACGAAAACTCAAATAAGTCACCTCTCATATTCTCATCCACTTCATACCCTTCATCAAAATCTGCAGGTATATTAACAAAAGTTTTGTTCAATTCATCGACGTCAGTGATACATTCAGAAGTGTCAAAATTTTTTCCAGCTCCAATTTCCCTTATTGTATTCCATTTCTGCTTTGCACTTATAGAATAAGTAAAACGGCTTGCATAATATTCAATTTTAGCTCGTTTGGTAGCTGAATTTACATCTCTCCTAGCAATTTTGTATTCCTCCCTAAAATTATTTAATTTATAGCGCTTCCAGCGAGAATACAGTAAGTCCCTATGCTCTATTAGGGATTTGATATGTAAATTAAACCATGGTCTTGAATTAGAAGTTATTATTCTAGTTTTTATTGGCACAGAAATGTCATAAAGTTTGATGATATTACCTTCGAGAAAATCAAGTTGGTCGTTAGCTGATTCCATAGTATATATGTCACTCCAATATATTTGTCCTAGATTTTACCTCAAACAATTATAATCTATGTTCTAAAAAAAACTCTATATGTCAATGTCTGTTTAGATTCGTCCAAGTTAAAGTCATAAGCCATAAATATTAAATCATGGTTTGGGAAACATGACGCTGAGAGTTGGTCGTACAGCAATATCTTAGAGGAGTCGTTCACAAAGAATAAGTCGACTAAAGTATTGCTTGTTACAGTATAATGTGTTGGTATATTAGAATTAACCACAGATAATCCAAGAGACAGCATGTTTTCCATAAGTGAAGAATCAATTAACCATTCGCATACATTCGCAATCACCTCCAACCTGGCATTAATATTATCAAAAGAAATCGAACAATGTGGCCTATATACACATCCAACAAGAATTCTTTTGTTATTTGCCGGGATCTCAAGAAACAGAAACTCTATTTTATCATCATCTCCACTTTCAGCTATAAACTTACAAGATATGCCAAGCCTTACATAAATCGCTACACCACCACCACGTTTCTTTCGATCATGTCTAAAAACCTTATAGCCATTCAATAATATCAAGCTGTCAGTTGTAGTTTCATTAAACCACGTTTCAGATATACATATGACGTCAACAGAAGAATTCTCGAACGTTAATCTGAACTCATCAATCTTACATTTTAAACTACGGCACACGTTTAAGCCATTTCTCTGCTTAGCAAGTATTTTTACCATGTCTGTCATTACATCTCTGGGAATTGAACCGTCACACGAAATCATCACCATGAAATATAAAATTGTGGACAAAACAACCTACAGCAACAAAACAACTCACAGCAACGTTGTCGTGCCTCTCTAAGCACAAATTAAAAGAAAAAACAATAACAAAATCAATGTATACAAATAAATAAATGTGGGACAGAATTAAAATAAGCTTCGGATAAATTTCAAATAAATTAAAAAATAGAAATGTCTGTCCCGAAATATATTGTTAAGCCTGAGACGGCTCAGGGGTGGCAATTATTGCTGATGGTGGTTGCTTTACCCATTTCACCCGGTCTTTACGCGCTTCAGAAGCTTCATTGGTTTATTCCTCATTTTCATCATTGTCACTTCCCTCGTTACCTTCTAGTTCGAATTGCTTCATTTCTGCATCAGAATCGGTTACAACAGCGTTACGAGCGCAATCCATATATTCAATATCCCCTAAACACAATGCGTCGTTATCAACTTGATGTAATATTCGTCTCTTTCTTCTACAGATAACCTGTTACAGATTTATGTACAGTTAATTTTTTATGAATATTAGGCCGTCAAATTAACAATTACACTGAAACAGCACTTGCCGAAAGATAATCATAATAATTTTTTTGTAATGAGATGATGCGCTGTAGGGAGTTTTTGTTTTGACACTAAATCTTACATTCTAATTCTTTTGCATTTGCAATATGCAAACAAAGTTTGCATATGCCTTGTAAAAACAGATGTGAATGTTAATTCTCTTAAATATATAAATTTTAAAGTGTTTTTATGCTGAACTATCCAAACCATCGCTAAGGCTCATGGATGTTAAAATTCGCCCCTATATTTCTTTTGAATTGAAACCCGTAGAGTTGCCGAATGCTTAAAGAAGACTCCAAATTTAAAAGTCTATAATCGAAATGTTTAAAATCTAAAATATTATTTGATTTGTAATTGTGGAGAGAGACATGGATGAATTCGGATTTTTGTGATGGTGAATATTTTGATTAAACTTTATGTCGGAAAGATAGAAATGTAGCAAGGTCTGGGTGTACCAGAGGCGGCGGCATTCTCATTGCAGTGAAGAAATCTTTAAAATCGTGTGTTTCTACAAAAATACATATAGATGAGTTATTGGACTATTTATTCATTGTGATACCTCTCGAAAATGTGTCTCTGGATTGGTGCCTCATATATTCCGCCAAATAGTTCTTATAATGTACTTGTATTCAGCTCATGTTGAAAATGTGGCTCATTTATATATGAAAAGTTGGATCCAAGCACGCAATTTTCCATATTTGTTGACTTCAATTTAAATAATCATATTTGGTCAACTTCAAATGATATTATTTAATGTGACGAAAGATTTATAGCCTGTCCAGCGAACTTTTTTGTTTAAGCAGACGTGCGACTGCTACCGAGGCGATCAAGTTTAAATTTGAGTTTTTGTTCCATTTACGTCCGGGAGTGAAAGCTAATTTTACTAGCTGCCCTTATGTCAAAGTACATTGTTGCCAATGTGTTATTCTTGTTGATTTTAACTGCTCTTTCTATTGGAAAACACCAAAATTTAGCAAACTTCAGGCAACACTGCTCTATCAGCTGTTTAATTGGACGCAGCTGATTGCAGACAAAATAAAATAAACAACCAACAAATTGCCAGAAGAAAAGTTGTTAAGTGAGATAATTAAAGTGTTTTTAAACTGATTGCATCCGTGGCATTTGGGTCGACATGTAGCGACTTTTTTGTTAGAAATATCCATACTAAACAACAATTTTAATTAATTTTCTTGTAAAACGTTAAGAAAGACATTTGAAAGCAAACTAAATGATGGATATTTTCTGATTGTCTACTCTGACGTTTTGTTTCGTTCGTGTTTGATTTTGCTGAACCCAATTTTTTAAGCAAAACGAAAGCTCTTTTCGTTTCACTCAAAACAAAGCGTACAAAAACCCAAAGGCTGTCTTCACTAGTCATTTGGCGAACGAATGATCAAAAATTAAGTTACAAAAACAGGCTATTAGAAATTAATCTCATTGACAATTTTATGGATTTGAATTTAATTCAATGTAATGGTATTGTTAATAAATTAAGTAGGATTTTAGATCTCATATTTGTTTCTCAGACGTAAAATTGTTAGTCAATGAGTGTTTGGATCTATTTTCACATATTATGCTATGATTGTGCACCACAATGATATGATTATTGAAACTCAACTTTATAAATAGAAAAATACTTGAACTATTAATGCTTATGAATATGATAGTTAAATGATGTAATTTTGATGCTTTGAATTTTGCACTGAGTGATGTGGATTGGCGAAATATCGTCTTCAAATATGTTACTAGTACATGTTATGAAATATTTTTACAGACGATCTTTTGCATTTGCAGTCAAATGATTCCCTTAAAGAAAGTCGAGTCCAAAATTTGTTCTTGGTATAATAAAAGACTTACAGCCTGTTTTTGTAACTATCTTCAAACAGCAGGCGTGCAATTGCTAGACAAGCAATCAGGTTTTCAATTGAGTTCATTGTTGCTTTCGCTTGGGCATAAAAGCTCTTTTTCTTGGTTGTGTTCCTGTCAAAGAACAATATTACCTTCATGTTTTTATTGGCATTTCTTAAACTCGTCCATCGAGTTCCCAGAACTAGCCACTCGGTCCCAAATCTTCTAACAGGTTCGCAAATACTTCCTTATTAACACGGAAGTTTGCAATAAATCTAGAAAACATAACTTCATTAATTCATAAAAGCAAATTATACTGATATACTTACTGGTCTTCTGGAATCTCCAACACATTGGTTGAATCACGCAAAATCCTACGGCTTAGGCGACTTTCTCTATCATGATTGTCCGTAGTTTTAATAGGAAAACCGAGAGCAACGGAGGAAATCATTTAAAATTGGTAAAAAAAGCAAACAATTATGTTTAATTTCGTTTGTTTATATATTTTTTAATACCTACAATCAGCTGTTGTTGATTTTACAGCTGATGACTAGGGTTGCCCCCGTTTAGCAAATATTTGTATGAAAAGGCTTCAAGAAATGCCATCGAGGCCGTTATAGCCTGTTTTTGTAACTTAATTTTTGATCATTCGTACGCCAAATGGTGGTTGCTTTACCCATTTCACCCGGTCTTTACGCGCTTCAGAAGCTTCATTGGTTTATTCCTCATTTTCATCATTGTCACTTCCCTCGTTACCTTCTAGTTCGAATTGCTTCATTTCTGCATCAGAATCGGTTACAACAGCGTTACGAGCGCAATCCATATATTCAATATCCCCTAAACACAATGCGTCGTTATCAACTTGATGTAATATTCGTCTCTTTCTTCTACAGATAACCTGTTACAGATTTATGTACAGTTAATTTTTTATGAATATTAGGCCGTCAAATTAACAATTACACTGAAACAGCACTTGCCGAAAGATAATCATAATAATTTTTTTGTAATGAGATGATGCGCTGTAGGGAGTTTTTGTTTTGACACTAAATCTTACATTCTAATTCTTTTGCATTTGCAATATGCAAACAAAGTTTGCATATGCCTTGTAAAAACAGATGTGAATGTTAATTCTCTTAAATATATAAATTTTAAAGTGTTTTTATGCTGAACTATCCAAACCATCGCTAAGGCTCATGGATGTTAAAATTCGCCCCTATATTTCTTTTGAATTGAAACCCGTAGAGTTGCCGAATGCTTAAAGAAGACTCCAAATTTAAAAGTCTATAATCGAAATGTTTAAAATCTAAAATATTATTTGATTTGTAATTGTGGAGAGAGACATGGATGAATTCGGATTTTTGTGATGGTGAATATTTTGATTAAACTTTATGTCGGAAAGATAGAAATGTAGCAAGGTCTGGGTGTACCAGAGGCGGCGGCATTCTCATTGCAGTGAAGAAATCTTTAAAATCGTGTGTTTCTACAAAAATACATATAGATGAGTTATTGGACTATTTATTCATTGTGATACCTCTCGAAAATGTGTCTCTGGATTGGTGCCTCATATATTCCGCCAAATAGTTCTTATAATGTACTTGTATTCAGCTCATGTTGAAAATGTGGCTCATTTATATATGAAAAGTTGGATCCAAGCACGCAATTTTCCATATTTGTTGACTTCAATTTAAATAATCATATTTGGTCAACTTCAAATGATATTATTTAATGTGACGAAAGATTTATAGCCTGTCCAGCGAACTTTTTTGTTTAAGCAGACGTGCGACTGCTACCGAGGCGATCAAGTTTAAATTTGAGTTTTTGTTCCATTTACGTCCGGGAGTGAAAGCTAATTTTACTAGCTGCCCTTATGTCAAAGTACATTGTTGCCAATGTGTTATTCTTGTTGATTTTAACTGCTCTTTCTATTGGAAAACACCAAAATTTAGCAAACTTCAGGCAACACTGCTCTATCAGCTGTTTAATTGGACGCAGCTGATTGCAGACAAAATAAAATAAACAACCAACAAATTGCCAGAAGAAAAGTTGTTAAGTGAGATAATTAAAGTGTTTTTAAACTGATTGCATCCGTGGCATTTGGGTCGACATGTAGCGACTTTTTTGTTAGAAATATCCATACTAAACAACAATTTTAATTAATTTTCTTGTAAAACGTTAAGAAAGACATTTGAAAGCAAACTAAATGATGGATATTTTCTGATTGTCTACTCTGACGTTTTGTTTCGTTCGTGTTTGATTTTGCTGAACCCAATTTTTTAAGCAAAACGAAAGCTCTTTTCGTTTCACTCAAAACAAAGCGTACAAAAACCCAAAGGCTGTCTTCACTAGTCATTTGGCGAACGAATGATCAAAAATTAAGTTACAAAAACAGGCTATTAGAAATTAATCTCATTGACAATTTTATGGATTTGAATTTAATTCAATGTAATGGTATTGTTAATAAATTAAGTAGGATTTTAGATCTCATATTTGTTTCTCAGACGTAAAATTGTTAGTCAATGAGTGTTTGGATCTATTTTCACATATTATGCTATGATTGTGCACCACAATGATATGATTATTGAAACTCAACTTTATAAATAGAAAAATACTTGAACTATTAATGCTTATGAATATGATAGTTAAATGATGTAATTTTGATGCTTTGAATTTTGCACTGAGTGATGTGGATTGGCGAAATATCGTCTTCAAATATGTTACTAGTACATGTTATGAAATATTTTTACAGACGATCTTTTGCATTTGCAGTCAAATGATTCCCTTAAAGAAAGTCGAGTCCAAAATTTGTTCTTGGTATAATAAAAGACTTACAGCCTGTTTTTGTAACTATCTTCAAACAGCAGGCGTGCAATTGCTAGACAAGCAATCAGGTTTTCAATTGAGTTCATTGTTGCTTTCGCTTGGGCATAAAAGCTCTTTTTCTTGGTTGTGTTCCTGTCAAAGAACAATATTACCTTCATGTTTTTATTGGCATTTCTTAAACTCGTCCATCGAGTTCCCAGAACTAGCCACTCGGTCCCAAATCTTCTAACAGGTTCGCAAATACTTCCTTATTAACACGGAAGTTTGCAATAAATCTAGAAAACATAACTTCATTAATTCATAAAAGCAAATTATACTGATATACTTACTGGTCTTCTGGAATCTCCAACACATTGGTTGAATCACGCAAAATCCTACGGCTTAGGCGACTTTCTCTATCATGATTGTCCGTAGTTTTAATAGGAAAACCGAGAGCAACGGAGGAAATCATTTAAAATTGGTAAAAAAAGCAAACAATTATGTTTAATTTCGTTTGTTTATATATTTTTTAATACCTACAATCAGCTGTTGTTGATTTTACAGCTGATGACTAGGGTTGCCCCCGTTTAGCAAATATTTGTATGAAAAGGCTTCAAGAAATGCCATCGAGGCCGTTATAGCCTGTTTTTGTAACTTAATTTTTGATCATTCGTACGCCAAATGACTAGCGAAGATATATTTTAGTTTTTGTACGCTTTGTTTTGAGTGAAACGAAAAGAGCTTTCGTTTTGTTTAAAAAAATGTGGTTCAGCGAAATCAAACACGAACGAAAAAAAAACGTCAGATTAGACAATCAGAAAATATCAATCGTTTAGTTTGTTTACAAATGTGTTTCTTTACGCATTTACAAGAAAATTAATTAAAATTGTTGTTTAATATGGATATTTCTAACAAAAAATTTGCTACATGTTCTCTCTGCTTTTCCGTTCAACACAGAAAACGCAAATGCCACGGATGCAATCATTTTAAAAACACTTTAATTATCTCTGGATCGCATACCACTGATCCATATTCTAATATGGGCCTTACAAGGGATGTAAAAAGATTTTTCATGATATATGGATCAGAAAATTCCTTCGCCCAGCGCTTAATGAATGAAAGTACGCCATAAACCTTTTTAACAGTAGCAATAATGTGACTATTGAAAGACAATTTCCTAGCAAGTAAATAAAAAATAAATGGTTTCCCATTACATCCCATGAAGGGACTGGGGAGAACTTCTCACAATCACTGACCTGTGCGCTTTCCAGTTTTCATTCACTGATTGGGACCTACAGTTTTACACCGATTCCGAACGGTAATTTCAGAAGCTTTTTCATGGCTAGATACTCGATAGTTTCGCCGTCACTATGCGAGGTGGCCGCCGCCGAAAGAAAATTTGAAGGTGGTCAGAGCCGGGTTTGAACCCAGGATCTCATGTACAAGAGTCGCGCACACTAACCATTGCACCACCGACGGTCCAAGAATGAATTGACCAATTCTAATGTAGAACCACCTATAGAATACCGGTAGGTAATCATACGTGATCTGTAAAACGCCATATGTTTACATTTACCCATGTTTAACTCCATAAGGTTAAGATTGCACCAACTCCCAAGCCGATCCAGATCATTTTGAAGTAGAATATAGTCTGAAGCATTTTTATATGACATAAATATTTTCACATCGTCCGCGTACATAAGCACATTAGACTCAGCTATCGAATTAGGCAAATCGTTGATAAACAAGAGAAATAAAATAGGACCCTGGTGACTTCCCTGAGGAACGCCGGAAGACACTTGGATAGGTCTAGATAACGAATCCCCAAAAATTACCATCTGTTCGTGATCCGTAAGGTAAGATGAAATCCATTCAATAATATTACTATTAAACCCGATAGCGCTTAATTTACCCAGTAGGAGGTGATGGTTAACCTTATCGAAAGCTTTACCAAAATTCGTGTAAATAACATCGGTTTGCATTCCTGAAATAAAACCATCAATTACATGAGAAGAAAAGTTTGCGAAAACCATGTTGTCAATAATAGAGGAAACTTTGTAAGATATAATGTCAGTGACCAGTTTCTCAAGAAGTTTTGGAATCGCACTCAGTTTCGCAATACCTCTATAATTTGACACATTTGTAATGCTACCCGACTTATGAAGAGGGACAATATACGAGCTTTTCCAGACCGCCGGGAAGTAGCTAAATTTCAAAGATGCATTGAATAGTATAGTCAATGGTGTAGCCAATGTCGTAGAACAGTATTGTAGCACAGAATTAGGGATCCCGTCAGGCCCATAAGTGTTCGTGGGCTTCAGTGACGAAAGGTTCTCCTGGACCCACGTATCACTCATAGAAGTGACCCCGAACGGATCTAATGACCGAATATCCTATTTTCGGAATTTCAAACTTCCAGTCCCAAACAATTATCAAACGATTGTTTTCATATGAACAAACATTGGCGTAACAACTCTGTAATTGATTTTGCCTTCGAAATCTTCGCAGACAGCCGAATACCAACCAAAGGAGAAGTGAACGAAATTTTCGGTTCAGGAAATTTTCGTTATTTTCCATATTTCTTATGGCAACGAAAATTTCATAAAAACTGAATACCAGGTTTAGGTAGTTTATGATATACGTACATAAATATGTATAAATATGTGTAAATATTCTCCATTGGGGAGAGTATTGTGAAGAATTCACACCATCTCTCTAATTGTGATGTGGGTTTGTTATATTACCTGTGTCATCCTTAGCTTTTACAGATGCAGCACTAATAATGTTGTTGCGGTTCAGCAGTTTTATTGAACGGTACACTCTACGGTTTCGTTTTTAATCTATTCAGTTTTGAAAACCGAACAATATATCACGTGGCAGGCATTCATATACACACGTATTAGTCGGATTAAATTTTTCCTCAGATAAATCTGATAATGTGGACTTCGCTTTATACCAACAACTTCATATAAATCTAATAGCCTTTAATGGGTTCAAAAGTTTTAAAAATCACAATCATCGATTAGTGGTTTTTTAACGAACTCTTAAAAGCAACAATCGCACCGAAATTCATCAATAATTATTCATTATAATTGGGCTTAGTTACAATTTTTTGCTACAACTTGAAAAAGGTCTGACCAGATTTTAGAGTCCGATTTTCGCAAAACCAGCAACATAGTGCATTTGTTCGGAAATAAACCCAAATTTTTAGAAGTTTTTTGAACGGGCCCAGCTCACGTACACCCGGTAATAAATCCGAGTTATTTGGGGAATATTCATATAACGAAACAAAATTTAGAATTTAAGTTTATGACCGATTTTATTAGTTTACGTGTGTGTTAAATTATCAGATCTAACTACAAGATGACAAATGTTTTTCTAAGTGAAAAATGATTGGTTTTTTTTTAAATAAAAGAACAGTCCGGAAAGCACACTCACTGGCACGGCTTGTTGCGAGCTGCGTGATAAGTTCTACTACTAACTAACTACTATGCCTGAATTAGGGATGTCAATTGCGATTTTACGAATCCCGAAAACCCGGGCTTTTTCGGGATTCGCAAGCCCGACATTTGCGCCGAAAAGCTCGGGTCTTGAGTTTTCGGGATTTAATTTAAAAACAATGATCTGGAATTTGCAACAAGGCGATTATAAAGGGGTTTTCAATAAGAGCGCTACAAAAGTTTTTTTAAATAAAACAAACCCGGTTTTAGATACCAATGATATTCTTTATTCCTGTGAAAGTACGTTCGATGCCATTATGTATAGAACTCGATTTCTTTTGCATGGCCACGGGAACGCTTGCAAAAGTCCAGACGCTGAACCCAATTTTCGACGGTTTTCAAGCATAAATCGTCTGATACTGCTACAATTTCACGTTCGATATTCGTACGAAGTTCATCAATCGTCGCTGGTTTGCTGGCATAGACCATAGACTTGACGTAGCCCCACAGGAAATAATCTAACGGCCTCAAATCGCACGACCGAGCCGGCCAATCGACTGGGCCATTCCATGAGGTAACACGTTCACCAAACTTGGTTTCCAATAAATTAATTGTGGCATTCGCTGCGTGGCTTGTGGCGCCGTCCTGTTGGAACCAAATGTCCTCCAAATCCATATCATCCAATTGGGGCCAAAAATATTCGGTCATCATTGAACGGTAGCGATTCGCATTCACAGTGCCGGTCTGGATCATCAGGGAAGAAGTACGGCCTAATGACGCCGCCGGCCCATAAACCGCACCAAACCGTAATTTTTTCGGGATGCAATGATGACTCATGGATTACGTGTGGATTGCTGTCTGACCAATAACGCATATTTTGCTTATTAACGAAGCCATTCAGCCAGAAATGAGCCTCATCGCTGAAGATGATTTTCCGATGAAAATCCGAATCATTTTCAAGTTGTTGCTCAGCCCAATTCACGAGCATACGACGCTTATGGTGGTCAAGCGGCTTCAATTCTTGCGTCAATTTGATCTTGTAAGGATGTAGGCCAATATCTTTTACCAAAATTCGCCACAACGACGTCACAGAGATGCCCAATGCTTGAGAACGACGTGTGAGAGACACATCTGGGCTTTCTTGAACTGAAGCCTCAAAGGCAGCAATATTCTAGACACTACGGGCACTTCTTTTTCTCACTGGCACGGGAACATTTTGTACTGTGCCAGTGGATTCAAATTGTTCCACTAGACGCTCAATTGTTGATCTGGTAGCACGATTATGACGACCATAAATTAGACGTAGCGCTCTTAAAGTTGAGGCCACTGACTCCAAATTTCGGTAGTAAATTTTAATAATTTCGACTCGTTGTTGGCTCGTATATCTTTCCATGATGAAATGGCAAACCTTACTGAAGAGAAATGTCAACAATCGATTTACTTTTGTACCGTGTCTGTTGAAAAGCCCGTTATTAGACAACATTAATTTGTACTAAACGAAACTAGTACTAAACCACACGAAGTACGATTAAATAAGGCTGGAACAGCAGAAAATTGGGTCCAACTTATTGAACGACGTTTATTCAGTTTGTCATTTGCCCAAGACATTGCAGGGTTAGTAATTTATTATTATTATTTATTAAAATATTGAAAATTAACAGCTCCAGAGCAACAATTGTGCATCCATCTCGCTATATTTGACGTTTTAGTAATAAAAAAGACACCTACTGTTGCAGGCCGAAAAATCGGTCCTTTTTTGTTGTTTGGATGCAAATATTACGTGTTTGTAGCTTGTCGCAAATATAATATACATACTTGTGTCCAAACACATTATTACATGTTAGAGACACAATGATTAATAGGTTATAATATATTGACCTATATATACATTTGTTTCTTGAAAACTGCTGCAAAAAAAAAACGTGACAGACAACAAAGAAACAAAAAAGCAGCAGATGTTTAATTCATGAAAACAGTACTTGCAAACATGTATATGGGTACTGCAATATGTTGCTGGGAATGTTTTTTTTTGTCAGCGAGGGCCTTGTGGATTTATCTTCTTTAGAAGATGACGAAGAATTACAATCTTTCGACATTTGTTTAGCAGAGACAATAAATTAAATTACAGAAAAATCCCACATCAGACCACTTATGGAAAAGGTCCGAGAAATATGTTAACCTTTTCGAAAAAGTCCAAAGCAAACAGCTCATGTTAATTTTAGATTGAAAATCCACCCTGGTAAAAAGGTGTTCATAGATCTAGAACAATATCTGATAAAGAATTTAGCTTGTTGCGTAAAACAATTAAAGTTCTCAATCCAATAAAAGAAGCGGTCGAAGCATTTTGACGATTTGACACGAAAATCTGAAAAGCAGATATGTACTTCTTTTGAATTCATTATGAAAGATATTTTAGCCATTAATTTAAACGACGAGGTAATAAGAATCTTTTAAATTTGTTAAAACATCCAAACATGTATTCTGGATTTGATGATTGCATGAACATACGATAAATATATCATTTAAAATCTGAAATTGAGATCTTTAGATATGCGAATTATGCAATGTATCTATTCATACTGAAGTCAATGTGCACAAAAATCCGTCTCGAATCCGCAACGAGTCCGTAAAGTCAAAAAAAGAAAATTAATGTGAGTCCGATCACAGGGGAGATGTGTAAACATCTAGTAATGAAAAATTTTTTTTATGTTGGAAGTACTTATGCTTTTAGTATATGTTTTTAATTAATCAATTAAAAGTATCAAAACTTTCAATATTGTAAATACATAGGAATTTGCTGGTTTTTGTTTGTTTTATTTAACTTATTTGGTTAGTAATTGGGCACACTGCAGTATATATGTACTGCATTAAAAATTACAGTAAGCAGTAAATTTACTGATTACTGAAAAAATTCAGTAAATTTTTATTGATAATGAAATTTAATTTGCATTACCAGTCAAATCATAGGGCCGTATTCATAATAATCAGTAATCGGGCATTACTGATTACTGAAAATTCAATGCACCTCATCGTAACCATGTAGGCACTTTCTAAAAATTGCTGAAAAAATTTTTAGTAATCAGTAAAAATTCACTAGTTAAAGAATTATTTTTACTGACATTTTAGTAGTACTGCAAAGTGCCCATCTATGGTAAATCCCTTAAGTACAAATAGTTAATATTGGCTTATGGTAACTAAAATAAGATACATAATTAAATTTTTGACTCGATTGTATTTAAAAATCTATGGAAAACTGCATCTATAGTAGTGGAATTGTTAGTTGTGGGGGTTTGTGGAGAATTGCTCATATGCAAGTGGAAAACGTCAAATAAAAATTTTGATAAAGCTTGCGACTGTGGGTTTGCAAAATTTGTATTAAAATCTCCACCCATAATAATTGGCATGAGATGGAGATTGTTACCCAATTGTCGTGCACCAGTTTCAGTGTAAGGCAACAGTACGTAATGAAGATATGTTATAATCTTAATTTATATTGGAATCTAATAGAAATTTTGTTAGAATTAACATTACCTCCATTCAGCTTTGATACACTTTGTGTTGTTTTATGTTCTGGGTTTTAATTTTTTTGGTGTTTTGTAAAATATTTTATTATTTTGTATTTGTTGCGGTTGACAAGTTATTAATCAGCTGTTTACTGAAATGTAATGCATGTAGTTATTTTACAGCAATGGTTTTCGAAAATTAGTAGCTACTATTGCACACTAGATGGTGCTTATATGCAGCTGTTAAGTATGAATGACAATCTAAAAGACGAAGAAGACTTATAGTTTGACAAGTTTAGTTTTTAGTTTTCCTTATTTTGCTTTGTTTTAGTAAATTTCTATTAAAAGGTCAAAAAATCTTTTTAAAAGTTATTAAAATTAAATGTTTTTGTATTCATTTTATTTATTTGTTTTCATTTGCCTACGATAACATAATGTACGACAATTAGTGAAAATTAGTAGCTACTATTGCACACTAGATGGGGTTGAGTATATTGTATGAAGCGTATGAGTACACTAATACACTCATACATAGCTCACACCGATTTGATAACGCTTTACGATTGGTTAACGATTACATCGCACATCTTACTCTAAATTTGTGATTGTATTGTGAAAAAGATTTTTACCCCCAGCGTATAGATGTTTACACATCAAAAAAACGAATCAGAGAAATTGCAATTTGGCGGGTCCGTCTCGAACCCGTTACGAGTTACTAAAATCATAGAAAAGTGAATCAGTGAAAATGAGATTTGGCGGATCCGCTTCGAAACCGTTACGAGTCTGTAAGAACACAAAAAACGAATCAGTGAAATATTTAATTTCGCAGATTCATATTTGAGTTGATAAACCACTAAAACTTAAAAAAAATTCTAAATTTAAATTAGCTGACAACGATTTTTTTTCATTTGTTAAACTTAATGTTAATGGAAACTAAAAATATAATTCATACCTATTTGAATTTTAAATATAAGAACGAATCCTTTTCGAATTCGCAAATATTGTTAAAAGTGGATCCGTCGAGAATTCATTTTCATTTTATTTATCATACTGTTATAATTTGTTATATTTATTTATAAAAAACGAATCCAAATCGGAGTCGAATATGAAATCCGTTACGAGTACTACAATGTACAAAACACGATTCGCGTTTTCGAGAGGAATTTTATACGAAGACGAATTCGTTATGAGTCAAAATGCCCGAAGAAACTGATCCGTCTCGAATTCGTACCGAATTCATATGGCACATTGGGAAAGTCTAATTATTCCAACACAAGACCATACATGTACGTTCCTCTATTGACCAGTTTTTAAGTGGGTAGTTAGCTATCGGATTCTAAGTTAATTAGAGGTTAACTTTGCATTTTGTTTTTCAGTGGTGAGTTAATGTAAGTCGCCATATTGTCTACTAATATGGCAACCCTTGTATTCTTATTGGTGTTTTGGAATAAATACCAAAACAACAAAGGGGAACAAACAAAATGGAATTATGTAAAATAAGAAATAGATGCATAAAATCGAAGTCATTTTAACAAAAATTCTATTTTTCTAGTTTCATTCTATTTGCGAACATCGAAATCGATTAAGATCTTCTTACAAAGTAGCTACCTTTATATACATACATATGTACATATGGCATGTACATGAAATTTCCAATTATCGAAATTCCCAACATCCGTGTCAATTTTTCAAATACAATTCTACAAGCTTTTCCTATTTGTTGTTTTTCCAACCTACAATTTCTGATGATAAAGACAATGATGATGACAATATTATTGTTCATCTTGCTGTTGTTGTTTCAGTCATGTAAAACGAAAAAATATTTGTCGTTGTTCATGTAACAAAATAACTTTTGAAATTCGTTCTCGAATATTTCACTCTGCTTTATAGATTTTTTCATGGTAAAATGCACAATTTATTGTAATCATAACACAAACATACACATCTACAACATAAACAACTATACATTTGCACGTACAACAAAACATTCAGTACCATTCCATAGTGATAAACAAAATAAAACGTAAAACCGATTTCCGAACTACCTTTTAATAAAAGTTAACATATTTGATTGCCCCAAAAAAACAGGCCCTTTTTCGGGATAATTTATAAAAATTGGGTTTTTTCATAACAACAAATAAACCTGGAACTCTACTCACACTTTTTATACCTTTGTAGACTTTGTATACTTCTTTGAATGCAATGAACACGTCTTTGTACACTTCGATCTGGATAAGTGGATTAACACGAACTGGGTTTTTACTAAATTTTCGTCTATCTTGTACACGAGATCTTGGGTTCGATCCCATTTCTTTTGATGGGAAGTTCTCCCCAATCCCTTCATGAGCTGTATTGGCAAACCATTGTGTACACCTGAATGTCAAAAAAACTTAACCCAGTGGCCGTAAAATAATATCAAGGGTCATCCACCATGTTATTGATATTCAGGTATAGCAACATTAGAATAATGTCAATGTTTAACATTTAATGAATTTCTGTACTACCTGTATGCAATTCGATTTAACTGCTAAATGGTCTATTATGAGGGTATTTTTGGTTGAAATATCCAACTACCGTAGAGAAGAGTCTCCAGCCGTCTCTTATCGTACTCTTACGATCGCCGAGATTATGGGAAATTCCATCGAGTTTGAGTTGCTGTTGTATGTTACTCTTTGGTTGGACATTAAACGGTCATTAATAAAAGGGAATGCTTATTTTCGTTTGATGCAACCAACATAATTCATAATTTAGCTGTCATTACTTACTTACTTATCCGGTCTCGGACAACACCGGGGGGTCAGGGACCTTACAAAACGAAGATATCATATTTCCCCAACCAGTTCGATCTTTTGCTTTATTTCTCCAGTTGGCAATACCAAGTGTACGCAGGGATTCGTCAACCTGATCCCTCCAGCGGAGTCTTGGTCTTCCGGTTTTTCGTCTTCCTTCGAGTTCGGTTTCGAAACCCCTTCGTGCTGGTTCGTCTTTATCCATTCTACTGACATGGCCTAGCCAGCGCAATCGCGTTATCTTTATCCTCTTAACTATGCGTCAATGTCAGGATAAAGCTCATACAGCTCATGATTCATGCGTCGCCGATACTCGCCGTTGTGCACTATAGGGCCATAAATTTTTCGGAGTATTTTTCTCTCGAAGACTCCTACAGATTTTTCGTCTGCTTGCGATGTGGCCCAGGATTCTGCGCCATAAAGCAAGACAATTTGAATAAGAGTCTGGTACAGCTGGACTTTTGTTACTCGAGAGAGGGATTTAGCTCTAAAGTGCTTGCTTAGCCCAAAATAACATCTATTCACAAGCACAATTCTCCGCTTGATCTCAAGGCTGACGATGTTTTTTTTTTTCACGGCAGATCCGAGGTATAAAAATTCGTCCACTACCTCGAAGTTATAACGGTTATCAACGGTCTAATCGCGTGGAGGCCCTGTTCGTTGAAACAATTAATTTTTACTTGTCCTCATTTACCGTCAGGCCCACTTTTGCTGACTCCTTCTCAATTCTCGAAAAAACCGCAGTAACTTCTCTAATTGTGCGCCCAATCATATCTATATCATCAGCATACGCGAGCAGCATATGACTTTCGCTGTTGATGGTTTTATTCAAGTTGACTACAGCTTTTCTCATAATGATCTCCATTAAGATGTTAAAGAGATCGCACCGATAGGGTGTCGCCTTGCCTGAGGCCTCGCTTAGTTTCGAAAGGTTCCCAACTTTCACTGCGGATTTGGTGTTCGTCAAGGTCATCCTGCAAAGGCGTATGAGTTTTGCTTGAATACCAAGCTCAGACATTTTCTCCCGTATCGGACTATCGAAGGCCGCTTTATAATCGATAAATAGATGGTAGGTGTCGATTTGCTTTTCGTGTGTCTCCTCCAGGATTTGGCGTAGCGTGAAAATCTGGTCAGTTGTCGATTTTCCAGGCCTAAAGCCACACTGGTATGGTCCAATCAGGTCTTAGTTTCGAAAGGTTCCCAACTTTCACTGCGGATTTGGTGTTCGTCAAGGTCATCCTGCAAAGGCGTATGAGTTTTGCTTGAATACCAAGCTCAGACATTTTCTCCCGTATCGGACTATCGGAGGCCGCTTTATAATCGATAAATAGATGATAGGTGTCGATTTGTTTTTCGTGTGTCTTCTCCAGGATTTGGCGTAGCGTGAAAATCTGGTCAGTTGTCGATTTTCCAGGCCTAAAGCCACACTGGTATGGTCCAATCAGGTCAGCGATAATTGGTTTTAGTCTTTCGCACATTATACTTGATAGAACCTTATATGCTATGGATAAAAGGCTTATTCCACGGTAGTTGGCACAGATACTCGGGTCACCTTTTTTAAATATGGGACATAGTACACTGAGACTCCAATCGCCGGGCATGCATTCATCTAACCAAATTTTGCTAATGAGCGGATGCATGCACCTTATCAGCTCATCGGCGCCGGCCTTAAACAGCTCCGCCGGTAAACCATCGGCTCCTGCGGCTTTGTTGTTCTTAAGGCGGGCAATTGCTGTTCTGACCTCGTCTTGGTTAGGAGGGGGGCAATAGACGTCGTCGTCCATATTGTGATCGATTGTCCCATCGTCATTGCATATCTCTGGCACTAGTAGCGCGGAGAAATGCTCTCTCCATCTTCCCAACATGCTCTGCACATCTGCGACGAGATTTCCGTCCTTGTCTTTACAGAGGGGGGGGGGGGGCCTGAACCATGTCCATTAGTTCCGTTTTTAACTTTTTGGTAGAATTTTCGGGCTTCGTTCTTCCTTTTGTATGTCTCAATTTCCTCACTCTCGCGCTTTCTCCACTGCCGTTTCTAACGCCTAAAGAGACGGTTTATCTCTTTTCTTTTCTACCTATACCGCTCAGTTGCAGCTCGCGTTGCAATTGACTGAAGCATTACCATACGTGCAGCGTTCTTATCGTCATTTGCAATGCGACACTCTTTATCGTACCACGGTTTATTGCGATGCGGTTTTTCGAAACCAAGTACGGTTGTTGCGGCAGTGTTTATAGAGTCGGAAATGGGTTTCCACTGCGCATAAGGATCGTCATCGGGAGGGGGTGGGTTCTGTGCCAAAAGTTGCGAGAGCTTCCTTGAGTAGGCTGTGGCTACCTCTGGTAATTGCAGCTTTCCGATATCCAGCTTCCTCTGCGTCTGGTTTCGTACGATTTTCGATCTACTTAATCTTGTGCGAACCTTTGCTGCTACCAGGTAGTGATCATTAGTATCAATCGAACAGAATTTAAACGCAGTTTGCTGCATGGTTTTCTTCTGGTTGCTTATCGCTCTCTGCTATGTTTTCTGTCAATTTCCTACTACATAATTGATCAGATGTGTGCCATTTTCACCAAATATTCTGAAAATATTTCAAGTTCCATGTATTTTTACCTTAGACTATCCGGAAATGCTAGTACTGGGAGCGATGACTTAAAATAAAAACTTGTAGCATGTTTGTAATCATCTCGTAGCCGCTACTCAACTAGAGCGATTTAAAAAAACCGGTTTAACTGTTCTAATATTTGGTGCTATTAATATTCTAAAAATGCTGAATCTTTATGGAATGGAAAGTGGCAGGGGGAACAACAAAGTAAACAAGCTTAAATAAACAAAAACAAGCTACCATAAAAGAGTAACGACATTGTTATAAACATTTACTTTTGGCTTTGGACGTATTCCTCATCCCATGTAAGGCCATACACTATGAATGTGTGATAACATCGTCAACAACATGAATGAAGCCCCTCCGAAAGGCGTCATAGAAAATTGGGGTTGCATGTGTGTGGATAGATTTTGTGAAAGGAAAGACAATTTATTCGGCTTAAAAAGGTTCATTTATTATGCAGTCTTAAAATTTAACACATTGTCTCTATGACTGTTGTGTTGTTAGAATGTCCTTGAAGCATACAGAAATATGTATCACCAAATATTTTCAAACTGATGCAACTGCAAACTTAAAGTTGGGATGCTAAAGGGGATTCTAAATTCAAAGTATTTAAAACTTTATATCTTCAAAGTTTTAGCAATTGTTATATGTCAAGGAAAAAAACCTTTGGTGGTCATTTGCGGCAATATATTTATTTGGATGAAATTCAAACATTTATCGAATATTTAGTTTCTATTGTTGTAAACGAACTTTAATTTACCCCAAAATGTTTGCAATTTTCTTTTACGTGAAACATACAAAACGTGAGCACTCTCTTGAATTGCTTTTAACCAAAACGGAAGCAATGCCTATGTTCATTTTTTGTTCTTAATCGCGCAATATCTGTGGTTCCTTAGTGAATAAACGCATGGTAACTGTGATTAACTACATTTCGGCGAAAGTGTAGGTACTGAGATTTGAAAACTGCGTTTAAACATTTGCATTTTCTTAAAAGCTTTTCTAGCCAAAATAAATCCCTTTCAGCATAGGTTTCATGATAAATTTCAAATACTCCTTATAAAAGTAAAAAAAAAAAAAATTTTGCGAAATTAAACTTTTCTGGCTACTGCTACTCCCATGACAAGACTTAAACTTTCGAATTTCTTATAAATAGAAATGTAATTTTGCCGCAAACAACGACCTCAAAGAACACTCAGTTCCTTAAATCTTCGTTTGAGCGGAAGGAAATGTTTCTTTGCGTGTAATACCTTCCCAATTTTTCACCGGTTCCACTTAAAAGCCGTTTCAGGAATAATGCATCAAAAGTGTTGCCAACACAAAGCGAGAAGAACGTCGCACACTGTTATTATTTAGATTTTATTTTAAATTTCGGAGCAATTTATTATTTGAAAAAAATACACTTTACCTCAAAGCCGTGAACAATAAAAATATACAAATATAACGGGTTTTTCAGTAAGAGCGCTACAAAAGTTTTTTTAAATAAAACAAACCCGGTTTTAGATACCAATGAAATTCTTTATTCCTCTGAAAGTACGTTCGATGCCATTATGTATGGAACTCGATTTCTTTTGCATGGCCACGACGGGCACGCTTGCAGAAGTCCAGTCCCAATTTTCGACGGTTTTCAAGCATAAATCGGCCGATACTGCTGCAATTTCACGTTCGATATTCGTACGAAGTTCATCAATCGTCGCTGGCTAGTTGGCATAGACCATAGACTTGACGTAGCCCCACAGGAAATAATCTAACGGCGTCAAATCGCACGACCGAGGCGGCCAAACGACTGGGTCATTTCGTTAGATAACACGTTCACCAAACTTGGTTTCCAATAAATTGATTGTGGCATTCGCTGTGTGGCTTGTGGCGCCGTACTGTTGGAACTACATGTCCTCCAAGTCCATATTATCCAATTGGGGCCAAAAATATTCGGTTATCATTGAACGGTAGCGATTCGCATTCACAGTAATGTGCCGGTCTTGATCATCACGGAAGAAGTACGGCCCAATGACGCAGCCGGCCCATAAACCGCACCAAACCGTAATTTTTTCGGTATGCAATGATGACTCATGGATTACGTGTGGATTGCTGTCTGACCAATAACGCATATTTTGCTTATTGACGAAGCCATTCAGCCAGAAATGAGCCTCATCGCTGAAGATGATTTTCCGATGAAAATCCGAATCATTTTCAAGTTGTTGCTCAGCCCAATTCACGAACATACGACGCTTATGCTTCGTTTTCATTATGTCAAATTCAATGGCAAATGTAGTCAGTTAGGTGAAAACGGGTAATCATATGGTGACATTTACGTTTGACGTCATATATGACTATGCTTTTTCAAACGAAATGGCAGTCAAGTGAAAACGGGTAAATTTATGACAATTGACCGATATGGCATCATTTGACAATGAGAATCCATTTGCCAACATGTTGGCAAATGCAAACACATTTGCCATGCAAACAGCTGATTTTGCTGGCATTTTCAACAAGCGAAGGAGGAAGACGAGCAAAGGCGGAAATCGCGCCAAGGACGGACTTCTGGAAAAACGCGCTAAAAGTAAAATTATTTAATTATAGAATAAACATGGACGATGTCCTAATCATAAATGTGGAAGACGTCGTCAGTTCGAAAAAGAGGGTGCGCAAATTACAGCACATTTGGACGAGCGAGCAGACGGAGCGGCTGATTGAGGCAGTCGAATTGCGCCCTGGAACCTGGGACTACCTCACCAAAGAATACAGGGACCGCAATTTACGTGAGGCGCTTTGGCAGGAAGTGGCTTCCGAACTGGAGCTAACGCGATCGGAGGTCACAACGAAGTAGAATAGCCTACGCTGTTCTTTCCGCGTATGTATAAGCAGCACATGTTTATATATCTATTTCTAATCTTTTTCAATTTATTCCAACTTAGGCGGCGTTTAATAAGATGGGGGCCACTAAAAGTGGTCAAAGGGCCAAAAAATGTAGTGCTCCAAATCCAATGATGAAGTTTTTGGAGCCCACGTTGCGCCATGAGGCACCTACAATATTAAATTTAGTATGTGTGAGTTTTTAAATTATTTAAAAATTGTAAATGTAATTTCATCTCTTTTCAGGAAAGTACTTCAAGTGAAGCAGATTTGGAGTGCCTTGAGCCTGATGGTCAAGACTGGCCGTATCCACCACTTTTTGGCACTTCTTCTTTTTGCTTCATTCTTTTTTTCCATGTCTTTAAAGGTGTCACTAGTACTAATGCCGCTGCGACGGCAATTTGCTTATTCGTGGACATTTTATTGTTCAAAAACAAAATTGAAAATATTGCTACCACGTCGCTTTTGACACAAAAATTTCAATTAATTTCTTCTTCTCGCAAAAATCATATGACGACAGATGTGTTTAGCTAGCATAATGAAAACGGTGTGGCAAATGACTGACAACAAATGTGGATGTCAAATGTTGCCATTTGGGTTTTGTGTCAGTTATGACGTTGTAGTGAAAACGCCTTTGACACCAAATGCAAATGTCGTCAAATGTGCCATTTCTGTTTGCCATTGAATTTGACATAATGAAAACGAAGCTTTATGGCGGTCAAGCGGCTTCAGTTCTTGCGTCAATTTGATCTTGTACGGATGTAGGCCAAGGTCTTTTCGCAAAATTCGCCACACCGACGTCACAGAGATGCCCAACGCTTGAGAACGACGTGTGAGAGACACATTTGGGCTTTCTTGAACTGAAGCCTCAGCGGCAGCAATATTCTGGAAACTACGAACACTTCTTTGTCTCACTGGCACGCGAACACTTTGTACTGTGCTTGTGGATTAAAATTTTTCCACTAGCTCAATTGTTGATCTGGTAGGACGATTATGATGACCATAAATTGGACGTAGCGCTCTTAAAGTTGAGGCCACTGACTCCAAATTTCGGTAGTAAATTTTAATAATTTCGACTCGTTGTTGGCTCGTATATCTTTCCATGATGAAATGGCAAACCTTACTGAAGAGAAATGTCAAAAGTCCTATCGATTTACTTTTGTAGCGTCTCTGTTGAAAAACCCTTTAAATTGTCTGTATACAATTTTTGTATAAAGCGTTTTCCGTTAGGGTTCTGTCGACTTTTTCAGTTTGTAGCGGTAATATTAGGGCTGTTTTTTTAATCCCTTAAGCTATTGCCACTTATGACTTTCCAAACAAAAAAAGATCCACACTTAATACTAAGAAATATGGCAACATTTGCTATAGGGTGAAAAAAATGCGATACGGCAACACGTTTGTAGCCAGTACCAACAAATACATATATGTATTAACAATACCAGAATACAAAAAAGTATTAATACAAAATACATATGATTTTGACAAGTGAAACGAAAAATGACATGGAAGAAATTAACCACCTGTTTAAACGACTATACCTGATAGATAATTCTACCACAATCAATTTAATTCCAATTTTATACGTAGTCTACCATTAAATAAAATAATTTTAATGAACTTACCATGTGTTAACCATTTTGCAACTTTTATTTTTGAGTATCTGCTTCGTGATAACTTTTTCATTCACAAGAATTGATAACAAAATTTGTCTAAGATATATTCTTGTTGCCATTTCTTGAAATTGAACATGTGGCAACATTGTCATTGCTTAAGCCGTAATTTAAGTGGGAAATTGAAACGACGCTTAATATCGCTTAGCTGTCCCGTATAAATTAAGCTTTAATTAAGTTTAGCGGGGTAAAAAACACACTTATTGTTTTACATTTTGTTAGTTTTCCTGTTTGTATAGTCTACCACACTACTGTGGCACATGATATTAAAGGCTAGTGCATGGATTTTAATGTCTGTAACATCCAGAAATATTACATATAGATCATCCAAAAGTCCATACTGATCGGTTAAGAATCACTTATGAAAATGTTGGTGGCAGCCGATGAAGGTTTAGTTTGCTCCAAGAATCTCAAGATCTTGTCTACGCCTATCAGATATAGTACTCACAGATCCCTAAATAGGTCCAGCTCATTATATCTGCCTCTGTGCACAAGTACCCAGCTCATTATATCTGCCCCTGTGCACAAGTACCCTCATGAGATGAAAATTGTACAGCTGTACAATCCTGGATAAATTTTGACCTTTGGAATACTGATTCATCGGACTTTATGACCGCCTGCCTGTCAGAAAGGTATTCACCTGAATGACTTCTGGAGTACTAGCCTTCAGTCAGTCGGTCACTTTCCTTATATCCCAAATTTCCGTCTGATACACGCTACAACGATCTGGTACGTATCCCTGTATAACAGGAACTCGTTTCTTCTAGGAGAACCTTTCCAGTATAAGAGTGTGGTATTTCTGATCGAATAGTGGAATGTTGGGAGTAACATTCAGCACTATTCCACGACCGACTCCGAACATGCCACATTGTGAGGGTTGACTTAATCTGATGGCATATGATGATCTCTGCATACGCGGATCTCTCTGATCTGCCTGCCTATAATGTCCACCGGCATCAAATATAACATTACATTCAGTGCATTAGTGGAACTGGTGTTACCATCACTGTATATCCAGTGAAAAATCCACGGGGAAAGTCCCCATTTATAAGCTAGAAAGCTAGAGCCTATCTTGGGTCTGAAACTAAGCTTTCTGTCCTAAATAACATCCAGGTATTTGCCACACTCTGCCAGCTTAATGTCAGAGTCATTCAAGGAGATAGGTTCCTCGACGCGTAGTTTATACACACAAAGAAAAAATCGTTTATTGCTCGGTTGCCACAATAATACTTTTATTGATTTGTATTAATAATCGCAACCGTGCAAGTAGTTCTCCCAATAAGCTCATGTCGCAAATGTGTATCATGTTGTTTCAAACGAGTTATCGTTAGCATCAAACGCGTACAAATTACAGCTGCCGCAATTTAAAAAACGTTTGCGATAACTGAAATTAGCCATTTCTAATGAGAGCACAGATTACGAAGAACATAGATTTCTCTAAGTCTCTCATTCTGTAGACTTCTGTAGACACTCACGCATACACATAAAAGTGACCACACACTCTAATGCTTCTACCTTCTCAATAGTATATCTTGGACGGACAATTGACGCTTTGTAGGTTGCTGCCCTCTTAGTTGTTATTTTAATGCAAGGCGAGACTTTTCTCAAACAAACTTTATTGGTATAACCAAAATCATAAAAGTTGGAAATTTAAACAAAAAAGAGTTATGGAAGCCATAAATAAAAGTTTTAATTTCAACTCGGTTGCTGTAACCGAAAGAACAGTTGGTGGAACCGTTTGTCGTGTCTCGCGAACGTTTTTTCAGCTCTAATTTTTCGTAACTCGTTTACTGCCAACGTTTTTATTCCTCGCAACCGTTTCTTTTATTTTAGAGTAACTAGAACTCGGTTGCTATAACCGAAACAACAGTCAGCGAAACCGTTTTTCGTTTCTCGCAAACGATCTTTTCAGCTTATGTTTTTCATAACTCGTTTGCTCCAAACATTTTTCGGCCCTCCCAAACGAAATTACATGTATGGATTAACAGAAGTTTGTTTCTCCCAACTTAGGTCCCGGAACGAACTTCAGTTATCTGAGATTTCGTTTGGGAGCAACGGATTTTTCCTTTGCGTGTAGAGTAGAAAGATAAACCCCATTTCCATTACATCCCATGAAGGGATTGGGAGTTTCTCCCAACCAGAAAGTTGTGCGCTTTCTAATTTGTCACTCACTGATGGGACATACAGATTTGCAACGGTCCCCAAAGGTATTTTTAGAAGCTTTTTCATGGCTAAGTACGCGATAGTGTCGCCATCACTAAGCGAGGCGGCCGTCGTCGAAGGAAATGGAAGGTGCTCAGGGCAGAGATCGAAGCCACGTTCTCATGCACAAGAGCATCGCACACTATCATTGCACCACGGTTCTGCCAATGATGAAAACTTCAATGGAATCGATTATGGAAGATAAAGTGAAAACAATGAAACAAATCCGATATCGAAGAAGAAACCCTAAATCTCGGACATTGATACCCGTTAGCACAGTTGAGAAAATAGAATGAAGAAATGGGCACACAATTTAATATATTTACAAAACATCGCGAACAAATTCGACGTTCAGTTAAACAATGGTTTCCCATTACATCCCATAAAGAGAGGTGAGGTGAGAACTTCTCACAATCACTGAGCTGTGCGCTTTTCAGTTTTCAGTCACTGATTGGGACCTACAGTTTTACACCGATTCCGAACGGTATTTTGAGAAGATTTTTCATGGCTATATACTCGATAGTGTCGCCGTCACTATGCGAGGTGACCGCCGCCGAAAGAAATTTCAAGGTGGTCAGAGCAGGGTTCGAACCCAGGATATCATGTACAAGAGCCGCGCACACTACCCATTGCGCTACCGACAGCAATGCAAAGGTGAAAACCTACTCTTTAGGGGAATTACCAAAAATGTGAGTAGAATATGTAACCAAAAAATTGATTAATGGGGCTTTTACGGGCACTCGATATTTCAGATCGACTCGATAATCCACAAATCACACTATTATTTCCCGTACATCTTTTGTACCCAAGATCGAGTAACATTACCTCGATAATGCTATTATGATGTCACAATTCATTTCCATCCGTAGAGAACTACTAAAGAGAAGCCATGAGTGTTTCTTTCAGTGCCACCAATTTCTCGTCGAAAGTCACTGGGCTAACGAGAGTTTTGATGTGGATTTTTTATGCCAGTTTTTTTGTGCCAGAACTTGGTCGTAATACAAATAAAATTTAAAGAAAATTGTTGTGTTCTTTCAATAAAAACTAATGTATTGCATATAAAGTGAGTTAAAAGGTAAAATCAAATTTAAAGTCAGTTTTTCAATTCTCCTTTCGCTCATTCTCTTTGAAATTCTATTCTGTATCAAGTTTGCAGTTCGGAGGTCGATCAGCTGTGTTACAATCACAGAGCTATATACGCACTTTCAGTTTGATACTGTGTGAACAGGAAATGGGAATGGAAATGTTAAGAAATTGAAATGAACTTCACTGAACATGTACATTATTGACAACACATACAAATATGCTTGATATAAGGGGTAGTGTTAGAGGATCAGCTGAATTTACTTTCACTCGTTAACTTCTAAATAATTTCTAAAACTTTCCTAGCAATTTCAACAAATTGTAAATATATTGCACATAAAAATTTCGTTAATTCAATAAAAAAAATCACATGAGGACACCCGGTTGGAACGAAGTTTCTTTCGCTATATATTATGTACTATGTACTTAGTTCCAGCACGTATAAAGCGCCCGTTGAAAAGTACGATAATTTAAATGGATCTTTAAGAAAAGGTACTTTTTGTAAAATAAAAAACATTTTTTAAGAACATTTTTTTTCTGCTATTTTTTTTTTAAAAAATTATATTTTTAGGTCCTCTTTGTAATAATTATATTATATTTTCCTGAATATGAATTATATAGGTCCTTTTTTAAAGAGAGGTACTTCTTCTATTAAAAGACAATGTTTTTTTTTTAAGAAAAGTTACTAATAATGTCAGTGAGTATAAAAGTTTAAATATGGTTCTGTAAGAAAAAGGCATAAGAGTATGAATTTTTTTTACAAAGAAGTACTTTTGTAAGAACAGGTACTTTTTAAAGAAGTGGTGCTCTTTTTAGGAAAAGGTTATTTTTTAACAAAATTTACTTATTTTCAGAAAGCCTACTTATCTCAAGAAAAAAAGGTAATATTTTATTTTTAAGAAAAGGTACTTTTAAGAAAAGGAATTTTGTAAGAAAAGGTATTTTTTATAACAAGATATTTTTTTGAAGAAAAGGTTTTTTAAGAAATGGTATTTTTTTAGAATGTGTCCTTTTTTAAGAATATGTATATTTTTAAGAGTAGGTAGATAGTAGATATTATCCTATTAAATGAAACAAAATTAAATCATAGACACAATGTAATATTTAAAAATTATAAAATTATAAGCAGATATCGAATTGATGCAACAAGGGGTGGGGGTACTGCTATATTAATCAAGAATAATATACAATACTACAGTCACGATAACAAATGTGGATATTCGCTACATGTTTTAGAGACATGCGCCATAAAGATACCCGTTGATTGTGACAACTTTTTAGTTATTATATATGCTTACTATCCGGCCGGCAATATAAAATCAATACGAGCAGACTTGCAAAAACTATTTGATTTTATGAATCTTTAAAATTCAAATAACTGATATGTACTAGCGGGAGACTTGAACTGCAAGCACACAGAATGGGGTAATACTGTTAGTAACACAAAAGGCAATAACCTAAAAAAAGTCAACATCGAATTCCTTACACTACCAACATGTTCAGTAAAGCCCGCTTTCCTTAGCCGTAATTATGTTATAATGCCTTCCATTGAAGCCAGCACATTTCACAATGGCATGACTATCACAAAAGCAACATGAAAGAACACAACCCTCATATACGTCCCTGACTGTACAAATCTAGTAATAATTACCAATTCCTAAAAGTATGCAGAATAATACTGGGTTGTATACTGGTTTATAGCAAAATACGGTTAAAAAAAAGTTGTTTAACATTTTTTCATTTAGCCCCCATCCCGCAACGTGCGATAAGGAACTTCGTTCCAAAACTTATTTTTACAAATAATGACAGAAAGAAATAGAAAAAATTACTGACTTGCAGAATTATATGAAGCTAACATATACAAATCCTCCTGCTACTAGGCTGTACCCCTTCGTCGTTAGCAACTCTGCGATCTTACATTAGGATTTTGCTAGGCGTAGACTTTATGTGGCAAATGTTAGTTAACTATGATGTAGATTTCCCGGTATATATCTACTGGATTATCTGTCCAAAAGCAAACGAGACCACGCCACCGGATTTTTTCAGTAGTTGCGGTGACTTGTAGTTCAATCCTCTTTCAGACGTCCGATATTCCAATTGTGTGTTGGAACTTCGGGATTACTATCGTTGAGAATGTACTCAATTTTCTCCACGACAGGTGGGCTGGCGGGGATCCAGACATGTGCCATTGACCAGGATGGGAGGTCCTTCTTCCGAACAGTGTTTGGTGCAGACCACCCACTTTTTCAAAACTAATGTTACTAACTCTGCCCGGCGACATCTTGGAGGACGTCCTGGCATCTCCTTTCGAATCATAACGAGGGCAATGCTTCCTTAAGATATTTCCATTTATCCTTAGAAATGATTCCGTCTTCCTCCCCCTGGTCGCAAAGAGTAATTTGCAGGTAATCTTTTATAACCTCACTAAAGGACATTTGGCCTGAGTTCCCACTGGCCACTTTAGCCCTCTTCGGCCGTAGATATTCACCGGGTGCGAAGCCTTTTATCCGCTTGTTCCGATGTGCAAGCCATAAGATTATGACCACATTTTAGAGAATCGCTCTGTCTAGCAGTGAGTCACCATTTCTCTTGATAATTCTATGAGCTTGGCAACGATCGGTAAATTTCGTTTTGGAGGGGTGTGATTTTATACCTGCGGATACTGCATCGACATGTTTACAAGGCCTGCCGTCTAACCTCTCCAAAGAACTGGTTACGACGCTTTAATTACGTCTATATTAGTGGACTCTGCCATGTTGGCATGGGAACGTTTTCCGTAATTCTAGACCCTCCGTATGATTGTGTTGTTATTTTGTTAGTTTCCATTTCAATTGTCTTCATTGTGATTCCCACGGGTCTAGAAGATTTGAAGTCAACCGCACCATTGCCCCCAGTAGTACGGTAAGAACTTGGGCTTACGGCCCATGGAGGCACTCAGGCATCAGTGAGGAACCGCTAAAATACAGTTGGAGTAGTTTAATTTTGTAATAATTAATGATTTTGAGTAGAACTACTACAGTGATAGACAGGCCCCTCTAATATGGAGTTCATACTCTGGCCAGACAGCCAACCACCGTCGACGGACGCTTCTAGATTTTAATTCGACTGGGGAACCACGGACGCATCACTATCCTGATATCACTCCTATTAGGAGTGTGCCTGTGTGTAAATACTCAATAAATGACAACATTCTTTCATCATGTCGCAGAATATTTTTCTGAAATTTGTATCCTTTTATTTACATCCTCGGACTCTGCCGCTCTTGGTCGGGACTGCTTATTGTTCGCAGATAAACTACATATCTACCTGACATGTGCTGACCCCGATGATAGCCTGGACTGAGTCGTAGATATCTATCACATGTATCCAGGATACTTAACTATCATATGAACGTACTATAAGTAAATAGTATAGGTAAATATCATAGGTTTCCATCGTAGGCGCCTACCATAGGTACCGCACCTATCCGGTAAAAAGTGCTAAGTATGTAAAATTGTTTTAAGAAACAAGGGGTTGGAAAAGGGCAATAATTTAAAAAAAAGAGCTTAACAGTATCTAAAAGACACTAAAAAAAGGCAATCACTGATTTTGAGTTGTTGTTACCACCACGCGTGATCCGCGCAAGTTTGTGCATACAATTGGTGAGACTGCACGCAAAGAAATAAAAAGGTTTATTGCTCGGTTGCCGCAACAATACTTTGATTGATTTGTATCAATTTATTAATCGAAACCGTTCATGGAGTTCTCCCAAATAAAATCGTATATCGCAAATGTGTATCATGCTGTTGCAAACGAGTTCTCGTTTGCATCAAACGCGTACAAAATTGCATTTGTCGCAAATTTGAAAAACGTTAGCGATAACTGAAATTAGCCATTTTTCTAATGAGAGCACAGATTACGAAGAACGTAAATTTCTCTCATTCTGTCGACTGTATACCAGAGAATGTCGATAAGTACCATTTAGAATACACTTACAAGTATTATTCGCAAAACAAATACAAATACATACACGTAATAGACGAAACGCATACAATACTCTACATATTTATGCCAACGATAACTTAAGTAGCTACAAGTGCTAACATTCGATGGGTAGTACATAAGTACAATTGCGAGTTAGGGTTGTTGTTGGGCGCTTGTTAAACGAAAGTTAACGAAAACACTTGTGTGTGTTAGGTTATACAGAAGTATACAAAATCACTTGTGTTTGTCAGGTTATACAGAAGTATACAAAAACACTTGTGTCTGTTAGGTACTTAATACCCACTGGGTATGAGTAAAAAATTGGTTGCTGTGTAAAGGAACGCTGTTGTACGGTGAAATTATGTGGAAATATGTATGCATGTATGTATGTATATACATTTACAAAGTGTGGAAAAGTGAATAATAGAACTAGAAAATATTGAAAATTAGCGCACTGGTTTTTAATTAACATTTGAATATTGGGGCTTTGACGTAGTTTAGTGGCCTTATTAAAAAATCGACAACAAAAATTAATCTCATTCTGGTCCTCAAACAAAATAAAATTGAATTAAAATATTATTATTTTCGATGGGTTTGGTATTAAGGACCATTCAAGCCATTCAACATTTCTCAGTTTCTCACTAAATCAACTACATTTTTCCGTTTCCACAGCACTTGCTGTATACTTATAAGTACTTGTGTGTACCCATACTTATAACACGACTCTGTATACAAATTATGAAAAAATACTTCAGTACATGTGTGTACAATCTTCTTTAGATGTATTCTGGCGAAGAGAGCGAATAGGAGTGGATGTGTAGAGAAAATGTTCCTTATAAGTATAGAGTACACACATAAATTGTACAAAGCAAATATGTGGTGGTATGTATTCTGCGTGTTAAAAATTTGGGTACTCACAAGTATGAAAATTCTGTGTACGTACTTGGGTATACTTTTGCAACGAGTACTTATTGCTATTCTCTGCTGTATACACAGTCTTATACACTCGTTTGGCATACACACTCACGCATACACATAAAAGTGATCACTCACTATAAAGGCTGGTTCACAATGATAGCAACAAATTCAACAGGCGTTCACAATGCAAGCAACTAATTTGTTCGAATAAGTTCGAAAAAACAGCTGACTGGCAACATGGCAGCAGTATACATATGTATTTGGGGATTGAAAACCATGGAGAATTGCAATACAAACGAAAAAGCAAACAGTAAGAAATAGAAAAATTAAATGTGAGACACGGACCTCAGATTTGTACCACTACCCGGAGCAAAAAGTATTAAGTGTTTTTCATTCTTTAGAAAACTTTTCAAATTTTTTTATAAAAGAGTTTTAAAATTTTTCTATAGAAAAGTAGTAAAATTTTTCTATAGAAATGTTTTAAAATTTTTCTTTACAAAAGTTTTAAAATGTTTTTATAGAAATGTTTTAAAATTTTTCTGTAAAAAAATTGTAACATTTTATAGAAATCTTTTAAAATTTTTCTATAGAATTGTTTTAAAATTATTCTATAGAAATTTTTTGAAATTTTTCTATAGAAAAGTTTTAAAATTTGCTATAGAAATGTTTTAAAAGTTTTCTTTAGAAAAGTTTTAAAATTGTTCTATAGAAATGTTTTAAAATTTTTCTATAGAAATCTTCTCAAAATTTTCTATAGAAATATTCTCAAATTTTTCTATACAAAAGTTTTAAAATTTTTCTATAGAAAAATTGTAAAATTTTATAGAAATCTTTTAAAATTTTTCTATAGAATTGTTTTAAAATTATTCTATAGAAATTTTTTAAAATTTTTCTATAGAAATGTTCTCAAATTTTTCTATAGAAATGTTTTAAAATTTTTCTTTAGAAAAGTTTTAAAATTGTTCTGTAGAAATGTTTTAAAATTTTTCTATAGAAATATTCTCAAATTTTTCTATAGAAATATTCTCAAATTTTTCTATACAAAAGTTTTAAAATGTTTCCATAGAAAAATTGTAAAATTTCATAGAAATCTTTTAAAATTTTTCTATAGAATAGTTTTAAAATTATTCTATAGTATTTTTTCTATAGAAATGTTCTCAAATTTTTCTATAGAAAAGTTTTAAAACTTTACTATAGAAACGTTTTAAAATTTTTCTTTAGAAAAGTTTTAAAATTGTTCTATAGAAATGTTTTCAAATTTTTCTATAGAAATATTAAAGTAAATTTTAAAACTTTTCTATAGAGTTTTTCAAATTTTTCTTTAGAAATATTTTCAAATTTTTCTATAGAAATGTTTAGAAACTTATGTTCCATAATATGTCATGGCCTTGGACGGTTTCGATAAACCTGCAAATGTCAGCTTTTTTTAAACTTTTTTCGTTTGTTTATTAATAAAATTTGGTGCGAACTACACTTACTACAATCAACTACACATTTCATATTTGCATCAGCTGATTTGTTCGAAAGCCAGCGACAGTGTTGTATTCTTGGTAATAAAAAATTATAATTATATGTGAAATTATTGTTATTGGCAGATTCTACAGATAACATTATTTATTAAAATGTTTGTTTTGATACAAAATGTTTACATTTGTATTCATACTTTCAAGTTTTAAAACAAAATTCGAAGTAGAGCGCCCCTAGCGGTCAGTAGAATAAACTGATTCGAACAAGTTCCAATTTGAAGTAGAAGTAGAACCTACTCCATGGTAAAATAAGTAAGGTAAACTCGTTAGAACAGCTGATTTCAACATATTTCTTGCTTAGGTGTTACTCTTATGTCAAATTCACATGCACTTTGTTTGTGTACTTTTTTGTTTACTTTTACAGTAGATACACACATGAAGAAAATTTGACAGATTATGGACACCAAACAAAAACAAAATGCCTGTGTTTGTTGTAACAATTCCTAGTGCGTTTACCTTACTTATTTTACCATGACCTACTCCTATGACAAATTTGAATTCCAATTTCACGAAAAACATGAGAGGGCATTATATGCAATACTGTGAGTGGGAACGAGAAGGCTTCAATTAAAAATACGTTGCTGCCATTGTGAACGCTACTTAATGCTTCTACCGTGTCAATATATCTTGGACGGACGATTGAGGCATTGTAGTTTGCTACGTTTTTAGTTGTTATTTGAATGCGAAGCGAGACAGACGTGTAAGTAGACAGTGATAAAATAGACAAAAATACCAACTTTTTTTTAAAACATTCTTTGTGGATAAAACCAAAATCATAAAAGTTGAACATTTAAACAAAAGAGAGCTTATGGAAGCCATAAATGAAAGTTTTAATGTAGTAGTAATGTTTCTCGCAAACGTTTTTTCAGCTCTAATTTTTGATAACTTGTTTGCTGCAAACGTTTTTCAGTTCTTGCAAACCAAAGGTGCAGTTGGCGGAACCATTTTTGGTTCCTCGCAAACGATTTTTCCACCTTATATTTTTCATAACTCGTTTGCTCCAAACATTTTTCGGTTCTCCCAACCGAAATGACATGTATGACTTAACAGAAGTTCGTTTCTGTCAACTACAGTCCCCAAACGAACTTCAGTTATCTGAGATTTCGGTTGGGAGGAACGAGTGTTTTCTTTGCGTGTGGCTGGCTAGTGGACTCGCTCATGGCCTCCGTCGTCGTAAGGTGCGTGCCGACGATAATGTGACAGCTGCGGCCGAAAGTGTGCAACTCAATCCAAGAACATCAACTCGCCATCGATCTCAACAACTTCACATTTCACGCAACAGTGTAATAATAATTTTGCACAAAGATTTCGTATTATTCACTTTCAAGGTCCACTTGACTCAGTAATTTAAGGTGTTTGGACCACACTGTATGTACAAATAATATTTTCTGTCAAAAAGTACAATACATATAGAATGCAACAAGATTTTCAAATAGTATCCATATCCATTAAATGTTGCGCTGTCTGTAATATAATACCTATCACACCATAGATGTTGCAGTGGATATGGACGAGAATTTAATATTTTAATTAAAAGTTCACATTGTTCTCTGATCTTCCACACTTAAGCCAGTCATCATCACCTCTTAGCTTCAGGTTATATGCGCTCTTTCAAAACTGTCTTTTAAAAATAATTTGTTGTTTGTCCTCCTGCATCCTTTCGAGACGTCATTACCAATAAATGGAAAATAGTAGAGAATATTCACATTGATTGCAGGCGATTCATTTATAACGATATTTCAATTTAATTAATTTCTTTTATTTCACTTTTGTTGTTCTACTTTGTTCATTCCGTTTCCCGAGGACAGGCACACTTGCAGCCCCGTATCAAGAAGGACAAAGAGGTGGAAAGTGTTCCATTAACCCTGATATGCTTGTCATTGTATTGATTTTGCCAAGAGGAAATTCTGCTCAGCCCGGCATCAAAAAAGCGAATCGTCGTTAATTTTTTAATTGTCGTATTGATTATGATAAACAGGTGGGGGATATTTTTGCGTGCCTGGAAATGTTGTTTGTTCATTTCAGCTGCAGGCAATTACGAAACAAAATATTTGCATACAGATTTATTAACATACTACACTAGTTTACAATCTTTTTTGTGCTAACTGCATTTTTTTTTTTAGCTTTTTTGAAAATTTTGTTTTAAATTGTCACTTCGTTCGGATGTAGATTTATTATTTTAATTCCATTTTGGAAAGAAAGGCCCATTCAATCCCACTAAGGTTATACATTCAGAATAGCTATACGGGCTAGAAATTTTCTGAATAACGTTTTCATGTTAGTACATTCGTTTTCGTACAGTAGGCAACCAATTAAAAAATATCGCGTTTAGCAAAAAGAAAACATTTTCCGAACACAAAAAATAAATCAGAAGAATTATAAAAAAATTACAAAATCGTGTGCAATTTTGTTTCAATCGTTTTGTGATCAAGATGTTATTAATGTTAAATATTTTTGTATATAGAACCCTGAGGATGATTCGCGATGCTGATCGAAATATTGGGTATATTTAATGAATCTTGAAAAAACAGTCGAACCCGCTGCTATTTTCATTTTATGACCTCAAGCCAAACTAATTAAACAGACAATTAATTAATTATAATTATATTTAGAACAATTATAACTTTTTTCGGTTTTTGAATTTTTTATTTATAACATCGTGTTTATTTATACCCCACCAGAGGTAACGGCCTTTTCGCGTCGTTCGGGTTTGATCACGGGCACTCTAAGAAAGAGTGTCAGCGTGAACTAAAGTTTATCTCATATATTCCGATGTATAAATAGAAGAACTGTGACATATACTACAGCTACATTTGTAGTTGACAAAAAACTGGTAAATCTAGTCTCTAGGAAAAGTTCTATGAGAGTCTAGAGGAAACATACAGCCTCTATCCTGACCATGTAATTAAGATTGTTCTAGGTTATTTTAATGATAAATTCAGCCGGCAAAATGTTTTTGAACCTACCTACGGTAAATTCAGTCTACGCTCCATCACTTCCGATAACAGAATAAGACTGTTGGATTTTGTGGTAGCTAAAAGCATGGTTGTCAGTAGTACGAGATTCCAAAAACGTCCACAAGTCTATTTGAATATCCTCTGATCAACACACGAAACCCCAGATTGGTCGCCTGATGATTGAAGAAAGGCACTCTACAAGTGTAATAGGCGTACGTGTGATTCGAGGATATAATATCGATTCGGATCACTATCTGAATGCCAAAAATGTTCGCACAAGGTTAAGGAGAGCAAAAAGTTGTACGATACCATACATATAGATAGCTGGACATTGGCAAGCTGCAGTAGTTACTAGAGATAGCAATGCCCTATGCAGAGAAGCTCAATCAACTACTGGAGCAGAACTCACTGCCTCATGATCCTGAAGGGCAGTGGAAGTGCATTTTCCACTCTATCTAAACTGCTGCAGAGACCGTACTTGGTTATGAAAAACCGCTTAAAGCAAACCATGGTACGACGAAGGGTGTCACAGGGCAAGTAACGAAAAAAAACGCTGCTTCACGTAGTTGCAACGCCAGCCACGACGGAGCGTCATACGGAGGAAAGCAGAGAGGAACCCCGTTTATTTAAGGGGAAAAAACGGTTGTGAAGAAAGCGCGAGAGTAAGAAACGAATGCGCGAGAGTGAGGAAGACTGAGGCCGGAAAATTCTACCGGAAGTACAAAGTCAAACCAACGGCCCTGGATCAGAGCTCCCCCTTTTGTAGAGATAATGAGGGGAATCTTGTTGCATATGTGCACAGTATATTGGTAAAATGGAGACGTCACCTCTCGGCTTTACTTGTCCCAGGAGACTTCAATTTAGATGAGGGTGTTGAGCAAATACGGAACGATGGCGTCGACTGTCCCCCTCTCAAGCAAAGCAAAGTTAGATCTCCAATTGACCGGCTTATAAACAATAAAACAACTAGTGTTGTTAGACTACCAGCTGAGCTGTTTAAGGCTGGCGGCTGAATTGGAAAAATGCACGCATCAGCTCATAGGCAAAATCAGGCTAGACGAAGGCATGCTCGATAATTGTAGCCTTAGCATACTAACCTGTTTTCAAAAAAAGCAACCCGAATCGATGTATCAACAATCGTGGAATAAAGCCAGTTGTTTCAGACCTCTTCGTCCTTTAGACCTATCGATCATTATGGCAAATTCTGGAAAAAATCCACGAAAAACAAATTGACACCTACCACCTCTTTTAGATTATAAGGCTGTATTCGGTAGCCCGATACGGGAAAACTTCCAATCACCAAGCTATGTCGGAGTACCAAGCTATGTCCTAAGCCGACACGCCTTTGTATAATGACACGGACCGACACGACATCCTTAGTAAATATTGATAAAAATATTATGGAACCCGTTAGATTGAGGCGATGCCTCAAACAAGTCAATATACTATCGTGCGACCTCTTCAACATTTTAATTGGAATTAATGTTAGAAATGCCACATGCTGATCGAGTATATTGATCATATGGACATCATTGGGCGAAATCTGTGAGAAGTTACTGCAGTTGTTTCGCAAATCAAGAAGGAATTAGCAAAAGTGGGTCTGACGATGAATGATGACAAGATAACGTTATTGGATCCACCTGATTGGAGGAATGGGAAAACGTTGATAACTGTTATAATTTCGAGGTAGTAGATGATTTCGTTTTTGCTTCAGAGAAAAGACCCTCTCTCGAGAAAGGAAGATCCAACTTTATCAGACTCTCATACAATGCTAGGTTATATCGCACGCTTATGAAACATCAAGGGGAGTATTCGAGGGGAAAATGCTACAAAAATATATGGTTCTATACTAGAGAACGGCGAGTATCGACGACAGCTGAACCACGAGCTGTATAATCTGTATCCTAACACTGACGTAGTTATATGCTTCAAAACAAAGCTTTTACGCTGTCTATGACATGTCATTAGAATAAATCAGAATTAACGAGTGCTCAGACACGCATCTATACTTGGTATCTCAGCTCATGATTACTGCAGAAGCTGTGGCGATGAAGGGAAGGACGAGGGCGACGAAGATCTCATACGCTTCTGTTCGCTTAGGAGAAAACATTTAGGCTCTTATTGATGTGTAAACATCTATACGCTGGGGGTAAAAATCTTTTTCACAATACAATCACAAATTTAGAGTAAGATGTGCGATGTAATCGTTAACCAATCGTAAAGCGTTATCAAATCGGTGTGAGCTATGTATGAGTGTATTAGTGTACTCATAGGCTGCATACAATATACTCACACCATCTAGTGTGCAATAGTAGCGACTAATTTTTACTATTTGTCGTACATTATGTTATCGTAGGCAAATGAAAACAAATAAATAATATGAATACAAAAACATTTAATTTTAATAACTTTTAAAAAGATTTTTTGCACTTTTAATAAAAAATTTACTAAAACAAAGCAAAATAAGGAAAACTAAAAACTAAACTTGTCAAATATAAGGAAAACTAAAAATTTTCTTGATCTTTGAGATTGTCATTCATACTTAACAGCTGCATATAAGCACCATCTAGTGTGCAATATTAGCTACTAATTTTCGAAAACCATTGCTGTAAAATAACATTACATTTCAGTAAACAGCTGATTAATAACTTGTCAACCGCAACAAATACAAAATAAAAAAATATTTTACAAAACACCAAAGAAATTATAGCTCAGAACATAAAACAACACAAAGTGTATCAAAGCTGAATGGAGGTAATGTTAATTCTAATAAAATTTCTATTAGATTCCAATATAAATTAAGATTATAACATATCTTCATTACGTACTGTTGCCTTACACTGAAGCTGGTGCACGACAATTGGGTAACAATCTCCATCTCATGCCAATTATTATGGGTGGAGATTTTAATACAAATTGTGCAAACCCACAGTCGCAAGCTGTTGCAAAATTTTTATTTTACGTTTCCCCTTGCATATGAGCAATTCTCTACAAACCCCCACAACTAACAATTCCACTACTATAGATGCAGTTTTCCATAGATTTTTAAATACAATCGAGTCAAAAATTTATATACTTATTTTAGTTACCATAAGCCAATATTAACTATTTGTACTTAAGGCATTTATCATAGATGGGCACTTTGCAGTACTACTAAAATGTCAGTAAAAATAATTCTTTAACTAGTGAATTTTTACTGATTACTAAAAATTTTTTCAGCAATTTTTAGAAAGTGCCTACATGGTTACGATGAGGTGCATTGAATTTTCAGTAATCAGTAATGCCCGATTACTGATTATTATGAATACGGCCCTATGATTTGACTGGTAATGCAAATTAAATTTCATTATCAATAAAAATTTACTGAATTTTTTCAGTAATCAGTAAATTTACTGCTTACTGTAATTTTAAAACGGAGTACATATATACTGCAGTGTGCCCAATTACTAACCAAATAAGTTAAATAAAACAAACAAAAACCAGCAAATTCCTATGTATTTACAATATTGAAAGTTTTGATACTTTTAATTGATTAATTAAAAACATATACTAAAAGCATAAGTACTTCCAACTTCATTACTAGATGTTTACAGATCTCCCCTGTGATCGGAATCACATTAATTTTTTTTCATGTTGGATCGAACAAACATTTAGAAAGTTAAGCTGCATGATCTTAAGACCTTTCTGCAGAGTACTAATTGGTTCGCCACATCACAACCTAGAGTATCGGGATGAGGCATTATATGACTTAAACGCCCCTTAACCAAACAAGGTCATTTTACAGGTTCAACGATGGGGACGGAATATGGCATTCGGTGGTATCGCAACGGTCCTCGTTGGACAAAGTGTGTCAGTTGTGACAGCCACTTTTACCTAACCTAAGACAATATTAATATTTTATTCATTCCATGTAGAACGCTGAAATTGAAATACAAGAGTGTTTTTAGGTTTTAATGAATCGAAGATACTTGTGTTCTAAAACTGATTGTTTTTTCCGTTGAACAACCAATAAAATAATAACCCATCGTAATGGGAAAACGTGTAAATATGTCCGTTAAACAAAAAATTAAAATTGTTAAATAATTTTAAATATAATTCTGTAACACGCAAATAAATATAAAATTGAGACGTCAACTGTTTACAAAATAATTAAAAATTAATCGAAAATCAATGATGCAGCAAAGACTTTGAATTTAAAGTCCAAACGACAAAGAAAATAGTTAAATCTTAATGCAAAATTCGTGACTCAAACGATGTTGATTTTCGAACAAAAATTTTCTTCAGGGATGAAGCTCGTTTCTGGCTCGGTGGTTACGCCAACAAGCATTGTGATTGAGAAGTGATTGTGGAAAAGCCATTGCATCCGGAAAAGTGACTCTTTAGCGCCTTATGCTCTGGAGGTGTCATTGGGTAGTATTTTTCGAAAATGACGTTACCGTCAATTTAGAGCGCTATAGCCGTATTATAACCATCTTTTTTGGCCTACAATTGAAGATTATGAACTGGACAATATGTGGTTTCAACAAGACGGTACCACGAGCCACACAACATGACCGGCTTTATTGCGTGAGAAGTTTCCAGAACGCGTAGGCCGCCAAGATTATTCGATTGGATCATTAGACTTTTTGTGGGGCTACGCCAATGACCTTATTTACGCAGATAAACCCCTTAACAAGAAAAACAAAATTCGTCAAGTTGTGACAGAGATTCCGCCCGAAATGTGCGAAGATGTGGTAAAAAATTACCTCAGAATGATCGACTGCTTCAACCAATCCAGAGGTGGTCATTTAAATGACATTGTATTGCATACATAATGGCAAGATCCTAGCATTAGTAATGAAATCAAAGTTTCAGCGAAATCATAGCTTTATGTGTGTTGTATTTAACTTTACTTTTGAAACCGAAAAATGGGTAACCCTTATATCTACCTACTTCAGTTTCCTGATATGCACAATACTATTATTTGGTTTTCAGCTTTTGTGTTGGAATTTCATAGGAATTCAGTCATAAATATTCCATTTTTATTTACCAATTTTTTAATTCTAGGAGTCATAAACATAAATCATAGACATTAGGCCGTATCGATTCGTCAAAAATTGTCTTTGATTGCTTTGGAATAGCAAACAAATTTGAAGCATGTGTCAATGTTACTGTCCCAAAAGGAAAAAATATTAAAAAATTCCTTCACGTTGCGCACGGACGATAAGTAAAAAAAAATCCATAAAGTAATTTTTTCCAATGTTTCTTAAACAAATTGAACATAAGATTGGAGGAAACTCTCGCAATTAATACCAACAGTTAGTGTTGACGAAATGCAATCAAGTCTTCTGCTCTTTCGGTGATGTTGAAGACGTTTTGGTAAAATAAAACCCGAATTTTTGGTCGATTTATAGAAAATAATTTATTTTTTTCTTGATACGTTTTATTTTTGTTTCGTACTTTGAAGTAGCCGGGTGACATTAAGAAAAATATATTTTAGAATTGACTGCAGAAAATAAAAATCAGTCTCGATCCATCAACTGTTGTGAACAGATGTGTGTCGTCTTTTTTCTCTCTGATAGTCAAAGTGCTATTGCTTGTGTTTCAAGCGTTCGCTTCGGTATTTACAACAAAGACTTCAAAAAAAAAAAAGGCATAACCAAATCAAAACAAAATTAAACATGCACGTGCACATGATGTTGTGACCACGCAAGTCGTCAATATGAAAAATAAAAAAACAAAAACAAATAATGGTGCAGCGGCTACTGCACATTCCAATAACTTTTTTTCTCCGCTTCAAACAATTGAAGATGACAACGAAGAAGAAGTAATTTCAAAGCCGATCAAAGTCCACATTCCACCTATCACTGTCTTAAAATGTAAGACTGTAGAATTACATGAATTATGCACTCAAATTAAGATTAAAGATTATGCTATTAGGAAGCTTTCAATTGGGTTGAAGTTTTTCTGCAATACAAAAGAAGACTTTGAGTCAATGTGTAAAGCCCTAAGCAATAAATATGAATTTTTTACTTATGGCTCCAAAAACGAAAAGCCATACAAAGCCTTACTCTTCGGTCTCGACAAACTCGACCCTATGATTATTAAAAATCAACTAATACAGATGGGCCTCAAGCGCTTAGATGTCAAACTAGTAGTAAAACGAAGTACTGGAAATTCGGAATTTGTTATATACGTTGTATATTTTCAAAGGCAGTCGATTTCTATGAAGGAATTACGGCAAAAGTATTCTGCTATTGAACATGTCAAGGTCAAGTGGGATTTTCAACGGGGTAATACATCTAAAATTACCCAATGCTACAACTGCCAGATGTATGGGCATGGCTCTAGTCGCTGCAGGGTTAAAACGTTTTGTGCTAATTGCGCCGGACCACACAAAACTTCTGACTGTGCAGAAACAACTATCAAATGTGCAAACTGTAACGGAGATCATAAATCCAACTCCGACGCATGTCAAAGTAAGCAAAATTATATTCAAATGAGAGAACGTTTGCAGTCTTCAACCCGTCGTCATATCAGAGCAAACACTTCTGGATTTTCAAATTCTAACTACGAAACCAGTTTCCCAAACAATCTGCGCCAAAGTAGCCCATCCGCACCAGTCCCATGGCATACACCAAGACCGCGGCTGAACAACTATAACACGAACAGCAACACTAATAACTCAAATGAATTATTTTCACCTGAGGAGATTAAAAATTTAACCATAGAATTAATTAACAATCTAAGGTATTGTCGCAATAAAGCAGACCAATTTGAGGTGTAAGTTCTTGTCATAATATTCGATAATATTGCAATAATCACTTGGAATGCCAGGGGCATTAAAAACAAGAGTATGGAGCTTTTCCAATTCTTAGTTAATTGTAACATAGATATTTGCCTAGTTTCTGAAACATGGTTGAAACCACATATTTCCCTGAATCACCAAGAATTCCTTATCTATAGAAACGATAGAGAAATTATGAGAGGAGGGGGTGTAGCAATTATTATTAGGAAAAATATACCACACCAACTTCTCCCGATAGTGAACACCAACTTAATTGAGAATATTGGCATTAGGGTTTTTACAAACTCTGATTATGTAGACGTTTTTTCATGTTATTTTCCTGGTGGTCGTGTTGGAAGCAACGGCGGTCGTAAACAATTATTTGCATCTGACCTAAATAAACTGAGTAGAGGTGAGAAGTTTATACTAGGTGGTGATTTCAATAGTAGACATCAGTCATGGGGATGTTTACGCGCAAATTGCTGGGGAAACCTATTATTTCAAAAGCAAGAGTCTGATAATTTTGACATTATTTATCCTGACGAACACACATTTGTTCCGTCAAACATGTTACACCAAGGTTCAACGCTTGATTTTTTCATCTCAAATGCGGCTGAGTTTGTATCGGCACCACAGGTTATAAACGACTTGAGTTCAGAACATCTGCCTGTCAAAATAACTTATAACCGTAATGTTCGGGAAATTGAACCCCACTACTATGATTTCCAAAACGCTAACTGGAACTCCTTTTCTAGATTTATAAACATACATCTTCCTCTCCGTAGACCAAACGCTGTAATTGGTACTGGAGATATAGACATAATGTTGACGGACTTCAGACAAGTACTAAACGATGCTATTGCATGCAGTGTTCCTGTAAAGCGTCATTACACTGCTAGAAACCCCTTTCCGAGGAGTATAAAGCAACTAATCCAAACTAGAAATTACCATCGCAGACTATGGAAGAGACACAGAAATATTGTTGATTTCTACGAAATGAAATGGTTAAATAGTAAAATAAGTGAGGCGATTAAAATCTTCAGAAACAAATCTTGGAATAATCTTCTATCTAGATTAGATAAAGGCTCTTCCCCTTTTTGGAACCTGTCAAAAATTTTAAGGAAGAAGTCCAATAGAATTCCAATATTAAGACATAATGGTTCGCGTTTTACCACAAATCAGGAAAAATGCGACATATTGGCTATGTCTTTCAATTCAAACCATTCCATTAGTTCCACTCTTGGGGATCATCAGACTATGACAGATGTAAGAAACTGCCTTGAGACATTCTCTTCTGTGTCGATAAACTCCATGCCGCTAGTCTCTACCGACTCTGCGAACATATCAAATATTATAAAGAACCTCAAAATAAAGAAAACACCGGGGATAGATGGCATCAGAAACATATGTCTAAAAGCGTTACCTAGAAAGGGCATTAAATACCTGACTATTCTCATAAATTCCTGCCTAAAGTTAGGATATTTTCCTCAGGAATTTAAGGAATCGAAAGTTATTCCAATCAAAAAACCAAACAAACCAAATCACTGTCCATCTTCATACAGACCAATCAGTCTGCTTTCCTCGGTCAGTAAAATTCTGGAAAAAGTAATAAAGGAAAAACTTGCGGAACACATAGAAGTCCAAGAGATATTACCACCACAGCAATTTGGGTTTCGTAAAGAGCACAACACAGTTCATCCCCTAATAAGGATAGAAAATATAGTTAAATCTAATTTCGACCAACAGAGATCAACCGGTATGATACTATTAGATGTAAAAGCTGCATTTGACTCTGTGTGGCACGATGGCCTAATATATAAAATGATCAACCTCAATTTTCCAAATGCACTCATTAAAATAATCCAGAGCTTTTTACATGCCAGAACTTTTAAAGTGTACATTAACTCTGTTTGTTCCACAGCTATTCCAATTGCTGCTGGTTGTCCTCAGGGATCCTGTTTGTCCCCTGTATTATATAATATATACACTTCAGATTTCCCAGAACTGGACAACTGTGTGACGTCCATTTTTGCAGATGACACTGCAGTGCTCAGCTCTGATATTTTGGCTTCGGATGTCATCTCAAACTTACAAAGAGGAATGACCGAGCTTCTGGCATATTTCCGCAAGTGGAAAATATTAGTGAACGGTGATAAATGCCAGGCAATATATTTCAGTAGGAAGCGCAAGGAATGCTTTATTCCTCAAAGTAACATTGTCATACATAACAGAGCAGTCCATTGGGAGCAGAAAGTCAAATACTTGGGTATTATCCTGGACCCCAAAATGAAATTCAAAGATCACTTTCCCTATGTCATTCAGAAAATAAATATTCTCATCAAATCACTCTACCCATTTATAAATCGGAAATCCTGCCTAAGTTTAAGTAATAAAATGTTAATTTTGAAAACCATATTTCACCCTACTCTATATTATGGAGCCCCGTTATGGGCCAACAGTGCCAAATGCCACTTGAAAAAGCTGCAAGTTGCCCAAAATAAGTTGCTTAAATTAATCTATAATCTCCCGTTTTTCTTTTCTACGAAACGACTTCACGAACTCGCAAATGTGGAACTAATTCATGATAGGATAGATAAACTAACCCATAATTTTAATGTGAGGTGCATATCATCTAATTACCATCATATCAATGAACTGTATTCATAGTTAGATTAAGTAGTATTTAAGTTTTAACTGATTCATACAGGTTTTTTTTGAATTTTTGCCTCCATGTACAATATATTAGATTTAAGTTATTAATTTTCATAAATTTGTAATTAATTATAAGGAAGAAGAAGAGACAACTCTTAAACTCCAAGTGGTATAAAATTTGTTTTGTAATACGGTATATTAATGAAATAATAAATTGAATTGAATTGAAATTGAATAAGGTTAAAATAAAAATGTGAAATAATAAAATAATTGAAGCTTTGATAATAAATTGGTTTTAATTAATTCAAATATTTTTTGTACACAGACATATGTATTTCTTGATGCGAAAAGTCAACTAAAGCATATTAATCGATTAAGCCAGGGGTTCCCAATCATTTTTATACTGCGACTCCCTTTACAGGTTAAAATTTTTTTGCGCCTCCCTTGTAAAAGATGATACCCGCAGTGGCTTCAGATAATTTTCTACAAAGAAAACTTCAAAGAATATGGAATCTTAATAATTTTTAATAACTAAAAACATGTTATTTACTACTAAGAAAAACACTAGGTACAATTAATGAGACGGATGAGCTTGGTTTTTTTTTATTTATTTATTTAATTTGTACTTGTAATTATAATTAATGAGACGGATGCGCTTGCATTTCGGAGCATAACTTCTCAAATCGGGGCTGAAGTTTTGAAATAGCTACTCTCATTTCTTTTTCTAAATTGATTTGTGATCTGTATTTCGATTTAATTACTGCAACTGCAGAAAAGCCAGTTTCGCACAAGTATGACGTTGCAAACGGTAACAGAATCTTCAAAGCTGTAGTACTCAGAGTAGGATATTCTTGGAATACATTGCTCCAAAATTGAATTATATTGTCTTTTTCGAACCGTAGTTTTAGGCTCGTATCACAAGAAAGTTCTAGCAAATGTTCTTCCTCAACTATTGAAAGTACAGATGGAGATGGAGTCGAATGAAATGGATCCCTAATCCAGTCGTATTGATCAAGATTTTCAGGAAAATATTTATCAAAATGGGTGCTTAGAGTTGACAAGTGTTGAACTAATATTAACTGCAAACTTGGCTTCAGATCTTGAACGGATTTTTCTTGCAGAAATCCTTTTAAAAGAGGAAAACACTCAGTATTTCCTTGCTCCCCTTCTATTGTCCTTTTCCACAACAACAACTTCTTCTGAAATGCTGCAATTTTATCAGCCAGTTGCAGTATATGAGTTTCATTTCCCTGCAGCGATTTATTAAGGATGTTTAATTTCTCAAATATGTCACAAAGGTAGGCAAGTTTTATTAAAAAGTCAGTATCTTTAAACTTTTCTGCGCAACTATGCGACTCTATCAATAAATACTCGTGCAACTCATTTCTCAATTCGTACACGCGTGAGAGTACATCACCTCTCGACAACCAACGAGAGTTACAATAATAAAGTAAAGATGTATGCAAGGCACCCAAATCTTCACAAAGCTTTTGAAAAAATCTTGCCTTCACGGGCCTTGTTTTTATGAAGTTAACCACTTTTATAACTGTTTCCATAACAAAATTTAATTCAGGTGATATATTTTTTGCAGCAAGGGCCTCCCTATGTATGATACAATGTGTCCACTTTGCATTTGGAGCCTTAGTTTTAATGAGAGCTTGAAGTCCTCCATATTGCCCCGACATCGCACGAGCTCCATCCGTACAGACACCGACACAGTTTTCCCATTGAATTTTATTTTCCACCATGTATGAATCTATGATCGTAAATAAATCACAGGCTTTACCGGTCTCAGTAATTTTTTTGCAAAATAGCAAGTCCTCACAAACGTTTGTTTCTTCCATGTACCGCACGTAACACATTAATTGAGCATCATTACTACTATGGGGCGTCGCGACGCACAGTTAGGGAACGCCTGGATTAAGCAATAAAAATCAACTCTGCCCGCATAAACAGACAACAAAAATACTAACCAACGTGGCGCCTTGAAACTTAAAACATATGTTTTACAGGGTAATTTGTATTTAAACGTTACATTAACACATAAAACAACAAACACAGCCTAAAATTAATATCACAGGTTCTGTATTGCCACACTGTAGCTCCCGCTTATGTTGTTACTGTCTTCTTTGAGATTAATCGTTTTGTCTATCTTCTCTAGTATTCTCAAACTTTCCAATGTCATTCTCGTCTTTTCCCTGTGTGGCCTGAATCAATTATGTGTTGTGACCAGGGTTCGTATTTCGTGGATAATGACTTACCCTGGGTTACCCAGGGTAACCCATTACTATTGCCGTGGGGAATGGGTAGCGATCGTTTACCCATTACCCACAGGGTATGGGGAAAATAATGAGTAGCTGCCCATCATGATTACCCATTACCCTCACTGCAATGGGGAATGTAATGGGTAGCAACCAACGAAATGGGGAATTACCCATCACGATTACTTATTACCCTCAGGGAAATGGAGAAAATAATCGAATAATAATCTCTATATCTCGGAATCGGAGCGTCCAATCGAAAAATAACCAATTTTTGCGTGTTTCTAAGGGGTTTCCATAAAGTGGTCCAGTTCGTATTGAAGAATTTTTTTTCGAAAAATCGCTAAAATAAAAAAGTGGATATAACTCGAGAACGGTGCGTCTAATCGAAAAAATAAGAAAAATTTTACCTCCCAAGGAGGCGTTAACCAGTGGGCGTCTCCAATATGACATCACTTTTTGTTCGAGTTATATCCACTTTTTAATTTTAGTGATTTTCTTATTTTGGCGAAAATTCTTCCATATGACTTGGACCACTTTATTTTTCGATTGGAGACTCCAATTATCGAGTTATAGTCACTTTTTTTATTTTAGCGATTTTTCGAGAAAAAAAAATCTTCCATACGAATTGGACCACTTTATGAAAACGTCTTAGGAACACGCAAAAATTGGTTAATTTTTGGATTGGACGCTCCGTTTCCGAGATATAGAGATTTTCCTAATTTTTTTGATATTTTCGATCAAAAATGTGGATGGGTTACCCTGGGTAACCCATTACCCATCGTCGTGGGTAGCTACCCATTATTTTCCCCATTTCCATGAGGATAACGAGTAATCGTGATGAGTAATTCCCCATTTCGTGGGTAGCTACCCATTATTTTCCCCATTGCCCTGAGGGTAATGGGTAATCGTGATGGGTAATTCCTCATTTTCGTGGGTAGCTACCCATTATTTTCCCCATACCCTGTGGGTAATGGGTAAACGTTCATTACACATTCCCACGACGATGTGTATGGATTACACATGTGGGGTAAATACGAATTCTGGTTGTGAGAATTCTGTTCTTGTTCTCTTTTTTAAAATGTCTGTCTTGTGTTCTCCCAATCTCATCTGCAGTTGAGTCTTTGTCGTACCTATGTATACCAATTCGCAGCTATGTGTTCCGTAGTAATTGTCCGTCTATTAGTCTGGTAATGAGGTTTCTGGGAAAGCTGTTGTTAGTCAACGTGCTCGTCATAAATTCAATGTTCTTCTGGTGGTATTGTTCGTCGCTAATTGTCAATACTCTGTGAATCAGACTATTTGCTGTGTTAATTATCTGCGATTTTGGTTGAGTTGCGTTGAAGTTCATAATTCGTCCAAATGAAGTTGGTTTCGTATAAAAAAATTTAATGATATCGTTGTCATGGTATAATTTGGTGTCCAGGTAGGCGATGCTCTTGTCCTTTTCGATTTCAATTGTAAATTGAATTTTCGAGTGATATTTATTCAAGGTGTCTAGAATTTTGTTGGTGTCATTCTTATCAATTATCGCCAAAATATCATCTACATATTTTGTTATATACTTGATGTGTATGCCATTGTCCTTCAGTTCTGTTAATGTGTCGTTAAGAATATTGTCCAGTATGATATCCGCGATGGTAGGCGATAACGGCTTGCCCATTGGCATACCATATATTTGATTGTATACTACTTTTTCATACTTAAAGTAGTTATTGTCCAAGAGGCAAAACTTCAGAATTTCGAGAAATATTGACTTTGAAATTTTCGTGTGTTGTTGAATAATGAACCATTTTCCCATAGAATAACACATACTATAGAAGTTTTTATTCGCTCAATAAATTAAACGTCATAGGTACGATGGAAATTACACAGTGGAGGGTGGAAAATATGGGTTCAATAATACCAGATGGTGGCAATAGTATACAGCGATCCACAAAGGAACTACACCCGAATTTCGTGTTTTTGTGGCAAACTAGTTGTGTCAAATACAATACAAATATATACCAACGATAAAAATCAACAAAAAAGTGCAAACTACTTTTAAATTTTTCAGTTCTATACCAAAACGACAGGAAATAGTTAAGTGAACATATTTTGTAACTCCACTTGGTGTATGTAAATTTTAAATTTAATTTGCTCTCATTTCCACAAACCTACGATGAGAGTGTGAAATGAAACGTCAGATGAGCGAATAAAACCTTCTACGTATGTGTTATTCTATGCATTTTCCCATGATAATTTTCACGGCATTGTGAATTGGAATATTAGTGAATAGTGATATTACGTCGAAAGATACCAAGATATCGTTGTCCTGTAGTCGGAGAGAGAATTTATCTAAAGAGAATTTGAAACTTCTAATAAATACGCCAAATTTACTTTGGCAATGTCGTCGTTCTGGCAAGTTGCTCACAAAACAAAGTCGATTTCATCGCGCAACAATTGAAATGTGTGCAATGATAAGTCCAGAAAATTCGTCTAATCTGCATATTCCAGGGGGTACCCCATAAACCAATCGGTCCATGACTCAGCTGATCGACTAAGTAGTACACGCAAAGAAAACACACGGTTGCCACAACAATACTTTGATTGATTTGTATTAATTTATTAATCGCAACCGTTTATGTAGTTCTCCCAAATAAACTCATATATCGCAAATGTGTATCATGTTGTTGCAAACGAGATCTCGTTTGCATTAAACAAGTACAAAATTACATTTGTCGCAAGTTAAAAACCGTTTGCGATAACTGAAATTAACCATTTTTCTAATGAGTACGAAGAACGTAAATTTCTCTCATTCTCTCTTTCTGTCGACTGTATACACAGTCCACTCGTTTGACATACACACTCACGCATACTCATAAAAGGCTTTTGCCTTGTCAATATATCTTGGATGGACAACTGGCCAGGGTCGCCAGTTTTTTTTCAGGCGAAATCCCCGAATTGTTATTTTTAATCCCCGAAAATCCCCAAAAAAAAGCTAAAATCCCCGGAAAAATCCCTATTGTTTTAAAGGTAGTTCGAGAAAGTTTTAAGTTATAAAATTAAAATTTATTTAGAATTCAGTTTAACAAAACGAAAGCTTAAATATTTTTAAATAAATTTAAAAATAGTTATAACAAAAAGATTATGACAAATGAGTTCTGGCTTTAATTTATGTGCACATTGGTTAAAAAGTATGTATATCAAATACTTCAGTCTCATAATCTTCAGATTCATCTACTTAATTATTTGTTTTGTACATAGTTTTAGTATTTCTCGTTATTTGTTATCCACTGCTTCTATTCTTTTCAGTAACACCAAATATCAAAAATGTTTTTTTACTTGTTTTATTCTTGTCATCACGTAGAGCCTTGCCAGTAAAATTATTTGATATTTTCAGCAACTGACAAGTGTATGCAGTTCTTTTTCCTGACAACATTCAGCAAAACCTCAGCAAATTTATGACATTTGGCCTGGCGTGATATTTACAGTCGATGTTGAAAAGAACTGCTTTACTAATACCAGATAGAGGCAATGGTTCAAAACAACGAACAAAATAACAACAACGGCATTTCGTTTTGTGTGTTAAAATTATTGTGTTAAATACAACACAAATGAGTTGGCTAACAATAACAGTCAATAAAAAAGTGTAAAAACACATTTAAATTTCACAGTTTCACCAAAACGACATGAAAAATTAAAGTCAGAGGTCATTGTAATTCCACCTGGGGTATGTCACTTTTCGTCAAACATCTCTCTATCACACCGACCGCATCACGAAGAGTGTGAAAGGAAACGTCAGATGAGTTAAATATTCTCTCTAGTTAGATTTACTCTATGCCAAATATTATTTGTGTGTTTATGCTTGTTTTGATTTAGGTAGTACCAGATCAAAACTTTCAAGGAATGATACAAAAGATGCGCTTTTAATGCAGCTTAAATTTTCATCCCCAAAAAATCCCCAGATCCCCAAACCAAAAAGACAATCCCCTGTTTTGAAAAAAATCCCCAATTTGGGGATAAATGCCCTAAACTGGCAACACTGCAACTGGCGCGTTGTAGTTTGCTGCGCTTTTAGTTGTTATTTGAATGCAAGTCGATACGGACGTGTTCGTAGACACTGAAAAGATAGACAAAAATTCCAACTTTTTTTAAAACAAACATTATGGGTAAAACCAAAATCATAAAAGTAGGAAATTTACACAAAAAAGATTTTATGGAAGCCATAAATTTTAATGTATAAGGAATGTACAGAATAGAGTAACTACAACTCGGTTGCTGTAACTACAACTCGGTTGCTGTAACCGAAAGAACAGTTGGTGGAACCGTTTTTCGTTTATCACAAACGTGTTTTCAGCTTTAATTTTCATAACTCGTTTACTGCAAACGTTTTTCAGTTCTCGCAAACGTTTTTTTCGTTAGGATCAACTACAACTCGGTTGCTGTAACCGAGGGAACAGTTGGCGGAATCGTTTTTCGTTTCTCGCAAACGGTTTTTTCAGCTTATGTTTTTCATAACTCGTTTGCTGTAAACATTTTTCGGTTTTCCCAAACGAAATGATATGTATGGCTTAACAGAAGTTCGTTTCTCCCAACCACAGTCCCCAAACGAAATCTCAGATAACTGAGTTTTTTCTTTCCGTGTAGGAAAATGACACAAAACAGAGGGGAGGGCGAGAGAGAGAGCGAGCTTTATCTGCTATAATTAAAGCACTACATTTCAACATCCAATGTTCATATCAAACCAAGCCTAATGTCATCAATTTGATGTGAGAGATGTTCTCTCCATGTAGATATTTCCTCTATTAACAAAAATAATGTCTCGACAAACGAGGCCTCTTGTGAGAAGTAATTTCTACAAAAGCAACTAAGAAATTTTGATTATCTTTCTGTGCATTGCTGCACTTTATTTAATCCTTAAAATATTTGTTTGGTAAACGTTGGTTGGAAAAGCAACGAGTTTGAATTTAGTTTGTTTGGTCTACCATGACTAAATGACAATAGCCAAAAACCAGGACGGAGACAAATCGCTATTGTGAAGGTTGCAGTTGAGTTACCACAATCAGATAATTTGAATAGAACTTTTGCATACGACTGTCCACTGAATTGGAAAATAAAATTCGAATTTATTTTGTGCCTGTCAAACTGGCGCCTGAGTGGGAAATATCTGAATAGAGCATTTATCATTTGAGCGGAATAGAAACAACGGTTACACATTTAGTGATTCATGCAAAATTTAAATATTGATAACGGATGAAATATTACACTTCCCCTTGTGCATTAAAAATTTAAGACAAGAAAATCCTCTCGTAATACAAATTCAGGAAATATGTTACTACATCTGATGAAAGAAAAAAAATAAAGTGAGGTATATTTGAGGGATTTGGTATCTTATGTTTAGTTCGGTGATTTGATACTAAATATATAAATCCATTTCAAAGAAATGAAAGAAATGCCAACTTGGAACGAATTTGAAAGAAGCGCAGAAATTGAACGTAGTTTAAAATATAAACAATTAGCTGATGGCTAATTTTACACTCTTCCTAAATAAGAATCTATTATTTTACCGATTTAGTGGAGCACGAATTGAGCTTAGTTCGATATATAAATAATAGGCTACACTGAACCGATTGTCGTAGGTGAAATCAACGAAAATTTTTAGTAACTTTTAACAACGCTGTTCATTCAAATTTGCCGAAATTTTTGTTAAATTTGACAAAATTTCGTCAATATGAAATAGTAGTTGTGTGCGCGTCATTTACAAATACAGTGACAGTTTAGTAATAGCGTGATTTAGCGTCATTTGCGAATAGATCAACGCTTTTAGTAATTGTTAATAAATATAGTCCCCGTGAGTAATAATATTTGTTCAATTTTGTTAATATTGTTTGCTAATATTGTATTGTTAAATTTACGTGTTTTCAGATACTATTGTCTGAACAGAAATCAATTAGTGACTTGAGGTTATAGAACAAATGTTTTCTTGGAAATACATGTGAGTACTGGAGAATATGTATGTAGTTTCATAAATTCTGGCTATTCATTACATTACCAAGATGTTAAGGATAAACCGTGAAATATCCAAATCAGAATGCATTTGGTATTTTATCAGCAGCGAAATACAATACTATTTGTGTAAAACAGTTCCCACATGATCTCCGCATTGGTTTGGTCAATGATTTATACTCCTGATGTTCGGACGTTTGGCAAAACCTGTTTGAGACAGCCTTGGATTAGAGCTTGGATTCCCGGGGCCCCAAATTATATGTCAGTATGTATCTTGGAGCGTAATTGTACTTTTATTTCCTTACACACGAATTATTCAACTTCATATAATTGTAATAAATATATGCTTTGTAAAATATAGAATTGTAAAAGCAAAATGGTTGTCATATTAAATATTAAAATATAAGAATATATATAAAAGCATTTTTATTGTGGTTCAAAATTGTCAAAATATCGTCAAATTGAATAAAACCATTAGTGCAATTTAAAATATATTTTTATTCAACTTGACGAATTTTTATCAAAATGAATAAAACATATTATTCAATTTGACGATAATTCGTCAAATTTACTACTCAAGAAAAAACGAAAAATTTACAAAAAAAAATTTAGTCAAATCAACAGGTCTATACTGATGAAATATCGTCAAATTAAACTACGTTTTCGTTGATTTCACCACTCCATTTGGTTCAGTGTAATGTTTGAAATGTTTATTACAGGGGGTTTCGATACTACAGCTCAGAAGTTGGAAAATCATGCAAAACAAAGTTGATGAAGGAATAAGCGATAGGCATGCTACGAGACCGGTCCAAACACTACCCGACTGGACGTGTGGGTGGTGCGAGTAGTTTAAAAAAAATATGTTAGTGAAAAGTGTCAACCTTATAAAACATATGTTTAAAGTTTCAGGGCGCCACGTTGTTTAGCATTTTTATTTGAGCCATCAAAACTGAATTCTCAGATGATGAAATTGCGGAACAAGGCCGCATTTGGCGAAAAAGATAGTTAGGTTATTCACGAAGGGCTGATTAACAGTGTAACCGCGTAAATGATTAACTCACCAACAACAAAATATATGGAAACATTTTCATCAACTTCGAGCAACCCTTGCCTTTGGGAAGTGATTAATAGAGTATATGATTGTTTGTAGTGTTGGAAAATACCACAACTGACAACACTAAAAACGGGAATTTTTAGCATCTGGCATCTCAAATTTGATATTTAAATATTGGTAGCATTGTTGTTTATGTTGCTTTTTTTGTGCGAAAAAAAAAATATCAACATGAGGTAAGTAAAACAATTTTTTTTTTCATAGATTTCTTAACCAAATCATTTATCCATTTATATTCCATTTATGTATATTTATATTCCATTTTAGTATCGAATGATAGCCGAAAAAGATATCGGGAAACCGAATCGAAGAAGTCGACAGAGGATGAGGTGAGGTGGACAGAGGATGATTGAAAACAGCTGATAGAAAAAGGTAATCAAATATGCGAGTAAATAACATATAAGGGTGTTCACGCAGCACAGAGATTATTTTTAATCTTTTCATCAAATATCCTATTAATCAGCCCTTCGTGAATAACCTTAGTGTTCTTTCATCAAGACAATGCTCTAGGTCACACATCCACTATTGCGATGGCCAAAATTAATGAATTAAAGTTCGAATTACTTCATCGCCACTTTATTCGCCAGATTTAGCTCCCTCAGACTATTTTCTATTCCAAAACTTGCAAAAATGGCTTGGTGGTCAAACATTTGCCAATAATGAAGAGGTGAAGGAAGTCTGCAGATGATGGCCACTTTAAAGAGTTTGACAGTATTAAAGCTATTGAATATCGCTGGAAAAACTGTATAGAGTTAAAAGGAGATTATGTTGAAAAATAAGGAAAATTTTTCCAAACATTTTGTGTCTTCTTTGTTAGATCGGTTAGTTTTGGGACCGCCCTCGTATGTTTAAGTTATATTTTACAGATACTAATGTCTTTAAAATTGTGCTCGATTGCTACTAATGGCCTTAAAATTATATTTGGCTGTTGTTTTATCATCTGCAACTCCGACTCGACTCGATGATAAGCGGTTTTAGTTTGTTTGGCGTTAAATAAGCGGTTTTAGTTTGTTTGAAAATTAATTTGTTTAAAAATGTGGTACACATTTAAAAACAATAACCCCAGTTAATCAGTTTTGCACGCTCTACTTTCAAAAACCCGGGTATTCCAAATGAGATAGAAACTGTCACGTTTGAACTAGAGTGTCCAAAAAAACCTGAATTTTTTAATAGCCGGATTTCGGTTTGTTCGAATAATCAATTTTAAATGAAACTGGTTTCTGGTTCGTAATTGTGACAATAACCGATGCAACCGGTTGTTTTCGTTTTCTTAAAACCAAATTACACAATTACCACTTTGTTTCTAATTCTTATTCGTCTTTACTTTTACTTTCAACCATAGTCTGCAACGAAAATTGTATTTCCATTAAATGAAATGAGATCTCAAAATTGCATAACTGTATTTAAATTTGACAACAATTTTACTTTAAAATTAAAATCATATTGCAAATTGGAAGGCGTGTTCAATATAAAATATAAAAGTTTTGTTCAAATTCACAATATCTTGACTGGAATTTGAAAATCATTTCAAATTTGAAAGAAATTTTCATGTATGAAAACCTAATTATGTTCAAAAAATTAATTTATATACATATTTAAATATTAAGATCTAAAATATTGCTTTTTCTGAAGTGATGACCGCAAACGTAGCAAAATAAATCAATATATTCACACTGCATATTAAAATTGTTAGTTGCCAATGTTGTGTGCGAATTATGCTGTAGCACTTTCTCTATAACTTTCGCCGCTGAGCTCTCGTTGACGTCGCGCTGTGTAATGCCTCGTTATATTGCGTCGCTTGTTGCCTGTGCTGAGCTTACTGCTTTGCCTGTGCTGCTGCGGTCGGTGAGATAGCATAATATCTCAATGTTGAAGTAAACGGTGTTAAGAATCATTCCTAGGAAGTTCATATGTTCGAGAAAGTTGTTTATTGAGATATACGGTAGAACGGTAGTTGTAGTTGAGTGTTTCCTTGAATTTTGAACGGTTTGCTACCTATGGACCTGAAAGGAGGTAAAAAAATCGAATTTTTTAAAGTTTTTTGCGTTTTTGACTTTAAAGATGAAGTTTTTTTTTTGATTTTATATATTCACAATTCTACTTTCCGTCAGAGAGTAAATCAAAATTCCGAACGGTTTGCAAGATATGAGCCTGACAAAATGATCACTTTTTTGCAAAACTGACACCGAGGCCCCAAATCTTTGGGGTCCATAAAAAAAGTGATTGACTTTGGCACAACTGGGAGAAAGTAAACTTCCGATGTTTTTTGGCTGTAATTTAAAAAAAAATTAAAAACTTTGATTCTTCTTGTGGATTATTTTTATTTGGTCTTTTAATTTTTTTTACATCAAGTCGAGAATATGATGTCATGTAAATGGCCGCCGCCACAGTTGATTGTCATTTGAGCCCTTTTTATGGCATTTTCCATCACTTTGGCCAAAACTTCCGGCGATAGGTCCTCACATTCTTGACGGATATTGTCTTTAAGAGCTGCAAGAGTCTGAGGCTTGTTGACATAAACCCGCGACTTCAAAAAGCCCCACAAAAAGAAGTCTGGAGCGGTCAAATCAGGCAATCTTGCTGGCCAGTGCAAATCGCCAAAACGGGAGATTAGGCGTCCGGGAAATGCATCCTTCAGCATATCGGTTGTGGCACGTGCAGTGTGTGCCGTTGCACCGTCCTGTTGGAACCACATGTTTTCCAATCCCAATTCATCAAGGTGCGGCAAAAAGAACTCGTTGAACATTGCTCTGTAGCGTGGCACGTCGTCTGGTCGATGTCGACGGCGCTTCCATGACATCCTCGGCTACAGCAGCAATATTCTCTGCAGAACGGCTACTCCGGGGTCTGCCACGCTTGGCAGCATCTCGTGTTGTGCCAGTCTCTTCGAGGCGAGCGGCTAAACGTCGCAGTGTTTCACCAGTAGGCGTTGGACGGCCAGGAAATCTGCGACGAAATTCACGTTGTGCCAAAGTCACCGACCGATTATTGGTCAAATAAATAGTCAGCAATATTCCGCGTTCTGGAGCAGTGTAGCGTAACATTGTTTATTAACGTGTATTTCGCATGTGTTTACTACACAAATGTCAAAACAGAACTGACATTAGGGGCCAATCACAAAATTTATAGCATTTTCTGATACGAGGATTACTTTTGCGCCAACTTGTATTTATATATGATTATATTTCCATGACTTAAAAAATTACACACAGTGTAATAAAAAAAGACGCGTTATGAATTTTGATTCGCGAATCATTCTTTTTGTATTAAATCGGGAGCGGGCAATATTTTAAAATCCTTGAAAATAAAAAATTCGGCTCCCCAGCTAAAAATAAAACTCGGGAGTTTAAAAGATTTAACTCTTCAAAGAATTAAAAATTAAACTCCTTTCCCGATTTAAATTTTTCGAGCGAATTCTTACTCTGATATCAATACAGTTTTATATTGAATTATATTTGTATTGAAATTTAATTTAGATTCAATGAAATATTTTTTGAAATTATCAGTTATTTATTTTACTTATTTTTAATTTTGAATATATTTTTTATGAAACCTATAATATATTTTATTAAATATAATATTCAAACCAACAGCACTTTTTATATTTATAGATTCAATAAATTTCGTTATTGACTGAAAAACTATATAAAAATTCATAATTTGCTAAAAATGTACAGTATTACTAATGCAAAAATCGGCATTACAATAAATTCAGTAGTTTTTTTTTATGGAATCCTTGATTTTCGTAATCAAATGTTAAAACTACTATTATGTGTGTAGCACAATTTAAAATTTCTTTAAAAAATTCAAATATTTTCAAAATTTTCGGAGTTATGGGCCTCCAAAGTTCGGATATATGGAGGGTATTACGTTTGGAAAATTGCCTTTAGTGATTGGTTTGGTCCCTTTTTTCTATAATACAGGTCAAAATAATTGAAAAATATTAAATGAAAGTTTTCGATAACTTGTTTTTATTAAAGAAAAAGTATAGAATGTGAGAAAATGGGACCTACGTTGCTCGTACCGTGTGGTAGACCTGTTTGAAAATCGTTACCTTTATATTCCATATAATATATATTCCATATAAGCGAGGTGGGGGGGGGGGGGGAGTTCAATTTCCTCTGTACCTTAAGTCAATGTGTGGAAAATCAGAAAAATTGCGCGATTTAAAAAAAAAAATACTGCGCTTTCACTCTCAATTTCTCGAGATTTTAAAGGGTTACAAAGACAAATAAAGTGTCATATTTTAGCTGCAGGCCCCCACCTTTCTGACAGCGTTGTCAAATTAGCACCTTCATATTGGCAATATTCTGAGATAATAGCATTTTTTTACAAAAAGTAGGCGTATAAAAGCCGAATATCATGAATTGGCTCGCAATGGGTTAATGAGCCGTAGATATAAATACACAGTTTTAAAGACATATTTATAAGCTTTCCAACGATACCCATATAGGAAATATGGGCCGCCGACCAAAAAAAAATTTCAACTTTTCTTAGGATAAAAAGTTGTGTCCATTGTAGTAATTTGGTGCTATTACGAGAGTTTGGGCTGTGCTGGACACAAGCCTGAGTTTCCACTGGCATGCCGGCCAAATAAGGAAAGTCTAATATTCAAGTACTACATATGTGTAATGAATATAGCTATGTTGCTTATAGTAGGTACGGTAGTGTAATACACTTTCGGAAACCATCTTGTATGATTTTCTACACCATTCGATTCACTTTTTTATTGTTACTGGGCCTGCACGGGTTTCTAAATATTTACATTGCAAATATTTGTGAAGTTGTTGAGACCAGCCTTCGAAGGATTTTTTTTTTTGGCATGACGATTGCATTTGTACTTAGTATCTAGTAATAAATATAGAGATTCATTCACTTTTCACTCAGTTTTTCATTTGTGTTGGCAACCGAAATTGTCGGTGCCACATTTACCAATTGGCAACTATCGCTAACACCAGACACAAACAAAATGTTCTTCGGAAACAAGGACACAATGAGTATGAGCCGCATACAAGACAGCATGACATTGAGCAAATACTTTGCGTAAACACACAGTGGAACAATTGTTAATTAATTGTTATTAAAATACTATTTACCAAAAACTAGAAGCAAAATTATTGCTGAAATAATAACAATGGATTGATGCGACAATATACAAACACAAATGAAGAAAATCTTAAATTTGAGTTCAAACAGAACTTAAGTTTAGTGCAAAATACGTACTAGAGCGGATACTTTTCAAGACTTTTTTTGTGCCAATTCTAAGACAAAGTGCCGAACAAGCCGACCATCAAAACTCATTTCAGACCCTCCGAATATTCAAAATCAGTGTTTCGTTCACTGAACGATGTTTTCGTTTGTGTTTAATTTATTCAATATATTATTTGTTCAATAAATTCTATTTATATTTTGCATTAGCAGACGTATCTAGGAACTTTAGGGTACGTGGAATTCACATTTATTTTCCTGTAAAATCGCCGGTGGGGCGATACAAACCTGAATGTATTAATTTCTTTTATTTTGAAAGAAAAAGCGGTATATTACTTTTTTACTCGAAATTTTGTTGTCACACATACTTTATACGAGAAAGATCAACTTAAAGTCAGGTTCTAGATTTTCAGTTTGTGGGCGTAGGGGCCCGACAAGTTTTTTTTTTGGAGCTAGAAGGCTCAGAATTGGAACAAATTTAGTAGGGTGTACGGAAAATCCCATATTTTGGAATTTAAAATTCAGGGAATTTCAAAACATGCGTACTAAAAAGCTGACTACGGGATTATCAAATTTTGTTTTATACGAAGGTACTTAGTTAGTCCCCTACTGGGCTTTGATCTTTCCATTCGCTGTACATTTTGATAAAAAAATTAAATGAATATTATAAAAGTTCAACAAATTCTATACTAAGGCATTCCTTGCTTCAGTAACACAGGGTGGCACCCCAATTGTACTATTTATATAGGTTTTATCATCAATGTATTATTTCATTAATTTTTTTTATAGTACAGAAAATCAATTTTATTTTATATAATAATATTTTTGAAGATGATAGACCGTAAATAACCTTCATGATCATCCACGCATATGCGACACCTGATCAGAAAATTTTTCATTGCGCCCTGAAGGGTTGAACTCGGTATCGCCTCAATTATTGATTTAGTGGACTGCTTCAACTCTGTCAAATTCCTTGGATACGTTTTGTACACCTTTTGCTTGACTTAACCCCATAAAAAGAGTATGTTGCAGACAGATCAGGTGACCTTGGGGCCAGCGGAAAGTGGAGTTTCTGGATATTAATTTGTCTGGGATTTTTCGTTGGAGGTCCGTCATAACCTGTTTGGCTAGGTGTGCAGTTGCCCCGTCTTGCTGGAACCAAATGCTGTTGAAAAGGATACGCCTTCTGCGCAGTTCTGGGTAAAATAAACTCCTTCAACATCTATAAATAACGGACCCAATTGACAGTTACAGTTACCGTTACAATGTTTCCTTCAAAGAAGTATGGTCCCACAATGCACCTTGATGCAAGTGTGAATCACACAGTGACTCGTTCTGGGTGCAGTTCCGTCTCATGGAGTATTTCTGGATTACATTCACTCCATATACCGAAATTTGGCTTGTTTGCTTTGACGTTTAGATAAAAATGGGCCTCATCAGAGATAAACAAGCAATTTATCAAGTTGTTGTCTCCTTAGGCCATTTCAAAAATTTTTTGTAAAAATTCCAGGCTAATAGGCAAGTCCAGAGGGTTTAACTTGCGTGTAATTTGGACTTTGTACGGAAATAAGTTTAAGTCATCATGAATTATCCGTTGTAATGACTGACTGCTAACTCCAGTTTGCGCCGATAAGTTTCGAGTCGAAACGCATGGATTTGCCTGAAATGACGATGCAACAGCCGCGATTGCGTCTTGAACCCGAACATAAGGATCTTGATGGTCCGGTGTTCGAGCGCTGCTTCCAGATTCTCCAAACATGTTTACACACCTCATACTGATTCATCTCCCGCCAAAATTCGCTTTGAATGGAAATGATGGCCTACATAGCATGATACCGCTGCACTATCCAAATACTCTTCTCGGTATCACAAGCATTAATTTTAATAAATCTGAATTGTAACCAGCAAAATAAAAAAAATAAGGCGATTACTCACACAGAAAAAAAAGTTATTACGTTTTGTTTTTGTAGCACGATACGCGCGCCACACTGTTCATTACATTACATTACAATTATGTATGTACATCCCACTAAGGGATTGGGGAAATCGTCTCACAACCATTGAGCTATGCGCCGTCATTCGACATTTTGCGTCACCGGCCTTCAGTATTTCCTTACGCTGTTTAGAAGTGTTATTTTGTACTTCAAAATAATAATTTTTTTTAATAAAATATAACATTTTTATGTTGTTAGTAAAAACATGTTTATTTTTACTGCAATCGAAATCTAGAGATATCTAGATTTCGTGGCCTAAACATCTGATTTTCCATACACAAATCAGCTGTTCCTGTGAATTAAATCTAGACAATCGAAATTTCGGTTGCAGCATAAACGCGGTATTAGAAATAAATTTCACCTCCAAATGAAATTCTAGTTAATTCAAATTTTCACCAACAATATTTCAATTTGGGCTTCCCAGAAAGAAAATCCAGCGTTCGTGCCTATTTTATATACAGGGTGGCGCCGAATGAGCTATATGGTTTAAATGGTTTATAACTTTTTTATATATGTGATTATTATATATTTTTTTTAAGTACAGTGCTTGCAATTAGCTTTGAAAAATGATATCCTGTATGTGATGTCCATTTTCTGCTGCGCACATACGTGCTCTTTTTAGCATATTTTCCATAAATTTTCGCAGAATTTCGGATGTAATGGCCATGATTTCATTTCGAATGTTGGTTTTTAGTTGGAGAATGGTTCTTGGTTTGTTAACGTACACTCTTTCTTTCAAATATCCCCAAAGAAAACTGTCGGAAGCTGTTAAATCTGGTGAACGTGGAGGCCACTTAAAATCGCTTGTGCGCGAAATAATGTGTTCGCCGAATATGTCCCTTAACAAAGCCATTGAGTCACGTGCAGTATGTGCTGTGGCTCCATGTTGTTGAAACCACAAGTTTGGATGGTTTTCCACAGCTGGCCTAATAAAATTTTCCAACATCGTCCGATATGCAGCACGGTTGATAGAGATTGTGACACCACTTTCATTCTCAAAAAAAATATGGGCCAATTATCCTTTCGGAGGATACTCCGCACCAAACAGTACACTTAAGTGGGTGTAATTCTCGCTGATGCACTACTCTTGGATTTTCCGTAGCCCAAATCCTGCAGTTTTGCTTGTTGACATACCCATTTAACAGGAAATGGGCTTCATCGCTTATTGCCAAATTGTGAATATAGCCTGGATTTTCCTCCGTTTTTCAATTCAATTATTTGTGCACGTTGTTCGATCGTGTAATGATTCATAATTAATTCCCCAAGTCTTCTTCACAAATTTCTGAAAAAAAAATTAAAAAATAATAATTAAAAAGTTATAAAGAATTCAAACCATATACCTCATTCGGCACCACCCTGTATTACTAAATTGCAAATAGTATGGAAAAAGTATGTTAAGCTCACAGTGAACTGGAAGTAACTTGACATCCTAAAATTAAGTTTATGATTGTACATGAATTGAGTAGATATGCAGGATGGGTTGTAATTAGGGAATGCAAATTCCCAGACTTTTTCATTTCCCTGGAAAGCGGGAAACATAAATAAATTTCACGGGATCCCGGTTGAAATGTGATTGTTTATTGTAACTTTTTCACAATTTTTTGTCAATTTTGTGCCACAAAAGGGGGAAAGCAGTAACGAAATCTAATATTTCAAGCTTTTAATACTGATGAGGATCTACCCTTATCTAAAAATCTATAAGTGTTGTGGATAAAACTAACGCATTTTTCAACACAATATCACTTATCTGTCAAATGGCAAACAGCATGCTGTTTGTATTCAACCGACAATTGTTTAGGGGCGACAAATTAATTTTGAACTTTGAAACTTTGACCGCCTTGTGACACAGTCTGAGATGAAATTTGTACATAAAGTTTTAGTTTAAATCCTACAAAGTTTTATACCTTAGCGTTCTATGTCAGATTTTGAAATAGTTTTAAATTAACTCTGATTTTGGCAAAATACAAGTTTTTATTTTTTTGTAAAATGTTGATATTTTTGACTAGTTACGCATCCAACTACAAAGTAACTACCACTAACTACCTTCCAATTAACTCGACATGCTTTCTACATGCCGATGTCCTACGAAGGGGTGAATTGACTCCATTCTGCATTACTATTCTACAGTTGCGTAGCGAGTTCTGCGTTGTCAACTACTTGTGAACTACGTAGCTAATGCTAATATAATAATTATTATAATATATTTTTTGGGGTTAAATTCAAATTTAAATAAAACAGTATATACGTATTTAGTTAAAATAAAACTAAATATATGAATTAATGCGGTTTATTTATTAGTAATTATTATATAGTAATCATTTTGTTATTTCAGATTCAAGTCGCGACGAGTTACTAAAAAGCAGGGTAATCCCAACAACAGCACGACAATCCTGCCAAAAACTGGATGATTGGTCAGGTTTTGACATAACCGAAACCCCCAACTTGTTGACTCAACAAGTTTATCACAAAGTCTAAATCAATATTGATGGTTTACAACATTATCGGTTAATTATTGTTTTGTCGTATACGCCATTTATTTTTTTTCGAGTTGATATTATGTCTACAGGTTTTTGTGCGTTCTCTTTCCGAATCTGTTGTCAGATTTTTGATGTAAGTATCGTATCATTACTGTGATGGTTACCCTAATTTGTTTGTATATCCCCAAAAATTGCTAGTTGGTAATAGTGGTATAGTTGTTAATATTGGTATCTCCGTTTCGACGAGATATCAGCCACTCAAGTTTTCGTTTTAATTCCTATTTCATAGAATAACTGTGTACTTTTTCCACACTTGCTTACGCCAACTCAGATACTAACACAAATCTTCGGTTGAATATTTGTGATAATGAGATAGTGGGAGAGAAGATTACATGAGATTATTATTTTTTCAGCTGTAATACCGTAGTTATGAAACTACTGTCCAGTATCTAGTTACATTGTCGGTGATATTGCAACAAAAACGTAAGTAGTTGGCGGAATTACTGACTACGTAACTGGTGATTTAGTGGAAATAGCTACCATCAAAACTGGCTGGTATTGTTTGGATATACATATATTAAGATACATCAACGCAATGAAAATCATTTCATTAACCTGGAAACTTTCGCCACTGCTACGAATATGTTTCATTACTGTTCCAGTGTTGCGGTTAATATGTTTCATTGATTTAATTTAGTCATCCCTATATGAATGATGCCCAACCATTAACATCAATAACCCTTTATTGCCCATTTTATAATATTTACCACTTTCCTATTTCGTAGAAAAATTCAAATTTATTATTTTTATTTTGACAAATGGCGCATTGTTGCTGAAAAGCTAGTAAACATTGAAACAAAAACAGAGTTTCCCTTATTTAATACAAATCAGTTTCGACGCAGCAACTGTTTCGTTTTGTTAACTTTAAATGTTTGACTAAATACAGTAACAAACAAATAAAATATTGAAAAAAGCAAAGATGCCTAAATCTCAAAGCTGAACAATTAAGGCTCAGTTAGACTACAGACAGATTTTGACACTCGTAAAAATTTTCTGACACAACATTTTGAACTAGTGTTTACACATGTCAAAATATTTTGTCAGAAAATCTAGTCAGTATTTTCTGACAGCATTTTTTTAAATTTCATCAGAATATTTTGAAAGCCGTTTACACTACTGACATATACTGTTTGTGTTTACTGACCAAATTCTGACAATTGTTCTCAGCTGTTTTTCAATTGCTTTATCCACACATGATAGCAAGTTATTGTGTTTATAAAAATAAAGTTATACATACAATACAATTGTACAAAATACAATTTGTACATTTATAACACATCATTCATTGTAAAAACTTTCTTAAACTACTTACCAACTCACTTTTGCAAGTACTTTATGATTTTGTAAAGCCAAATAACAAAACACCAATCAGCTGATTTATTTACAGTGAAGGGAGCCGAGGCAAAACTGACGGTGGCGGCGGTGCCTGAAAAACCCTCCTCGACGGCGGCGGATTAAGCGCTAAGCCGATTTAACAGTTGTGAAATTTGGTACAAACTTGGTTAATTTTCATGAATGAGTATGATAAATATTGCCACCTTAAATTCAAACGGACGTAACCACCCTTTTTTCTTTTTATATGAGAATCATTTGCATGTAAGGTATTATCGGCGGCTGAATTCGGCGGCGGCGTGGCCTCGACTCCTATCTGTTCATTTACTGACATAAGTCCTGTCTGTTTACTGCAATATTGTACAATATTGTACAAAATGTTGTCTGTTTTCTGCAAAACTTTTGCAACGAGAGAGCCAAAGAGAGAATTTTTTTTTGATAGAGAACTTGCAAAATGTTACTGGAGGAATTTCTTCTATCAAGATTTTGCAAGTTCGATCAGCTGTTTTTTATTTACATTTTGATTGCAATATATTTGTGTGAAAAAGAAGAATAAAGTTGAAATTTAACAATGGCAGAGGTAAGTAGTTAGAATTGTGTTGATTTTTAACGTTTATAATAAATTATAATAAACAAAACATTTTACTTCATGCTAGAAACGTGCAAATACACAGTGCGACCGTGCGACACATATGCTAAAATTCTTTTGCTTTGTTATTTCAATTGTTTACACACCGATCAGCTGTTTTCTTGCAATATTTCACAAAATGTTGTCTGTTTACTTTTTGGAATAGAGAGAAAAAAGAGCGTAAACTTTTTTTTACTCTCTGCAAAAAGTTACTGGATAAATCTTGCTGGAAAAGTAAACAGACAAAGCTATATTTTGACAACATGTTGTCAAAATACTGACAGTCGTCAGAATTCTGTCAGAAAATTTTGATGACTGTTTACACGACGTCAGTATTTTTGTAAAAAAATTTTACAAGAACGTGTCAGAAAATTTTGTGTCAGTAAATTCTGACATGTACACGTTACTGACACATTTTGAAGACAAATACTGACAATCTGTCAGTAGTGTAACTGAGCCTATACATTACAAAATGGACAAATGACCAATTCGTTGCAGAAACAACAATTGAGTTTGCTGGAGTAACGCAACGATGATCATTCACAAAATCTTGTAAAACATGCTATCGTGGGGAGTAATCGTCTTTATTTCAGTGAACTGATACCAATATTTTAAGAAAATAATTTAAAACATATAGAATACCCTACTGCAAGAAAAGCTTGCTAAATTACACTTTTTTGCTAAACTATTCTACTGCAATCTTTTAGAAATTTCCCGGGAGTCCCGGATAAAGTGTGAATTGAAAATGGACGAAATGGCGGGAATTCCGGCCCAGCATTCTCTAGTTATAATCAAATTATATTATCTGACTTTAAAATACGTCAATACAAATTCGTTGAAAATTACTTTAAAATGAGTACAACTATATTTGCATCTTAGACTTGTTGGAACCGAACTGAATAAAGGTACACAAAGTGTTCCTTAATTTGCGTTCAATATTCACTATACTCATAGTTCAATATATATTTCAGTTCAATAAAGTGTATCTATTACTAGTAGAACTCGACTTGAAGTAAGGAAAAAAAATTCATCTCTGTGATATAAAGGGTCTGCCATCTAACGTTTTTTTTTCAACTAGTGCATATTTTGTTAATGGTAACACTTAGCTCATGTCTGATTTGACAGACAATTAGTTTTATCCTTCCGCTGAACGAATATGGTTGTGTATACGCTTGAACAACGCTGGGAAATATTGCGACAATACTTTGAAAATCAAGGTAATATTGCAGAATGTGTGCGAAAATTTCGTAGGGATTTTGGAAGAAGAGAAGCACCGTCAGCTCCGTATGGTCGTTATCTTGTAAAAAAAGTGAAAGAAACTGGCATCCTCATCGATAAACCATAGCGTGAAAAGCCAAAAATAGTACGTACACCCGAGAATATTGCTGCTGTGGAAGAAAGTGTGCGTGAACCGCCATCAACATCAATTCTTAGTGCTTAAATGTTGGACTTAAAAATTGGATGCTTAAAAATTGGACCGATCGTGTAGGATACTGCATGGCCAGCCGAGGCAGCCATTTGAATGAAATTATTTTCCATTATTAACCGGAAGGATTGTACTTTCAAATAAAAAAAGAAATTTGAGAAAATATTCAGTATTTTTTTTTATAGCATTTTCAAAAAAAAAAAGTTATTTGGCGGACCCGTTAGTAAAAAATGTACCTCAAAGCAATGCAACAATGTGAGTATGCAAGAGGAAAAGAAGAACATAGTGGAAAAGAGCCGTCTGTGTTGGAATTATGGGCCTTTCAGTGTGTGTTGATACTTAGGGATCTCCGATCATTACTAATTCGCATGTGTAAAATGCACAATGCAGTTTGTTTATATACGATGGATGACCAACCGATGGTATCAAATCAGGTACAGTAGTTAGGCATCTCATGATGAACTTGTCACGGAGTTCGAAACTAGTGCTTAAACTGAATTGTATAAGATTCCAACAAACCCCAACCAGACCTTGCAAGCTTTAAGTATGAATTTCTCATACATTAACTAAAACTAACAAAATCAGTCATTAAATTCAGATTCAACAACATTTATGTTTGATGAAAAAATATGCCTACCATTTAGTTTAAAAAAATTGGGCTTCCTATATTTCAGTTCAAACGAACTTATATTAAGTTCAAAATATTTCCCCGAGTAAAATGTTCCTAAACAACAATAGCCTCGTGTTTTCGTCCAGTATATACTGATCGAAAAGAACACATCGCCTTTGAGCAAAATTAATTTGACAGCACTTTTGTCGACTGTCAACTGTGGCAGTTGAAAATTAGAAATATTTGAACATTTAGCCGAATGTTTTTGTTTCTTTATTGGTCACAGCCAGAGCTTCTGCCCTAGAGCATAAATTTTTGCCTACAAATCGATAGAACGTGAGTTCAAATCTCAGAGAAGGCACAAAATTAAAATATTTTTTTTGAATTATTTCTCGTAATAATTACTCAACTTTTTACTAGCAATATCATTTACTAGCAATATTAAAAAAATAAAAATAGTTAAAAATTAAACATAAAATTAAAAAGATGTGCGACTTAACTAGGATTCGAACCGAAATCTCGCGGTTGTTGGTTGCATGTGTTACCCATCATGCCACCTTTGAATTTGAAATGGCGAGACAATACTTGAGTACAGTAAAATTTGAGTCTGTCTCAGAGAACGCAGAAAATCTTGAAACTAAAAAATGTTTACAAGTTCACATTTTCGTTTATTTTACTTTTTTTGAAACCCGACAACTCTACTAACCACTGCTCGACTTATAGTGGAAACTTATCGACTGTAACGTACATATTCACTTTTCTTTTGTATGAGGAAACGCGTATACTGGACGGAAAGAACGAGGCTAATATTGCCTACAATTTCCATCAGGTGTGTTCAAAATATGTACGGGTGTCTGGTGGCAAATTTATATTTTTAAATACGATTATTTCAAAAAGTAATAAACGGTGCGGAGGGAGGATGGCGCCGTTGGAATTATCGATTGTGCGGATTTGTCAGTTGTGCATCGTGCGTTCGCTGTGGAGACATTTTTTAAGAGTAATGATTCTTACGTAATTGCTCGTCGACAATTTTGTTCAAAGTTCGGTATTCGGCGAATAAGTGATGGACCGAGTGTAAATTTAATTCGCTCGTGGGTGCAGAGTTTCCGCGCAACTGCTTCGTCTATGAATGTCCCACGGCCAGGGCCCAGTCGATCTTCAAGCACTCCCGAAAACACTGCACTGGTTGAAAGCAGTTTACGTGAAAATCCGCAATTTTCAATACGGAAAAGAGCAGCCTCACTGGGACTTCCAAGAGCGATTATTCATGAAATTTTAAAAATGAATCTGAAGTTCCATCCTTTTAAAATTCAAATCGTTCAAGAACTGAAAGAAAGTGACTTTGATTTACGCAAACATTTTTGTGAAACGATGTTGGAGCTTTTACGTACTGTAAATTCCATTTTTTTGGAGCGACGAGGCTCATGGTCTAGAACTAGAACCCGCAACCCTCGATAGAAACATCAAAAACCATTGCATTGACCAAGGGTAATTGTTTGGTGTGCCTTATCCACGCATGAGATAATTGGACCATTTTTTTTTCGAAAATTCTCGATACCAGGCTACGAATGCCAACGGCGAAAATTATCGACGCATGATTACGGAATTTTTTTTGCCAAACCTGCGAGCTCATCCATCGTACTCTTCACACACGTAGTTTCAGCAGAATGGAGCGACTGCACACACAGTCAGAGCTTCGATGAATTTGCTTCGGGAAAATTTCCCCCAAAAACTGATCTGTCGCTTTGGGGACATACCATGGCCACCGAGGTCGCCCGATCTAACTCCCATGGATTTTTTTTATGGGGGTACGGGTACCTCAAAGAGAGGGTTTATAATGACAATCCCCAATCTCTTGTGGCTTTAAAGGAAAATATTCGTCGAGAACTCAGCTCAATCGAACCAAGTTTACTTCAGCGTGTGGCGCAGAACACATGGCTCCGTTTTGAACAGTGTATTCAACTCGACGGAAAACATCTGGATGACGTACTCTTTAAAAAATAAAATCCGCATTTCCATTCCATCGTTCAATGCTCTTAATAAAACTTTGTGTCAATTATTATGTTTTTTATTTAAGTTTGAAAATATAAATCTGCTACCAGACACCCTGTACAATAATGTTTAAAATTTTCAAATCAAAAGAAATATTTGAAAAGGTAAGTTGAATAAAATTTTTGTTTACTTCAGTGCTGTGGAGCCGGAGTCTGGGCTATTTGCCTAAAGTCGGAGTCCGAGTTGGAGTCGTAAAAATGTAGAATACAAATTCGTGTCACGCGGACATCTCAAGTTTCGAGTTCCAATTTTGGAAGGTTTGTAATCAATGAAACATATTTTATTATTCACTACTTTTCGTAGAGTAGTCGTGGTAAAAATTCGGAGTCGTTGTTATAAAAACGTGTCATCAAGGAGATTTATTTTCCGAAGCCGTAGAAATTTCAGACAAATTGTAGCGATTTATTAATATTTTAATTAATTAATTTTTATTTTTTATTAATTTTTTGCTGGTAAAAATTTAAACATTTAAATCTCAGGTGTGTTTCTTGCCCACTGTCATTTATAACATCCTCTCCGGCTAAACGTGTATTCACTCTGTTACAGAGGATTTAAACGATAGATTAAGAATGCACTGTAATTGTGTAGGTTTGGAAGACAACACCACTACCACTCTAATAATTCGATTTCGTACGAGAATATCCTATAAACATTGCGGTGTCCCATTGACAGAATTGGCGCCTCACGTACTAAACACATTAGGAAGACATTTATCATTATTAACCAGAAATAAAATACGAAAAGTTTGTAAAATATTTGCAAAGTTATAAAATATTTGCCACACGTATGCGTACATATTTCAAGGAAGAGGAAAATGTAATAGCAAGCTTACATATCGTACAATATTGAAAGATACACAATTATCTGCATATAAGTTGTAAAATTATAGATAAGATATCTTGGAGGTTTTTCAATAGTGTTTATTATCTTCCACAAATCTAGCTAAGTATTATATTCGTCCTTAAATAAAATTGTTTGATACTTTTAGAATTAATTTGCCCTGAATAATATTAAATTACCAGACTTTAATATGTAACCATATGGCATAGACAACAATAATGTCATCAACAAACCGGAGGTGGTGATTTGTGCACCTGTCATCGGGAATACGCCAAATTCACAGAAATTCGGAGGACGTGTCCATGACAAATGTGACTCGATCTGAGCTTAACAATATAGGTTTCACATCTGAATACTGTGAATCCGTAAATGCAGTGAGCGACAGCATAACTCAGCTCACACCAATGGGTTGTATGAATAAAAATTAGAAATAACTTCAAGCCAAGAACTTTGACCTAAGAAAACAATAAAGCCTTTTCTTAATTTGATATGATAGTTACTATTTATATTTCGGGAACTGGAAATATTAGTGTTGCCAGAGGCAAAATGGAACTTCTATTGGAAAGTTTGAATTTTTTTTAGCATAAACATAAATACTCGTAGTATGTTATTTAGTATGATATTTATTTACAGTGTCTTGAAAAATTCATCTCGGTCAAAAATGGAGTTAAGCCTTGAACATTTTCGCGCGAGTGTCTCAAACAACTCGTTTCGACTTTTAGTGATGACGCACCATCAAAAACCACTGTAAATCTCTGATACCAAGAGTTCAGTCTCGGATGACGTTCGCTCCAGGTAGAATTTTGTGAAGGTCGTCCAAAATCGGTTGTTCATTTCACAAAACAGCAATCGAACGTGTGGGCCATTCTTCGGCCGAATGGGTCATATGCCTACTGTTCCGCTTGGGCAACGTAGGATGGAAGTCGTCGAAGAAATTCGTAAAACAAGCCGCCAAACACGAATCATTCTCCATCATGACAATGCGAGCTCTCACACATCTGAAACAGGTGAATTTTTGAGCAGTCTAAAACATCGAATTGATGACTCATCCTCCGCACAGTCCTGATTTGGTACACAATGACTTCTTCTTGTTCCCGAAAATCGAAGGTAAACTGCGTGGTCAACTATTTACGAGCGCCGAAGGAGCATTTGAAGGTTCAAAAAAATTGCATTTGGAGCATTTGAAGGAATGGAAAAACTGCAACAAAGCCATTTTCATTTAAAAATGTTTGTTATTGTTTGCTATCCCCATAGTATAAATAGTAACCCTCGTCTCAACAAAAAATTACTCTTCTTAGTCGAGTTGAAAAATTCGAAATAAATATTTGCAAAACTTCAAATGTGTCAAATTAGTAAATTTTTCAAATGAAAAAATACAGAAAACAACATTAGAAATTGTGTTATTGTCTACAAAATTGAGGGAAATCGAGCACCGTTCACAACAAACAAAAATATTGTTAAATATAAGAATTAGAACAATTACAAATATATGTGCACGCGGGCCTATGACACTGACAGTCTTCAAAAAACTAGGTACATCTAAGTATAAGCAAGTCTAGATACTAACCATTAGCCATGGAAACGCTTCTCAAAACATCATTCGGCACCGATGTTAAACTCTCTTAGTTATCGAGTTATCGGGGCATAAAGTTCAAAAATTTGGAACAAATATGTCAAAATAAGAGCAAAATATTAAGCGAACCACAGACTTGTCATTCATGAGCATGAACATCAGCTATCGTTGGTGTTTATTGTTGGTTTACCGCCCATCCTGATGCCAAATAAAAATTTAATCACAGCTGTTCGCATCACTGTCATGTTCACAAAATTTTTTGCTAACATTTTTGCAAATTCATCAGTTAAGTAAAAAGTTATCGACTAAACTCATGCTCGTGAATGACAAGTGTGTCTTTCGTTTTAAGTATTTTGTTCTATAACTGTCTTAATTATCGAGTTATCCGGACATAATATACAAAAATGTTGGAAAAATATGATTTTATAATTGCTTTTTGAAGAGAGGGTGTATGTAATAAGACGGAAATATTTAATAAAATTTTTCGATAACTCCGTTAGTTACCGAGTTATCGAGAAATATTTTTATTGTTGAAAATAAACCATAATATTTTGGTAAGAAAAGATTTTTTATAGTAATTTGAAAAGTTTATAATGGGGTTTCCTAAAAGGTACTTCAAATCTTTGAATTTAATTTGTGAACGCACTATTTCACTGATCGTCTAACTGTTACTTTCCTTTTTTTCAGTAAACTCAACATTTTCATCATGGTACAGTACACGAACGAACAACGTAAGCAAATTATAAAAATGTACTACCGAAATTCGGAGTCGGTGACTGCAACTTTAAGAGCGTTAACTCCAATTTTCGGTCGATATTCTCTCCCTAGTAAGCAAGCAAAAACAAGTTTAGTGTCTACATATTCATTGTGTGATGCTGCCGTGCCAGTGAGACCACCGGTTGGTCGGAGTGACGAAAATATCGAATATAATATTGGGCATCGCCAAGGCCACGGTATGACGAATTTTGCGTAAAGATCTTTGTTTACTCCCATACAAGTCTCAAGAATTGAAGCCGATGGGTTGGGTTCATCAATGGGTTCGTCAATAAGCAAAATATGCATTATTGGTTTGGTGAAAATCCACATGTGCTTCATGAATCACCACTTCATCCACAGAAAATAACTGTTTGGTGCTGTTTGCATGCCGGCGGCGTCATTGGACCATATTTTTTCGTCGATAATAACGATCGTCACGTTACTATGAGTGGCGATCGTTATCGAGCCATGATTACCGATTATTTTTGGCTCGAATTGGAAAATATGAACTTGGACCACATGTGGTTTCAACAGGACGGTGCCATAAGCTACACAGCACACGTTACAATCGATTTATTGAAGAGTAAGTTTGGTGAGCGTGTTATCTCATGAAATGTGCCAGTCAATTGGCCGCCTCGTTCGTGTTGGACTTTTTTTCTTTTTCTTCAAGGTCTTCTCCACCACCTGCGTACACACAGAGAAGAGATTCGTTGTCACAACTATATTTACAGCCAACTAAAATTTGGCGGTTCATTGGACTATCACTATATTCTGTTGTGAATACCAATAATTGTGTTCAGTGTCACCAAATGTTGTGCATATCAAATGATTTGTAATTCAGGTTTGGTTGCAAGAACTGAAATATTTAGTTGAAGCCACAGGAACAATAAATAAATGTGATTTGTCAATCGAGTTTTAGTTCTAGCAATCAAATTTTCCTGTAGTGGTGAATATTCAATTAGTTGGATGAACAAAAAATGTAAAAACTAATTCGGTTGTACCAAATAATATACGTGAAAGCTCTCCTCGCGGACAGCTCTTATAGCCGGACAGCTCTCTTAAGCGGACAAATATCTTGGTCCCAAAATTGGCGCCTTGTTTCAGGAAAAAATTATGCTCTTGTAAGCGGACGCTCCCTTGGACGGACGCGGATACTTTTTTGGTATCAAACATCTCCCATTAGCGGACAACAAAATTGTGAAAACATGATTTCAAACAATTTTTATTGTCGAACTGAAGGGTTTTTCAACAGAGACGCTACAAAAGTAAATCGATAGAGACAGCAAACGACGCCATATTTTTCCCCGCTCTTTTGACATTTCTGTTCAGTAATGTTTGCCATTTCATCATGGAAAGATATACGAGCCAACAACGAGTCGAAATTATTAAAATTTACTACCGAAATTTGGAGTCAGTGGCCTCAACTTTAAGAGGCCTCAACAATCAGCGATGAGGCTCATTTCTGGCTGAATGGCTTCGTCAATAAGCAAAATATGCGTTATTGTTCAGACAGCAATCCACACGTAATCCATGATTCATCATTGCATCCCGAAAAAATTACGGTTTGGTGCAGTTCATGGGCCGGCGGCATCATTGGGCCGTACTTCTTCCGTGCTGATCAAGACCGGCACATTACTGTGAATGCGAATCGCTACCGTTCAATGATAACCGAATATTTTTGGCCCCAATTGGATAATATGGACTTGGAGGACATGTGGTTCCAACACGACGGCGCCACAAGCCACAATCAATTTATTGGAAACCAAGTTTGGTGAACGTGTTATCTCACGAAATGGCCCAGTCGATTGGCCGCCTCGGTCGTGCGATTTGACGCCATTAGATTATTTCCTGTGGGGCTACGTCAAGTCCATGGTCTATGCCAACAAGCCAGCGACGATTGATGAACTTCGTACGAATATCGAACGTGAAATTGCAGCAGTATCGGCCGATTTAAGCTTGAAAACCGTCGAAAATTGGGTTCAGCGTCTGGACTTCTGCAAGCGTGCCCGTGGTGGCCATGCAAAAGAAATCGAGTCCATACATAATGGCATCGAACGTACTTTCACAGGAATAAAGAATTTCATTGGTATCTAAAACCGGTTTTGTTTTATTTAAAAAAACTTTTGTAGCGCTCTTATTGAAAAACCCTTTAAAACAAAGTATAAACGATAAATCAACTAACAACGCGTTCATGCATCAGACAAATATGTAACTATGTGATTTGATCTGTGATTCCCCTGTTTTGACCATAGACAAAAAAAAATGTGTCAATTTTTCCAGCAACAAAAATAATTTTGAAGTTTTTTATTCAGTATGTGTCATTCAAGTTCATGATTTATGAATCTAAATTTGTTTACGTGAATAATTTAATTTTAATGTTAAAGGCTTGACAAAAAACAATGGTTTCCCGTTACATCTCCCATGAAGGGATTAGGGAGAGCTTCTCACAACCAGTGAGCTGTGCGCGATCTAGTTTTACACTCACTGATTGGGACCTACACTTTTACACCGGTTCCGAACGGTATTTCGAGATGCTTTTTCGTGGCTAAATACTCGATAGTTTCGCCGTCACGTTCTCATGGACAAGAGCCGCGCGCACTACCATTGAACCACCGACGGCCACAATACCGGCATGACAATACTATGTATTTATTAATATGTCATTTATAGAACGTGGATATTAGTACGTATTTAAATATACAAACTTATAACAAATTGGTGAGAAATGTAGTTACATATTTATTTCCTTGTGTTCTTTTTATTTGTCCTGAAAACGCTCTATTAGCCGGACATCTCCCTTAGGCGGACAGAATCGCTGCGACCGTCAGTGTCCGCTTAAGAGAGCTTTTACTGTATTAGTATGCTAGACTAAAGTAATTACTTGAATTTAATGGCTGTCGGAAACATTTGGTTGCTTTAACTCCTTATGAATTTTATAGAAAAAAAGTTAAAAAAATAACTTTTTATTAAAATTGTGTATTTTATATTTAAATTTAAACAAAATTATTAATATTTGTAATCAGGGTGCGTATTTCGTGCCCATTTTTTTTTATCGGAAATATGAAACAATTTCTATATCTCGAAAACGGAGCGTCCAATCGAATAACAAATACAGACAATCTGGACAAATTTCACCAGCGTATTCCTTGGCTCATTTCATGAAAATATGTCCATATACGACCATGTCCATATACGAAATGGCAGCGGTTTGAAAATTTTCGGATTGGTGGTCGGAGGGAACTAGGGTAAAATTGCTAAGTTCTGAACCAAATCTTAAACGTCTAATTTACAAAAACAAAGAAACAAAATTTTTTTGCATTTCAGTCAAATAGTCATAACTTTGGAACTGGAAGACCTCTGGGCTTTGTTTGGTTAATTTTGGAAAGGTAAGAGGTGGGGCTATTTTTTAAAAGAAAAATAATAAGTTATCTGCCATCTGGATGAGAAAATTGAGGTTATGTGCACGTTCTTATGTCTTTTTTCCCCACATTTTTTTTTTGAAACCTCCGTATCTCGGCGATTTCACTTTATTTATTGATTCTGAAAGGTATCGTAAAATCCTTTCTAACAAGCCCAAAAACAAAAAATCCGACCACTGGTTCAGAACTTAGGAATTTTCTGAACATTTTCAAACCGCTGCCATTTCGTCCCCTTGCATTTTCTGGGATGGTCGTAGATGGACATACATATATTCGTGAAATGAGCAAAGGAATGCGCTGGTGAAATTTGTCCAGTCGTGACAGAACCACCCTATATAATGACATAATAAGATATTACCTATGGGTCAGAAAAGAACTGAAACTCACGACAAAATTCACAGGATCTTTAGTAATTCAAATACGAATGGAGACGGATATTCGGCAAGTTTGTAAAAGAGAATCAATCCCTACAGAGACATACAGAAGAATATGGAATTGTATTCGATCATACTAGGAAAGACGCTGAAATCTGATGAAAAGATATAAAATGCTATAAAATAATTAAAATTTTGAATTAAAAATGTTAAGGAAACTTCCGCAAAGCTTTCTGATATATGTAGTGCAACTGTAAAAAACACCACGAAGTGTACTTGCGAGAAAGGCCGCAGAGTTCCGAAAAAAGAGTGGTACTTTCTAATAGATCAAAGAACAGCCAGAATAACAATTATCATTGGTTCGATTAAATCTAAAAATTAAATAAAGAATAGAGAAATTTTGGGAAAGAATTTTTCTTCGCAAGCGCGCCGTCAACAGCCGTTATGTTCTCAAGCTGGCAGTCTTATATTGGCTGATATTATGGAGTTTTACTTATCGCAACCAGTCTCCTGTCAGTCAGTTGAAGAAAACAATAATTCTTTAAACCCAGACCCACCACATAAAATAATGTCCTTGGAATGTACTCAGCCAGCTGCGAAACAAATGTCAATTGCATTACCGTGTTTTGCTCTCGCGTATGAACAGGAGAATCTGACAGATATGCAGCATTTTAGCCTCTGACCGGACGTATAGGTGGTGGCAGTAATTTGAAAAAAATTATTTTGATAAAAAGTGGCAACCTTATAAAACATGTGTTTGAAGTTTTAAGGCGCCACGTTGTTTAGTACTTTTATTTGAGGTTTTTTGGGATGCGTATGGCATAATTTTTATTGATTATCTTCAGAAACGAAAATCCATCAAAGGCGAATATTATGCTAATTTATTGGAGTGTTTAAGTCTTGAAATTGTGGAAAAAAGTCCACATTTGGCAAACAAGAAAGTGTTACTTCATCAAGTCGTTTGTCGATTGCCAAAATTAATGAATTAAAGTTCGAAGTGGTTCATCACTCACCTTATTCTCCAGATTTAGCTCCCCCGGAATATTTTCTATTTCCAAACTTGACAAAAAAAAATGGCTCGGTGGGAAAAGATTTGCAACGGCTAGTCTAAGGAGTTGGACAGGTCTTACTATAAACAGGATATCGAGTTAATGGAGATTATGTTGAAAAATAAAGAAAATGTTTCCCAACTATTTTGTGACTTCTTTGTTAGGTCGGTATCATTGCAAAGTTGTGATCGAATAACATAACGCCCTGGTTTCAGAACCCAACAGTGAATATTTTGGACACACTACATGTGATACAGGACCTGTCGCAAACAGTTCAATTTTATTAGGGTTATAAAACATGGGAGTAAATTCCTCTACTTGCATTCGTACAACACTTCAGCTGTTGGTGGACTTGGGGATTATGTTATAAAGCTCCGTACGCCGGCAAAGCTAATGTTGTTGTGAATAATAATACAAATTCCAACAATGTGTAAACCGTAGATAGTTATATTATGTATTTGTGATTATGATTCCAAAGGTTGGTAAACCGCTCGAGAAAAAATAAAATAAATAAATAAAAATAAACGTGAATTCTTACAGACCGATAAGCCTCCTTCCAGTGTTGGGCAAAATAATTGAGAAAATTTTGCTTAAAGGCCTTTCAGTGATGTTGCTACTTAGGGATCTTCGATCGATACTAATTTGCACATGTGAATTGCAGAATTGAGTTTGTATATATACGATTGATGATCAACCGATGGTATCAATTCAGGCACAGTAGTTAGGCTTCTGATGATGAACTTGTCACGGAGTTCGAAACTAGTCATGCCAGTGAGTGTGTCTTGAACTGAATTGTCTATTATTTCCAACAAAAAAAACCAACCATTTTTCAATTCGAAAAAATGTACATGACTTGTAAGCTTGTAGTATGAATTTCTCATACATTAACCAAAAACTAACCAAATCGGTCAACAGAATTCAAATTCAAATAAATGGAACTGACACTAGCACGGTCTTTAAAAATGCCATACCACGGAAAATACAACTCTGTGATATTGATTAAAAACTCACCTCAAGGCATTGCAACAATGCGAGAATGCATGAGGAAAAGAAGAACATGTTGGAAAAATTCTGTCTGTTCTTGTTGTTGGAATTATACGCCTTTCAGTGATGTTGATACTTAGGGATCTTCGATCGATACTAATTCGCACAGGTGAATTGCAGAATTGAGTTTGTATATATACGATTGATGATCAGCCGATGGTATCAATTCAGGCACAGTAGTTAGGCATCTGACGATGAACTTGTCACGGAGTTCGAAACTAGTCATGCCAGTGAGAGTGTTGAACTGAATTGTCTATTATTTCCAACAAAAAAACCAACCATATTTCTAACCAAATCGGTCAACAAAATTCAAATAAATAAAATAATGTAGCGTATACTTTGAGCCAAACACATAAGTCGTGACCATCAATTTGGTTTCAGGGACAAACCCCCAACAATACTACAGGTGAACAGGACGGTTATAACAATAAGGACAGCATTTGAGCAGAAAAATATTATTCAGCAGCGTTCTTAGACATCAGGGAGGCTTTTGACAAGATTTAGCATGAGGGCCTACTCTACAAGTAAAGGAAAATATACCCTACCGCTATTATGAACTACTACGAACCTACGTAGAGTGTAGATACTTTTATGTTCAACTCAATAATAGTCCAACGAATTTATTTGAAATTAAATTTGGCATACCACAAGGAAGTATTCTCAGACCTTCCCACTTGCGACAACACCGTAACATTCGCAGACAACACAGTACTATTGCCAACACACCATGACCCAACAACGGGAACACAAAACCTGCAAATCCAATTGAATAAAATCAGAACTGGTGCCAGTCGTGGAAACAACCAACTCAGTGCATGTAACTTTCACGCTGAGATCTGGAAAATGCCCACATGTACTAATGGGCAATACAAAAATACCCCAATCGGATAGTTCTAAATATCTTGGCATTCATTTAGATAGACATCTAACATGGCAGAAGCACAAAAAGGAAAAGAAAAAGGCAACAACTTGGTATTAAACTAACGCCTATGCACTAGCTCATTGACCAAAATTCTAAACTTCTATTGGACAATAAGCTACAACTGTACAAAACAACTATGGTGCAGAGCTATTGGCCTGGGCATCAAAAACGAACATCGAAATTATCCAAAGAGATCAATAAAAATGTCTACGGCTCATCGGTGATGCACCCACCTACGTGAGAAACTAATTTTCTTCACAGAGACTTCCAAATAAATATTGTTCAACAGGAGATCCACAAAATCAACGAACGTTACGCTTTAGGACTGTCTTAGCACGTAATCTTCTAGAAGTAACTTCACAAAGCAGTAGACTTAAAAGAATTTCAAACTCAGGCATCTAGTCAGCCAGCACTGCACACTGGGACAGATTTAAAAAATGACCGGACAAAATTCCAAACATCGAAGCAGTAATCCAGATAAAATAAGTGACTTAAGCAGTTGCCAATTAACCACTGAGGTCGAGAATTAACTGTTTTGAAGGTTCCATGCACGTTGCTGATCAGCCAAGGGGCCCAAAGTTGAGTATTGTTTCAATACATGCATGCAGGCTAATTTTGGGTTGCTTTTAGTAGATGTGTGTTATATGAAGGTTATGTTTCTTTTTGTTTTCAACTTTTTTTATTTATTTTGTGTTATGAGAGCTACGAAATTGTATATTAAGTTAATTTAATTTACTTAAGGTTACTAGTTCAATTGCAATGAAAGTAATTGACTAAAAATATTACATTTTTTAATCTTTTGTGGACCGACAAAAATTATGGTCAACTGGGATCAGCGCGCGATTTTCACTTCTGAACACTTCAGACCCTAACCGAAGTCAGTGATTTTATTTCGTTACCCTTTACTACCATTTGCTGAAGAAAATTTTTTTTTTAAACTTTGGTCCAGTTTTTGATTTCATATTTAAATATAAAATACTTGTGTAAAAATTAATTTGTTTCAGAGTAAAGTTATTTAGGTCTGGAATTTAGGTCTGGCAATACCATAAAATGTCGAACTAAAATTTCGGAATTTCAAACTAAAATTTTGAAAGTTCCGAGGACGACGATGATGAAAATGTCGAACGTAATGATATAGATTTTTTTTAAACGAAGTTTTTTTTTTGTGGTCCCAAATAAATCTTGTATGGTTACGAAACAATCTTCTCAAACTTTTTATTTATTTTATAATTCCTAATAAATTTGGTAGAAAAGTTTAAAACGTTAAGCCTTGTTAAGAAACGAAATTTTATGTGAAAAGGTAAAATTACACATGCTCTTCCCTCCGTTAGGTTCGTTATCGAAATCGTGATCGAAAAATGTTTGCCATAAATTGAATCGGGCCATCCAAAAACCTATGAAACGATACCCATAACGTTTTTTTTTAAATTTAACCCCCCGTCACTACAACTAAGACTACAACAAATTCAAATTTGTATATTTTGCTTATTGTCATGTATTAGTTTTGCCAATAATAATAATTATAATTCATAAATAATTGTACATTTCACATATCTTACAATACAGCAGTCCTTATACCATAAATACAAAATGACATTTTTTACATATCACTGGACGAGAAGAAGAATTTGTCAATTTGCGCCTTCGTAACCAACTACTGCCAACGGAATTTCTACAACCGTTAGTTTGAAGTTAGAAGTGCTACAATTTCAAAACTGCATTATCGATTATATGACAACTTCGGTTATTTCACTGACTTGTCAAAGTTTGCGGTTCACGGAAAACAATTGTTTCGCACCCTTATGGTATATGACTGTATGGTATATGGCTTTCACAACTCACCAGACTTTATTAAACAAATGTTGTAATTTGTTTCTAACGCAAACGGTTTCTCAAATCCTATTTGTTGTGCAATACTAATCTGCTTTATTGTACTGACGTTACGACAAGCACACGGTCGTTATCGGCTATTTTCAGTTTGCACCATCTTATCACTAAGAAATTCCTATAAAATACAGGGTAAGAACCGCTACTAACTTGTTGTATTTCAAGTGTGTTAACGGCAACAACCCAAGTAAAAGCTCTCTCCAAGTTATCGATAATTGTTGGACTACGAGTGTATTCGTTTCCATCACAGGTTGTTGTCAACATTATGGTAGGAATTGAATGGTAGGAAAGTCAGCAATGTACACAAGATGGCGCTGTCATCATGTTGAAACAAATGTATCATAAACAATTTGAAACAAAATTAAGTAAACATAATTTTATCCATGGAGTAAAAAGAGATACCCGTAATATATGGTACCAAGAGACAGCTACAGCAATTTTTCTTGGATGGGATATCTTTGAAATTTACTGGAATAGTTGGAGTTCTCATAGAGTCCGGATTTTAGATGACACAACAGATGACATCAAACATAATATGAAAGAAAATGCTTTCTAATCAATGAAACGTCCATAAATATCAGTTAAATGTATTTACTTCCAGTCAGTTATAACTTATTCTTTTATTATACTCTAAGCAGGGACGTGCGGTGGAGTTTTTAGCAGGGTGTTCTCCACATTTAAAAAAAAATTGCATATTCTCAGTTTATTCTGGGATAATATCCCATTTGCAAGTTGTTTTTTATATTTTTTAAATTTTTTTTTATTTTGTTTATATTTTTTAATTTTTTTTTTTATTTTTTTATGTCTCTTTATATACATATATTTTTTGTTTGTATTTTTTATTTATTACTTATTGAAAAAAAAATTATTTTTTTTTCTGTTTTACTATTTTCAGGAGGGGATCACATTTTTATTTTTTTGTAATAATTTTTTGTTTTTCATTTTATTTAAATTGACATTTTTTTATGTATAAGCCAGTTCAACACGACGTGTTTTTTGAATGAAAACATTAATCACATCATCGTAGAAATTTCTTGTATTTTTTAAAAATTTTAAAAAAAAATTAAGGCTAACTCTGATAACAATTCCTCTAACATTTGGTTCCTGGAATAAGTCTTAATTCTCTAAAGTGCTGAAAAAGATCTCTCAACAGAGCTTGTTGATACTGGAATTGTTATAATTAATGGTTGGTGCAATGGTTAGTGTGCGCGGCTCTTGTACATGAGATCCTGGGTTCGAACCCGGCTCTGACCACCTTCAAATTTTTCTTTCGTCGGCGGTCACCTCGCATAGTGACGGCGACACTATTGAGTATCTAGCCATGAAAAAGCTTCTCAAATTACCGTTCGGAATCGGTGTAAAACTGTAGGTCCCAATCACTGAGTGAAAACTGGAAAGCGCACAGCTCAGTGATTGTGAGAAGTTCTCCCCAGTCCCTTCATGGGATGTAATGGGAAACCATTTATTTTTTTATTTATAATTTAACTACTTCAGAAAAAGTATCCGACAATTCAAAATTAATTAAATCACTTGGTGTGTCAAAAACAGCAATGTCATAGAAATACGAATGGGCATAAAACACAACTAATTCGTTTTGTAATTTAATGAAATCAAAAAAATTTCCATAATAATTTTTTAAGCTTTCAAATGCTTCAGTCGGAATTATGTTTTGATAACTCGCATATTTTTTTAAATTTAGCAATTCTACAAATTTTAAATTTTGTAAAGATTTCAATCTAGTTTCCATTTGTTCAAATAGTGTTTCAATTATTTGATTGTATATTTTTTTATACCTCAAATCGAAATTTTCAATGTTTTCTCCACGCTTTAAACTTACTCGAGCAGTAGCGTTCGTCATAATTAATATATTATCAAACTTTGATTTGTTAGCTAATATCGGGTGTTTTTTTTAGGGGTATAGAACTTCGAATTGAAATAAAACACAAGAAAATCGTTTTAATGTCCATCAATTTGGCTTTATTGGAAGGATAATTTAATGCCATTAATGTTTAAATATGATTTTGGGGCATGTGGCCGCCGCGGCTGGCTCGAATAAAGCCAATTCTACAGGTCCAATTTTCAACCACTTTTTCGAGCATATGGGGCCGTATGTCGGCAATAACGCCACGAATGTTGGCTTCCAATTCCCCTAACGTTTCTGGTTTGTTGGCGTAGACGAGCGACTTCACATATCCCCAAAGAAAATAATCCAATGGTGTCAAATCACACGATCTTGGTGGCCAATTGACAGGTCCATTCCGCGAAATTATGCGCTCATCGAATGTTTCCTTCAATAAATCGATTGTGACGTGCGCTGTGTGGCATGTAGCGCCGTCTTGTTGGAACCACAACTCATCCACATTCATGCCATCCAATTCGGGAACAAAATAGTCGGTTATCATGGCTCTATACCGGTCTCCATTAACGGTAACTCCAGCATTATTTCGGAAGAAGTATGGCCCAATGACTCCACCAGCCCATAGAGCACACCAAACAGTCAGTTTTTGTGGATGTAATGGCGTCTCAAGGGTCTCATGTGGATTCTCTTCACTCCAAATGCGGCAATTTTGCTAGTTGACGTAGCCATTCAACCAAAAATGAGCCTCATCACTGAACAAAATTTTGCGATGAAAATCAGCATCGAGATCAATCTCATTTTCGGCCCATACACCAAAATCACGACGCATTGCATGGTCTCGCGGCTTTAATTCTTGCACAAGCTGGATCTTGTAAGGTCGCAAGCCAAGATCTTTGCGCAAAATCTTCCATAAAGTTGATGGACAAAGCTCCAATTGCTGTGCACGGTGGCGAATCGATTCATTCGGGTCCTCTTCAACACTTTGCTCTACAGCGGCAATTGTTTCTTCGGTGCGCATTGTTCGACGTCTCTGCGGATGCGTATTATCACATAGAGTAAACGTAGTGCGAAAACGATCCATGGTTAACCGAATTAATTGCTCTGATGGACGATTATGTCGACCATAAAATGGACGGAGCTTGCGGTAAACTTTGCGAACTGAACCATTATTTTCGAAATAAATTTCCACGATTTGCAAGCGTTGTTCTTTTGTCAAGCTGTTCATGATGAAATGGCAAACCAAACTGAACATAAATGACATTAGAGTTGCCAGATTTGACCACAAAATGCCAGTTTTATCTCTATTCGAAAAACAAACCTGTAAAAAAAACACCCATTATTTGCTCCTTAGTTATTTCAATATGTTCGGAGCAATATTGAATATCAAAAGAGTTTTTTTTGTAGAATATCAAACATATACATCAGTGTATGAAAAAATTTCGTTAAAGGTATTTATCATGAAAAAGTATTAAATGAATCTAACAACTGCATACATCCCCTAGCTTGAACTGCATCCGCACCCCAAAGTATCAGGATCTTCTATCATTTCTTCAAATGCTATTATTAGATCTGAACGATATGTGTGGACTATATTTACAAGTCTAGAGGAATAGTTCCATCTTGTTGTTGCCATAGTAGGTATTCTTCGTTTTACCACCTGGTCGAAGAAATAAGTTCTTTTGGTGGATTGATTAAAAAAAGCAGACAGCCCTGATAATCGCCCTTCTTCCCGTTGTCGTCGTCGACGTCAATACAATATCGACACCATTTTTATTGGCGACTTGAACGCATTTGGAAAAAAAAAATTTTGCGTAATGTTTTAAGAAGGTTGATTTTGGATCATAGACATCAAAAACTTTGTTGTTGTCGACGTGACAATACATTTATAACGTTCTAAAGTTGACACAAATCTGATGACGACGTCGAGACGACAACGGGAATAAGGCCGAATTTTACAAAAAATATTTTGGTTTCTTGTACAAAGTTTACAGATTGCGATAAAACTAAATTTAAGACATGATCATTAATTACTATGGATAAATATAGCATTAGAAAACTGCTCTCTTACTTTAGCCTGTGTGCCATTCAATGCACTAAACATGACAGCCGCGCCATCATAAGTTTGAGCTACCAGCTTCCCTTCCCAATTTTTATGCTTTATTAAATCAATCAATTTTGTGGAAATAGCGTCTGCCGTACGATCATCACTTACGTCCATAAATTTGTAGAATCACTCACTAGCAACACCTTTTTTGTCAACATACCGAAAAATTATTGATAATTGAGACTTTTTGTTTATATCGGTTGTTTCATCCAGCATTACTGCGATAAATAAGGTTTCATTTAACTCTTTTTCGATATTATTTAATATGACTGTACCAATAGAGTTAATTATATCGTTTTGAATGAGGTTGGAAGTGCCTTTAAAAATGGTGGATGTCGATAGATGACGATCTAATTTACTATCATATTTAGCTATTGTCGGAATTTTCTTTTTCGTCGTTACGTCTAAACGCAAGTTTCTATGCCCCAATTATGTCTCGATAATGAAATGCGTTTTTGGTCGTCAAGTAAAACGTCAATTCGAACTTTTCCAAAAGTTTTTAATTTTTCGTTGCATTTGTTGTTTTTTTTAGCCTCTTTTGTTATAAATTTCTAACTAACATATTCACGGAAAAATCTTCAATCAATTGGCGGGTCAAAAGGTAACCAGTGGTGACTAAATAGTTGCCCAACCTTTCCGCTGACGAATAACTAACGGTGCGTTTACACGGGACAGTTTGAGACAAGATAGTCGAGAATATGTATTAGTTGTCACAAAGAGAAAAATTGTTTGTGTGACGTACGCGTCCTGCCAGTTATAAAGACAGTAGAGTTTTAAGCAACCGCCGACACTGTCGTTTCGTTAAATTTCTTGCTCTGATTTTTGTTTCTTCGCTCTTTTTCAATTGTGTTTTGTCTTACTTCTCCAAATTACAATGGAACTGATGTACTCTGAAAAATTTGACATGTACTCATGTTTACATATATGTTTTTATTGTAAAAAAATATTTCAATAAAAATTAGCAAAATTTTCAAATACAAATATATTTCGCAATTTGTAAAGTCGTTTGCGATGTTTTGGTTTTTTCTCAAATTACTACGAAAAGTCACCGATATGGCCGATGGCTGAACTAGTAGAGGTTAACGCAGTAGGATTTGTTGTAATTGTGTGAACCAACAGCAGGCATTTAGTTTTTGTTTCATGACTTCAAATTCAACAGAGATCCATATGAACGAACACAGTAAACAAAAAAGTACAACAACAAAATAAACCGAATGTAACAGATGGAGTCATAAGAAAGTAAAATCAGTTGTTCTATTGCGCCAACCTTTAGTTCAGCCATGATCTGGCCGCTTATGTCAAATCTCTTGCCGAAGTTACTGTCGTTGAAAAATCGGAGACAGCGGCGAGGCAAGTGAGAGAAGTGTAAGTGCGGTAGTAAAAATGTGTGAATGTATTTCTACTGTCGGAGCAAAACTGTCCCGTGTAAACGCCACGTTAGGAAATAATTATAAAAAAATATAACATGATTATCAAAATATTTTAGGGTGTTCAGAGAACACTTCCGCACCTTAGACGGAACGCCACTGACTCTAAGTACCAAGTCCAACCATTGTTTCATCGAATCCCCATGATTTTACCAATATATTTTTTTTTTCGTAGAGTGACTCCATTTTATTTTTTTAAATCCGAAATTATGGAAAAATATTAGAGCCCGAAAAGTAACTTTAACGTGAGTATCCATCACTTGTTTCTAGGTACCTTCAGGTGGAGCCGTGTCTTGGATCTTGGGGGTTCGACCGGCAAAAAATATCCTTTTCGGTGTTCCTATTTTTATACCCTCACCCATAGGGATGGGGTATATATCATTTAATACGTAAAAAAATTTAACAAATAGAAGGAGCCATATTAGAGCCATATCTTTGGACGAAATTCATTTTAGGACTTTTTAAGATGTTTGAGCCATGTCCGTCACAATGAAATTTTGTCAGTGGCTATTATTTGCCAATATTGAGTTTGGGATTGAAAATTGACGTTTGGACCACCCCCCTTCTGTACCTCCCATACAAATCGACACATTTAGCACAAAATCATATTTCTTTCAAACCTTTCTTCTGGTAGATGTGATTAGTTTCAACTCTCACTCCGGTTAATAATCTGTAAATACCTACTTAACTGGAAGAAAGGGACGAGATTGTCACGCCCATTCCGGTACCTCCGATAAATCGCGTGAAACACTTCCGACCTTAATGAAATTAGGTATAAGGCTCCACATTGTCAAACTCTAATCACCGATTAAAACTAGGGCGATTTTGCCTCCCATATACCTCCCACACAAAAGTTGTTTGGCCGTCTGGGTGTTCGGCACGAGAAGTCTCGCAAAATCGAACCAATCTTTCTGAAAGTCTGTACTAGTCAATGTTCAGTCAAACAAAACTCTCCTATGGAAAATGAGCCGTTTTGCCACAACCATTCTGGTACCTCCCATATAAAAGTTGGGCGGATCTATAAGTTTCGTAAACAATATAACTCTCGTAAACTACACCCGATCTTAATAAAATTCGGTACTAGGCAATGTTTTGCTAAAAGCTACTGTGTAAGTAAAAATTGCCTATTGTGCCACGCCCAGTTTCGTAACCGATCTTAATAAAATTTGATACTGATCAACATTTTGGCAACAACTTGCCATGCCCAGTTTTGTAACTCGCATATAAATATTAGGAGGGAAACTAACTAATTTGGGTATTTAATAATATTTAGCGCAGTGTCAATCTGCTATTGAATATGGTCACTTTTGAGTATGGGAGTTTTTTATTTAACAGAACTGCCACGCAATGGATTACTTAGGCTGAGGGTGTGATTAAGTCGGGCCACCCGACTGAATCTTATGTATTGGTTATGTGACTCGTCCACAGAAATTTGTAGGTGTAGCAAGTTCTGCAATTTGTAGATTTCATTTCTTTTCAACTTTCGCACGTCTGGCTCTAGCTCGCCCTTGAACATTTCTGTTAAAAATATTCACAACAGACCGATCACTGAACCCCTGTTCTTCTAGAACAACTACTTAGCTTACTGCTCTTTACCTGGGATGTGTAAATATTTTACTTCGATAAGGTGAAATAATTATAAGTAGATATTTCCTTAAAACTTTCCTTATTATACGTTTGGAACTTCGTTCCATTCATATATTGTCGACTAGTTATCTTGACGCGATGCAGGGGCTTAAGTGTACTTATAGTGGCCGTGCTGGTGGCAGCACTTCTTGTCCTGCACGGAACTCCCATAGGGCCACCCATACCAAAAGAGCACTAGTTTACGAACTAAGAATTACCCTGCCCAGTCTGCTAGCGTCTGTCCGCCTTAATAGGGCGGATACCAGTCAAAATCCACAAGCGTCTGTCCTACATTCGGCAGCTCCGTGGTCTGCGTCTGTCCTGTAGTAGGCGGCAGTTCTTTCTGGTCCATGTAGGTCATATCTCTTCCTGTAGCTTCACTTTTAAGATCAAAGTGAAGGAGTTGTGCCAAGGATCTGAATGGCCTGCAAGTGTTTTTAAAGAAACTGGTCGCTAGCTTCTTCCCTCTGACTACAGGGCACTGTTGGGTTGTAATTTAGTTGCCTTACGGCATACTCGTGGGATCAAAAATGTCACTCAGAGCCCGGCCCATTTTTCAATGTCGTCAAAAATGTTCCCCCGTCTAAACAGTCAATAGCTACAGCAACAAAATTAGACCAGCCCGTTAAGTCAGACGCGACTGTCTCTAAAAACCTAAGACGCAGATGTCCTGCAGATGCTGGGAGGGCACTGTACCAAAAGACGAAGTTCATTCTTGAACAGATTGCCAAGAATGAAGCTAATGACATAGTGCGCGAGGTGGTAAAGGACAATTTGATGATTGCCCTCGACAACACGAAGACCGGGAACTAGCTCCCGTCACAGTCTGGGAATGGAGTAAAGTGGAGTCTAAGCTGTCAGAACTCGTGATGGATCACGTACTGGCAAACACGTGCTCTCCTTTCCCCCATTACGACTCTGGCGAGACTCATCGAGGCTATAGGGTTACTAAATGCATGGACGAGTTCTCATAGGATTCCCTGAAGAATGGAATGATATCAGCCTGAAACTGATCCCAGCGCTGGAAATTCCCCTGAGGCCTTGTGCACGGATTTGGTTACCCAAAATGAAGCGAGAGGGTCCTCAGTTCCTGGAGCGCCTAAGGGTCATGAACCCGACTGTCCCGATGGAAGACTGGTCCGTTATCCGTATAGAGCCACCCAACGACAAGAGCATGAGTCCTTGCTATCACTGACGCTGGCGCCGCCACTCTGAAATAACAGGGGTAAAATTATTCTTCGGCACGAGAGAAGCCAAAGTGAATATATTAGACGCTCCTGATCCAGATGACTCCACCTGGCCCCAATCCAAAAATATAAATAAAAATATATCATATTCCGATCTTGCCTGAGTCTTAAATACTTACTAAAGAGTTGGAGCCAGGTAAGAGTGGTTTTCATTCCCAAGGCGGGAAGACCGGGTCATGGGGGCGCAAAGGATTTCAGACCGATCAGCCTCTCATCGTTTCTTCTGAAAAAGCGTGAAAGGCTAATTGACGCATACATCCGCACGAAAATGGATGGATCGCCCAAAATGTCATAGAGTTAACATGCATATCTAAAATACCGCTCAACCGATACAGCCCTGTACGAAGTCGTCAGAACTATTGAGAGGTCCTTAGGACACAAACAATATACCCTCGCGACCTTCTTGGATATAGAGGCTGCATTCAATAATGTGAGCTCAGCGGCTATAGAAGAGTCACTTGAAGATCTAGGCATGGAAACATTCCTCAAGAGTTGGATAGCGACCACGCTACAGAGCAGATATATCAACGCAACAGCGAGTCATCAAAGCGAGTAAAGAGGGAAACTCCTCAGGGTGAAATCATCTCTCCTTAACTTTGGATACTCGTGATCAACAAACTACTACTAAAACTGGACACTATGAGGATCAAAACCGTGGCGTATGCGGATGACGTGGTAATAACGGTACCTGGTTTGTTCCCATCCGTGTCGAGCGGAATCATGAATGGGGCCTTGCAATCACTTAACGATTGGGCCTGGGTCTTGGAGTGAATCCATGGAAAACTGAGGTCGTGCTTTTTACCACGAAGACCAAGACACCAAAGTTGAATCCTCCTCGGCTAAGTGGAATAGAGATTCCACTATAGCACCGCGCACAGAAAGCAACCATTACGTTCTACTCTTGTCGGAAAATGCTCGGAAGCCGATGGGGTCTCCGACCGAAAATGGTGCTATGAATGTATACTAGTATAATAAGACCTATACTCTGGTGGCCTGTCGCGGGGAAGACGTCCACCATGAAACTGTTGTACAGAGTTCAAAGACCAGCTTGCATCGGCATAACAGGGGCAATGAGGACACGTTCAGCTGAAGCCCTAATGCAATGCTTCATATTATACCAATTGGCATTCACATAATAGCTGGTGCTGCCTGGAGCGCCACCCAACTAAATGCTCTTCGAATCTGGAAGAGCAACGCATATGAACATGCGAGAATACTACAGATAATCCCACGAGAACTCAATATAACCACCGATTGCTGCACCCCCTCATTGACGTTCGATAACCTACTCGATGTCAGGTTTCCTGGAAGAATAGAGTGGGATCAAGGGGAACCACTGACAGGTTTTGACACCAAAGTCTTCTCCGAAGAGGCAAGCCTCAATTTATCATTCAAACTCCCTGACAAGTGCAGCGTTTCCAAGCAGAGGTACTGGCCATCAAGGAAGCCTGCGCCGCACTTATACTATAACAAAGAACACAGAGCGTTGCAATATTTGTAAAGGGTTTTTCAACAGAGACGCTACAAAAGTAAATCGATAGGGACAGCAAACGACGTCATATTTTTTCCCGCTCTTTTGACATTTCTCTTCAGCAAGGCTTGCCATTTCATCGTGGAAAGATATACGAGCCAACAACGAGTCGAAATTATTAAAATTCACTACCGAAATTTGGAGTCATTGGCCTCAACTTTAAGAGCGCTACGTCCAATTTATGGTCGTCATAATCGTCCTACCAGATCAACAATTGAGCGTCTAGTGGAAAAATTTGAATCCACAGGCACAGAGTCCGCGTGATTTAATGTGATTCTCGACGTGAAGTCCTTAACCACAGGTGAGCACAGCCCCACCAAGAACATGTTTGATACGACTGTTAGCGCCGCCCGTGAGATATCCGTGCTACCCCGCATAGAGGGGCAGCCAAGAGATCAGGAATAGGAAGCCTTACACCATTGGTATACACGATTACGTGGGAGAACAAACGCCCCGTATTCGCATATCCGCCAGCGCGACTTCTTTCTTCCGTCCACGAGCTACCAATTGAGTGAGGTACTATCCAAACCTCTTCCGTGATAAGGGCCACGGATCCCATATTTCGAGGATATGCACCTGCCTAGCATACTTCGTTACAAGTAACTGATATACAAGGCAACTACATAGCCTCTACCAGCGATTTTGGTGGCAACCACAGCCAGCACGATCTCCCACAAGGGGGCCAACACCACCCGTGCTACCAGATAGGCATACTCTCTGGTCCGAGTTTCGCAGTGACGCTGCTCCCAGTTTTTACTTTGTACTAAGTAGGGGACTGGTCACCCCCGGCGACAAAAGCATCAATCGTGAAACAATTATACAAAATCAACACCAACAACAACATCACGTGACATTGCCATTTAAATGCTAAAATTGCAATTTAAACGGTCTAATAACTACAGTCAGACGGCTGCAGCTTTCTCACCGTGGGAGCAAGGCTGTTTCCACCTCTTCCGGTCAATAACAGCGACCGGCAGCCAATCTTCAGGCTTCGCCCGATGATGCCCCCGTGGGTCAACAACAACAAGACAAAAACTGAAAGGGCACGAGTTCGAGACCTTCCACGTGTCAATCCCAAACAGCACACGGTACCAGAAACAGGCCTCTGGTCAGACCTCGCGGCTAATCCACTTCCAAATTCGACTCCGACGAAGTCCGGGACTGGCAATCTCTGTGTTCGCAGGGTTCAGCAGTACCGACAACGAGATCCTAAACGGCTGAATAACTAGCTTGAAAAAGCCAGGATCACGAAAAACGTTTAACCACTACAAAAGGGAGACACCGATAGAGACCAGTGAAACCCACAACAACAACTAAACCGTCCTAGCGCGGCGACTCGCGAAAACACGAGAGGCAAACCGCGTTGCCACACACAACGCATCCGGAGACAGAAGCATACTACTCACGCACCACTCACCACCGGATCTGGTGACACCCATGCCGACTAAATCCCTAAAAGCCCCGTAAAGGGGACACTCGCACAAAACATGGAGCCAATCTTCGATTGGCGCTTCGCAATCACACAACTCCCGATCCGCAAGTCTCATTCTCTTGAACAGAATGCATTTAACGACCCGTGACCTGTCAGTATGAAACCAAGGCTTAGGTTGAAGCTAAACTCAGGGTTCTTCCCGACGAATTCTACATCCGGTATAAATCTATACGTTACTCGACCGTTGGTACTGGAATTCCAACGGCCCTGCCACTCAGATGTGACTAACGCATCTAACCGAGCCCGCCGCTCACTTCTACTCATGCTTTCTGCTCCAACTATGAGCCAATCTGACTCACCCAGTGCGTACCCCCTCTTGATTTTGAAGTCCATGCTACGACGCATCACCTCTAGATCAAGAGGAGTGGCACCCATCAAAACTTGTAGGGCCTCTGTAGACACCGTACGACATACTGGCATACATGCCAATAACATTACTCTCTGAACAGAGAATAATCGACGTTGCCCGAAGACGCTTCTAGCAGTTTCGCACCAAACAGAAGACCCAAATGTTGCCATGGCAACAAAAAGGCCCCTGTACACGGTCCTGACTGCTTGACGACTCAGACCCCACTCACTCCTCATAACACGCCTAACCTTTCCTACAACGCTCGTCAGTTTCTCGCGAAGTCTCCCTATATGAGGCAAAAAGTTCATCCTTTCTCCTATGGTGACTCCGAGGTACTTCACCTCCGTGGAGTAACGGATTGTGCCACTACCATTCAAACGCACGATTGGAAAATGGGACTTGAAACTACCCTTCAGCAACATGGTCACTGTCTTTTCCACCGATAAACTAACTCCTACACGCTCGCCCCACCGAGTGACAATACTCATCATAGCCAAGGATAGCTGTTCCAACTCGGAACGAGAACTACCCTCGACCATGATAAGCAAGTCATCAGCGTAAGCACATATCTTGCATTCGGCCTCAAGCTCATGCAAAAGCAAGTCCATCATCAGATTCCACACAAACGGTCCACAAATGGAACCCTGTGGACATCCTCGGACCACATCAACACACTCAGTAGTAACTTCTCCAGAGTGCTACTTCCTGACACCCTAGCCCCGCTAGTCTTTCTTCCACGCTCGCCCAACTCAGATAATCAAACGCACCTTTAAAGTCGATGAAAACACCCAGAAGATACTTCTGAGTACACTCTACAACAGTTCTCCTCACGTGCGCCCAGGCATCTTCGACACTTCGGCCCCTTACGAAACCGAACTGCCAACGGCACATGCTGTCAGCGACTCTCTCATTCAGTCTCTGCACCAGAATCCTCTCCAGTACTTTTCCAAATACTGGTAAGAGACTGATACCCCGATAAGAACGAGGATTACTCCTGTCCTTATCGATTGACTTTAAGAGTACAATGACACGAGCTACCTTCCACTCGCGTGGAAAATATCCCTCATGTACACACCGCCCATACAAAGCCTCTAGGTATTCCGGAATAGCCTTCCAGACGCTTTTACACATCTCTCCAGCTATTCCATCCATACCAGGTGACTTTCGCGACTTAACTAACGCCATGCTTTCTGCGATCTCTGATCTTTCCAGCTCGGGTGCAACAGTCTCAACTTCCCCAGAAGAAGAAGAAGAGGCCACTGCCTCCGCTCTCGGGAAGAACTCCCGCAGCAAAACTTTGACGCAATCACTCCAGGAAGTAAGAATGGCATCGCCATCTTTCAACCCGGAGAGATCTGTCCTCCTACCTCTGCCAAGGCAGATTCTATACACATGACCCCAAGGATCATTCCTATGGCAGGCAACAAACTGTCGCCAATCTTCCTCTTTCACGTTTACAAGCATATCCTTGTAATCGCTGAGGCAACTTTTGTACGCTGATCTGAGCTGGTCAAGATCACTAGCTTCGTTCCGTTTGCCTCTCTGGAAACGTTTCCTGAGACGGCGCACTTCCCTCCGCTTGAGTGTCAACTCACGTGTCCACCATCGTAATCTTCTCAAAGTTTTCTTGCGACACCTTTCAAGGAGATCGTCGTTAGCCCTATGAACAACTTCGCGTAAACACGAAACTTGCTCATCTACGGTCCTACGACGAAAGACTTCTATTGGAATCTCGCTAGCCTCAGCTGCGATGAATTCTCCATACACATCCCAGTTCACATCCCTGGTGCGCCACCGCACGATGTCTAAGCTGCTAACTTCAGTCCGTTCGTAAGTGAAATCAATTACAATGTAATTGTGATCACTTACGGACGGTCTGACCCTCCAACTAAACTGAAACGTTCTCAAAGCTGCGCTATTCGCAATCGTCACATCTATATCGCTAACTCCTCTACCATTATCAAAAGTGTACTGCTCACTCGGCTCATTCAAGGCATGAAGGCGGCCCGAAACAATCCATTCACTTAGCATCTCTCCCCGGTAATGGTTTTGCGACCCAGTCGAAAGTCTGGGTGTTTTGCTAAACCATAGCGGGTTTGATGCGTTAGCGTCTATCCCTAGGACGAGAGGGTTACTACTCGCAAGTAGTAGTACCGTGTCCATATATGCCAAATACGGCTCTAAAGGCTCAGAAAACTTGCAGTAAATACTACACAAAAATATCCGTCCGAAACCCCCTTCTACACACACGCAAACCCCCAAGTCGGTCCTAGAAACCACGGTACACTCTACGTTACCGTCATTCACGACCACCGCGGAGTTAAGTCTCAAATCAGCGAAGACCCGCATACTCGCAGGCAAACCTGTAATGACACCATGGCCACTAGCAGGTTCCTGAATGAGAGCAAAACTGCACTGTCGTTCTACCATTACCTCTCCTACCTCGCACATTGCCGACATTGCCCTACCACAATTTATGTGTAGAATTGTGTGTCCCATACTTAATGTCTAGCCCTCGCTCTAGCCAACATAACGCTGTACATGGGACAGTCCTCAGTCATCATACGATGAGCCGAGGGTCTCCCCTGGAAAGCGCAGTTTCTGCAGTGAATTGCGTTACCGCAATCCCTTGCACAGTGACCCTGCTGACCACACCGAGAACAGGCATTCTCTTTCCATCTGCACTCCCTAACGTAGTGATCAAACGACAAACACCTGAAACAGCTTGGCACCGGATCAAACGGTCGTACGCGGAATTAGAACCACTTCACGTAGCAACGACGCGATGCTAGCAAAGGCTCAAGGGCCGAAGCCCGCCCTTCCAAGACAACGTTCGTTGTTCCGCTCTTGGAACTATCCCACGGCCGACTAGTGAGCCGGACACCATTCTTGAACTCCTCAAGCGAGATCCTGTCTTTGAGATTTTTCTCGAAGACATCACCCATGAACTCGTCATGGGTGATCTTCGAGTCGACCCCTTGGACAACAACCCGCACAACCGAGCTATCAGGCACCGTAACGGTGAGCCCAGCCTCCTCAAACTTGGTATTCTTGGCAATACCCGCACGCTCCGCTACAGATGGTGTGCGTATTAATACGCCACCACCACGAAGCGCCCTGATCTCATGGACCCGCTCTCTTAAAGTGGGCCCCACCTCACTCACCACCTTGCTGGCCACATCCTTGGCAGTTTGGCCCTTACGGCCCCGCACCGCCAAGGACCAGGTCTCGACGGGCTTCACAACTGGCGCAGTGACTACCGAACAACCTCCTCCCAGAGCTACAGGGGCAGTCGCCACTGGAGCCGGTCCGAAGAACGTTGCCGGCGCGGTGGGAACCGCGGGTCGAACGGCACTCCTACTGCTCTCCCTGGGCTTGGCATCAAGACGGCCACGAAGGCGCTCGTTTTGAGCCAGCAGACCTACCACGAGTGCCTCGTACTCCGAAGAGTAACCGAGGACCCTCGCAACCAACTCCTTACTAACATTGGCCTCCATTAAATCGGAGACCAACCTACGGGTGACCGCCTGTGACCGCTCTACAGCGGCACCGACGTCACCCAGTCCACTGGGACCTACGCGGCTACGGCCGCGACCACCATCGCTGCTGGCGGGGGCTGCCGTACCAACAGGTACACTTGGCAGCTGACCCAACGACACGCCTTTCGGCGTACCAGCAGCACGTAAAACTTCACTAACCTTACTGATAGTACTCCTCATCTCCTGAGCCAAATCCTTGACACCACTGGTGCCAGCAACCAACTTGGCGCTGCTACTACCAGCAGCGCCCCCTTCAGTACCTGCCTGGGCACCACTTGCACCCCTCTTCGGACTGCCTCTAGAAGGCACTCCACCAGCTCCTGCACTACTATCAAAGTCAGCGTCAACCGGCTTTGATCTAGCCTTCACCTCTGGCGACCCCAGCAGAACCCGTTTGGGAACCGCTGAGGACGTCGATGACTCTCCGTCAGTCATCGAGCCAGACATAGCAGCAGCGCTGCCGCCACTGCCACTCTGGCCCCGCCGCTTAACCATCCCCAACAACAACTAGTCAAGTAAGAAATTCAAAGTAAACACTTACCAGAATTGCTGTTACTTACTAGCAACAAAATGTACTATAAGAAGCACTATAACCACTTGTTTACAAAATTGGCGAACCAAAGTTGTAAACAAGTTACCGTTCTTGCACAACAACAGCGATCACAGCAACGATGCTGTGAACAAACCAGTTACCGCACACAAACTCACTAACACTCTCGCACAGATGACCACTATAGAAAAATCTATCACTGACTATCCGCAAACACGTCTGATCGCAACGAATGCTCACAAACCGAATCCACAGGCACAGTACAAAATGTGCCAGTGCATCATCATCATTGCATCCCGAAAAAATTACGGTTTGGTGAGGTTTATGGGCCGGTGAGGTCATTGGGCCGTACTTCTTCCGTGATGATCAAGACCGGCACATTACTGTGAATGCAAATCGCTACCGTTCAATGATAACCAAATATTTTTGGCCCCAATTGGATAATATGGACTTGGACTTGGACAGCGAATGCCACAATCAATTTATTGGAAACCAAGTTTTGTGAACGTGTTATCTCACGAAATGGCCCAGTCGATTGGCCGGCTCGGTCGTGCGATTTGAGGCCGTTAGATTATTTCCTGTGGGGCTACGTCAAGTCTATGGTCTATGCCAGCAAACCAGCGAAGAATTGATGAACTTCGTACGAATATCGAACGTGACATTGTAGCAGTATCGGACGATTTATGCTTGAAAACCGTCGAATTTTTTTTTTTTAAGTTTGAAGTATAAACTTAACGTAGTGGCCTGTGTGAAAGCTTTTGGACCGATTTTTAACCCTTTTTCAGTGATCCAATCGAGCTGATTTTTTGCAGGCAGACTCGTGGAAATGACTGTATCACGTCAAATTTTTTAAAAACAATTTTTATCAATTCTCAGATTTTCCCCAATTTTTATTATTTTTGAAAAAAAAATATTTTTTTCACTTTTCTTAGCATAACTTGAAGGGACTCCAAATTTTTAAACTACTTAAGCGTTACGAAAAAAAACTTTTTTGACCCATCCTACTCGATATAGTTGTAGTTAATCAATAGTAACCTTCTAACACTAAACAGTTTTTGACTTTTACAACACTTACAACTGATCTGACAGATGAAATAAGGAATTGCAAAATTGTTTTAAGTTCTGTTGTGCGAAAACGTATTTGTATATATATCATCTGAAAAAAATGCAGTGTCCGACGCGAAATAACTTTTGTTACGTTTGTGGCTTATTCGCACCAAGTAAAAATTTGAAAAATATTACTAAAACAGTGGTGAATTCGTTTCAGAAAATATTTAAGACTGCTTATGTTCCTTACTTATGGTATACTCCGGAAGTCGTGTGCGACTATTGCTATAGAAATTTGCGCAAGTTTACTGATGGAAGGTCAACAATAAAGTACGCTGTACCAACAATTTGGCTACCACGCACGGAGCACTGCAATGAATTGTGCTACATTTGTGTAAATTTTGCTCAAACAAAAGGGTACCAATACATTCACCGCAACAAAATTCGCTACGCTAATGTAGAATCGATAATTCCAGCAGTTCTATACTCACCAGAAGAGCGTGTAGCGGCTTCAGTGGAGATTTTTGATAATGTTCCCGAAATAAGCGATGCAGAATCAACAGTTGTACCAACACTGCTATCAACTTTTCTTGCATCGAATGCGAGATGCGAGAGTCCACAAGTATCGGAATTTGTGGCAACACCCAGTGAAATTGGGACTGCAATGCCGCATTTAATAATGCAAGCCGACTTCAATGACCTCGTACGAGACGGAAATTTGTCGAGGAGAACAGCAGAACTCTTTGCATCACGCTTTAAGCAGTGGAATATAGGGGCGGCTGATTTTAAAATAACAGCCGCTCGTGGTCAAGGTACCACTATTCCATATGACGAATTTTTTAAATTGCACGAAGATCGGGGAAAAAACCTAGCTTATTGTTATGATATTGATTTGATGTTTGCAAAAATTGTTTACCCTCATATTTCAGAGGAGTGGCGAAATCGATGCATCGGTCAACAGCCTTAAAGTCGTGCTGCTTCATAGCGGTAACATACATCCATCTGTCCCGATCGCATATGCCACAAACCTCAAGGAAACATAGGAAGGCATGGAATTAATATTACAGCTGATAAAGTACAAAGAGCATAATTGGAAAATATGCTGCGATCTGAAAGTGGTCGGTTTACTCATGGGTGTTAAGCGTGGATTTCCAACCCACCAGTGCTTTTTGTGTACATGGGAAGGTCGAAAAAGAGATGAGCATTACACTGAATTTAAGTGGAAGCCGCGAACATGCTACAAAGTAGGCGTAGAAAGTATAGAGAATCTACCATTGGTGCAGCCGTCTCAAATCATTTTGCCTCCACTACACATTAAGCTCGGTCTCGTATCAAATTTTGTTAAAAAACTGGATCGTGATGGCGAGGCCATTGCAACTTTGCGCAAAATTTTTCCGAAATTGAGCGGCGCAAAGATTCATGCAGGTATTTTTTTTAAGAAGTCATTCAGTAACTTTATGTTTTTTAATGATTTTTTTGATTTAAGGTGTTTTCAATGGTCCGCAGATAAAAAAAATAATTGCAAGTTCTGAATTTTCATCAAAATTAAATGCTATCGAACAACGTGCATGGAAAGGTACAGTTGCCGTTATTGAGCAGTTTCTTGGCAACATACGAGCTGCCAATTATAGAAATATTGTAGCAGAAATGGTTTCGGCATATGGCGAAATGGGCATATTAATGTCGCTAAAGATCCATTTTCTTCTGCCAATTATAGAAATATTGTAGCAGAAATGGTTTCGGCATATGGCGAAATGGGCATATTAATGTCGCTAAAGATCCATTTTCTTCACAATCATTTAGATTTTTTCCCTGATGATTTAGGAGCTTGTAGCGATGAGCATGGCGAAAGGTTCCATCAGGACATTGCGGCTATTGAAAAGCGCTTTAAAGGAAAAGACATTACGCATATGCTTGTCGAATACTGTTGGTCTATTTGTCGCGATACTGAAGCAAATGCTTACAACCGCAAAAATAAAAGGCCTAAATTTCTTTAAAAACATTAAAATTTTTAATGTAACAATTCTTTATTTTTATAAAACAAAAGTAATAAAAAAAACTGTTTTTTTAACGAACTGAAACCTTAAAAAAAAACGATAACTATTTAAAAAAAAAAAAAATTTAGGAAAATCTGATAATTGATAAAAATCTATTTTTTTAAAAAATTTGACGTTATACAGACATTTCAACGAGTCTGCCTGCACAAAATCAGCTCGATTGGATCACTGAAAAAGGGTTAAAAATCGGTCCAAAGGCTTTCACACAGGCCACTACGAGCTTTATACTTCAAACTTAAAAAAAAAAAATTCTGACGTGTACATGAAAATCGGCGATACACGTGTATTTTTATTTTTTATCCCCTTTCCGAAAAAGTAAATTTGGTTCATAGGACAGAATGTGTGTAACACGGTGTAATGGCATCGAAAGTACTTTCACAGAAATAAAGTATTTCATTGGTATCTAAAACCGGTTTTGTTTTATTTAAAAAAACTTTTGTAGCGCTCTTATTGAAAAACCCGTTAGTTTGCCAAGCGGTTTTCCTATCACTAAAATCTAACAATATTGCATTTAAACTCGTTAGTGAATGTAGTGAAAAACTTGTCGAGCTACGTCGACTGTCCAATGTGGTTGTTAATTGGATACCTGGCCACAAGGGTTTCCTTGGGAACGAAAGGGCAGACGAACTAGCCAGGGCAGTATCCTCTTGAAAACACAAACTCCGTATGATGTCATTCGCAACGCCTATAGTGGCGGTCAAAAGAGGTATTTTCCCGCATTACCTTGAACGAGCCAAGTCCATGTGGGATAGGACAGTAACACAACACAACATTCACCAGTCTAACTCCCTGATCAGCCAAAGTCGATGGAACATATCAAGGTTAATTGCCGTGCTGACCGGGCACTCGCCAATCGGTATCCAGCAAGAATCTTTCATATAATGACCACTGCAGTGCCTGCGAAGACGCAGAAAAGGAGGAGACGGTGGAACATCTCCTCTGCAATTGTGCGGCTCTAACGAATAGATGGCTAAAGATGCACGAAATAGATGTAGGGGATCTAATGTGGTATCTCCGATTACCAGGTTGGATATAGAAACTGTACATTAGACTGTCCGGATTGATGTGGTATGCAAAACGGTGTCCCCAGGCACTAATTGATGAAACATAGTATCTTTAGCAACCACGTGAACCACCCAGAGGAACAATGTAGAATGTAGTTCCAATAATGTTCTCAATATTATCCACTAAACCTTTCGAGCTTCGTTTTCGTAAGAATATCGGGGGAGGTCTTACCCTATTCTTAGAGATCGAGTTAGAGCCGCTGGGGTGATTATCGATGCTTAGCGGCGCGAAACCATTTTCCGACAGCGGGTCCGATTTTCCACTCTCATTTTCAGCTCCGCTGACTTTACTACTATTCCCCTTTAATGGGCTCGAGTCCCGATTAACAAAAATGTGAGGTCCATTCCCATTTGCGTAGTTCCTACACTTCCCTTCTTATCGTTGGAGATGTTACACTACTTTTCGTTTACATTAGCAACAGATGTAATATTTATAGAATTATAATTATTACTTACTTACTGATCTGGTCTCGAACAACCCCGGGGGCTCAGGGACCTTACAAAACGGAGATAACATATTTCGCCCACCAGTTCTATCTTTTGCTTTATCTCTCCAGTTGGCAATACCAAGTGTACGCAGGGATTCGTCAACCTGATCCGTCCATTGGAGCCTTTGTCTTTCTATTTTTCGTCTTCCTTCGAGTTCGGTTTCGAAATCCATTCGTGCTGGTTCGTCTTCATCCATTCTACTGACATGGACAATCGCGTTATTTTGAACTTTTTAACTATGCCAATGTCGGAATACTTATGTAGCTCATACCGCTCATGGTTCACCCGACGCCGATTCTTGCCGTTGTGGACTATAGAGCCATACATTTTGTCAGAGTATTTTTCTCTCGAAGTCTCCTAGAGATGTTTCAGCTGCTTGTGATAAGATCCAGGATTCTGCGCCATAAAGCAAGACAGGTTGTTTGAGAGTTTGGTATTGCTGGGATTTTTTTGTTATTCGTTGAATTTTTAAAATTTATTAGGTGGTCAGACTAGGGATCGAACCCACGTCCTCTTGCACAAGAGCAGCGCACACTGCCATTGCACCACCGACGGCCATGTCATCATCAGATAAACTATTTCTATGACTGAAAATTATACAAAAAATACATTGAAATCTGATGCGACATCGTTCGACACCATAGAATTTTGTTTTCTGTGTAACATATGCTCCAGGGTTGCAGTGCAACCTGGGTAACTCTAAATGATTTTCTTCCGCTTTGGCACAGATTCTGCTACGACTCTGGTTCACGATTTTCGTAACTATTTGATTTTCTGCTCTCGAGCTGTCGTCCTGTGCTCTGCGACCTGAGTAGGCATAGGTGAGACTCTGTCGAAATGGCTCGTGGCTAAGGTACCGTTCGTCTCCGCCTCCTTAAAACTAGGCAAGTCTTGTAGTACGTTCGAAATCCGTCACCGTTAAGTTGGTGGTAATGGTGAGGTTGAGCTGACTCCCTCTTTGGTTCGGCCTGGCTCTGATCACTCTGTCCCATAAGGCTCCCTGCTTCATAGACAACCACGGGGCCCTTGTTTTTGAACATATTGCATCTTTACGGACGTAGATAGCGGCTACAAGTTTAGGCCCAATCAACATGAGCATTAATATTGAAAAGTCTTCGACCACAGGAAAACCTGTGACTTCCCCCGAGCCTATGGGCTCTTCCTCGAGCACTAGTGCTCGTAAGTCTTCTGCAGTCACACAAAACGGGGCCTCTGCAGCTGCGACTAACGCGAAGGAAAAAATTGCCATAACTCGAAAAATTGTCTCCATGACTATTGATATGATTCCATATAACAATGAAGAATCCCCACCATTACATCTAAAAAAAATATTGGAACACTTTTTTCGTACCAATTTTTTGATATACCTTTATGAATCTTTAAATTCAATTTCCCAAAAAAAACTTTTTTGGATGTACGTGCAGATAACTCCGGTACGACGAAATGTATAAACTGTAAAAAACAAAAATAATAAAAAAACCTCATATTTCGTATTATTTTTTTTATTTTATGAAACTTTAATTTTTGCGTATCAAATAAAAAATGTAGCCTTTTGAAGCCGCAAAACAGTATGATTTTATATATTTTTTGTTTTAAAGTAATATTTTTTATTTATTATGTATATAAATAACCAATAGACACGACGGTGGTGCAATGGGTAGTGTGCGCGCCTCTTGTACAGGAGATCCTGGGTTCGATCCCTGCTCCAACCACCTTAAAATTTCTTTCGACGACGGTCACCTCGCATAGTGACGGCGACACTATCGAGTATATAGCCATGAAAAAGCTTCTCAAATTACCGTTCGGAATCGGTGAAAAACTGTAGGTCCCAATCAGTGAGTGAAAACTGGAAAGCGCACAGCTCAGTGATTGTGAGAAGTTCTCCCCGGTCCCTTCATGGGATGTAATGGGAAACCATTTATTTATTTTTTTTTTTAGACACGACAAAACTTTAGTCAATTCATAAGAAAATGCATTTTTGAAAAAAAAAATTTTTTTGTTTTTTTTTTGGATCGATGGGGGGGGACCCATTCTTTTTTTCATCTGTAAGACAGATGTATAGATTGCAGTAACACCCTATCGGATAAACAGATTTTAACTAAAATTTGCCTTTTATAACATTTGTATGCCTAATTTGAAAGAAATCTGATAACGAATTGTCGTTTTGGGAATATTGGGGAATAGATCAGACTATTCATTGAAGGCTTTTGAAGCAAAGAAAGTATGTTGGTAAAAACACCAGTTGTTCAAAAACGATATTCTTTGAAATATTTAGTTCCACCGAACAGTGTCCGTAACTGTGTAAACAAAAGTTCGTTGCAATATTAAAGCCACCCAATCACTCTCTTTAATTAAAATAAATTGAGTGAAAATCTCTAAAATTTAATGAGATACAGTTCATGAAATTCGAAAAAGATGTAAAAATTTTTCGATTTTGAAAAGTCGATAAAAGCGAATATCGGTAATATAGAGTTCCGGACTTAAAGAAATACAATATCCACATTTTGAGTTACGTTGATGGTTTTTGGATGCATCTGCTTGTGAATGGTAAATTTTTACGGATCTCCGACAACATCATTATTAAAGGCATCGAACGGGGTGGACCACTTAAATCTTCCGCATCTGATAACTGCATAACTTTTCGTTTGCTTTCAGATCGGCTTATGACAGCCCTCGTTCGACGCATCAATCCAAGTGAATTTGTGCCATGGAACATTACGAGCCACCACAACACGCTGTTATCGTGCAGATTTACATTAAAAAAACCTGATTTCCATTACATCCCATGTAGGAATTGGAAACATATTCTCACAATCAGTGCGCTGTGCGCTTTCTTGTTTTTTTACACGCTGTTTGGCTAAATTCTCGGCAGTGTCGGTCGTCACTAAACTTAAAGAAAAACGCTTCGTCGCATGAATGAAACATTTTCGTTAATGTGTTTACGTTGTTGTAGTGAAAGGTGTCGTATATCCGACAATTTGGTAGCTGCTGCATCGAAAAACTTCATACTTTACTTCTTTGAAAATTTTTCATTTCGTTGCTGCAACAACTTACAAATCGTTCCTGCAACAATTTTATTTAAAAACAAGCAAAGTCATGAGATTCAAACTACTGATATTTGCTTTATCTCTTACTTTTTATAGTTTATATTTACTATTTCTTTATTTAGGAGGTCTGACATTTTTAGTTGACGAAACAATTTCGTTATTGTAACAAAACTAATTTCCATGATGGATGGTAGTATAGAGAGAGAAGTTGTCGAAAAATTGAGCGAGCGTAAAATAAAGGCTTGCAAGAGAAAATGGTGAGCGTGAGTGGTGGGTCACGTACACATCTTAAATCAGTTCCATTGCAACAGCTGAAAGTGGTAGACATATATTCCTCCGCCGGAATAATTTAAATAAATTTGTTACAACAGACTAATTAGTTATACTTAGTAATAATCTTTTATTGTGAAAACTAAATTGTGTGAATTTATGTGCATGCTGTGACCGTTTGTGTAAACTGAGTATCTACAAATCAAATAGATAAATAAACAGAATGCAAGGAGCAACACAACACGACAGCAAAAAAAAGTGACGCATCGGTAGCAGAAAAACTACCCGGAAATGTGTTACTGAACATTTGTGTGTTTGTATGCGCGTGCCGGTACAAATCGCAACAAAATGTTCGTGTTTTTGTGTTTTAATCATAAAACGAAACAGGCATTTCGATTCAGAAACACATTTGTCCGGGCAGTCGAAGACAATGAAAACGAAGAAGACAAAGAAAATAAAGTGTTCAAGTACGACGAACATAAAAAGTAACAATTTAACGTACAATCAAATGAATCGAATCGAAATTTTAACAAATTTTGGTTAAAATAAATAAAAGAGCAGTTGAAGAAAATGCTTGCACAGCAATCACTGGCCTAATGACGGGGATATTTGGAGCTACAATTGAATATCAGAACCCTCAACACAACAATTGCATGATTTAAGAAAAAAATTATGTGGTACTATGTTAAAGTAGTAGTGCTTATGTTCATGGTAAGTACAGATATAGATATGATCATATTTTAATAAGAAATCCTTATATTTGTTTTTAATTGCAGGACCTGGATATGACGGCTACAATAACACTCAACCCCTCGACTACCACAATCTTCTCCAGACGAGTAGTTCAATATGGAAGGAATATAATCTATTTAGCAAATTGAGACCATTTTAGAAACAAAAATTCAAAAAATTGTTATAAAAACGCCTGCAATGTAACACTAACAGTGTATTTATGTACAATTGTCAATAAATAATTTCAAACACACTTCAAAACATCCATTCAACAAGGAAACAAAATCCTTGTAGTAATAAAATAAATTCATTGCAACAATGACTCAAATTCGTTGCACCAATGAATCAAATTCATTGCAGCAACGAAACAAATTCGTTGCAATAATGAAGCAACTTTATTGCAGCAACAACCATACTTACACCACAGTAACGAACAATTTGCAGTTGATGAACACATTTTCATAGCGGGATTGAAACGTTACGTTAGCTCACTTTCGATGACAAAAGGTGTTGAGGTTATGAACATTTTCATCCGTGTGACGATGCGTTTCCGTTCAGTGTAAGCGAGGTGACCGCCGCCAAAAGAAAGAAAGGCGCTCAGAGCAGTGATCGAACACAGCACCTCATGTACAAGAGGCGAGCACACCGACGGCCACAATTTCATTCAAAACATATTCTCAATTGTTAGAACGCAACGTGAGTATCGTGCAAAATATCGAGTCAGCAGAGAGCCTTCAAACTACAAAAGTGCGCGGGTCATTATGTTGCCGTGAATCATCATGCGTGATTCACGCGCGAGTGTGAGTAGAAGCAAAATTTGGTCACGTGAGCGTGCGTAAATGTGAGAAGCGAACAAGTCTTCGTGCATGAGCTGAAGTGTGTCCAATCTTCTCGTGTGTGAGTGTGCTTGAGGACTATTTTCGCGTGATCCACGCATATTTCTTAATACGTTGTTAAACAAGGTTTCTTACAAGTATTAAGTCTTCTAATATCATTTCCCTCGAACAAAATTTCGCTAATCATCTTCTGTAGTCCAAGTGTGTCAGCTGCAAACAAAGGAGAAAAGATGACAGAAAGTGACGCATCGATATAATGATGAAACTGAACATTTGCGAGTGTGTATGCGCGTGGCGGTACAAATCGCAACTAATAGCTTATTCACATTTAGCGCGTTTTAGCTGAGACGCTGGCGTTTCGCTCTCTTTCGATGAATTCAGCGAAACACACTTTAATTGACACTTATTTCCATACAAAAAAAAACCTTTTTTCTGTAGTTTCTTTTTCTTTTCTGTAGTTTGTTTGAAACCACTGTAAAAATGAGAGAGAGCACAGTGTTGTACTCCAATAGTAGTTTAAAAAAGGAGTAAAATGAAAAAATTTCCATTGCTGGTTCAAAGCAAATGTCAGAAAAATGAGAGAAAACAAATCTGTTTGTTTACATTTCTAGTTTGCTTTGTGGTGGTAAGTACTTATTGCAATGTGATTTATGAATATAAATTAAAATTTTATATTGTAAAAGTTTCATTCTTAACAATAAAAGTATGTTACTGCCCATATTTCTTTTCCTTCGATACAATTCCACTGTATTAGTAAAATAATCATTTATATCTTTGAGCGCATACAATGACATAAATTCTAATAACTATTATAAAACTTAAATTAATTTTTTGATATTTGTTTATATTTTGTTATTCACAAATGTGCGTTTGTGTTGTTTACAGTCAATACAAAAAAACAGAAATGAGAAATGTCACATGAAACCACAGTAGTTAAAAAAGCTCAATGTGAACACCATGGTTTCGAAACGGTCTCAAGAGAGCCAAACGCCGGCGTCTCAACTGAAACGTGATAAATGTGAATAAGCTATAAATGTTGGTGTTGTCGTGTTTTATCCATAATTCGGTCGCGCTTGTTTCGGTGCATTGGTGCTTCGATTCAGGAAAAATCGAAAGCCATACAGACATTTTGCATGCTTCGGCTGCATAGAAACAAAGTGTTTCAAGTAAGATGAACATAAAAAATAACCATCTAACGAATAAATCGAAATTTTAACAAATTTGGTTAACATAAATAAAAAACAGTTGAAAAAAATGCTGACAGAGCGATCACTGGCTTAATGATGGGGAGATTTGGCTCTACAATTGAATGGCAGAACCCTCAACACAACAACAATTGCATGATTTAAGAAAACAATGATGCGGTTCTATGATAAAGGAGTAGGGCTTATGTTACTACGCATCTTAAATAGAAATCGTGATAATAAATTCCTCCTATTTGTTTTTAATTGCAGGACCTGAATACGACGGCCACAATAACACTTAACTCCCCGACTTCCACAATTTTCGACAGACGAGTGTGTCAACATGTGATGGATTTAATATATTTATATAATTGAGAACAATTTTCGAAACAAAAGTTCAAAAAATTGTTATCAAAACATCTGCAATGTAATATTACCACTGAATTTATGTACAATTGCCAATAAATAATTTCCAACACACTTCAAAACATTCATTGCATCAATGAAAAAACATCATTGTAGTAATTAAACAAATTCATTGCAACAATGACTCAAACTCTGTGCACCAATGAAACAAATTCATAGCATCAATGAAACAACTTCATTGCAGCAAAGAAGCAAATACATTGCGGTAATGAAACAAATTCATTGCAGTAATGACATAAATTCATTGCAAGAACGATACTTATTCATTGCAACAATGCAACAAATTCATTGCAGCAACGAAAAAATATCGTTACAATAATGAAGCAAATTCATTGCAGCAACAACCATACTTTCACCACATTAACGAACAAATTGCAGTTGATGAACACATTTTCATAGCGGGAATGAAACTGTACGTTAGCTCACTTTCGATTACAAAAGTTGCAGGGGTGATGAACATTTGCATCCCTGTGACGATGCTTTTCCGTTCAGAGTATTGCTTTGCCAAATGCTCCTAAGTTTAAAATTTATTAAAAACATAAGGCATCGTCAATATCCTCAGCAGTGCAAACTGTTCCATCTTTAAAATACATTTTTTAGAAAGTGAAGTACATACAGGGTGTCCCCTAAACTTTTGTCTAAACTTAAACACGTGATAGCTGAGAACAAAAGCTACAATGTTTGTTCTCACGCCAATTGCCTAGGTGGCTTCGTTTTCGAGATATTCGTGTTTAAAATAATTGCATTTTTGAATGCATTTTCAATAAATGCATAATCTACTTTTTAAATGAAAAAGAAATATCATTGAAAATTGCTTCAAAATTGATTTTAAATAATTTACTTTTTCGTTTGAAATAAAAACGAAGCCATAAAGCCTTTGTGCTTCGTAAGTGTTTCCATCAGCTTTTCCATAATGGTACACGATACACCGTATTCTTGGAAGGAGAATTTCATGACGACAAAAATTTAGAAACGAGAAAAATGACAGAAAGGGAAAAAACTCTAAGCAATCAACATTTTCAAAAATTTTTTTTTTAATTTCTTGCAAATTAAACAAGTAGTTTTTCTAGATTAAAAAGTGCATTTAAAAATGCAATTATTTTAAACACGAATATCTCGAAAACGACGCCACCTAGGCAATTGGCGTAAGAACAAACAATGTAGCTCTTGTTCTCAGCTATCACGTGTTTAAGTTTAGACAAAAGTTTAGGGGACACCCTGTATATGTACTTATATTACAATGATTGTTTTGTTTTTACATAATTTTTTAATATTTCTTGTGGTTATTTTCTAGGAGTTTCTCATGATTCAACGCTCCTAAAACAATTCCATGCGGAGGTCTTTCGGCCGTCCTTTATAGGCAATCCGCAAACACTCCTTTGAGTAGCGCTTCATGCTCCTTTTTTGTAGTGCTAGAAATTTGGCAGGCTGGGTGCCGAAGTTTTGAAGGTTCTATTTACAGAACGCAACTATTCTAATTGTAGTTTTTGTTCTGTTTTCATTGAAAATATTTTCTTATATATTTGTAGCGCTAATAAAAGCTCTCCCAGTCCCTTCATGGGATGTAATGGGAACCCATTTTTAGCGCTACTAAAAACCTACGGAAATCATACTGGCAGGTTTTGATTTGCCATAAGGTTCCCGAGATACTTGGAAAAATATGTTTTTTTTTGTGGAGAATGTTGCCTGTTTTAATTCAGTTATTTTAAAATATCTTGGCTATATTAAAAGCAATATTAATTTTGGAAATCCATGAGTTTTTGTGGAAATTGCATGCATTTAAATTCGAAACATTAAAAAACACTTCTTTACCCTTCTTGGGTTTATTTCAGTTTATGTTTTGGTTGCTTTTTAAGCTGCAAAATGAACATAACAAGATAGACAATAATAAGATAAACAGACTACAAGTTCAAGAAATAAAATAAACTAAAACTCTTGAATGCAAGCATATGTAGAAGATATGGCCAATACTTTGGGTTAACATAGACAGTATAAGTAGATAGTTGTTCCTTGCATGAATATAAAGAAAAAGGAGAAACTTTTCTATCTTGGCAACAGCAAATAAATCAACTGCATTATACCATTTTTGTTCGCACACACCATAACATTTATGAACGAGCATACACTGGTACGTTGCAAGTTTTCTTCATTGAAAGGATACCATCTCCGTTTCCGCAGTGAATACGCAGTTCCTTTATACTCACATACACTTGCATTCATGGAGCGACGCTCGCATAAAACGTGCAAGACTGCATTGAATTCGCAAGATATTGTACTGATTTTGTATTTCACACGCATGTTGGTTATTTTCTTGTTGAAGTAGTTGACTTGACTGAGTACTTGTATCTTACTATTCGATATCACAACACATTCTTTTGCAAGACTGATTTTGAAACTCCATTGTTTTTATATACTAAGCAGAAATCTAAATTTTGACATGCACATTAGGGTGCACTGAAACCCCCAAACGAAATTGAAATGCTGTTTGCCGGAATGTAAATCTATTTCCTTGCACGAGTTCTCCTGAGGAGCCTAATTGATTAACTATACCTTGCCAAAATGTTGGTATGTCGGTGGGTTAAGATAATGGGTACATTTTGAATTTAACTTTATAACAGATACAGCTATAGTGAACTAATATATAATTTAAGTTTAAATTTATAATGAACGTTGAATTTTAAAACACACCCGAAAGTTCCGTTACTACAGTTTTTTTTTGGGAACCAAGTTCCTTATCGCACGTTGCTGTATGGAGGCGAAATGAAAAAAAAATTAAACAACTTTTGTTTAATACTATTATGTTACAACCCAGTATTATCAACTATATTGGGTACATTTGCTTTGGTTTGTGTCTAGACTAACATATGTTGGGAAATTTCCTGTTTAATGAAAAGTTTTCTAGGCGGAACCTGTAGCCAATATTTAGTATATATTGTAGTATTCGACCCAATAAAAAATAGATTCAGAAAAGCCAAAGTGAAAGAAGTTTAAAAGAAGGACAATTTCTTAAATAAGTGCCTTTTGTTAAAAAAAGGAAATTTTCACAAAAAAAAACCCATTCATATTCTTAAACAAAATACATTTTCTTAAAAAAAAACCTTATCTTAAAGAAGTACCTTTGCTTAAAAAAGTAAATTTTCATACAAAATGTACCTTTTCTAAAAAAAAGTATTTTATATTTAAATAATCACCTTTTCTTAAAAAAGGAAATTTTCTTACAACAAATTGCCTTTTCTTAAAAAACTAAATTTTCTTTAAAGAGTACCTATTTTGTGAAACAAACTGTACCTATTCTTGAAAAAAGTACCAATTCCAAAAATAATTCCCATTTCATAAAAAGCCCTTTTCTTCAAAAAATTACGTCTCCTAAAAAAATTCCTTTTCTTAAAAGTACATTTTCTTAAAACTGAAAAAATAACTTTTCTTTTCAAATTTAGTTGTTTTAGATCCTCGTTATGTTTAAAGTTGTAATTTCCTTTAAGGCTGTAAGAGATCATGTTTTCTCCGGTTAGTGAAAAAAAATGTAAATGCCGCGGGTAGGATTCGAACTCACATTCGCTGGACGATCGTTTCGATGTTTCTGAAGCATCATCTTCAGCAGCGTCTAGCCCGTTAAGCCACTGCGATGTGTGTTTACAGAAGTCACTAACCGAAGACATTTATTGATTGTGTGCAGAGCGATTGTTGTCGCTACTTACACATTCCTTTCCTACTTACACGCACTGATGCAGAAGTTTTTTGAAAGTTCTATTTCTAGAACGAACTATTCTAATTGTAGTTGTCTCGTTCTGTTTTTAGTTTGGCCCTACCATATGTTTCAAATTTAGTTGTTTTAGATCCTCGTTATGTTTAAAGTTGAAATTTCCTTTAAGGCTGTAAGAGATCATGTTTTCTCCGGTTAGTGAAAAAAAATGTAAATGCCGCGGGTAGGATTCGAACTCACATTCGCTGGACGATCGTTTCGATGTTTCTGAAGCATCATCTTCAGCAGCGTCTAGCCCGTTAAGCCACTGCGATGTGTGTTTACAGAAGTCACTAACCGACGACATTTATTGATTGTGTGCAGAGCGATTGTTGTCGCTACTTACACATTCCTTTCCTACTTACACGCACTGATGCAGAAGTTTTTTGAAAGTTCTATTTCTAGAACGAACTATTCTAATTGTAGTTGTCTCGTTCTGTTTTTAGTTTGGCCCTACCATATGTTTCAAATTTAGTTGTTTTAGATCCTCGTTATGTTTAAAGTTGTAATTTCCTTTAAGGCTGTAAGAGATCATGTTGTCTCCGGTTAGTGAAAAAAATGTAAATGCCGCGGGTGGGATTCGAACTCACATTCGCTGCACGATCTTTGTTTTCTTGAGATAAGTAGCTTTTCTGAAGATAGGTACATTTTCTTAATAAAATAACCTATATATTTCTAAAAAAAAGTACCGCTTCTTTTAAAATTCCTGTTCTTAAAAAAAGTTATTCTCTGTAAAATAAAATCCATACTCGTATGGCTTTTTCTTACAGAAAGTACTTGTTGTTAAAAATAACACCTTTTCTTAAAAAAAAAACATTCGCTTTTAATAAAGGAAGTACCTCTCATGAAAAAATTACGTTTTCGGGAAAATATAATACATATTCTTACAAAAAGGACATAAAAATATACTTTAAAAAAAATTCTACAAAAAAAATATTTCTTAAAAAAAGGTTATCATTTTACAAAAAGTATATTTTCTTAAAAATCTATTTGCTTATAAATTATCTCATTTTTCAACGGGCGCTTTAGGCGTGTTGGAAGTAATTAGCACATAATATATAGCGAAAGAACTTCGTTCCAACCGGGTATCCTCTGACACCTCATGTAATTTTTTTTATGAGTTAATCGTTTTTGGACCTTTATCAACATGTGACAGTTATCCAATTAAAGGTCCAACTCCTAGTCGAGTTTGGCAAAGAAAATAGTTATTTTTTTGATCAGTCTAGGTACAAATTATGATTAGCAATATTTTGTAAAGTTTAACAGAATTTATTTGTATGACTGCATTTTAAAATTTTGCCCATTGTAAAACTCTCACTTTACACAATTAAAAGTTTCGAGATGCCTCTAATTATTTTTAAATATTCATATTATATATTAAGGCTGTTTTTTTTTATTCCATTAAGCTATCGCCACTTACGACTTGCCAAATAAAACGATCCACACTTAATACTACGCAAGATTTGCTGTAATGGGTGAAAAAAAATGCGATATGGCAACACGTTTGTACCAAGTGCCAAAAAATACATGGTAGCAGCAGATGTTGTTGTAGTTGTAAGCAGCAACAACATACATTTTATTTTCCTTCATTCGTTTCAGTTGTCAAACCCTACACAAATATATAACAACAATACAAGAATACAAACAAATATAAAATCAAAATACATACGATTTTGACAAGTGAAACGAAAAATGACATCAACAAAAATTACATTACAAATTACATTTACCGCGCGTTGTTGTGAACAATTTATTTACAATTTTGTTTTCAATCGCAAATAAAAATCTATCCTTCAAATTTAGAGATATAAAAATACACCTAGTCTTCCATTAAATAAAATAATTTTAATGAACTTTACAAATTTTGCAAATTTCTGATCTTGAGTCTCTGTCCTCGATAACATTTTCATTCGCAAGAAATGATAACACAATTTATCTAAGATAACTTTTTGCTGTCATTTCTTGAAATTGAACTTGTTATTGCTCAAGTCGGAATATAAGTGGGAAATTGAAATGCCACTTAATATCGCTTAGCTGTCCCGTACAAATTAAGCTATAATTAATTTAGCGGGGTAAAAAACACACTTATTGTATCAAACCCATAGAGTAAACATATACCTAGAAGAAAGATCTCTCTCAGCAAACTGAAGGCATTAGGCCCGGTGTGATATAAATAAATAAATGGTTTCCCATTACATCCCTAGAAGAAATCGGGGAGAGCTTCTCACAACCAGTGAGATGTGCGCTGTCTAGTTTTATACTCACTGATTGGGACCTACACTTTTACACCGGTTCCCAACGGTGTTTTTGAGAAGCATTTTCATGGCTAAGTACTCGATAGTGTCGCCGTCACTAAGCGAGGTGACCGCCGTCGAAAGAAATTTTAAGGTGGTCAGAGCAGGGATCGAACCCAGGATCTCAAGTACAAGAGGCGCGCACACTACCCATTGCACCACCGACGGCCATATACCCCACGAAATAAATATAAAGGCAACACAATTTTTTGTTTTTTTCCAAATGTTGGGAGGAATTTTAAAATTTTAATTTTATATTGTGTATTAGTCCTTTCCAAATTAAACACTTTTCAGAAAAAATACTTTGGCTAAGACTTCTGCAAGATGAATCAACAAAAATATATTAATTGCTAGTGCGAAATATTTATAAAGGCAACAAATTTTATTAAATAGTTTAAAAAGTGTTGTAGGACATATGATCTCCACCATCGCTGATAGCTGTCTCTAAGCGTCTTGGGATTGAGTTTATCAGGGAATGGATATGCGCAGTGCAACACGAAAAAATATAACCAAAAAAAGACCCGTGTCTCCCAGTTTTGCTCAAAGTCATGCACTTTTTTATGGGCCCCAAAGATTTGGGGCCTTGGTGTCAGTTTTGCAAAAAAGTGATCATTTTTCAGGCTCATATCTTGCAAAGCGTTCGGAATTTTGATTTACTCTCTGAGGGAAAGTTGTAGCCCTTGTCATAAAATGGATCTTCATAAGTCACACCACTTACTCTAGTGATTCCTGTAAATTCTGTCCTACGATCTGGAGTTGGCTGTCTTGGGGATACACAATTTTCAGGTGAAAGCACTGGTAGTTTTGCTGTTAAAGTTGCTTTATAAATGTTGTTCTTCGCAGCATGTCGATTTAGACGACATGTGTAATTAACGCATGCATAGCAACTGGTTTCATCATGATCACCTGGGCGATTAATCCAGTTTACCGGCTTACAATACTTCATACTATGTTTGCCTCCACTCAGCCATGCCATGAGATTCTGATAACATTGGCGACACACTGTATTAGGTGTGTAATTTTCACCGGTGGGGTCCACTTCGTCGAAAAAAAACTTATATGCTCTCTTGAATTCACTACTTAAAAGATTATTTTCCTTTTGAAATCTTGTAGAATTTTTTTTTCTGATTTGATGACCGCAAACTTAGCAGTATAAATCAATATTTTCACACTGCATATTGGAATTGTCAGTTGCCAATGTTGTGTGCGACTTTCTCTATAACTTTCACCGCTGAGCTGTCGTTCCCATCGCGCTGTGTAATGCCTCGATGTGAGGGTCGTGTCGCTTTGATATTGTGTGCTGCGTCCTTTTTGCGTGTGCTGAGCTTACTGCTTTGACTGTGCTGCTGCGGTCGATGAGATAGCATAGTATCTCAATGTTGAAGTAAACGGTGTTAAGAATCATTCCATTCGTATGTTCTAGAAAGATGTTTACTGAGATCTTAGGTACATTTTTGTCCTTGGCTATTTCATTGAATTTTGAACGGTTTGCTGCCTATGGAAGTGAACAAGGGAAAAAGGTAAAAAAATCGAATTTTTTAAAGTTTTTTGCGATTTTGACCTTGAAAATAAATGAAGGTTTTAATTATATTTATGACAAGATTTTCTTTATGACAAGAGCTACAACTTTCTCTCAGAGAAAAAATCAATATTCCGAACGGTTTGCTAGATATGAGCTTGACAAAATGATCACTTTTTTGCAAAAATGTCACCGAGGACCCAAATTTTTGGGGGCCCATAAAAAAAAAGTGCATGACTTTGGGCAAAACTGGGAGACACGGGTCGTTTTTTATTGGTCTTTTATCACGTAGTGGTGGGCGTATATGGTTATATTTCTCTTACTTAAAAAATTATACACAGTGTTATTGTGTTCAATACAATACGAATGCTAATAAAAGATAACAAAAATGCCCAAAATACTTTCAAATTTCTCAATTCTCAACCACCTGGTGTAAGCCGAACATCTGTCTATCACACCGACCTTGGCATGAATAGTTTGAGATGAAACGTCTGATGACGGAAATTTTCTCTCTATATATGTTTACTCTACGATCAAACTTTATTTATTTAACTTCTACAAGAAGATCTAGTGTCTTATAATTACGGTACAGGGATGTATTAATCAAAAAAAAATTAAAATTATATTTTTAAAAAAATTGAAAATTAGAAAAAAACTTCAAACATAAACTAAAATTAAAAAATAAAAAATGGAAATAAACAAAGTAAACATAAAAATAAAAGATTTGAAGGCAAAAAATAATAGGACTAAATTAGCATTAACATTAATACAATTATTAAGAATTGTGACACATTTTTGTTACAAATTACGATTATAAAAATCTAAAAAATACTTATTAATAATGATAAATACAACATTAAACAAAAGATTAGAAACACTAGACATTTTGACAGTGAATAACACAGCTCTACAAAAAAAAACAATATTAATAAGTCGCACAACTTTGCAGTGGACTTAGGATAATTCAAGGTTGCTGATTTCGAACCTGCAACCAGTTTATACAAATTGGCTCTAGATTTTGCACAATTCGCGATTTTATTTTTTTCCAAAAAACTAAAATTTAGTAACTATAACTCCAGAGAGAAACCCATTTACACAGTTTAAGATTTATTCCATGGCCCATTTTTCGAACTGAAGCGTGTATCAATATCTCAATAACTTTTGTAAATATAGTCGCTCAAAGTCAAAATTTAAAAAAAAGTTAAGGTTTTTTTAGAAAAAACAATTTAAATATAAGAAGATGTCCGATTTTAAATATCAAAGCCAATTTATAAAGAAAAAAGTCCAAAATTTGTATATATGAGCAATTCCATGGGAAACCGATCACTAATTTCATGATAGGTCTGCGATTTTGACGAAACTTTGTACGTTGATTCAGTTTGGTGTTGTAAACAAAATTGGAAATTTGTTTGTTTTTAAATTCAAAATTATGAAAGTTATTGCAATTTCGAAACTTTCAATACCTTTTTTTAAAAGTCTTATATAGTTGGTTGTAGTTCTGATAATTGAAAATTTTTTTTTGTCATAGTATTAAGGACAGAACAGGGCTCCAAAAAAATTTGTTTTTAAAAATTGTTTTATTTCAAAATTTTTCTTAAATTGAAAAAAAAATTATTTCTTAATTTTTGAAAAAAATGTATCTTAGATTTTTTTTTATTGTTTTTATTTAATAGGCTATTTTGTTGGCTATATATACTACTATAAGTTTCAAGATGGCCACGAATCAACTTTCCGAGTTACAAATCAAAATGTACAAAATTCCGTACGCTAAAAAAAAAATTCACTGAGTTGTTAAAATATTTTAAGTTTTTATTGAATTCAAAAGAAATTGAACTGCTACATAGTAGGCTAAAACTTCTCTCTCAATTATCACTAAAACCTTTTATTGTGTATTCTGTTTCTGACTACAGTATTTTTCGCTTAGCTGCATTGCGCTTAAGTGCCTTTTGCCCTTAGCTGCACAAAAGGCAAACTACTCTGCACATTGGTTCGCTTTTATTAGAAAATATTACGTTTACGTGCATTTCGTTTAAGTGCACATTTCAGTTAATAGCACTACCTTTGCTGTCACTTACAAGCATTGTTCATACAGTATATTACCTTTAGCTGCCTTGTTTTGTTTTTTCGTTTTTCATAAAAGCTCAGGGAAAAATTGGGAGCAAATAAAATACATACATATTTTTGCAACTGTTGCCCAAATACTGTGTGAGAGCAATTCAGAGAGAAGAGAGATAAAATGTTTTTTTTATAAAAACATTCATAATTGCCTGACTAAGAGATGGGGGTGAAAAAGTCGTTGTGTTTTTTGCATGTTCGTTACAGTTATGTACATACAATCATAGCGTCACATTTCTTTTGGGAGTTAATATGTACATATGTACATACGAAAATTTGTTTTTGGTGTTGTTTTAAAACAGATCTTTTATCTACATATTGAAATTATGAATTCAGTTACTAGTATGTAGTTGTTCGCCTTCGAAGCAAAATGTCTAAAAAACGTGTAACACCGCTTTCGTTAAAACAAAAATTACAAATTATAAAGGAAAATGAAGCGAATATTTCTAAAAAGACGATAAGTGAGAAATATAAGTGCGACATTTCTACCGTAAATAGAATATTGAAAAATAAAACCGAAATTTTGAAGACGTCTGAAAACTCACCGAATTTGCACCAACAACGAAATAGAAAGGGGAAGCATGAAATCGTGGAAAAGGCGTTAGCATTATGGTTTGATCAGCATCGCCAAAAGAATTGCATCATAACAAATGCACGGGGAGGCAAGTGCTAGCAATGAAGTAGCTGCGTCCGACTATGTTGGAAGCGTTTTACCAGACCTTGTGAAAGACTATGACCCAGAAAACATTATGAACGCAGACGAAAGTGGACTTTTCTATAAGGCCTTGCCCACATCTACTTATTACAGGCCAGATAACGTACTTTCCGGACATAAAAGTCAAAAGTCGAGATTTACAATATTATTTATTTGTAACGCAACGGGCTCATTCAAACAGGCCTACGTAATTGGAAAATCTAAAAATCCACGTTGTCTAAAGAACGTAAATCCGCCGGTTCAATACATGTCAAATCAGAAAGCGTGGATGACAACAGAGATATGGTGCAGCATCATGCAATCATTGGATCTTCAAATGCAGAAGTCAAATAGAAAAATAATTTTGTTCGTAGACAATGCCAGCTGTCATAAAACTCCAAATTTAAAAAATATTGACATACATTTTTTACCTCCAAATACCACTGCTTTAATCCAGCCATTAGATCAAGGTATTATACATACGTTTAAGACGTATTACAGACAAATAATTGTAAAGAAACAATTATCGGCCCTAGAAAGAGACATGTCCATTCCGGAGTTCTACAAATCAATTTCGCTCTTGGACGCTTTATATTTTGTAAAAAGAGCATGGTGGTTGGTTACACCAGATACAATATCGAATTGTTTTAGAAAGGTAAGTTTTTTATATAAGTACATCTAATACATAATTACATAGAACCATTCTTTAAACCTAGGCCAAATTCTGCCAGGTACCAGACACTCAGGAAGTAGTCGAAAATACTGAATTTCTTGACATTGTTAATAATGCTGCGGACTATATAGCATGTGACAATGATTTGGAGTGTCATGGAAGCCTAACAGATGATGAAATCATTGAAGCAATAAAAGATAATCAATGTGTTGACAACGAGATACAAATGGAAGATGACATAGATGAAGAAGACGTACCAAACCAAATTCCAACATTTAAAAACACATTAAGCGCTTTAAATCTTGTACAAAAATATTGTCTCCATAACAACATTGATGGCAACCTAGACCAAATAGAAGACATGATGCTTAAGCAATCATTAAGTAGTTTAAAGCAAAAAACTATAACTGATTACTTTTCCTAGATATACATATGAATTTTACACTTACATGCTATAAATTAGTATGATTTAATATAATGAAGTTCTTAATAATTGAATTATTTTGCGTTGATTGTTTAAGTACATAAGAACATACGAAAATACATATGTAATATGTACTACTTAATTTTATTAATTTGTAGTTAAGTAAGTAAGTAAGTTTCCAAGCTATAAATACTGCGATTTTATTTTCTTGTATCAAACTGAACGGAACTGTTTGTGTGATTTTATGTTAACTATTAATTTTAAAGTGAATTGTTTTTGTTTGACTTTATTAACTAATACGAATGGAATAAAAGTATGCGTTAAATAAATATGAATCTGTGTTTTTTAATATTTCACTTAAGTGCACATTATGGCAGGTATGTAAATCGGATAAGTGCACATTTGTGCTGCTAAGTGAATACCGCATTAGTGCATTTTTCACTTTGGTGCGCTAAGTGCCTTGCAAAGCAGCTAAGCAAAAAATACTGTATTTAGTATGTATCTAGAGTTTATATAATAAAGACGTATTAAAAAAGAACACAATTTATTTCACTTCAAAGATATATAACTCATGTGGTTTTGTAGAGAATAATACAATTAAAGTGAACAAAGCATTTCTTATAATTATGAAGACGCCATTTAATAAAGTGCGTTGCAATCTATTACAAAAGCAAAAACACAAAGTGTATAAAAAAATCTTCGAAGTGTACCCTTGTCAATTCTAAAATTGTGTCCGAGTCTCACAGAAGAACAATTTATCTGTAAACGATGTAGTAGGTCTCAAGTGGCTGAACAAAAATTGATACTTTCTTCGTCAGAAGAGAAAAACATAGCATCCAACCCGGACGAAGATATACTAATGGAAGACAATGAATCAAATGATGAAGATGACTCATCCGCCGATGAAACTATGGAAGTTTTTGATGAAGATAGAAACTCAGCATTATTTTAGCTAAATAAGTGCTTGGAAGTTTTGAATGTATCTCCAATAAACTTAAAAGAACTTCGAACAAAAAATCAAAAAAGAAAATTGTTAACAAAAAAAATAATTACATACGAATCTAAGCTTTTTGGTTTAAGGCCCTTAGTTAGTGATGGCCATGAAATTTTGGATAATTTAAAAGAAAATTTCAAAGCGGCAAAGGAAAGTTAAGATCAACAATTAAAAATTCTAACGGTCTTACCAAGACCATGGGGTATTAGAAAAATTGAAAATGAATTAGATTCATCGTATCACATGGCTCACAATGCAAAACAATTAATTGATAGTGATTACTTTTTAGCTCCTCCTAAAGCGAAAATTTGCAAAGGTATTTCCATAGGTGTGGTAGATGCTGTTCAAAAATTCTATAAACAGGATGATAATAGCCGTGTCATGCCGGGAAAAAGAGATTACAAAACAATTAAGAACGATGCTGGAGAAAAAATAAAAGAACAGAAACGATTGATTCTTTGCAATCTTAAAGAACTTTTTAAGTTATTAAATGAAAATAGGATTTTCCAAATTTGCTGAATTGCGGCATATTAATTGGAGGAAGTGGAACACATACCGTATGTGTGTGTGCTCTTCATCAAAATACAAAACTTATGTTCAGGGGAGGAAAAATTAAAACCATATCCGAGACAGAAAATCTAAATGTTCCAACCTACCAGCATTGGATTTCCCAAGCTATATGTAATCCACCGGCAGTTAATTGCTACCTCGGAAAGTTCTCATTTTGTTCAGGCGATGCAAATCTGAAACACAATTTGCATTCTGCATATTTGCAGAATGATGTGGAGTCTATTACTTTCAAGCAGTGGGTACAAGTAGATCGGTCGAATCTTGTGACACAGCTAATGCCCGTATACGAATTTGTAGAAACTCTTGCCACTCAAATGAAAAAATTAATAACGCACAGTTTTATTGCGAAAGAACAAAATAAGTTCCTGGAGAAAGTAAAAGCTAATTAAGCACCTGGAGAGTATCTAACAATTTGTGATTTTGCTGAAAACTATTCGTTTATAGTTCAAGATTCAGTGCAAAGCTATCACTGGAATAATACTCAAGCTACTATCCATCCGTTTGTGATCTACTATAAAAATAGTGGGGGAAACCTTGATCACACAAGCTATGTATTCATTTCCGATATTTTGGAACACAATACTGTAGCAGTGCATCTATTTCAAAATAAACTCATAGATTTCTTAAGAAATAGCTCCCAACAGTCTGTGGACAAAATTATTTACTTTTCTGATGGTTGTGCTGCACAGTATAAAAATCGCAAAAACTTTGTAAACTTGGTCCATTTATATCTTGTTTTAACTATCATATGAATAGGCTGCAAACTTAATAAAAAAAAAAATAAATGGTTTCCCATTACATCCCTTGAAGGGACTGGGGAGAACTTCTCACAATCACTGAGGTGTGCGCTTTCCAGTTTTCTCTCACTGATTGGGACCTACAGTTTTACACCGATTCCGAACGGTAATTTGAAAAGCTTTTTTCATGGCTAGATACTCGATAGTGTCGCCGTCACTATGCGAGGTGACCGCCGTCGAAAGAAAATTTGAAGGTGGTCAGAGCCGGGTTCGAACCCAGGATCTCATGTACAAGAGCCGCGCACACTAACCATTGCACCACCGACGGCCACTGCTGCAAACTTATGTTTTTAAAATATATGAATTGTACACAAAACAAATGTTTTTTTTTAAGTCGAAATTTAATTACCAAGGGTTCGAAAATTTCATATAATTTGTTTATACAAAATGACATATATACAAATCTTGGACTTTTTCCTTTCAAAATTGGCTTTGATATCGAAAATCGGACTTCTTCTTATATTTAAAATTTTTTTTCTAAGAAAACCTTAACATTTTTTTCAATTTTGCCTTTGAGCGACTATATTTACAAAAGTTGTTGAGATATTTATACACATTTAAATTTAAAAAATAGGGCAGGCAAGTAGGCTTAAACTGTGCAAAGGCCTTTCTTTCTGGAGCTATGGCTACTAAATTTTAAATTTTTTATTGAAATAATCGGTTGAGAAATCAAAAAATAATCGCGAATTCTGCAAAATCTAGAGCCAATTTGAATAAACCTTGCAGATTCAAAATCAGCACCCCCGAATTATCTAAAATCCACTGCAATATCATTTACAGTGCAGTCCACTGCAGTATATCCAGAAGTAAATCCACTGCAATATCATTTATAGAGCAGTGTAATTAATACATAGTTGAAAACAAAAAAAACTTAACTATGGGCAGACGTTTGATTGCAAATAACAAAAATTATACGTTTAAATTGTGCGATATTATGGATATTTCTAACATTGATCGGCAAACCATTCTACAGACTATAACACTAATAAAAAAAATTGACGCTCATATACAAGAGAATTGTGCTTGAATTGAATACAAATTTTATTTCTAAGGGACAGGCAGAATTTTAATCGGATGTACAGATACGCGAATATTCTTCAACACGAGAGCTTGTATTTGATACTTTATTGAATTTTATAGAAAAATAAGTATTAGAAAAATAAAACTAACAAAACTGTAAAAGAAAAATACTCATTGTCATATTAAAAAAGTTAGGGTTACAGCACCAAACTGTTTGCATTTTTCAAGTTACATAATGTAAACTCACTTGCTAAATAACAAATAAATTTTTGCTGTTTCTAGCTGTCAATTTTATCAACAGCCTTTTTGCTGGTCTTACTAACATAGTATTTCTGAAAAAAATATACTTACTTACTTACTTATCCGGTTTCGAATAACCCCGGGTGATCTGGCAAGACGAAGATAACATATTTCGCCAACCTGTTCGATCTTTTGCCTTATCCCTCCAGTTGGCAATACCAAGTGTGCGCAGGGATTCGTCAACCTGATCCCTAAAGCGGAGTCTTGGTCTTTCTATTTTTCGTGTTCCTTCGAGTTCGGATTCGAAAACCCTTCGTGCTGGTTCGTCTTCATCCATTCTGCTGACATGGCCTAGCCAGAGGAATCGCGTTATCTTGATCCGCTTAACTATGCCAATGTCGGGATATAGCTCATACAGCTCATGGTTCATGCGGAGTATTTTTCAGTCGAAAACTTCTACAGATGTTTCGTCCGAAGTCCTATATCGTCCTTTAGCAGTTGCTGGACACGCACGCTATCTCGTTACATTTAGACCCAATTCCACCTTTATTGCCCTACAACTTATATTCTCATTAGCTGGTAAATGCTGAATGCGCCGCTTAGACCTCTGGTCTACAGTTGGGATCCGTACACTGCGCTTAATATAACCATAGATTTCGGGGTCTTTGAGGAAATTCAAAACTGTATTTCGATGCCGATTTACCGCAGCTGCAATCTCGCCAATTCCTTTACCTGCAAATCTCATTCCAACAATTTTTCCGCGCTCCTCATCCATAAGTTCACTTCCACCTGGCATGTGGAAACAAAACTGCCAATAAAACGATTCTTAGAATATATTCATAACGATCACTTTACTCACGTACAGAAAGATATTTTATACTAAACACCCGAGAAAAATAGAGTTGTTCACTTTAAAGTGTCAGGAACGCGACTGCACATATAATTATTTTTTATTGAATTGCAAACTGACAGCGATAATCATAGATAACGGGACTACAAGTAAAGTCCAAAAGACAACAAACAATATGATAAAGAGAGAGGGATATTATCGAAAAAATTGTATATGGTCGACATTAAATTACAGTTAGTTTTCAGAAGGAAAGAAAAAAATTATTTTGCACACATGTATAAATTTTTGACAGATATGAAGGGTCCGCCATCTAACGTTTTTTTTTCAACTAGTGCTTATTTCGTGAATGGTAACACTTAGCTCATGTCTGATTTGACAGATAATTAGTTTTATCCTTCCGCTGAACGAATATGGTTGTATATACGCTTGAACAACGCTGGGAAATATTGCGACATTACTTTGAAAATCATGGTAATGTTGCAGATGCCGATTTGGCCAAAAAATCATCTTTTCAGATGAAGCTCATTTTGATCTTGGCGGGTATGTAAACAAGCAAAATTGTCGCATTTGGGGCACAGAAAACCCGCACGCATACATTGAAAAGCCGATGCACCCAAAACGAGTCACTGTTTGGTGCGGATTTTGGTCCAGAGGCATAATTGGGCCATTTTTCTTCGAAAATGAGCAAGGAGTGGCCGTTACAGTCAATGGCGATCGTTATCGGGCCATGTTGAACGAATTTTTGTTCACAAAAAGTGAAGAGGAGGATATTGGCAACATTTGGTTTCAACAGGACGGCGCTACGTGCCACACATCCGAACCTATACTCGATGTTTTGCGCCCTGTTTTTGAAGATCGCATTATCAGCCGCAGAGCTGATGTCGTTTGGCCACCTCGGAGCTGCGATTTGACACCGTTGGACTATTATTTGTGGGGTGCCCTCAAAGATAAGTGTTACGCCGACAAGCCAGAGACAATTGACGCTTTATAGGACAATATTCGTGAAGCCATTGGCGAAATACAGCTGCACACAATCGATACTGTGCTTAAAAATTGGACCGATCGTGTAGGCTACTGCATGGCCAGCCGAGGCAGCCATTTGAATGAAATTATTTTCCATTATTAACCGGAAGGATTGTACTTTCAAATAAAAAAAGAAATTTGAGAAAATATTCAGTAGTTTTTTTTTATAGCATTTTCAAAAAAAAAAGTTATTTGGCGGACCCGTTATATGGATGTTTCCCATAGTGATAGGTAGATACTGACAGTAGTTTTTTCTCGTGTTAATTTTCTTATATTTTATTGTTTAAGAGAATAAAGACAAACCACCACGCTAAGTTAGAGTGTACGTAGCGAGAACGTCAACAAGAACAATTGTGGGATCATACCTATCAACGTTAGGTCTACCGAGCTTCAAAGAAAAGCTCCGCAGTAAGCTACTGCTTGGTGTGGATTGCGGGCCCCCGAATTATCGGTCCGTACTACTCCAAAACTAATTATTTTACATTATAATATATTAATATTATAATAAACAATATTGGTACGAATAAGTAAAAGCTTTTGCTTGCTGTTAATGACTCTACTAACAGTATGTAAATAACAGGCCGTTAGTGCTGCGCCTGAAAGTATGCATTGTAACAACGTACCAGCTCGCTAAACCAGTAGCATGAATTCACCTCAGTAAAGATAATTCTCTCGCTAAACCAGTAGCATGAATTCACCTCAGTAAAGATAATTCTCCTGTGTTCGAGATTGTTCTACAAAGATAAGCAACAACAACAACATCTAGAAGGTTCTTGAATTCGCTAGATATACCTTCATTTGAGTATGGTGACTTGGTATAAGTAGCGAAGGTCTTTGGAGGGGAGAGTTCAGTTTGTGATTAAACCCCGTAAAGTAAGCAACGCGAATTGATAGTAAAATATAAGACTTGTTAAAGTGTTATAAATAAAGTAAACTGTTGTACTATATAAATAAAATAAAAGGAAGTTAAACCGTTGTAATTATCGTAATTTAAAACGAACCTTGTTTTATTATTGGGAATAAAACAACGCAAAAAGGACGAATAAGGAAATTCGTAACAATATATTAATATTATAATATATTAAGGGCGAGTTTCCCACTCGTCATTTAAAAGCTCACAGAAAATTTTCATACTAAATGACATTTAAAGGACAAGCATCGAGCATTTAAAGTACATATAAATGGAGTATTTTCAAGTAATGGATTTTATTATTCGACCTTTTTACCATTTCAAAAATTCAACTTCGATACGAGGTATCGTCGTACAATAGACGACGAACATACAATGCTATAGTACAATGCTATTTACTTATTGCTATTTATATAGTACAATGTTATTTACTTAACCTTCTGAATTTTGTTTTTGTACTCAAATATCTATTTCTGAAGCTGATCCTCGACGGGTATCGAAATATCGAATAAAATTACAAATTTATACAACCCTGACCTCGAGCTTGAATTTTTGAAGAGAACGAATACAAATATTTTTGACAATATTGGATGATATGAATGTGAACGTCATGTGGTCCCACCCAAACGGCTCTATGTGCTACACAGCTGATATAACACTCCTGCACGGGCGATCTGAGGACATGATTATCTAACGCAGACTCCGTTAGACTTTTTTGAGACTTATGTATCAGAGTTAGGAAAAAAATTAAACTCTGGGATACGCGCCACCCAGCGAAGCTCTGGCTACAATTCAAACAATTCTATATTCAACAACACAGTGTCCGCTTTAAGCGTTTCAAATAAATTAAAATCTTCATTGATATCTCGGACGCAATATAGATGGAAACAGGTGTTGCGGCAATTTAGAAATATGTCATTGAAACAGCGAAACTGTTGTTATTTAAAAACTGTACAGACTCGTAATATAAACAAACGCAAGAATTAATAAACACAAATTGGAAAAAATTTTAAGTTTCACGAAATGATTCTCTTTTGAGGGGCCCAATACTTTTTCTGCGGCCAGGGCCGCAAGTAGCCTAAATCCGTTTCTGATTGTTAGTACACGCTGAAAAATCTTTAGTTTTTTGTTGTTTGAATGCAAATATAACATGTGTTTGGAACTTCTCGCAAATATAATATACTTCTGCCCAAACGCATTGTGTTAGCTATTCAATATGACATGTTTGAGACACAATGATTATTATGTTATAAAATATGTGTTTGCCACCCAAATATATTTGTGTTTGTGATATAAATACAGCCGTGTTTGTTGCACTGTTTATGCTCTCTCGAGAGCAAGAGAATAAAAGAGGGGCAACGAGTGTGTATATCTTGTAAGTGTGTTTCTGTATTTTTGAATTATTTATAAATATTCCTGCATGTGCGTGCAAGTTGCAGATGAAGTCAGTGTTTCTTATTTTGGCTGATGTATTGCGGTTTAATTTCAGGCAATCAGTCCGTAATGGTTTATCGGACTGATGATATCAAAAGCGCTTGATCAATGAAAAAAGAATAAACAAATGCTCGGACAGTTAAATGGTTTGTGATGTTGCTTTGGTTTTTGTGTCTGTCTGTCGGATATATTTATGTGTGCTACTAAAGTGAGAAACGATTTTGAGGAAAGAAACTTGAAAGGGCAACAACATGAATCCCTTTTTCTGCCGGAGCCTCTACTGAATAGTAATTAATACACGGTTGTCCTGCATGAACTAGAGTTGTATATAAGTATATTTTTTGTGTACCAGCGCATAGTGCTAACCAAGGCATAGTTGAAACCTTCTGAAAACAAAAACGTGAGACACAACAAATAAAGGAGAACTCATTTAAAAAAAAAGTAAAAAGTAATTTCAAATATTTTAATTTTATTCAAAAATTAGGGAAACTAATTCTACACGAAAATTTTTCTAGCTGTAACTTAAAACATTTTTCATATGACAAGAAAAATTTCTTCAATTGTTTAATTTTTTGTTATTGTTGTTTTTTCAAATGACAAGGAACAATTGTTGTTTACCAATTGTTTTCGTTTCTAATTAATTATTGTGTTTATCTTCCTGACGATGCTACCCAAAGGGTAGCGAAATATCGAAGAATAAATTAATTAAAAATACGACCAAACGCTCGAACAATTTAATTTCTGAATACAATACGGAAGGTCGGATAAATCATCACTTATTTTAATTTTATGTATTAATTATTTGTTTTAATTATAATAAATAAAAACAGAAATAATAATTTGCTTCTAAATATTATTGTTTGGGAGAAAATGCGCATATGTTTCCACGTAAATCTATAGAGGTTTGGGCGAAACACGCGAATGCTTCCACATAAGTATATGGATGGTTGGGATGAAGCACGCATGTTTCCACATATTTATCAGTAAACAGGCTAATGTTTGCATTTAAATACACCTGAGTTTGGGACTTGCAAACATATGTATGTATAAATGTTTGAAGTGTGTTCCAAACATGTACATGGTTCCTGCAGAATATGTTTGGGAGAATATGTTAACAGAGACCGTTTTTTTCAGCGTGCAGATTAAAATTAATTATTTAAATAAAAAGTTGAAATTTACTTTGATCACAAAAACCGAAATTATTTTCTGGCCCACCAGAATGCTCTTCATGACATATGCTCTTCATGACACGTTTTGGCCAAACTGACCATATTGACCACAATAAAAGAATAATTTTTTTGACAAAATTCTTTACAAATGGAAAGGGGGCCAATGTACGGTCGCAAACGAAGGTTGATATTCTCTTAATCAACACTCCAAAATTGCAAAAATAATGTTTATCACGACACCCTAATGCAGCTATAGGTGTGTTTAGATTCTGCCACGTAAACTATTTCGAATGTTTACCGCAGATTGTTGTGTCATTGTTTACAAATCTGAATCTAGACGTTCATTGCAATAGTTGTTTGAAAATATTGCAGTTGTTGAATTTAACTCGATCCATCGACAGAGACTGGGTGAACAACTTCTAACAATATTAAATTTAGAATGCTTAATATGTCAAAGGTGATTATGTATACAACAAGGACCAAACACTAATATTAAATATGGCGCATAAAGGATAAGGAGTAATTGGAAAACGTAATTGATAAGGCTGTTATAGATATCAAAATGGTGGTGGATAAGGAGGAATCTGTAACTTAATATGATATTTTCTACATCACTTTTCAAGTGACTAGATAGAAATTTAAAGGCTACATTTGTATAATACTGCCAAATACTGCCCTGAAAGCCAAACGGCTCGTCATATAGTTGAAACATGTTTGGTAGTATGTTTCTCATTGTCACACAAGATTTTATTCAACCAATCATTGTGGCGTTGCTGCAACAAATCAATTTTCGTTGTTGCTACGAATACTTTAATTCCAATTATTTTAAACAAAAAGAACCCGGTTAAATAATGAAACTGTCCAGTGCTGAACAACAGGTTGGTTGGTTGGTTGGTTGAAAAGACTGCAAGACAGCACGCTGTCTAGCATGCTTAGGCTAAAGAAGCCCATTGTGATACCTGCTGTTTCCTCCATAGCAACTATTGACTAGTCGTCCAGCCAATTTGCCCTTTCAATAAATTTGTCTATAAGACCTACAGGAATATCCTGTAGGGCTACGGTGATAACTAGATGTGTTCCGAATATCCTACTTCTCAGTCCTGCCAGAGCAGGGCAATCCAAGAGAAGGTGTTTCGTCGTTTCCTCGTCCTCTTCCATGCAGCATCTACAGAGAGTGGAGTTTCTACGTCCCAATCTTAGGGCGTGTTTTCCTACAAGACAATGTCCCGTCAGTGTTTCTATCATTGTGGATAACCTGCCTCTCAGCAAGTTAAATAGTTGCCTAGTCCTCTTCCTGTCCACCTGTGGCCAGAGGACCCTGTCTTATTTGCAAGTTGAAGTAAGTCTCCACTTGTCCTTGAACATATTATCGGCCCACTGCCTGATCTGCAAACGGCAGGTAGAGATTGGCATACTAACACCTTCTTTTCCCGGAAGACGCTACGCAATTGCCTGGAAAATACTCTGCCATCACCCTAAGTGATGAGTGACATTCTTTCACCGTCAGGGACGTACCAAACATGGCTTCCAGGGATTTTATGGCAGCCTGGCTGTCTGTGTAGATACATATTAACATTTCAACAGGTATATGAGGTTCTTATTTGTTATAATAATATTTAATTTATACACCTCGGTTCACTTATTTAAAGGCACTAAAATTTCCATATTCAGCAGCCTGTATCTTTTGCAATTTGTAACCGATTGCAGAATGAAAATGGAAGCTAGACGTCTTGAGATATAAAAAACAATCATGACAATAGTGGTTTCTTAACTAAATTACCTTTTTTGAGCAATTTTTAAAAAAAAGCCAAAAAATGTGCTATTTTTTTGGTTCATTTGAATAAAGGCTCTTTATTATTTTTTATTATTTTTAAAGTAAGCGATGATTTTTTCTAGGGAGCGTTTGTTTATTACAATTTATTACATCTTAATCATTTTACGAGTCAAAATGGCAAAACAAAAAATTTTAAATCTATCGGAAAAAACTAAAATCGATGTTTACCGTTCTGAAGGATATTCTAACCGCGCCATAGCTAAAAAATTGGACGGAGCCCAACAGTTGTCGACAATTACATCAAGGACCCCGAGGGGCATGGAAAAATTTTTAAAGGAAGGGTTTCATTGTCTTTATCTACGTATGAGAAAAGAAAAATCATCAGAATTGCTTATAATTCTGCCTTATCCTTTTCAAATATAAGAGCTCAATCTGGAGTGGAAGCGAGCACGTCATCAGTACGCAGAGTAATTAAAAGCTGTGAGTACCTTAAATACCCGAAATTACAAAAAAAGCCGCCACTTAATGCTCTTCGCCACTTAATGCTCTTCAATACGCAAGAGACTAAATGGTATGGGATGTGCAGCGAAGAGGTCATGTAAATGACTGGAGAACCGTTGTATTTACGGATGAGAAGAAGTTTAATTTGGATGGGCCTGATGGCTACAACTATTATTTCCATGATCTGCACAAAGAAATCCGTTTTTGAAGCGACATCACAGCCGAGAGGCCGGCGTCATGGTGTGGGATGCTATTACGTACTATGGCACCATCGATCTTGAATTACAAAGTGCACAAATGATTGGTGCAAGCTATAAACCGTTATTGGAATCGGCTATTCCGAAGTTCAGTGAACTATTTGGTCCCATATCTTGAATATTGCAACAGGATAATGCCTCTATACACAACGCTAGAGTAGTAAAGGAGTTCATTGCAAGCCAATATGTTAATATTCTTGACTGGCCACCCTATTCGCCAGATCTAAACATTATCGAAAATGTCTGGGGTTGGTTATCTCGTAAGGTCTATGAAGGAGATATACAATTTGAAGACAAGCAGTCACTAACTCAGGCCATTAAGGATGCTTGGAATCAAATTTCTTTGGATTACATAAATTCTCTTTATCTCTCAATGAAAACCCGTATAATTGAAGTTATTAAACGAAAGGGGGTTGTACCCATTACTAATTGTTCCTAAATGAAGTAAAATAAATTGAAAAAAAAAAGAAAAACTGTTTTTCATTAAAATTAGTTAAAGTGCATATATTCAAGTGAAATAAAAAATGGCACATTTTTGGACTTTTTGTTATAAATTGCTGAAAAAAAGTTTTTTAATTAAGAAACCACTATTGTCATGATTTTTTTTATATCTCAAGATGTCTAGCTTCCATTTCCATTTTAAAATTCTGCAATCGGTTACAAACTGCTAAAGATACAGGCTGTTGAATATGGCATTTTTAGTGCCTTTAAATAAGTGAACCGGAGTGCTGATGGTGTTTTTGTTTATGTGACGAAACTGATTTGTAGGAAAGTGAGCCGTGGAATTATAGAATATAACAGAATTTTTACTAAAATAAGAGGAAGCTGTTGGCAATCTTGCCCGTGAGGGTTCCATTCAAATGCTGATCTAGCAATATTCGATCCGAGTTCATTTTCTTCTCCGTATGTCCAATTGGATAGGACTGTTACTTGTACGTTGTCTTTAGTATAATTTGTATCACGCCAATATATGCCTTCCTCACACAACGATTAACAAACGTTTGAGCCTTCTTTATTGGCATCTTAGGCAAGGTCCAAGTATCACAAGCGCACAACACTAGTACAGACTTCACACTAGAGATGGGCACGTGAGTAAGTTTCAGCTCCCGCTCACGCACCCGAACTTGAGCAAATTGTGGACCTAATCACCTTTACGCGTTGTTCACGTAAAAATCACTCACAATAATTCAACGAGGGTTTTATAAGAACCGTTTTTTTTACTCGTAATTTGATGCTTCACGTATTTGATGCTACTACAAGCAAATACGATGACCTAAGTTAAATTGAGTGCCTTTTTAATAAATTTAGCAAATAAACTAACCCGTTTTATATCTCAAAGAACAATGCTCCTTATTTCTACTGGTATTCTTCCAGATGTACAAAATACTCCCTCGCAAGTAGCTGAACTAATTGCAATACAGACGATTAAGAGCGAAGTTTTGCAAGATGGAAATTATATTAGAAGTCTTCTAGAAATACTGTGTTTAACAACGTAGTAAGAAAATCGAGGTTAAATGACTCACGCGATAATAGTACTCACGCACATTCTCTCACATTCACGCGAGTTACATATTGAATAACAGTGCTGTAAATAACGGGTTTTTCAATAAGAGCGCTACAAAAGTTGGTTTAAATAAAACAAAACCGGTTTTAGATAACAATGAAATTCTTTATTCCTGTGAAAGTACGTTCGATGCCATTATGTATGGCACTCGATTTCTTATGCATGGCCACCACGGGCACGCGTGCAGAAGTCCAGACGCTGAACCCAATTTTCGATAATTTTCAAGCATAAATCGGCCGATACTGCTGCAATTTCACTTTCGATATTCGTACGAAGTTCATCAATCGTCGCTGGCTTGTTGGCATAGACCATAGACTTGACGTAGCCCCACAGGAAATAATCTAACGGCGTCAAATCGCACGACCGAGGCGGCCAATCGACTGGGCCATTTCGTGAGATAACACGTTCACCAAACTTGGTTTCCAATAAATTGATTGTGGCTTTCGCTGTGTGGCTTGTGGCGCCGTCCTGTTGGAACCACATGTTATCCAATTGGGGCCAAAAATATTCGGTTTCGGCATTCACAGTAATGTGCCGGTCTTGATCATCACGGAAGAAGTACGGGCCAATGACGCCGCCGGCCCTTAAACCGCACCAAACCGTAATTTTTTCGGGATGCAATGATGACTCATGGATTACATGTGGATTGCTGTCTGACCAATATCGCATATTTTGCTTATTGACGAAGCCATTCAGCCAGAAATGAGCCTCATCGGTGATTGTTGAGGCCTCTTAAAGTTGGCCTCTTAAAGTTGAGACCAGGCCACTGACTCAAAAATTTCGGTAGTAAATTTTAATAATTTCGACTCGTCGTTGGCTCGTATATCTTTCCATGATGAAATGGCAAACATTACTGAAGAGAAATGTCAAAAGACCGGGGAAAAATATGGCGTCGTTTGCTGTCCCTATCGATTTACTTTTATAGCGTCTCTGTTGAAAAACCCCTTATATAAGACATTTTCATGATATATCACTTGTATTAACGACGAAGCCATTCAGCCAGAAATGAGCCTCATCGCTGATTGTTGAGGCCTCTTATATTTGGCCTCTTAAAGTTGAGGCCACAGACTCCAAATTTCAGTAGTAAATTTTAATAATTTCGGCTCGGTGTTGGCTCGTATATCTTTCCACGATGAAATGGCAAACCTTACTGAAGAGAAATGTGAAAAGAGCGGGAAAAAATATGGCGTCGTTTGCGGTCCCTATCGATTTACTTTTGTAGCGTCTCTGTTGAAAAACTTTTTACAAGGCGGATCAATAAGTCCGTGACTTTTTGAATGCAACATACACTTAGTCCAACGTTTCTCCAATTTTTGAATCCGTTCCAAAAATTATGATTTTTTGAGGTCCATAAAATAGGCATTTGATTGATCAATAATTTCATCGTTGGATCTAAATCTCTTTCCACCGAGCCATTTCTTTAGATTTGAAAATAGGAAATAGTCACTGGGTGCTAAATCCGGAGAATATGGCGCATGAGGTACCCAATTCATGGAATGTTACCATTGAGACTACACACGTGTGAACCCGTGCATTATCTTGATGAAAAATAACTTTTTCTTGCCAATATTGGGTCGCTTTCTTTTTAAATCCTCGTTAGATGGGTGCAATAAGTTGGCATAATATACGCCGTTTATTGTTTTCCCCTTTTGAAGAAAATAGATGTGGATTATCCCGCGTGCATCCCAAAAGAAAACCGGAGAAACCCATTGTTTAGATCCATGATCCATGTTTCATCCACAGTTACAAAACGTCGCAAAAACTCCTTCGAATTTCGGTTAAACAACTCCAAACAATCCTTTGAAATTGTCACACGATTACGTTTATGGTTAATTGAGAGCAAACGCGGCACCCATCATGCATACAGCTTGCTTAAACCCAACTGATCATTTAAAATCGAAACCACACTGCGATATGAAATGCCTATGGCATCAACAATCTCAAGCACATTTACTCTTCGATCGACCAACACCATATCGTGAATTTTTTGGAAATTTTCGGGTGTATTGACCTCAAGTGGCGGTCCAGAAAATTCAGTGCCATTTGTAGTTGTGCCACCACAACGAAAGTCAGTAAACCACTTTATTACCATTGAAATGGATGGTGCAGAGTCCCCATCGTATTTATCAAGCTTTTCCTTGATTTGATTGACGGTTTTTTTCGCAAAAAATAATGTTTAATGACCACTCGAAATTCACTTTTCCCATTTTTAAAAAATTCCTGATTTGTATGTTTTGAACAGCTGTTAAACGCAACGTAAATTACGGAACTTGCTCAAAAATTGACAGTAGTCTACTAACAGGAGGTACTTGATGGGAGCAGTGTTGTATTTTATATAACTACGAGGGAAGTTCGAAAAGTCACGGACTTATTGATCCGCCCTCTATAATAGTTGTTACCTTATTCGAAACAGAATAAAACACATAAAGAAAATGAGTGCTGAAAACAGTCAATAAAGCATTAAACAGCTTGAATATATAATAATATAAAAACTTGAATACGAGAACCAGATTCAGCAAATGCAATCAAGATCCCAAAAAACAAAAGCATTTTTACACCAACATCAACTAGACCAGCAAGGCCGTCACCAGAGCAGCTGGATTCTGTAAGTTGCTAAAGCTTAATCTCCATCGCTAAAAAACTCTAAAATGAATTTAGAGATTTTTAGCATCAAATGCAATTCTGTAACGTGTATCTAAATTTAGCTATCTCTTAAAAATGGAATTCGCCGTAATTTTAGCGTTAACCGTTCGTCTCTAAAATACTCTTATTTTGTATTCTGTACGCAATAAACAGCTGTTAATTGTCTCTTAAATGAAGAATTTTTAGCAAGCAAAAATTGAAGCCGCTAAAAGGTAAGTAATTATAAATTGAAAAAAAATTGTTAAAATTATTGTAATTTCAGCAGTAAAATGGAGGAAACCACCAAAAGAATAACAAAGGAGCAGAAATTCATTTTAGTTCCATACATGGAGGAGCACGCAAAGTTCGCCCATGAAAGGTAAGTTGTCTTACTTATTATTAGTTGTCATATAAAACAATATTTTTATTCGTAGGTTTGTGAACTCGACCGGTGCTAAAAGCCTCTCCCAACAGTGGGACAGTGCAACTAGAATTCGCAAGGTTTTGGACAAACGCGTATTTCTCACCTTAGACTCCATATATGGGAAAACTTCTGCAATAAGATTCCGGCAAATTTCTTTAGGAAATCTAAACAATTTGCAGAATTGCTCATTAGAAATATTAAATGCATCCGTGCAGCTGCGCAAATTCCCCCTTCTCTCAATGAGCCTATTGCGCTCGTTACGTCTATTTGATCTAAAAATTAGATATCGTCGGTAAAATCCACTCATATTTCCTTTTTGAATAAACTTTTTACACTGCACAAATTTCATAAACTGTTTGTTTACTTTTTTTACATAAAATAAACTAAGCCTTTATAGAGCTGCCATGTTTTGCAAACTTTTAGAGGGATATCAATAACTGGTGGTTTTTCGGCAAAATACTAAACGTATGTTGCAAAACCTAAATACAATTTGACAAGAACTTTCAAGTTTACCTTTAAAAATTAGCAATTTACAAGTTCTTTTTACAATTTTATGAACGAAAATTCTATTTGTTTTTGAGGATAACAAAATATGAAGCTTGGCAGCTCTAATATAAAGTGTCAAATGTATGCGAAATATGTTTGTCTCTTTTTCTCAGCATTGTATCAAAGCAGAGTGAGTAGTATAGACTACTTTTAGCAAATTAGCTACGGCGAAAATAGGAAATTTTAGCTAAGAGATTGCAGTTACAGAATACCGGATTTAGAGAAATCTCTAAGAAATTTGCCTTGAATTTTTTTTAGCATTTTAGCGATAGAGTTAGAATTTAGCTAGGAGAATTACAGAATTGACCTGCAGGAGTATGTTTTGGGACCAAGTTCTGAACTTGTTTCAACAAATAAAAAAAATTGCACAGGGTCATAACCATAGAGTAATCTCAGACTAGAGAGAATATTTGGCTCATCTGACGTTTCCTTTCACACTCTTCGTGATGCGGTCGGTGTGATAGAGAGATGAAAAGTGATATACACCAGGTGGAATTACAATAACTTCTTGCTTTAATTTTTCATGGCATTTTGGTGAAAAACTGTGAAACTTAAATGTGTTTTAAACTTTTTTATTGACTGTTATTGTTAGAATACATTTGTGTTGTATTTAGCACAATAATTTTAACACACAAAACGAAATGCCGTTATTGTTATTTTGTTCGTTGTTTTGAACCATTGCCTCCATCTGGTATTAGTAAAGCAATTCTTTTCAACATCAAACGTAAATATCACACCAGGCCAAATGTCATAAATTTGGTGGGAGAACTAGTAGATCTACTATAAGTATTAATCTATGGTCATAACCTGCTATGGGCACCACTACATGGAAGTGCTTGTGAGCTTACTTGTATGTGTGGCACTGACAAAAATTTTGTGTGTGAATGGAATACATATTTAAAAAAATATTTCTTGGAAAAAACAGACGATGGTAGTAAGAATGAGGTTGGGATGTTTAAAAATTCTAAATTTAGAAACATTGTTGAAATTTGAAATATAAGTCCAAACTTTTTATTGAATTACAATTTACAAAGTCTTAAAGCTAAAACGAAGTAAAGTCTAAATTCCTTTTTGATGTAAATAAAAATTACTCTAATACGAGACAAAATGCGAACGCATCTAAGCAAGTATGAAGCGCTGTGAAGAAAAAAAATTGTATGCGTGTATTTTTTCGTCTTTTCAAATCGCACAATGCGGCACACGTATTGCTTGCTTGCTGTTTTCAATCCAACTAAAATTATTTTCGTTGCTTTGCTTGCTCTCTTGCTTGATTTATTTGCTCTCATTTTCATATACGTCTACGCACTTGTGAGAGCGCGGCTTTCAAGCAGCTTCTGTGCCCATAGCTGGTCATAACCTCTCATCATTCCTTAAATCTGTGGAAAATGTGGACAAAATCTCGACTTAATAAATTACGGCACAATAGTAAAAATAATTGTAGACGCTGCGAAATTATGTCGACAGTGATGCCAACTCTGCAGGAACGAAACGCGCCGTCGACGTACCCAAAAAGTGCTAAAACGCGCTTAATAAATAAGGGGAGTTCCAATAGCGATAGGCAGATTTTCACAATTCACGGCGGTTAGGTTGTTTTATTTTTTGTTAATTTTCCAGTTATTTGTATTTCCGAGAATTGATACAAATATACAAAACTTATTATCAAAATGGGTGTTCTGTTCTGGCAACTCTGCGCGCGTTGCTCTCTTTTGGCCATGGTAGAAATATAATGGTAGATGCAGTACGACAACAAATATAACAAGCCAAAAACAACAGGCATTTTGTTTTTGCTCAGTGTCTGTGTTGTGTCATGTCAGCTGATAGAAAAATGATGAAAATGTAATCAAATTTCAAAAAGTGCCATTTAGAAAATGATTGAGTGTTATTTGATATATTGAAAGTGTTTAAGTGTGAAAATTAAAACTTTTCTATGTAATTTTTGCAGAGAAATATTTCAAAAACAGTAGTTGCTGGCGATCGGGGGTTGCACACAAACAAATGTAAACAAACTTTGACATAAGAGAAAAACTTACTCACACTCAGTCCAGAAAAAAGTTCAAATCAGCTGGGCTAGTGCTTCTACCATACTTTTGGCGAAAAATGGGTACATCAACAAGCATTGTCGGATTTTAGGCGATACCAATCAGTACCAAGTGGCAATGCATATACAGAATGACATTGTTTGGTCTAGATTGTGGTCCTCTGGCATCATCGTCCGTACTTCTTCGAAGAGGATGATGGCATTGCTATCACCGACAACGGAGAACGCTGCCGATCTGTAGTTCCATCCGGACGGCGCTTCGTGCTACGCAGCCGATGCCACATTGGACATTTAAGAATTAGCTCACACAGAGGCGACATGAACTGGTCACAGACACCGTGCGATTATTCTTGTGGGGTTTCCTTAAGTCGCAGATCTACTGTACTCCCAATAATGCGATAATCTAGGTGTGCGTAATAAGGACGGAAAACGAAATTTCGTTCATTCGTGAACTAAACAAACGATTTCGAATTAATAATTCCCTATCACTGACTGTTGAAACCTATAGATCGAAACTTGGTATTGATAAGGAAATCAACAAATTTATCAACCTTGTTCTCGATGCTAGAGAATCATCAATCCCCAAGTACTCTCAGAAGGGAGGAAATGCATGCAGATGTAATAAAATATATAGGTGTAAGGAAAAAGTTCAAAAGAAAATCTGAACGTGCAACGAACACACAAGAAATCATCTCTTACGATAAATGCTCCAAATTTCTTAGTTATGTGATTAACCGAAAAATGTCTAAAGAAAGAAACAATAAATGGACTAGACTATTAACTAGTATAAAGCCAGGAGACAAACGCTTTCGGGACGACAAGTCGCTCTTTGAGGGTTAAAAGTAAAAACCAAATCCCACATCTCATGAAAGACGGCAATAAAATTATGCCAAATCACACATACTTACCAGGAGTTTTGCGCACTCTTTCGACAATAGCGTTATTTCAACAGTTGAACATTTTAAAGCAGAACCGCCAACTACAGATAGAGCCATTTTGATTACTTTCGAGGAATTAAGTAACACTGTGTGTAATTTTTTAAGTCATGGCAAAATCACCATATACGGACACCACTACGTGATAAAAGACTAAAAAGACATTTTCGTAAAAATGTGATCATTTTCTCAGGCTCATATCTTGCAAACCGTTCAGAATTTCGATTTACTCTCTGAGGCAAAGTTGTAGCTCTTGTCATAAAGAATTTAAATTGCATATAATTGCATATAAAAAAACATATAAAATCAAAAAAACTTCACCTTCCAGATCAAAATCGCAAAAACCTTAAAAAAATTCGATATTTTTTTACCTTTTTTCCCGTGTTCAGGTCCATAGGTAGCAAACCGTTCAAAATTCAAGGAAACAATCAACTACAAAAATTTACCTAAGATCTCAATAAACAAATTTCTAGAACATATAAACTTCCTAGAGATGATTCTTAACACTGTTTAGGTAGCACGCAAAAGTGAAAAATTTGCCGAAAATTTTTTAATTTCATTTTTTTTACCTTTTTCTCCTGTTCAGGTCCATAGGTAGCAAAAAATGAAATATGCCTGGCCAGAACCATGTGCATTCTTCAGTCTATGTTGTTGTATTTGTTCATCCACACTTCCTCTTGGCCTCCACGAGTTACATTGGAATTGATTCAGAGGTGAGCGTGAATCCCAATTACAAAGAAAACAAAAGAATTTTGGGAAGCCGCCCTTATCGATGATCCCTTGCAAAATGTTGATGACCTTCAAATCACAGCAAATCTTCCATTTATTTTCGTAATATTTGATTTTTTCCATTATATCTTTCAATGTTTCATAGCTTTCTTTCATGTTGATACCCATTGCTAGCGGAATGGAAGGTTTTCGGTTCGACACATGCAACAACACTGCTTTCAAGCTTGAAACAGAACCATCAATAAATAATCTCCACTCACTAGCGATGTAGTTCATTCCCATTTTTACCACCAAAGCTTTTATATCGTTGCAGTAAGCGAACGAATTGTCATCATTTAGAGTGTAGAGCATCTGAAATTCAGCTTGTCGTTTGCGGTACGCCGTAGAGTTAACATTAGCATGTGTGAGTTTTCTTTGCTTTAAAAAAGCTGTCAAAAATATTGCAAGTCGCTGCGATAATCCCAATATGGCCACAATGAAATCCATTTCCATTTGTGTTATTAGTTGTGGTCCATCTCTTCCCTGTTGGGGCTCATAATCGGTATCAAATGGATCTTCATAAGTAACACCACTTGCTCTAGTCATTGCTGTACATTCTGTAGTACGATCTGGAGTTGGCGGCCTTGGTGATACAAAATTTTCAGGTGCAAGCACTGGTAGTGTGGCTGTTGCAGTTGCTTTATAAATTTTGTTCTTCTCAGAATGTCGATTTAGACGACATGTCTAAATCACCATGCATAGCAACTGGTTGCATCATGATCACCTGGGCGATTAATCCAGTTTACCGGCTTACAATACTTCATAGTACCTCTGCCTCCACTCAACCATGCCAAGAGATTGTTATAACATTGGCGACACACTGTATTAGGTGTGTAATTTTCACCGGTCAAGTCCACTTCGTCGAAAAATAATGTATATGCTCTTTTGAATTCACTAGTTAAAAGATTCTTTTCCTTCTGAAATCTTGTAGATGTTTTTTTTCTGGTTTGATGACCGCAAACGTAGCAAAATAAATCAATATTTTCACACTGCATATTGAAATTGTCAGTTGCCAATGTTGTGTGCGAATTATACTGTAGCACTTTCACTTTTTTACTTTCACTTTCACTTTATAACTTTCACCGCTGAGCTCTCGTTGACGTCGCGCTGTGTAATGCCTCGATGTGAGCGTCGTGTCGCTTTTATATTGTGTGCTGCGTCCCTTGTTGCGTGTGCTGAGCTTACTGCATTGCCTGTGCTGTTGCTGTCGGGGCATGATCGCGTGATACCTAAGCGCTACCTAAACGGTGTTAACCCTTGGACAACCACATGGTTCTGGCCAGGCATATTTCATTTTTTGCTACCTATGGACCTGAACAGGAGAAAAAGGTAAAAAAAAATTAAATTAAAAAATTTTCGGCAAATTTTTCACTTTTGCGTGCTACCTGAACAGTGTTAAGAATCATCTCTAGGAAGTTTATATGTTCTCGAAATTTGTTTATTGAGATCTTAGGTAAATTTTTGTAGTTGATTGTTTCCTTGAATTTTGAACGGTTTGCTACCTATGGACCTGAACACGGGAAAAAAGGTAACAAAAAACGAATTTTTTTAAGTTTTTTGCGATTTTGATCTGGAAGGTGAAGTTTTTTTGATTTTATATGTTCGCAATTTTTGCAATTTGAACGGTTTGCAAGATATGAGCCTGAGAAAATGATCACATTTTACGAAAATGATACCGAGGCCCCAAATCTTTGGCGGCCCATAAAAAAAAAGTGCATGACTTTGGGAAAAATTGGGAGACACGGGTCTTTTTTTTAGTCTTTTATCACGTAGTGGTGTCCGTATATGGTTATTTTTTTTCGTGTTGCACTGTGTAATGTTTTATCAACTTTAAAAATATCAAAATCTCCCGGTTTTGACACTGTTCCTAACATACTACTTAAAAAGCTACCAGAGAAGGCTATTAAGCTACTGGTTATACTATTTAATAGTTGCATCAACCTCAACTACTTTCCAACAGCCTTCAAAAATGACAAAGTGGTCGCTATAAACAAACCGAAAAAGCGAAAAAAAATAACCCCAGAAACTACAGGCCAATAAGTCTTTTGAGCAATTTAGGCAAATTTTACGAGACTAAACGAAATTACTGAGAATCACAATATAATTCCCAATGAACAGTTTGGCTTCAGAAGGGAAAACAGCACAGTACATCAAATAGCACGAATCAAAAACAAAATTCAATATAACAAACGCAATAAAAAATCTACTGGCATACTTCCGTTAGACATCGAAAAAAAATCATTCGACAATATATGGCACCACGGACTCATTTTTAAGCTTATCACGGCTAATATCCCAAAATATCTATGCAAAATTATCGCGGATTTTTTGGAAAACAGAACATTTAGAGTTGCGTTAAATACTTCGTATTCCACACCAAAAAGTGTGCCTGCAGGAGTACCACAAGGCTCAGTTCTATCGCCTCTGTTATACACCATACACACTTCAGATTTCAAACCTCCTAAATTAACAGAAGTAGTTTATTATGCTGATGATACCGCTTTGATAACATCAAGCAAACTTACAAGCGCCCTCATAAAAAAAATATGAAAAAAAGTCTAATTGCGTGCAACAAATTCTTCAGGAAATGGAAAATAACAGCAACACTCAAGCAATAGTTTTTCCTTACAATAAATATCCTAAGAGACTACCAACAAGATCACTTTAAATTGAAAACAACATTAGACGCATTCAGAATCAAGTCAAATATCTATTTATCTTGACAAAAAACTCCGCTTTCATACACATATTGAATCAGCTTGCGATAAGACAATAAAAGCATTCAGAGAGTTGTGGCCCATTTTAAATCGCCGATCGGCACTAAACAAGACAAATAAAAATTGTTTATTCAAAAGCGTTATTAGACCTATACTTTCATATGCTAACCCCATATGGTACAAAGCAGCCAACTGTCACTTAAAACGAATGCAAATCATACAAAATGAATGCTTAAAAATGATTCACAAAAAACACTGGAGATATTCTACATCTGTGCTTCATGAAGAAAACGGCTACGAGATGTTTAATGACTTTATTACTAGGATAAACACAAATTATTATTCGAAAATAGTATATTCTCGTTCTCCAACGATAAGAGAATGCAGACAATTACCGTAAACAAAAACAGCAATTTTTCAAATAGAAAATGGATGCAATACAGCCGAGTATTTACCTAAATATTCCCCTATATGCATTGTATTTTCAAGAAATATTTGAATTCCAGTTTCTGATCTCATATAAAGGTTTTCCCCCACTTTTTGCCTTTTACAAGATTCTATAAAACTGTGATAATAAAGTATTATTATGTAAAGACTTACTTGTTGTAATATCAAATAGATAATAACTCAAGAATACTGTAATTTTATATTATAAATGTACCTGATATGAGGATGAATAAATAATTGAATTGAAAAATTATTTTGCAACGTAATTCACAAAATGTAAATACAAAAATGTCACAAAACAAAAACAAGGATTACAAAATTAAATATACAAAAGGATTTCCCCGTACATGTGAACAATAAAACTAGTAAAAGAGATTATAACACAAATAATAAATAATCCTATCTAAGGGACCAAGGAAGTATTTGGCATGATCAGATGAGCCCTAAGAGTATATTAGTCTCCGCAATTGCCAAACCCAGGGAATAACGACAATTGTTTTTTTTTGGAAATGATCCGACGCCGCTTGGTCGTGCCAAATGCTGTCTGAATTCTATTTTTTCGTTCCAATCTATTATTAAAGCTTGGTCTCTTAGAGAGAACTATTCATTATTTTTGTTTATTATTATCTGAATTTTAAGTTCTAATTTAACATTTCTACTTAATATTTCCAATTTAATATTTTTTAATATTTAATTTTGTATTCATTGTTTTTGGTTTTGTGAATTATGTTACATAATAAAAAAAATCTTCCACATATCTCTTGCATTATTTTATGGTATAAATAGTTTGTTTTGTTCACGAATGAACGACATTACGTTTTCCCTTCTTACACGGCGTTTACACACAACTAAATTATAGCAATATCGAGAGTATCTATAATTATTATTATAGAATTTGACATTAGAAATCCTTCAATATCCGTCTGTGTAAATGCTAGAACTCTTAATGATGGATCCAATGGTATCGCACTACAATTTTTCTTCAAATAATGCATTCAAATTTAAATTTAAACTCTTTTTACTTTGACGTTCTCTTATTTTCCGGAACCGGTTGCTTTATTTGCTAAAAGATTAAAACGGCGCCTTTAACTCAGTCTGTTCAGCAACCATTTGGTATTCCACACTTGGGTGTGGCAACACCAAACCCAATATTTGATATATCACATTTCAGTATGAAAACAACAGTTGTATTTGACAACAGTTGTCAGTTTGACAACAGTTGTCAGTTTTTCCGCGATGTTCTCCGTATCGGTTGCGTTTTTAGTAACAAAAATGTATTTCAATAATTTTCTTGAATAAAGTTGCGGTTCTATAAATGTTTTTGCATAAATTTGTTAAATAAACATTAAATTTTGTTGTTTCGATGCAGTTTTATGTTAACTTCATGTAGATTTGTGCCAAAATAGTAAAATAAAGTGGTACGGTTGTGGCCGGCCACAACTTCTTGTGCCAAATGTTTATTTGTTGTGTAAAGGAAATCATTTAATAGTGTTTTGTTAAATTAGCAAATAAATGAAAAGAAAAATAAAGCAATGTAAGAAAAGTAAGGTAAATGCAAAGAAAAAAGTTTATGAAAATGAAGAGGTTTAATGAAAAGGAAGTGCGAAAGAGTCCAATAAATGCAGTTATCTTCTACTAGTGTGTGTGTGTGTGTGCGGTAGAGTTTATTATTGTTGCGACAAGTGTTTGTTTTTGTATAGAGTTTAGCCCCGCACGTATGTAAATGGGAGTCCATTAGGAAATCATCAATGGCAGCAACATTCATAAGAAAAAGGTAAGTGTGTTTATGATTGAAAAATGTACATAGTATGTAACTTCCTAGCAAACAAAACGATCAGAATTGGGTCAGAAATCAGTCCAAAGTCGTCAATAATTCTCATGTCGGATTCGATTTCTAACAGACATCTGATTTTGATGTGATTATGAATTGTAATCATGGGAAATTCCGAAAGGAACTGGATGTGTCGTTCCTAGGGTTCTTTAAATCGACTTTCAACTAATCGACTTTTTGTGGGAAAAAGTCGAAAAGTCGACATTGACTTTCATGTTGTACAAAAGTCGGCTTTTGCTTTCGACTTTTCGTTTTTATGCTGCCAGATGTATGCAGTGTTGCCAGAAGCTGTCAAAAAAAACATGCCAAAAAAAGGGCAATTTGCAAACAAAAGTGCTAAAACTGAAAAATCAACAATTACCATAATGCGGGCACTTCACTTTTTTTTTTTTTAAAATGCTATAAAAAAAACTGCCGCATATTTTCTCAAATTTCTTTTTTTATTTGAAAGTACAATCCTTCCGGTTAATAATTGAAAATAATTTCATTCAAATGGCTGCCTCGGCTGGCCTACACGATCGGTCCAATTTTTAAGCACATTATCGATTGTGTGCAGCTGTATTTCACTAATGGCTTCACGAATATTGTCCTTTAAAGCGTCAATTGTCTCTGGCTTGTCGGCGTAACACTTATCTTTGAGGGCACCCCACAAATAATAGACCAACGGTGTCAAATCGCAGCTCCGAGCTGCCTAAACAAAATCAGCTCTGCGGCTGATAGTGCGATCTTCAAAAACAGGGCTCAAAACATCGAGTCTAGCTTCGGCTGTGTGGCACGTAGCCCCGTCCTGTTGAAACCAAATGTTGCCAATAGCCTCCTCCTCAATTTTTGTGAACTGAAATTCGTTCAACATGGCCCGATAACGATCGCCATTGACTGTAACGACCACTCCTTGCTCATTTTCGAAGAAAAATGACCCAATTATGCCTCTGGACCAAAATCCGCACCAAACAGTGACTCGTTTTGGGTGCATCGGCTTTTCAATGTATGCGTGCGTGTTTTCTGTACCCCAAATGCGACAATTTTGCTTGTTTACATACCCGCCAAGATCAAAACGAGCTTCATCTGAAAAGATAATTTTTTTTTTGCAAAATCGGCATCTTCTGTAAGTCGATCGCAGGCCCACTTAGCGAAGCGAAAACGCATTGAATGGTCATTTCCCAGCGTTGTTCAAGCGTATACACAACCATATTCGTTCAGCGGAAGGATAAAACTAATTATCTGTCAAATTAGACATGAGCTAAGGGTTACCATTCACGAAATAAGCACTAGTTTGAAAACAAACACGTTAGATGTCGGACCCTTTATTCAATAAAAAATACGTAGACCATACATAATCGAACACCATCACCCATAGGGAGAAAAGTTAACGCATAGAAGGAGTCATAGCTAAGGTATCTGTAGACCAATTTCGGTTTGGGATTTTTTAAAACTTTTGAGCCATGTCCGTCTGGCTGGTCAACATGGTAACTGCTGTAAACCTTTACCGATCAAAATGCAGTATTGTCATTGGCTAGTATTTAAACAAACTTAGTTTGGAATTGAAATAGATGTTATGACCCCACTCCTTCTGGTACATTCCATTCAAATGTTGAGCGGACAATTGGCTGGAAGTCATGATACATACTCCAAAAACACACACATCCTATATCGGTAATAGATAATATTTTACACATGTCACTCTGCTTTTGAATATGGACAAATTTACCTCGGGTAATTGAAGGTTTGTCGGCTGTGAAAACAAAAATATGTATCAATTCAGGCACAGTAGTTAGGCATGTGTTTAACTGAATTGTTTATTATTCCTACAAAAAGCAACCATTCTTCAATTAGAAAAATGTTCCTGACCTTGTAAGCTTGTAGTATGAACTTCTCATACATTAACTAAAATGGAACTCGGAACCAAAGGCTAACTAAAGGTGAGGGTATGTTTAAGTCGTTTTACCAAACTGAAATTTCTGTACTTGTTTCGAGTTAGGTTTTTTAAATTTTATGCTTATTTTAAGATTTTAATTATTTAAAATAAATTTTTTATTTTGAAAAACATGACTTTTGCATGAATATATGCAAAATTAATAATTTAGATTAAATTGCACATTTTTGTGTAGAATTTCATGTACGGAAACCATAATAAATTTAGAAAACGTATATCATTTAAGACCAAAATTAGGAGGCCATATTCAAATTTGGAATATTCAAATATAAATTCAAAAGCGGTTAACCAAGTAACCACTTTAATAAAAGCTGTTTCCGGGTTTTAAACATATTAAAGTAATCTTATCGATTTTGACCAGTAATGAACCTAGAGGCAAATTCACAAAATTTAGAGTCATGTTCTCCGTACATCGAAATTAATGAAATTGCTAATAAAAAGTATGGAACAACATACTTTTGCAGTAAGGGATTTTTTAAAAGTCAACCCACGTACATATTTACCATTCACACCCGTGGCAATTTTATATTTTTACAGCTCCTGGTTGAAGTTCAGTTCCAAAAAACAGTCGTAGATTATAGAAAAACTGCAATATTTCGTCAAAAAATGCTAAAAATGAAGCGAGAAATGTCAAAAGTTGGTAAAAATTGTCCAAAAAGTGCTAAAAAGCATTTAGCATATTTTTTAAAAAAAAAAGTGCAGTACACCCAGAATTGCACTTAAAGTGCTAAACTGGCAACACTGGTCTATGATTATATTATTATTATATTTATTTTAGATTGAAAATAATTGTCTTAAACTAATAACATATTTTATTTAAAATATCATATATGTATATAAAATTTTCATGTCGCAAAGTGCTTTGTCCCAGTACATCGATGGGACAAAAATAGAAGCAGTCGTCCTAGGGTAATAAAATATGGCTCAAGTCCATAATATAATAGAATTAAGAAAATTTCAAAGTATCGAAAAAATTGACCACGCCCATCGCCCACCGCCCATACAAACCGAAATTATTATTGCCTGTAAAAACGTAACTATTGCGACAAATTTCATGAAAATTGCGTGAAGAACATATTTATATGCCACCTTATCTCCCCAATCCCTTCATGGGATGTTATTTTTTTTTTCTATCGAGCGAACCCATCACCGCCACTCTTACTCGCCCCTACCGACCGAGTGGGCCACGTCCCCATAACGTGAGGACAGCGTACACATTATAGACTGGTCTATAACGAGAGAGCAAGGATCATAAGTTCACACGTTGTAACCAACTACAGAAATTCTTCACCAGTTGGTATTACACTAACATAAATAAGTATAAAAGCACATCACGAGATATTAACATAACAGACTTCATAATATATAATAATTACAAATAAAACGAAAACCAAATTATAAATCAGACCAGATAGTAAGGATAAAGAAAATTTACATATGCAAAGGAATATATAGCACTAATGCAATCGGTTCAAATGACAAATTCTCCTAGATTTTGTTGTTTCCCAACTACCTGTGAAATCAATAAACTGATATAGCTCATTAAAGTCACGACACATTCTCCTAACTGGATCAAAGGACGCATAATTCGAACACTGAAACTCAATGTGAATGACTTTATAGTACCTCGTGGGTCTCAATGGGACATTTATGAAAATCTTGGATAACAGAAATTCAGAATATATACATCCATCAATTATCTTCAAAACTGTAATAGAGTTTATCATGGGACGTCTACTACTAAGAGTCGGCAATCTGATCAATGCTATACGAAGGAAGATTATGGTTCGGGTTCCATTGAAGGTTTCTCAGACAAAAAATGAGAAACTGTTTCTGGACCGATTCAGTCATATTAACATACAAATTGTACTGGGGGTCCCAAACAACTGATCCATATTCGAGAATAGGGCAGACTAGTGAAGTAAAAAGATTTTTCGTAACGTAGAGATCTGAAAATTCCTTAGCCCAACGTTTAATAAAGTTCAGAACGCCATAAGCCTTGTTTACCATCGTAATTATGTGGGAGTTGAAATTCAATTTTCTGTCCAAGAGAACACCAAGATCAACAAATGAATCCACCGATTCAAGAACATTGCCACCTAAAATGTATTTTGCCCAAAAGAATGATGGCCTAGAGAACAGCATATGCTTACATTTCGCAAAATTAAGCTCCATCAAATTGGTTTCGCACCACGTCTGGAAAGTAGACAAATCCCTCTGAAGTAAAGTATATTGACAAGGATCCTTGTAAGAAAAATAGATCTTCACGTCATCAGCGTACATTAACAATTTAGAGTGCATTATGGAGGCGGGTAAGTCGTTAATGAGTAACAAAAATAGAACCGGCCCAAGATGACTGCCCTGAGGCACCCCAGATGACACAAAAATAGATCTTGAGAATGATCGACCAAATGATACCATCTGTTCTCTGTTCATTAAGTAAGAACTAATCCAATTCAGCATGTTACAATTAAAACCCATTGCCCCTAGTTTATATAATAACAAATTGTGGTTAACTTTATCAAAAGCCTTACTAAAATCGGTAAAAATCACATCACTTTGATCTCCATTAATAAAGCCGTCAATAATAGAAGAGGAAAACTGAAGCAAATTAGTCACGGTGGAACGACCCTTCCGAAAGCCATGTTGACATGGATCTAAAATAGAGGAAACATGATGAGAAATTACCTCTGTGACTAACTTCTCAAAAAGTTTAGGAATGGCACTCAATTTTGCAATTCCCCTATAATTTGCAACATTTACTAAACTACCAGATTTGTGGAGAGGGATTATATAAGAGCTCTTCCACTGTGCAGGAAAATGACCGAACTTCAACGAAGCGTTAAATAAGAGAGTCAATGGTAAGCTGAGAGAATTCGAGCAGTATTTCAACATAGAGTCCGGGATACCATCAGGACCAGCTTTATTCGAGGCTTTCAAACTGATTAAGTTATCTAGCAACCACGAAGAATTTACGACAGGTGCATCAAACGGAATGGTAGAGCGGACAGTGTACGGGTATGATTTGGAAACATCATAGGCTCGGGTGGAATAAATAGATGCGAAAAAATCGGCGAAACAATTAGCAATAGACTCTTCATCTGAATATTCAATACCGTTCAGTTTGATCCAACAAGGTGTGGAATCCGAATTACGCTTCAAGTTAACAAATCTAAAGAATGATTTGGGGTTCCGTTTAAAATTAGCCCTCAACCTATCCAAATATAATCTGTAACTCTCACGAGATTTAGAGTTGTATCTACTCCTAGCAACAATATACCTAGCATAGTCTGCTAGCAGTCCAGATTTTTTATACTTTTTCGAACATCTATTCCTTACATTCTTGAGACTATTTAGAGCCTTTGAGGACCATGAGGGACCAGTATTACCCATTATTGGCCTCTTGGGTACAGACTTAGAAATATAGCCATTAATAATATTATAGAAATCATCCAGGGCGATTTCAAATTCAAAAGAATTATCACACTGACAAATACTATGCCAGTCGGTATCAAAGATAAGATTGTTTAAAAGAATAAAGCATTTCCAACGCGAAAAGCATTTTCCAACATAGGACGAAGAGCGATTGCAACCAACCTGCATGATATCAATTGTATAATTAATTCCCAGCGTTGGATGGTAACTATCTTCAGGAGAAATTAACGGATCAATTCGAGAAATATCAAAGTTTTTAGATTCAATTGAATCAAGCCAAGTTCGGAAATATGCGTAACAAAATCAGATGATCAATCACAGGGTGTCAATGGAGTCAGAGAATTGGTATCGGGGAAGACCCAATACTAAAATACGCTCCTTTCTACTGGCTAACGCAATAACTTTTGCAATAGCGGCAATATGCTCTTGATATACCTCAAAGCATGAAGATGGCGGTATATAAGACCACGTGACAAACTGTTTCAAATCGCCTAAATTAATGGACACCACAATAAACTCAAGATCGCCAATGTCATCAACTGTAACCAACTCAGAAGATAAAGAATTTTCAATTGAGATCAGAGATGAGATTTTAACAACACGATATTTTCTATAAACTACGTACTTATTGCAGAACAACTCAGAATTAAAAACATTAGGTTTAAGCCATGTCTCAGAAAATGCAATGACATCAAACTCAAAACCAAAGCTACCAACAAATAATCTGGACAATTTAGTATTCAAACCGCAAACATTCTGATACGCCATATTCAAACTCCCAATTAGTTTTTTGGAGCTGCCTTATCTCCAGACGGTAATCTAGCAAAATTATCACGCCTACCATTATCCCGATGCTCAAATTCCTTTACGAATGTTCTGTGAGGCCAAAATTCCGAATCCACCAGTCTGACAAATAGATCATCCGGTGCAATAATTTTGAAAGACGACCTACGTTCCGAAAATTGTGACTTCAGCTTGAAGCACTGTATGGAATCGGTAGAATTATTCCCGACTAATTTAGACGATATGTAAAGTCGTATATCCTCTTCGGTCGTGTCGGGGGAAAGTCTAGACACAAAAACTGTCTTCCTTGCCGGTACGACAGTCAACGTTCTCAGTCCCGGTCCTGGCACCGGGGCGGGATTACCACCCGGAGGAGATGACTTATCGCTGTCCGTGGAAGCTATAGTAACTACAGAAACGACTTCAGCAAAAGTAGAAGGGGCAGAAGATTTCATTGGACTTGAAACTGGAACTGGAGAATTAACGTCCATTAAATTCGGCGAGGATGGAATTACCAACAAAGGAGGGGCCTTCTTAGCCGTTTTCTTCCTTTTCGGTGAGGAAGCTTTCGGTGAACCCGCACTCTTTTCCAATCCCGGATATTTATTAAACATCCGAATAAACTTGGAAAATCGACCAGATAAAGCCGAAAGCTCCTTTTCCATATCAGAAAACTCGGACTTCATGCTCCTGAAAAATTTGTTGAACTCCACATCCAATTTTCTACAATCCAGGCAACACCAACGAAGACCCTTGTCATCACTAAGATTGTCCGCCACTCTTGCATAAAGGCCAACACATTTGACATGTACCAAGCCATCACACAACCAACACGAAATAAGAGTATCGGTATCGGATCTCACCTTACAGTCTTTGTTCATGCAAGTCATCATTATAATTAAATCAGAGTAAAAAATAAATAAATAAATAAATAAGAAATAAATACTAAAAACAGAATTCCAAAATGGACAAAATTCCCAAAAACGTATGAATTTATTATCCCTTTGATATTAATTCCCAAAACTCTCAGTCTTTATCACTCACTTGTGCGGAACGGTTGATACAATGTCAAATATAATTTGCTCTGCTTGCTACAAAAGCATTAATATAGACAGTGTGATTGTTTGCAAGATTTGTCAGTGTAAACTGCATAAGTTTTGTGCTAAAATTGACAATGATAAGGCGGTCGCTGCCCTTTCTAGTTTTGCTAACATTGTTTATAATTGTGATAATTGTTTACAATCTGCAAGTGATTTGGTTAAGAAAGTTAGTTTTCTAACTTATCAAATTGATGAGATGAAGTTGATGCTCTCTCAATTAATTTCTTCAAGAGATGTAAATAATAGCAACTTGAACCAGTCTCATCGGTGTTCTTCTTTGTTGCAAACCGGTTTTGAGTATGCTTCTCGCTCTAAAAATGACTGTCTCTCTACTGTAATGAGTTCAAATAATGTGCCTTCGATTGTTGGATCTTCGTTCTCTGTTGTGGATAATGCTGCTACTGTTTGTTCAACTGATAATTCTGTTGGTGCTTCATTGAATCTTCCTGTTGTTGTTGTTGATGCTGCTGTTGTTGATGGTATTGCAAATGATAACAATGATGCTTTGTCTATGCTGAATGAAGATGTATTTTCTGATGCTGTTGGTGAAGGTGCGTTAGTTGCTGGCTCTGCTGCTAAGATGGAGTGGACTAATGTAACAAGAAGAAAACAAAACAAACGTCGTATGGTTGTTGGTTTGAATGCCAATACAGAGCAAAACAAACGTCGTATGGTTGTTGGTTTGAATGCCAATACAGAGCTGGATGTTGTTACTAAGATGAAATGGGTACATTTAGCATCTTTTAAGCCAACTGTAACTGCGGATTGTTTAATTTCGTATGTGGGTAAACATTTGCAAATTGATAAAGCCACTATTGCTTGCTATCCATTAATTAAAAAAGATATGTCTGTTAATAATTTAAAATATCTTAATTTCAAATTAGGAGTTGCTCCACAAATATATGATAATTTGTTTAAACCTGATCTATGGACTGCTAATATTAAAGTTCGTCCATTTAAGTTTTTTCCAAAGAGGATGCCTCAGCCTCTAGAAGCTTAGTTTCGTCCTTAAATTCTAATAATAGTTCATCTTTGAGAATTTATTATCATAATGTGTCTGGTATGAGGACAAAATCAATGTTATTTTTCCCATTTACATCTCAGTGTGATTATGATGTGTATGTTTTTGTTGAAACATGGCTCAATGCAGTATTTTTTAATGAGGAATTTTTTGATACCAGAAAATTCAATGTTTTTCGTAAAGATAGAGATTATGCTTTAAGTTGTTGCTCGAGAGGTGGTGGAGTATTAATTGCTGTTAATAGTTCTTTTGTTTCAAAACAAATTGCATTAAGTGATGGTAACTCATTACTGGATCAACTTTGTGTTGAAATTCAATCCATGCAAGGAAATTTTTTTATTTGTGCCTCTTACATTCCACCGAATAGTACGGATAGTTTGTATCAGGCTCACTCAAAGAACATTTTGCATATATCTGATAATTTAAATTTTGATGATAAAATGTGTATTTTAGGTGATTTTAATCTTAATAATATTGTTTGGTCTGAGGTTCAAAACACTGATAAATTTCTTCCATGTAATGTTAATAAATCATTTGAAATCGAATTTATTGATGCATTGCTTAGTATTGGTCTGCAACAAATTAATAAAGTTTTTAATAATTTAAGGCGTTTATTAGACTTAGTTTTTGTTAGTAATGATATGTGGTTTTCTGCAGCTAAATGTAATTTTCCTGTTTCTCCTGAAACTGTTCATCATTCTGCAATTTGTATTAATTTACAATTTTATAGTTTTTCTAAATCACACATCCCTGTGGTGGTTACGGATTATGATTATAATTCCTGTAACTTTGATTCTTTAAATGATCTATTTTCAGGCATTAATTGGCCCGTTGTTTTAGATAGTAATATTGTTGCTATTTGCTATGATGAATTTATGAAAAGAATAAATTTTATAGTTGAGGAAAATATTTCTCGGCTCAAACCAAAGGTTTATAAACTGCCTTGGTATACCAAGGGATTGAAAAAATTGAAAAATTTAAGGAATAAATTTTATAGTAAATTTATGATTTCTAATTCTCCCGTAGATGAAAAGTTGTATATTCATTATATGCGTGAATTTAATTGTTTAAATAAATTCTTGTATAACCAATATGTATTATCGTATGATGAGTCTTTAAGGAATAATCCAAGGCGGTTTTTTTCTTACATAAAGTCGAAAAATAATAATTCTTCCATTCCCAAGGGTGTAGTGTATAATAATATTGTTTCAAACTCGGCACAAGAATCGGTTGATTTGTTTAAGTCTTTCTTTGAATCTAATTTTACAAAAGATAATAGTGTAAATAATTTTAATAATTTCAACAATATTTTACCCTGCGTTGACATTGGGTCTATTGATATTTCTGATGAAGACATTTTATCTGCTATCACTAAGCTTACAAGTTCTTTTAAGTCTGATTTACATGGAATTTCTTCTTTTCTTCTTAAAAAATGCTCTACAGCTTTTTTAGTTCCTTTGAAAATTTTGTTTCAAAAATCACTTTCTTCTGGTTTTTTTATTCAAAAGTGGAAAACCTCGACAGTTTTTCCTGTTTTTAAATCTGGAGATAAAACGTTAGTTACTAACTATAGGCCTATTTCAAAATTACCTAACATTGCTAAAGTTTTTGAGCATATTATGCATGACAAATTCTTTTTTTTAATTAAGAGACATATTAACCCTAATCAACACGGGTTTGTTTCTGGACGTTCTACAACCACTAATTTAGCGGTTTTTACTAATTTCTGTTTTAATGAATTTGAAAGTGGGGTTCAAGTTGACACGATATACACGGACTTTTCGAAAGCTTTTGATAGAGTTCGACATGACATTCTTTTATTTAAGCTTTATAAGTTTGGTTTCCACTCTAATGTTTTAAATTGGTTGAGGACGTATTTGTGTAATCGGGTATGTTCTGTGTGTGTTGATGGTTATTATTCGGGTTCTTATTTTCCTACCTCTGGTGTTCCGCAGGGAAGTATTCTAGGACCATTATTGTTTAATATTTTTGTAAATGATATTGCCATGTGTTTAAAAAATTCGAATCATCTTATGTATGCAGATGATTTAAAAATCTTTAAATCAATCCATACCTTAAATGATGTGGCTTTGTTGCAGGAAGACTTAGATAGAATTGCTATCTGGTCAAAATGTAATGATTTGCCATTTAATACTAATAAATGTTTTAAATTGACATTTCATCGTTGCAGAAGTGTTATTAATTCGTCATATCATATTTATTGTCAAAACTTGGAAGAAGTTTTTGAATACTCTGATTTGGGTGTAGTTTTTGACTTAAAATTTACGTTCAAAAGTCACCTAGATTTCATTATCTCTAAAGCATACTCGATGTTTTATTTTATTCGTAGAAATATTTCTAAATTTTCTGATCCTTACACAAAAAAAGCTTTGTTTTCTGCTTTCGTCCGTTCCAAACTCGAGTATGCATCGTTTATTTGGAATCCAGTTGCGGCAATTCATTCCTTGCGGATTGAAAGAATACAGAAAGTTTTCCTAAAGTATGCTTTATCATCACTAAACTTTACTTTACCTTTACCAACTTATGAATCTCGTTGTGCACTTATTTCTTTGCAAACTTTAGAGGCCAGAAGGAAAATAGCGTCTATTATGTTTCTTCATGCCATTATTTCAGGATCTATTGATTGTCCAGTGTTACTTTCACTGATACGCTTTAATGCTCCATCTCGCTCTCTCCGTCATATGTTTACATTTAATATAGAAATACATTCAACAAATTATGCTTCCAATGAGCCTTTTAATAGATCTATGATATTTTTTAATACATTTTGTAATAACATAGATTTTTGTCTGCCTCAAAATAAGTTTAGGCAAATACTATGTAATTTAATTAATTAGTTAAGTTTATTTTGTTACTATATATTTATTATTGTTAAATAGTTATGTAAGATATTTGCTGGTCTGTAAGGATATAATTCCATAGACTTAAATAAATAAATAAATAAAACCAGATGCCAACTCTGACACAAAAATAACGAAACAAAGAGGATGAAAGAAAAAACAAAAATCAAAGAACTACAACGTTAGACGTTCTCAACAATGACAAACAAATATTATTGTTGTTTGTGTTTTACACGATCAACAGAATTTCCAATTGCACACAATAATACAAAAACAGTATAAACAAGCACTGCACTGAATACACAATTATATCAAGCAATGTATTTTAACTTATTTTCGCACTATTAACCAGGGCTTTGGAGCAGAGGTTTTTTGCATTGCTCCGCTCCAGCTCCGCTCCGGCTCTAAAAGTTGCTCCGGGCTCCGCTCCAGCTCCACTTGACTAAAATAATTTTTTGTATTTGTTCATAAAAATACTATTATGTTGTTACTTATAACATTGAAAATCAAGAATAATGCTTTTAGTAATAAAGCGCTCTTTATTAATTCAATTTTTTGCGTACATATGTACATATCTATTTATTAATTGTGTACTAAATAAAAAAAAAATAGTAAGAGTCATTACTATTATACGAAACGTATACTCATTAAAGTAGTTAGTTGAATTAATATGTTTATAAATGCATATTTTTCGAAAAAAAAATTACATAAATGTAAGCAGTTAAATATGTAGTTGTAAAACTTTGTGCTTAACTACAATTACTTCTGTAAAAAAGTATAGATGACAATAAATCGTCTTTTAAAGCAAATCTTAAATCGCTCATTACGAGCTTTAGGGCAGAGAAAAGTCGTTCAACGCTAACTTGGGAAACTGGCATGGAGGAAACTATTTGGCAAGGCAATTGAAAACTACTTGGATATTTCTGCAAGCCTTCGAAAACATTTGATGATTTTATTCTTCCTAGTTTTTCAATGTGATAACAATTTTTTTTAAATTCATCCTGAAAATTGACTTCCTGAGACAAAGAATTTGAAGTAGTGCATTGTCGTCTTGCAAAAACATCTAACTCCTTTTCAAATTCGTCAATATCAGAATTAGAAATGCTCTCAACATCTTCAATTTCATTGTCAGAAAGTAAACAAATGTTTTCAACGGCTTTTAGCTTTTCAATGCGTAATGAAATATCCAAAAGACCTTGTTTAGCCAAAAGTTGCTGTTCATATGTCAATAAAATTCTATACCTTGGGTCTACATATACAGCTGCAAGAAAATGTGTGTTCGATATTAGTTTAATTTCTCTTTCCTTCATGGCAGCATATATTGTAAGTGAAATTCTGTCTCCATCTTCCTGGAGAAACTGTTTTAAATAGCACCATTATTTAAAAAAAATCCCAGGTATCAAGTCAGCAGACTGTAATCGCAGTGTTGCCAAATACGGCTTCTCCAAGATATTCTTGATTTTTTTGGCTCATTCCCACTCATTGTGGCTGAAATGAAGTTCCTCCATCCCTGTTGCTGCCACCTTTAAAATTAACAAGAGTGAATTATTTTTAAACTGCTTTCAAAATTTGGTTATTTTAACTCTTCACAAAAGTCCTCAAATTTTAAAAATAGATCAATCATTAAAAATTTTGGGCCCCATCGTGTTACACATTCGGATGTTTGTGCATATCCAAACTTTTTTATTATCAATGAGCGAAAAGTTAATGCAGCAGCTTAAGCAGCTTAATGACCGCCTTTCGAATTTTTTTCAATTGGTTTTTAGCTGAATCTGTGTTCAGTCCTGCCCACACAGCCAATTGCAGCGTGTGAATTCCACAACTGGAGTTTCACTATCAAAGAACTGACTCGGTACGATCAGTCTTGGCTCTGTGCACCATTCCTCAGTCATATTGTCATCCATTTCAATTTCAGTTAAGTCTTCATCAACAGGCAGTTTTGAAAATGTCTTCACCGCGCGGACCATGTTGGCGGCATTATCAACACAAATGCTTAACACTTGAAATTCTTTAATATCAAATTTTCCCAATATATTTTTTACTTCTTTTTTTATATATTCGGAGCCGTGCTGATTGTCTGTGTCAATAATGTCTAGCATTGTTATTAACATTTTGTTTTTTTGTTTACACCAGAACTGGACATTTACCGCCAAGAAGTTACGGCTGCCACGCGTAGCTGCGTCCATTTTAATAAACACGAGGCTTGACTTTAAATCCTCTTTTAACTCTTCACGTGCTTCTTTTGCAGCACTAAGCACTAAATGGCGAATTGAATCATGTCCAAGTGGTATACCTAGTTCCTTTGCCATTGTACCAGCAATTTTCTGAAAACCTGCAATGTATGTATGTATATGCAATTTAAAATAACTTCAGAAAAATATTTATAATTTTCTACGAACCTTTTTCTTTTAATGAAAAAAAGTTTAATGGAGCAGCATTGAAGCAAACCATTTCAATTAAACCATCTTGAAATGTTTTAGTATCCATTGTTATACTTATTTTTGTGGATTTGAAATAATGTGTTACTTCTTTCTGGTCAATTTTGTTTTTTTTGCGTACAGGTTCAACTTCAGCATTTTCTATGGCGGCGCGTGCTTTTTTCTTTTGTAAGCTGTCATATTCTTTCGCATGGTGTCTTTTCACATGACGCCATAAGTTAAACTTCTTCAAATGTCCCTCCTTATCTGCTTTTATGACTAATCCACATTTTTTGCCATCTTTTTTAACTTGGCATACAGCACTGAAAACTTCACCTTCAATTTCTACAATATTATAAACTTCTTTAAATTCGCTAATTAATTTTGCCATCGTAAATGCTTTTAGTTCAACACATGTATAAATAACGGGATAAATACAACGGTTCATACAAAAAATGCATTGACATATCGGCAGATCAGCTGATATTGTGCTCTGACCAGGGATGGAAAACTTGATTTTGAAAATGGTAACAGTTGGATTGGATAATTTTAGTTGTGTGCAAAAATTTCGATTGCAATATCATTTACAACAGTGTTGCCAATACTATACAAAAAATGTTCACGAAATCGCAGTAAGTCCCGATCCACACTGGAAGACATTTGTCGCCGTAGGTTATCACATTCTCTTTTGAAGTTTTCTGTAGCGTACACACAGGGAAACATTTGTGGATGGGGACTAAGATTACGAAAATAAATTAAAAGTACTTAAGTGCAAATAAATAGTAAGACGAACAACAAAAGGTACTAAAGTACTTACGGGGGTACTGCGGTATTTTTACAAGTAAAAAAGTACTGATAAAAGTACTAAAGTACTAACTTTTCCATCACTGGCTCTGACCATTACACACAAAATAGCATTGCCAGTTTGCACTAAAATTACTGATCTGCAAAACCATTTTTTACGCCAGATGGCACTTAAATTTAAAAAAAAATCTAAATGTTCTGAATTTTTTTTTCGAAACGGAGCAATGGAGCAACTAAAATTTTCCGGCTCCATTGCTCCGCTCCAGCCTCCACTTGAAAAGTAGCTGCTCCGCGCTCAATGCTCCGCTGCGCTCCAAAGCCCTGTTATTAACACAACAAGCACTATTTAACCTTTTAAAATACGAAAATAATGTAAATTCACGGAGCACAACTAAAAAACGAACTAAACGAGAGTAGAGTTGCCAGTCCTCTTGACACCATTTTTTTTTTATCAAAAAATAGCATTTCATCAACATTGACCACGCCGATCGCCCACCGCCCATAAAACCAGAAATTATTATTATTCTACGCAGAAACCAAATGTGTTTTCAAAAACAGTTCTCCAATAACAGCAGATAGGAAGACAGATGTATAGACTGTAAAAAACAAAAATAATAAAACAACCTCATATTTCGTATTATTTTTTTTTATTTTACGAAACTTTTATAATTTTTGCGTATCAAATAAAAAATGTATGTTTTTTCAAGCCGCAAAACAGTATGATTTTCTATATTTTTTTTAAAGTAATATTTTTTATATGTATTATGTATATAAAAAACCAATAAAACCGACAAAACTTTCAATTCAGATAAAAATAAATTTTTGGAATTTTTTCGTGAAACTACTCGAAACAATATTTTGTTAAATCACGAAAAAGACTGAAAAAATTTTTTTTTTCATTATTTCTTGGATGGATGGGGCCCCATTCTTTGTTTCAGCTGTAAGACAGATGTATAGACTGCCGTAACTCCCTATCGGACAAACAGATTTTAACTAAAATTTGTCATGTATATGCCTTGTATTGATAATTTGAAGGAAATCGGATAACGAATTCTGATACCTCCCATACAAATTGTAAAAATCTCGAAAATTTGTCGTTTTTAGTTGTTTGGATGTAAATATAACGTATGTTTGGAGCTTGCCGCAAATATAATATACTTGTGTCCAATCACATTTTGTTTGTTTTTCAATATTATATTATGTTATGATTAATATGTTATAACATATGATGTGTGTATGAGTACTTTTGCATTATTCTCTCCGCCAGTGATTCATAAATATTCCTGAATGTGCGTGTAAATTGAAGAAGTCAATGATTCTTATTTTGGCTGATGTATTACGTTTCAGTTTCAGTCGTCAATGGTTCATCGGACGGAGGATATAAAAAGCGCTCGATATTTGCAAATATTCATTAACTAATTAAAGTAAAAATAATCTCCTACAAAATAATTCATATTTGACTAACAAGTAAAAAAGTAATTTTAAGCACTTTTTAAAAAGCTCAAATATAAAAGAAGCGGAGATTGTGCATTTTTCTAAGAGATTAAAGTTTAAACTAATTTATCATGAAAAAAATACTTCACCGAATTTTATGATGTTTTTTTGGCGTCAAACGATGAGAATTTTTCAAATATTCATCTTGAAACAGTCAATTTTTAAAAATCAATTAAAATTGTTTTTTAAGATTTATGCGAAATAAAAAAAAATACAAAATTTGTGCCGCTTCTAACCTACCTATCCAAATAATAGAACATAATTTAATTTCTTTCACAAATTTATTTTTGAACAATATTTTCCTTCCACTACTAACGAACGAAACTAAAAAATAAAATTATTTAGCATACAAATCGCTCACTTTGAATTACTCTGGAGGAAAAACAAAATATATTTCTATGAAAAAATCTTTAGTAAAAAATGCAATTTCAACCAAGTCAGACTTCTGATTTTTCTCCATGAAACGGAGCAATGTGTGTCGTGGTGTTAGTTACCAAACTACTCCGAAACGGCTGGAACGATTTGTATGCAATTTTGTGTGCATATCGGGTAGGTCTGAGAATCGGCCAACATCTATTTTTTATACCTCTTAATGGTAAGGGTGACCCAGGTGGTGCCATGCCCCCTTTTCAAAAATCGCTCTGACTGCTTTTCTAATGTACCGATTGTTATGAAAATTTCACAATGTAGTACTGATGACCTGCTGGTAGTCCTTGGCTATACTTGAAAATGATTGGATAAAGAGACGTGGCACCGCCCATACAACTTGAAACTTAAAATGGCTATATATCATGAACTATGAGAGAAATGAAGGTGAGATTTGGTATATGAGTTATTCGTACAGTTCGAATTATAGCCAGGGTGTAAGCTGACGGGGCCACGAGCTCTTTTCAAAAGTCGTTCTCACGGCTTTTCTAATGTACCGATTACTATATCACATGAATTATTAGATTTATGAAGATGAGATTTGGTATATATGTTGTTGATGCATTATGAATTAAAGCCAGAGTGGAAGTGGGCGGTGCCAAGCCCTTTTTAAAAGAAACCGTTACAGCAGTCATAATACTAGTTCCATCGTCTGCAAATTTCACAGTGTATTACACTTGGCCTACAGATACGAACAGGCTATTTGGAAGCAAGTTGGCAAAAAAGGCCGAGGCGCTTCCCACATACGTCAATATTTGACTACACTCAAAATAATATGTTGGTAAACACAGCAGGAAAAGTCTTCTGAAAAGGGGAAAGCAACCAAATTTACTATTACAGCAAACATTGAGTTGTTGTTTCAGCAAACAGTATGTCAGATATTTTATCAACCCTACAAAAAGTTTGTTGTTATTGCAGTTCATTTGCTGTAATAACAACCAAATTGTCTGCTGATAAGAAGCATACATTGTTTGCTAATAATAGCAAACTTAATTTTTTGAGTGTATTACATATAATATATCATAAAATTGTCCGTAAACCAGGCACTTGGGAACATATTTCAATGTATTTGAAAAAATATATTGCCTTTTCGTTTTAAATCATATTTTTGAAAGTTCAATGCTTCTAACTTTAAAAATATACTTGAATCAAATCGGCCAGAAATCTTTTGAGATGAGGTCAGACTATGAAGCTAAGGAAGTGACCACGGGTACGAATGAATATGAATATCATTGAGGTCCGTTTCGAGAGCATCCTAAATATCGATATCCCAATAATGCAGTTTTTAAAATAAAATGCAGAATAATCTTTTAGAGGCTACTATAATCACTGGAAATTATAATGGAACCGATATATTGATTTCACGCATTCCCATGATACCTACAGGCACGCCCATCGATTTCGCAACATTTCAGTTTCCGATTCAATTGCCATTTGCGATGATCATTAATAAAGCGCAAGTGCAGTCGCTTAAAGTCTGTGGCTTAAATTTGAAAAATCCGTGTTTTCCCACGGACAATATATGTTGCATGTTCACCTGTGGGTAAACCTTTCGACTAATGTATATTTGCACCAGATGGCAAAAGTAGACATATTACATATCTTAGAGCACTTGAATAAATAGAAGAAAAAATAAAAAAATTGTGATTCATTAAAATTACAATTCAGGGTTAGCGAAGCGCAACGGGTGCAGCTATTATAGTATAATTAGAAGCTTCTTAAAGAAATCAGCACAAGATCGAAATCTAAACAAATACTCGTACTTCTAACAAATAGTTATTTTACATTCTTCTTCATAATACTCCAGTCAACTAAAGGTCAATTAAACGTGGCTTTATCCCGTGTCGGAACGCCAGCAGATCTACTCATTTACTGCAAACATAATGGGGCAATTTTGTCCACCATTTGGCATTACCAAAATCTGTGAAGGCAAACCGAAGTTTGCCGCGTCCAACTAGTAAAATATAAAATATCAAACCAAACAAATAATTTTCATTGTAGAATGAAAATGAATTAAAATTGATAAATCGCTTACAATTTTCATTATCAATAGTTCAAAAGGCGTCATTACTTGAAATTCAATCATTTTTCATATTGACTCTGTGTGTAAAATTATTTTTCTGTGTGCACTTGGCAAAATTTTCCAAAAAAAAGTGCCAAACCCAAAAAAAGAATATGCCAACTTGGCTGTGTCCGTTTACTTTACCAATTCCAGCAGTTTCAAAACTACTACTGTAAAGTATATAAAATATTTTTGTGATTTTGAGGATGCTGCTTAATTTTGATAAAATCAAAAACATTGATATCGGTTTGATGTGGAATGCCTCATAATCGTGTAGTACACTCCGTAAACATAGGATAGGCTCACATAAAATTTTAAAGAAAAGTAAAAATGTTGGCGTTTCCTTAATAAGTAGCAAATATGTATTAATGTCGTGTATTGTATTAAAATGTATTGACAAAAAATCCAAGTGGGTCATTAATAGTGAACGGTACTTTCATAATTGTTTTCGTAAGAAGCAGCAATAATTTGATTATTTCAGTGTTAACTTAGATTAGCCTCAGGGCAGAACTTTAAATTATTCTTTGATTGTTACGCGACTTTGAATTAAATTACGTTTAATTGCGGCAGACAAAAGTGCTCTTGTTAAGTATGTGGATAAAACCGTCGCTTAGTTCCACGGAAATCGCAAAAATTGACGCGTATCACGATCAAGGGCTTTCTAACTGCGCTATTGCTAGAAAATTGGTCGAAGCCCAAAAGTTGTAAACAACTAAATATTTCAAAAATCCATCAGAATATGGAACACGGTACAAAGGCAAGACATTCAAAAAGGTTTCACCTCGAGATAGACGCAAAATTCTCCAAATGGCTTCGAATTCAGCTATGAGTTTAAGTAAAATTGGATCTGCTGCCGGAGTCACGGTCAGTAAAACAACGATTCACAATATAATAAAATCCTCGGAGTACCTAAGGCGTCGAAAACTTCAAAAAAAACCGCCTTAGAAAGCCGCACATAAGCAGCAGAGATTGCAATTTGCAAAAGACCATATGACGTGGATAGTTCAAGAAGGTGTTCAAACGAACGATTGGAAACGAGTAATTTTTTCCGACGAGAAACGTTTTTGTATCGATGGACCCGATGGGTACAATTACTATTTCCACGATATCAGGAAGGAGGAACAATTTTTAAGTCGCCACCATAGCAGAGAGGGTGGCGTAATGGTATGGGGCGCTATAACGTATTATGGTGCAACCAGTTTAGTTTTCGTAAATGAGCGAACGACGGGAACGAATTACAAAAACTTACTCCAAACTGCGTTTGTGGACATTTTTGGTCCCCTTCCTTTTATTTTCCAACACGACAACGCCCCCATCCATACCGCTCGTGTAGTAAAGAGCTGGATTCAGGATCAAGGCGTTGAAATATTATCGTGGCCACCATATTCTCCGGACCTGAACATTATCGAAAACGTTTGGGGATGGCTAACACGCAAAGTATATGAAGCGGGAAGGCAGTTCTCTACAAAGGACGAGCTAATGGATGCAATAAAATCGGCCTGGTCTGAAATTTCGTTAAATTACACAAAGTCTCTCTACGATTCTATGAAACCCGAATTTACGACGTTATTTTAAACAAAGGGGTGAATACAAAATATTAAATACTGTGAAACAATACTAGAATTTAAATAAAAAAGAAATTAGTTAAAACAACAAATCAAATTTGTGTTTTATTTTTTTTAAATGGTGTGAGGCTAATCTAAGTTAACGTTAAAAACCACTCTTTTTGATACCGTTTGCGCAAACACTTGTAAAAGTGCTATTAAGTTAAACTTATGCAATTGCTATTTTCGTCAATTAATAAATACAGTACAGACTTGATGGCATCGTTTTTGTATTTAAAAAAAAAACTCGTGGTATGCTGAAAATTTCTACAATTATATCCAGTATGTATATGAGGCTATCCTATGTTAACGGAGTGTATAGTTCAATATTATTCGGAGTAAAAAAGGTTCGAATACTGGAATACAATTTTAAGTAGCCACATTCATGTAATATTTATAACGCAATAGTGGTTCCATGCAAATTGAAAATGATCCTTAAATTCATTGCAGCCCTTTTTTCCGATTTCCAATATTCGTTGCAATGTGTCGTTTGTTGTTTGTTCCCATTCATATAAATACATACAGTTTTCTATATCCTGCATCGTCTTAAACTGCTCGTCGTTCATTGCGATTTAAATAGCTCTATCTTCTTATACATATCAGTCTATACAAAACGACATTGTTGTATATCTAGATATCTATGGTCATTTCGGGACATATTTCACATGCATGTACATATGTATACAGACTTGCTGCTAGCCCAGAGTTAAATGTTTACATTCGGCAAGTATCCCCCAGATGTATGTATGTATTGTATATCTAAGAGGGTTTATTTTGCGTTGCCTCCAGTAGTTTATAAAATGTTTAACATTCCTCAAATGGCTGTACTATATAACCTAATAATATAGTAAATTTGTAATGTGTTAAACTGGTCAATGCACATACCAGCTTGCATATACACATGAAACTATCAAACCTAGTCTACACACTGAAAGGGAGTCATTGTCCAATCCAAGTATTCACAGTGGTTTGCATGCGATGACATGGGAAGCTTTTAAAGTCAGAAAATAAATATTTTCAGGATACATCCAATGACGGGAAAGGAGAGAGGCTCTTAAAATCAGTGCCCTATCTATTTTTACACTCGCTGATTGTCTAAGCCAGTTTTAATCCGGTTCCGAACGGTCTTGAGAAGCTTTTTCATGCATTATTACTCGATAGTATCATTGTATGAAATGAAAGATGGTCAGAGCGGGGATCGTCGAAAATAATGAAAGGTGGTCCTTACGGGGATCTCATGTACAAGAATGGAGCAATAGATAAGAGTATTCAACACTCTGTTTGCTTTCTTTTGTCGAGGTAGTTGGAAATTTCATCGAGTTTGAGTTTCTTTTGTATGTTACTCTCTCATTGGATAGACCTAAAAGGGAATGCGTATTTTCGTTCAATGCAACCAACTTAAAGCACAATTTAGCTGCCATTAGTAACAATCAAACGATATTTAAACTTAGCTTGCTGCATGGTTTGCTTCTGGTTGTTTGTCCCTCTTGCACCTATTTACTCTGTTTTCAACCAACATCCTAGTTCATAGTCTATCAGATGTGGCATCGACACTCCCTGGTACAAGAGTCGCGCACCCTAACCCTAACAGCTGAACATTTTTCTCTCGTAGACTTCCTGTATTATTTCGTCTGCTTGAAATTAGACCCGGTTTCTGCACCGTAAGGCAACACAAGTTGTATGAGTCTGATATATCTGGATGTTTGTTTCTCGAAAAAGTGATTTATCTCTAATGTGCTATTTTAGCCCCAAGTGTCACAAATTAAAAAACACAATTATCCGCTTGTTCTCACGGCTATCGATATTGTTTTTGACTACGTGATAATTGTTTTCAGCGTCTATACTCTGCACCAAAATAATTGTGCCTCTGGTCGTTGAAGACGTCAACTTTATCTTGCACTCATTTACTACCAAAATATACTACATATTTTCTTTATTCCCGACAATACCGCAGGAACTCCCCGCCCATTCAGCCCAATGATGCCTACGTTATATAATGAGCATACGTGATCAGGATTTGACGTTGGTTGCTGTCAGTCATATACAAGGTGTTTCAAAAGAAGTCATCCGATGTTGTTTGGCTCTCATTTTTTTTTCTAAATGAAAAACTTCGATTCTGTTTTTTGATTATGTTTATTTGAACCTTTAGAATTTTATAGGTTAAGTTGAGAATATGATATCGGTTAAATGGGCGCCGTCAAAATTGATTACCATACGGGCTCGTTTTATGGCATTTTTGTTCAGAATGATTTGAAAATCATAATGAGCGATGAGGCTTATTTCCACCTCAGCGGGTACGTGCACAAGCAGAACTATCGCTTCTGGGGCACCGAAAATCCACGAGTGGTACACGAGGAGCCATTACACCCGCTCAAAGTGACTGCATGGTGCGCTGTTCACGCTGGAGGAGTCATCGGGCCAACAGTGGACGGTGCGCGCCATAGGGCCATATTTTTCTGCCGCAATTCGATGAATTAGGACTGGAGGACATGTGGTTCCTACAGGACGGAGCAACGGCACACACTGCGCCAGCCACAACCGATATTCTGAAGGCGGCGTTCCCGGGTCGCCTCATCTCTCGCTTTGGCGATTTGCACTGGCCCGCAAGATCGCCCGATTTAACCGTTCCAGATTTTTTCCCCGTGTTTACATGAACAAGCCCCAGACCCTGGAAGCCCTCAAGGTCAACATTCGACACTAGTGCGAGAATCTGTCGCCCGAAGTCCTCGCCGAAGTGATGAAAAATGCCATAAAACGAGCCCGTATGGTAATCAATTGTGACGGCGCCCATTTAACCGATATCATCTTCTCAACTTAACCAACAAAATTCTAAAGGTTCAAATAAACATAATCAAAAAACAGAATCGAAGTTTTCATTTAGAATAAAAATGAGAGCCAAACAACATCGGATGACTTCTTTTGAAACACTTTGTACATACGTGTACTGCATATATTCCCATTTCCGCACGATCGGTATGGACTCAGAAAAAGTATCAATACTTGGTAGTATAGATGCTAATTAACTCAATACCGATATTTTTCCAGTCCATGCTGTACAAGTCTATATATTTCAGAATCGAGTAATCTAACCCATTATTAAGTAACGGGTTTTTCAATAAGAGCGCTACAAAAGTTTTTTTTTAAATAAAACAAAACCGGTTTTAGATACCAATGAAATTCTTTATTCCTGTGAAAGTCCGTTCTACGCCTTTATGTATGGAACTCGATTTCTTTTGCATGGCCACCACGGGCACGCTTGCAAAAGTCCAGACGCTGAACCCAATTTTAAACGATTTTCAATCATAAATCGGCCGATACTGCTGCAATTTCACTTTCGATATTCGTACGAAGTTCATCAATCGTCGCTGGCTTGTTGGCATAGACCATAGACTTGACGTAGCCCCACACGAAATAATCTAACGGCGTCAAATCGCACGACCGAGGCGGCCAATCGACTGGGCCATTTCGTGATATAACACGTTCACCAAACTTGGTTTCCAATAAATTGATTGTGGCATTCGCTGTGTGGCTTGTGGCGCCGATCTGTTGGAACCACATGTTCTCCAAGTCCATATTATCCAATTGAGGCCAAAAATAGTCGGTTTTCATTGAACGGTAGCGATTCGCATTCACAGTAATGTGCCGGTCTTGATCATCACGGAAGAAGTACTGCCCAATGACGCCGCCGGCCCATAAACCGCACCAAACCGTAATTTTTTCGGGATGCATTGATGACTCATGGATTATGTGTGGATTGCTGTCTGACCAATAACGCATATTTTGCTTATTGACGAAGCCATTCAGCCAGAAATGAGCATCATCGCTGATTGTTGAGGCCTCTTAAACTCGGCCTCTTAAAGTTGAGGCCACTGACTCCAAATTTCGGTAGTAAATTTTAATAATTTCAGCTCGTTGTTGGCTCGTATATCTTTCCATGATGAAATGGCAAACCTTACTGAAGATAAATGCCAAAAGAGCGGAAAAAAATATGGCGTCGTCTGCTGTCCCTATCGATTTACTTTTGTAGCGTCTCTGTTGAAAAACCCTTTACTTGGGATGCTAAACTAGATTGATTTTAAAAAATCCCGGGTTTCGGGATTTGGGATTTCCCGTTCGGCATCCCTATTAAGTACACACCCAATTTTTGTGTTGAAATGTAACGTCATTTTGGAGATGCATACAATTATATTTTGCTTAATTTTAAAGTGGAAAATTAAAGTTCTAAGAAAATAGGTGCACGTGGTGCAGAAGAAGAAATATCTACAGCCCGTATAAAAATGGTAGATTCAGTACCGCTCAAACAATTTCAACTCTGGGCCATGTGATCTGTAAGTACTTCGCTCTGATAACAACGGTATCAAATTCATCTTTGCAATTGATATTTTATTGTTTGCAATTAGAGTAACCGTTTTGTGATCAGTGTATTTTACATCATAGATAAGGAAAATAATAGATTTAGCGCGACCATTGTCAACTTTTTCCACTAGGTGCTGTCCTGTACTACTCTCAGTTTCACTGAAGTTTCCCATAATTCTCATTGACGTTTATTCAACACTGTAGGAAATTTTTCTCGAAAAAAGTAAACAAAGGAAATAGTAATTGTGACAAGATTTTATCGGCAAGATAACGGAACTTGTTGAGAGCACCATATCTTCACAGATGTTTCTGATTTCAAACAACTTTTCGGGGTCTATTTATTGACAGAAAGACCAGTCAGTCTTCCTCACAGTGCGACGAATTATTTCAGGCTGGGTCATGTTCCAGTCCAACTGGAATCCAATGTTTTTATGACCTGAGAACGAATTGTCAACGAGGACATTCCATTCCCTGATAGTCTCATGTCTCAACTACAAAAGTTGGCATCTAATACCTCTTGCCTAGAGCTGGCGACGTAAGTCGGTTTATTGCAGAGGTGACCAAAAATTTGTATGGTGTATTGTTGGTGAGAAAAACGATGTTGCTTCAGTCGTCGTTTAGACAGCGACGTATGCACATGAGCACGGGTATATGATTTTTTGCTGATATATCAGCAAAAGATGAATATGTCCGCTCAGTTGTTCAGACGTCGCTTTCTCAACGACGACTGAATGCAAGAGCATAAGAATAAGTGTGACTTTGTTTATGTGTTGGTCTCCGAAATTACGGTATGGGCTGGTCACCAGTGGTTTATTGACTCTATAACTGATAGCCATGCAAGTACCCAGTAGGTAGTCCATGAGTGTTTCAACCGTCTCTGTGATGTCAGTGTAACCCCATGAGGAATGATGTGCGTTTGCGTCAGCGCCCACAATCACTGAGGTACCTAATATTTTTGTCTCCTCTTTGATGTAAGTAAAACAATATATTAACGTCGGGCGTCAGTGGTGCAATGGTTATTGTGTGCGCCTCTTGTTCATGAGATCCTGAGTTCGATCCCTGCTGAAACCACCTTACATTTCATTCGGCGGCGGTCACCTCGCCTAGTGACGTCAAGACTATCGAGTAATAAGCCAAGGAAAAGCTTCACAAAATACCGTTCGGAACCGGTGTAAAACCGCAGGTCCCAATTAGTGAGTATAATCTAGAAAGCGCACAGCTCACTTGATGTGAGAAGCTGTTCCCACTTCGTTGATGGGATGTAATCGGAAAACCATGTTTTTTTATACGTATTATCGTTCAGAAGACATTTGATTGCTTCGACTTGTTTCAGGAAATAATTTTGAATTTTACACCAATACAAGAGAAGTGTAGAATCTGCAATTTCTGGTGTGTTTTAAAACTCCACGTTCATTATAAATTCTAACTAATAGAGATGGGCACATGACAAACATTTGAATCACGCTCACGCACGCTCACGAAATTAATATGGCTACTCACGCACGCTCACGCACGAAGAATTTTTTATTACTCATGTTCACGCACGCTCACGTGAGCAAAATGCAATCTTACTCACGCGTGATTCACGATAATCACGTACAGAATTTTCATCTAAATGTAAAACATGTTTTTGCTTACAGAAGCATTTGCTTTATTTTATTAAAAAGTATAAAAAACAAATGCAATTCATTTTCAATAAAAAAATTAAAAATTAATTAAATCAAAAACTTAAACACAATTCAGTCTTTTTTTTTTGGTAGAAAGTAAATTTTTTTAAAAAAAATTAAGCATTTTTATGTAGAAACAATATTTTGTCAACATTTTCCCCAAGAAGTCTACTTCTTCTTTCCTCCAATATTCGTCCACTTGTAGAAAACACCCGCTCACTTGTAGCTGAACTGCATGGAATGCATAAGATATATGTAGCGATTTTTTGTAAGAGGGGAATGTGATTGGCAGCCTTCCAAAAATTTAAAATTTGACAATCTGGTTTAATTTTTGTTTTTAAGTACAATCGAAGCTCATCATCAATTTTTTCTTGTTTGTTAGGAGTACTGATTTCTTGCGAAATATCCATGTATTCCAAAAATGGTCGATTTGTGCTGTTTGATGGTTCATCCATAGGCAGAACTTCGTGATCGCTTTCAGGTGCATTTCTAATTTCCATTGCCATACATTTTAAAGATGAATAAACTGAGGTGTGCGAAGTTAGCCCCCCATTTTTGGAAATAAATATTTTTGAAGATTGTTCTGAATTGTTCTAGGATTGTTCTACATTGTTCCAAAACAATGATTTTCTAAAATATAATTTGTACCGGTAAATCGAAAAAAAACCAATATTGAACTTTGCACCCCATTTTTGGAAAAGCGAAATTTTTGCGGTTGTTCTGGGTTGTTCTAGTTGTTCTAAACATTGTTCCAAAACGATGATTTTCTAAAATATAATTTGTACTGGTAAATCGAAAAAAACCAATTTTAAAGTTGCACCCCATTTTTGAAAAAAAAATTTTTTTGCGGTTGTTCTAGGTTGTTCTATTTGTTCTAAACATTATTCCAAAACAATGATTTTCTAAAATATAATTTGTACCGGTAAATCGAAAAAAACCAATTTTAAAGTTGCACCCCACTTTTGTAAAAAAAATTTTTTTGCAGTTGTTCTAAGTTGTTCTAGGTTGTTCTAGTTGTTCTAAACATTGTTCCAAAACAATGATTTTCTAAAATATAATTTGTACCGGTAAATCGAAAAAAACCAATTTTGAAGTTGCACCCCACTTTTGTAAAAAAAAATTTTTTTGCAGTTGTTCTAAGTTGTTCTAAACATTGTTCCAAACCAATGATTTTCTAAAATATAATTTGTACCGGTAAACCGAAAAAAACCAATTTTAAAGTTGCACCCCACTTTTGTAAAAAAAATTTTTTTGCAGTTGTTCTAAGTTGTTCTAGGTTGTTCTAGTTGTTCTAAACATTGTTCCAAAACAATGATTTTCTAAAATATAATTTGTACCGGTAAATCGAAAAAAACCAATTTTAAAGTTGCACCCCATTTTTGAAAAAAAAATTTTTTTGCGGTTGTTCTAGGTTGTTCTAGTTGTTCTAAACATTGTTCCAAAACGATGATTTTCTAAAATATAATTTGTACTGGTAAATCGAAGAAAACCAATTTTAAAGTTGCACCCCACTTTTGTAAAAAAAATTTTTTTGCAGTTGTTCTAAGTTGTTCTAGTTGTTCTAAACATTGTTCCAAAACAATGATTTTCTAAAATATAATTTGTACTGGTAAATCGAAAAAAAACCAATTTTAAAGTTGCACCCCACTTTTGTAAAAAAAATTTTTTTGCAGTTGTTCTAAGTTGTTCTAGGTTGTTCTAGTTGTTCTAAACATTGTTCCAAAACAATGATTTTCTAAAATATAATTTGTACCGGTAAATCGAAAAAAACCAATTTTAAAGTTGCACCCCATTTTTGAAAAAAAAATTTTTTTGCGGTTGTTCTAGGTTGTTCTAGTTGTTCTAAACATTGTTCCAAAACGATGATTTTCTAAAATATAATTTGTACTGGTAAATCGAAGAAAACCAATTTTAAAGTTGCACCCCACTTTTGTAAAAAAATTTTTTTTGCAGTTGTTCTAAGTTGTTCTAGTTTGGAACAATGTTTAAAACAACTAGAACAACCTAGAACAACTTAGAACAACTGCAAAAAAATTTTTTTTTACAAAAGTGGGGTGCAACTTTAAAATTGGTTTTTTTCGATTTACCGGTACAAATTATATTTTAGAAAATCATTGTTTTGGAACAATGTTAGAACAACTAGAACAACCTAGAACAACTTAGAACAACTGCAAAAAAATTTTTTTTACAAAAGTGGGGTGCAACTGTAAAATTGGTTTTTTTCGATTTACCGGTACAAATTATATTTTAGAAAATCATTGTTTTGGAACAATGTTTAGAACAACTAGAACAACCGCAAAAAAATTTTTTTTTCAAAAATGGGGTGCAACTTTAAAATTGGTTTTCTTCGATTTACCAGTACAAATTATATTTTAGAAAATCATCGTTTTGGAACAATGTTTAGAACAACTAGAACAACCCAGAACAACCGCAAAAATTTCGCTTTTCCAAAAATGGGGTGCAAAGTTTAATATTGGTTTTTTTCGATTTACCGGTACAAATTATATTTTAGAAAATCATTGTTTTGGAACAATGTAGAACAATCCTAGAACAATTCAGAACAATCTTCAAAAATATTTATTTCCAAAAATGGGGGGCTAACTTCGCACACCTAATAAACTGAGTCTTTCTTCTCCTGGTCGCAAAATTTCAATTCTTTAAATGGAGGGTTGAGAAAAAGTGCTATATAATGAATTTCTTCGGGCTTAAATCTTTTCAACAACGACATTTTAATAGAAGATTTTAGTTGCGCTATGGCATTTATGTCAGCCGATTCTTCTGAGCAAAGATTACTCAATTTTTTATACCACAAAACATATTCATTTATTATGGGTATTTTTCGGCACTTAATTTTTCCGAGCATTCTTTAAACGGACTTAGAAACTTTAAGAGATCATCAATTAAATTAAAATCCACCATTGCCATCTTATGAACCAGATTTTTGTCAATCAGTAGTCTTTGAATTTCAGATTTCATTAAATAAACGCTCTCTAACATATAATAAACTGAATTCCATCGGGTTTTCATGTGTTGATTTAATGACTTACTAAGTTTGTTATTAAGTTCAGAATGTTTAAAATAGCCCACAAGTTTTTTACAAGCTGCCAGTAATGTGTGTATATCAGCTATGGCTTCTCTTTCAAAAACATCGTCCATTATAAAATTAAGGTTGTGGCAGGCACATGATAATCTGTTGTGTTTTTTGAATGCTGCTACTACGTTTGAACCATTGTCAGTCACAACAACGCTGCTTTTCAAATTTTCCTCTAGACCAAATTCTTTTAGAATACTAATTACAAGCTCTAAAATATTAGCACTGTTTTTTCACCTGAAAATATAAAATAAATTTCTTAAATTTTGGCAACAAACACGAAGTATAACACTGTGTCACAAATTTTCGACAAAGTCCTGACCAAATGTATTTGACACATAATACCTATGTAAAATTGGCCCCTGAATCTTAATGTCAGATCGGTCTTTTTGAAAATAATCGACACATTTTGCAGCCCTTTTTTGCTTATAAAAGACAATGCAATTTTTGAAACAACGGTGGAACGTTTGTAACAATTAGTAAAGAAATGGTTGAGTTAAAATGGACCAAACTTCTAGTTTCCTAAAATTTTTGATGATTTTTTGCTATTTTGCTCTTTGTAACTAATTATTTTCATAACTTAAGTTTATTTCAAAACGAACAGTTTGCGCCCAATACAATCGAGGTTAGTGCAATAAATACAAAGTTACAGTAGAGTTAGTTAATTAACCCACTTTTTGATTTACATATGCATATCAAATCAAAGATTCGAAGCAGTAACGGTTATTTCAATGACTCGAAAACGGTTGTACTCTTGATCATTCTGACTTCACTTTCGGATTCAGCGGGACAATTTTACAAAGAGATTAAGTATCAGATCAAAAATTGTCAAAAAATTTTGACACAATGTAATTTGCTAAGACTGTGTAATGTGGCCGGTAGCATAAAATGTGGCATTTGGGTAAGCATAGAATTTGTTTGCGTAAATGAAAAGTGTGCTTTTGTTTTCTATCTTTATGATTTTTGATTTTTTTAATGAAACGCACTGTATGCTTATGTAGAATCGTTTTGGTTTAGGGGCTCAAACCCTTAATATTTCAAACATTTGTTGAATCTTACCAAGAGTGAATTCACGATTTCCCAAAATATTTACGCAGAGATTGAAATCGTTATCAATGTAGTGGCAGCTTAAGGTCAAAAAACTTCTTTGAGTATACTTGTCAGTCCACATATCAGTGGTTAAAGCAATACGACGATCAGACAACAGCATTTTAACATTGTTTTTAATTCGATCATACTGCTCATGAAGAACGCCTCTCGAAAGTGTTCTCCTTGATACTAAAACATCTTCAGGTTTATCAATGATTGAGCTAAATCCTTAAAACCTGTTCCTGTAAGTTCGAGAGAATAAATAAACATAAAACTGCGTACCTATTCAAGTCTTACCTTCAGTAATACAATGAGGTCTAATATCTTTTGTAATAAAATATAACTGCTTTAAAACAATTTCTTTTTTTGTCGTATCTGGAACTTTTTTTGCATGTAAATGTGTCTATTTTCCGTTGAATTCCACTTGAAGTTGACGGCATAAAACGGCACGCGTGTCTTAGCAGACTCCCGGTGCCTCCCTTTGGTGTATATGACAATAGGATTTCACATTTACAACAGCGAGCAAAATCAACAATTTCTTCTCCTCGTTTAATAAGTTGGAAATGTTTCCAGACTGCACTTTTTACACCTGCAGGTGTATAAAATGTGTACTTGCTTTTATTTTTTTTAATGTCTGACTCAATTTTAGATTTATGTGTTTTATCCATTTTAAATGAATTTGTCTATTCGCACTTTTTCTTTGTTTATTTACATCAGAGAAATACAACTACATTGCCAACAGTACCAAACCTCTACCGCCGGAGATAACTTTTGAAAGTTGAAGCCGTCACCAGTAGAATAGCTTGCCCGGCGTTAAAAAAGATTAAAAAAGCCATAAACACCACCAACTAATTAGATTTTTTTTCTTCTAACTTGAAAATACTATAAGACACAAAATGTCATTTGCTGTAAAAATAAAAATTGGCTCTACCCAAAACTATAACTTAAAAAATGGTAATTACTGCCGATTATTTTTTCTTATACCGCCTGCGCTAATAATTTGTGGGTCGGCGTCGTTCGCTGGCTGTTAGCGCATCTAATTTCAGGCGTTTTATGGTCTTTAACCTTTAGAGGTCTGCGCTATTTAGGTAGCTCTAGTATTATTACTAAACTCAATTACAAACACATATAAATATATACACTCGTTATATCAGTAGGTTAGTCAACACTTGTATTGGAATATGCAACAGGCAAAGTAAGTATTAAGAAAATGGAGTTTCTGATTACATATTCTCGTGAATCGCGCAAAAATAGTACTCACGCACACTCACTCACGGAAATATTGGACTCACGCACGCTCACGCACGAAGATTTTGTTATTACTCATGTTCGCGCACTCTCGCGTGAGCACAATTCAATTTTACTCACACTCACGCGTGATTCACGATAATCACGTGACCGCCGCCCATCTCTACTAACTAACATTATTTCACTACAGCTGTATCTATTATATACCCAGCAGCGATAATAGGTGGCTTGCATGCCAAAATTCTCGTTTGTATGCCTCCAGCATGCCTTCCTTTGCAGTCCACTTGGAAGGCCTCCAATTAGCCGGCGTTCCAGAATGCCTACAAGGCCTTATCTCTGCAGGCCAGCGTGGTGGCCTGTAAACAGAAGGGAAATGTGCAGTCTTCCGCTGCTTATGCCGCCCTACGTTAATTTGAGTTAACGATTGCATTTATAGGGTGGGGCTTCGAACTGCCTTAATAGGCCTGCTAGAGGGCATGCAAACAAGCATTTTTAGACAGACTCAGGAGAAAATAAAAAAATGTGTGCCAATTATTTTCTTATTTATAACGTTCAAACATTTCTGTGTCTCCTAGTGTGCGAATTATTTTCATATTTATAACGTTCAAACATTTCTGTGTCTCCTAGCTGATTTATAGACACCATCTTTGCACATTATAACGTTTTCTGCGGCATCAGAATTCGAACACACGACTCTAGTACTTGCAGCCTGGTATATATATGCGCACATATAGAAATACTAGTTACCGCGAACAACAGCATCCCTCTTGCATTACCTTAGCAGGCCTGCTCACAGGCCTGCTTGGAGAAGGGAAGTGTGCATGCCAAAGAGCATAGTTTTTTCCTTCCACTAGTATGCCTTCTAGCAGACATGATTAAAGAAGGGAATTGTGCATGCCTATAGGATGTTTTGGAAGGTACAGAGTGTGTCTGTTCACAGGTCTTCACTTGGAAGGGAAACAAGCATGTATATCGGATCTTTAAGTACGTTTAGATAAGGCCTCCTCTTTCCAGGCCTCCGCCAAAAAGCGAAATCTGAATGTGCACCGAATTTTTTAGCATTCTATGAGAAGGAACGCCTGTGTGTATGCCTCCTACAAGCAGACATAGTTGAATGCCAACAAACTTTCTCAGAAGGCATATTTGCAGGCATATTTTGAGATTGCCTCTGCATTTACGCTGCTGGGTAGTCAAATTCAAAATATACCCATTGATTTAAACCACAGACACTAATAACGGGTTTTTCACTAAGAGCGCTACAAAAGTTTCTTTAAATAAAATAAAACCGGTTATAGATACCAATGAAATACTTTATTCCTGTGAAAGTACGTTCGATGCCATTATGTATGGAACTCGATTTCTTTTGCATGGCCATCACGGGCACGCTTGCAGAAGTCCAGACGCTGAACCCAATTTTCGACGGTTTTCAAGCATAAATCGGCCGATACTGCTGCAATTTCACGTTCGATATTCGTACGAAGTTCATCAATCGTCGCTGGCTTGTTGGCATAGACCATAGACTTGACGTAGCCCACAGGAAATAATCTAACAGCGTCAAATCGCACGACCGAGGCGGCCAATCGACTGGGTCATTTCGTGAGATAACACGTTCACCAATCTTGGTTTCCAATAAATTGATTGTGGCATTCGCTGTGCGGCTTGTGGTGCCGTTCTGTTGGAATAACATGTCCTCCAAGTCCATATTATCCAATTGGGGTCAAAAATATTCGGTTATCATTGAACGGTAGCGATTCGCATTCACAGTAATGTCCCGGTCTTGATCATCACGGAAGAAGTACGGCCCAATGACGCCGCCGGCCCATAAACCGTACCAAACCGTAATTTTTTCGGGATGCAATGATGACTCACGGATTACTTGTGGATTGCTGTCTGACCAATAACGCATATTTGGCTTATTGACGAAGCCATTCAGCCAGAAATGAGCCTCATCGCTGATTGTTGAGGCCTCTTAAAGTTGAGGCCACTGACTCCAAATTTCGGTAGTAAATTTTAATAATTTCGACTCGTTGTTGGCTCGTATATCTTTCCATGATGAAATGGCAAACCTTACTGAAGAGAAATGTCAAAATAGCGGGGAAAAAAATGTGGCATCGTTTGCTGTCCCTATCGATTTACTTTTGTAGCGTCTCTGTTGAAAAACCCTTTATTTAACTTTACACAGAAAAAAAATTAATTTTTACACAAGTATTTTATATTTAAATATGAAATCAAAAACTGGACCAAAGTTTAAAAAAAAAATTTCTTCAGCAAATGGTAGTGAAGGGTAACGAAATAAAATCACGACTTCGGTTAGGGTCTGAAATGTACAGAAGTGAAAAATTTTTGTCGGTCCACAAAAGATTAAAAAATGTAATATTTTTAGTCAATTACTTTCATTGCAATTGAACTAGAAACCTTAAGTAAATTAAGTTAACTTAATATACTATTTCGTAGCTCTCATAACACAAAATAAATAAAAAAAAAAAATCCAATGAGTGTGCGAACTCACGGGCGATGTGTTAACACCTTTTTGCTACACGGTACCTGTTCGATTTCTATGAACACATTCGTAAATGTTACATTGGAAAATAAAAAACAGCGTTCAATCATATGATGACGTTACAGTTAAATAATATTAATACTTACAATTATTTAAAGACCCAGTGCAAGCACATGTGTCATTATATTCTTGCTCAATATTTTTTTTTTATTCCCACAAAAGTCAAAGAATGCAAAGCAACAGACACTTGTACATAGATACATACATTGTTATATTCGTACGATATAACCGAAGATCAACATAAAATACTTTTTTAATATTACTCCAAATTAATACTCCAAATTAAAACACTTAAATCTCGGCTCGCCGATATCGGATCGCCTTAATTTTTGGCCTAAACTCTTCGTCGAAACCCGCACTAGCTTTTTAATCCAAAAATTCGCCCAATAATCACTTTCAATACCGACTGCCAAGCAACGAACAAACAAACGATGATTTACTCTTACATACCTAACACTTGCGTATGTATTAAAACTGATAGTTTACTGCCCTAGAGGCGCGCGTATAGATGTTAACACATCAAAAAAAGTTTAAAACAACCAGAAACATAACCTTCATATAACACACATCTACTAAAAGCAACCCAAAATTAGCCTGCATGCATGTATTGAAACAATACTCAACTTTGGGCCCCTTGACTGATCAGCAACGTGCATGGAACCTTCAAAACAGTTAATTCTCGAACTCAGTGGTTAATTGGCAACTCCCAGCGGGCAAAAAACCGAGCCTTAGCGAGTGTTACGCTAAATGCTCGCAAACGGGCTCAGAAGCGAGTATTTACCGGACCAAAACCGGGGTAGAAATTAAACTCGCCCAAATATTCGCAAACTGGTTTAAAAACGGGTGCTAAACGGACGAAAAGAGAGAAACATTGTTGTCGTTGTGTCGTGCGCCAAACAGAGGCACACACGTGCAGGCACACGACACAACTACAAAGTTTTGGCTATTGCATTTTGTTTTATTTTTCGTGTTGTTCTCGCAAAAGATATTGAAAAAGTCTCGCAAACGAATCTCTTGCAAGACATCGTAAACGAAACTTTTACTGCCACAAACTGAGCGACTGATGATTCATTTTCCGATCGTTTTCGGATCTGTTTTCGAGAGTTTTACCCGCAAAAGTTTCGCGTAACTCTCGTATGCGATATCGTATACGAAGTTTTGGTCCGCTGGGCTGCTTAAGTCACTTATTGATGTGTTAACATCTATACGCGCGCCTCTAGGGCAGTAAACTATAAATTTAATACATACGCAAGTGTTAGGTTTGGAAGAGTAAATCATCGTTTGTTTGTTCGTTGCTTGGCAGTCGGTATTGAAAGTGATTTTTGGGCGATTTTCATATAATTTTCCCACGCGATTTTCTCCGGAAATTCATAGCCGATTTTATTAATTTTTGGATTAAAAAGCTAGTGCGGGTTTCGATGAAGAGTTTAGGCCAAAAATTAAGGCGATCCGATATCGGCGAGCCGAGATTGAAGTGTTTTAATTTGGAGTATTAATTTGGAGTAATATTAAAAAAGTATTTTATGTTGATCTTCGGTTATATCGTACGAATATAACAATGTATGTATGTATGTACAAGTGTCTGTTGCTTTGCATTCTTTGACTTTTGTGGGAATAAAAAAAAAGTATTGAGCAAGAATATGACACATGTGCTTGCACTGGGTCTTTAAATAATTTTAAGTATTAACGTCATCATATGATTGAACGCTGTCTTTTATTTTCCAATGTAACATTTACGAATGTGTTCATAGAAATCGAACAGGTACCGTGTAGCAAAAAGGTGTTAACACATCGCCCGTGAGTTCGAACACTCATTGGATTTTTATATCTGGATTACTGCTTCGATTTTTGGAATTTTATCCGATCATTTTTTAAATCTGTCCCAGTGTGTAGTGTTCAGGTATACATAGTTTGACATTCGAGTAGATTTCGCTACATTTTCGCAACTTGGTTACAAACACATTTTTATTGTTTACGCACTGAAATTCTTATTTTTGAACCGGCAGACTTCGCCCTGCCGAAAAAAGAATGCAATGTTGTCATGGTCACCAATGGAGTCACACTTTTTATATGGAAATAAAGCTACAAACTTAAATTGGGCAAATATAAATCTAATTTGAAAGTTCCATCTCATTCGGTCCAGTAGATCCAGAGTTTAGCCCGAGTTTAGCACATTCATTTTTATACTTATACAGGGTGTTCCCCACCACAACAATTAACAATTAATTCAAAGAAAATTTATTTAAAAATTGAAAGTTGTTTTTGAAATTAAAGAAATGCATTCACAAATGCATTTATCTTTGAGATGCAATAACTCGAAGACGGTAGGTATTAGAACAGTGGTGCTAGAACAACAAATATTCATATTGATCCAAGCTATCGCGCATTTAATTTTTTCGGAAAGTTTTTGGAACACCCTGTATAGCTGGACCCGGAAGACTTCGTTTTGCCTTCAAAGATTTTGTAATGCCAAAGAGTGAACAAAGTTATTCTGTTCCATTATGTTTGCAGTAAACGACACTGGATAATGCCACGTTTAATTGACAATGGACAATAAAATAAAATTATATGTGCAGTCGCGTTCCTGACACTTTAAAGTGAACAACTCTATCTTTCTCGGGTGTTTAGTATAAAATATCTTTCTGTACGTGAGTAAAGTGATCGTTATGAATATATTCTAAGAAACGTTTTATTCACAGTTTTGTTTCTACTTGAACATGCCACATGGAAGTGAACTTACGGATGAGGAGCGCGGAAAAATTTTTGGAATGAGACTTGCAGGTAAAGGAATTGGCGAGATTGCAGCTCCGGTAAATTGGCATCGCAATACAGTTTCGAATTTCCCCAAACACCCCGAAAACTATGGTTGTATTAAGCGCAGTGGACACATCCCAACTGTAGACCAGAGGACTAAGCGGCGCATTTGGCATTTAGCAGCTAATGAGAATATAAGTTGTAGGGAAATAAAGGTGGAATTGCGTCTAACTGTAACGAGACAGCGTGAATAGCAACTGCTAAAGGACGATATAGGCCATCAGTTCCAAAGCAAAATGGCCAAACCATGCTTAACCCAGCGCCATAAAAATGCGCGTATTGCTTTTGCAGAAAAATACAAGTTTTGGGAGGACGAATTTGAAACCGTTATATTTAGTGATGAAAAAAAGTTTAGATGGACCTGCTGGTCACCATAAATATTGGAGAGATTTACGACATCCTCGGCAAACGTGCTACAAGCGAAACTACGGTGGTGGATCTCTTATGATATGAGCTGCATTTGGAGCACGAGGAAGTCAGAAATATGCTTTGTCCCAACTGAAATGAATACGGAAGCATACACTGATCTGTTGGACAGCAATTTAATTGACTTTGCTGACGAATTATATGGAGATAACTGGACTTTTCAACAACACAACGCCCGATCCACATTGCTCGGCTCACAAGGGATGTTTTTAAGTCCCGAAATATTCCATTACTTGAGTGGCCAGCCATAAGTCCCGAACTTAAGCCAATTGAAGACGTCTGGGGGATGCTTTCCGCCAAGGTATTTTCAAAGTCGAAGCAGTATACGACGCTTAAAGAACTAAAACTAGCAATATTGGCGGAATGGGAGAAAATTGACATATCCAGTTTAAGCAACTTAGTGAGTTCTATGCCACGCAGGCTACATCAAGTTCGTATACACAAGGGCAACTCAATATCATATTAATTACATATTTTAATTGGATAAGATTAAGAATTAAACTTAATTTTCATTTTTGCATACATAAATATTTTCTATGAAGAATATATCAAACACTTTTTTTTTTGTTCTAAAAAAGAAATGAAAAAATATGTTTTCTTATAATTTTAAAGAACACATAAATATGAACTAATATCTAAAATAAAAATCAAAAAAAATTTAGTTTTCAAAGCTCCAACTCAACATGATACATTGCACATATAAATATTTGACAGGGGTATATTGCCCGTGGGAAAACACGGATTTGTCAAAGTTAAGCCACAGACTTGAAGCGACTGCCTTTGCGATTTTTTAATGGTCATCGCAAATGGGAACTGAATCGGAAACTGCAATCTTTTGAAATTGATGGGCATGTCTTTAGGTATCATGGGAATGCGTGGAATCAGGACGTCGGTTCCTTTATAATTTCCAGTGATTATAGTAGCCTCTATAAATTTATTCTAAATTTATAAAAACAAAATCATTATTGCGAAAACGATATTTAGGATGCTCTCGAAACTGACCTCAATGATATTCATTCGCACCCGTCGTCACATTATTAGCTACTTAGTCTGACCTTTTTAATAGCAATGTTTTTATTGGGTTTCCCTAAAAAGTAATTTGTATCATATCAGTAGTATACATACGGAACCTCACATTCCTACACTGTATCAAACAATTGTTCGTACACCAGGCAGTTGTGAACGTATTTCAATAGTCTCGTTCTTTTCGTCCAGTATACGCGTTTCACCATACAAATGAAAAGTGTATACGTTATAGTCGATAATTTTCCACTATAAGTCGAGTAGTGGATAGTAGAGTTGTCCAGTTTCAAAAAGTAAATTAAATGAAAATTTTAACTTGTCAACAATTTTTAGTTTCAAGATTTTCAGCATTCCCTGAGACAGACTCAAATATTACTGTACTCAAGTATTGTTTCGCCGTTTGAAATTCAAAGGTGGCATGATGGGTAGCACATGCAACTAACAATCGCGAGAATCGGTTCGAATCCTAGTTAAGTCGCATATCATTTTAATTGTATGTTTAATTTAATTCAAGTTATGTGAGCGGTGCCACGTCCCTTTATCCAAACACTTCCAAATATAGGCAGGGAATGTCAGCAGGTCATCAGTACCTCCTTGTAAAATTTTCATAACAATCGTTCTATTAGAAAAGCCGTGAGATCGATTTTTGGAAAGTGGGCGTGGGCCCGCCCACTTACACCCTGGCTATAATTCGAACTGTACGATCAACTTATATACCAAATCTCATCTTCATACCTCTCATAGTTCATGATATATAGCCATTTTACGTTTCAAGTTGTATGGGTGGTGCCACTCCCCTTTATCCAATCATTTGCCACTATAGCCAAGGACTACCAGAAGGTCATCAGTACCACATTGTGAAATTTTCATAATAATCGGTTGATTAGAAAAGCCGTCAAAAAATATTATGGTTGCGTTCAGAAATTTAGGGTGGTATTCTATAAGTCGTGAATCAGTCAGTTTGCGTTACTTTTGTCATTTTGGTAGTTTATAAAACATTACAGCTGTTCGGTGACTACCTGCGTTGAGTTACGTTATTTAATGGGTAGTTTATAAAACGCAGCGCAACGTGTTTGATCACTTCAGCTGTCAAATTGAACACGCCACACACAGTTCTTTGCGTTAGTTGAAGAAATTAAAAATTTAAAGAAAAATGTCGATCGAGGATAGGCAGATGGAAGTATTTTGCATTTCATTGCTTATAAGTAGTTGCCAATTTTGAATGAAATACATTCGACGGATAGAGCTGAAATTTTTTTTTTTAAATAATTCAAAATTTTACTATTTACGTACTGAAAATTAGAAATGGAACGTTCAAATAAATAATGCGTTGCAAAACTTTTATAATTATATTTAAAAATTATAGACATCAGTTGATGTTGACAATAATAAACAAAAGAACCAATACATTACAATCAATACATACCGCCAAATGGCACGTGTTTTTGAAAAGACAACTAATTTAATATAGATGGGGAAATTTATTGGACATTGAACCCCAAAATAGTATAGGATTTTTACACATTTTATGTGAATATTGTTGGCATTTGCAGTATTATAAATAATAGCAATCTTAAAATCTGTTGATCTGCTGAAATAGAGCTACATTTTTTAATCTTTTTCATTCTGAGCATTTCACTCAAGATAACTTTTTCTGATCTATAATTGTTTATTTTAGTTTGGCAACTTTATACACCGCATATGTCAGTGACAGCATTCGTAAACAAACGCAAGCGCAAAGTGATATATAAACTACCATTTTTTGACTTTGGCGTTCGCGTTGGCTTTTGCGTTTACATTCACTTTCGGGACTTTTAGAATACTACCCTTAATTTGTGACAAAACTTACGATTTACCGGTCTATATAAAAATAATCTGAAAGATAGTTAACAACTTTCATATTTATTCACCTTTTAAACCGTCTCCGGACTTTCACAAATAATTCAAGACCAAAATTAGCCAAATCGGTCCAGCCGATCTCGAGTTTTAGCGAGACTAACGAACAGCAATTCATTTATATATACAGGGTGATTCAGGAAGTTCCGGACAAATTTCTCCAGCGTATTCCTTGGCTCATTTCATGAAGAAAAGTCCACTAGGACCATCAAACTAGGGTTCAAAATTTTCGGATTGGCGGTCGGAGGGTAGTAGGGTAAAGTTGCTAACTTCTGAGCCAGTGATCTGATTTTTTTGTTTTTGGGCTTGTTGGGAAGGTCTTTAAGAGGAAATGGAAAAAAATTCACATAACCTCAATTTGCTCAGCCAGATAGCAGGTAACTTATGTCTTTTTTTCTGTTGAATGATGGTCACACCTCTTACCTTTCCAAAATGACCTAAACGAAGCCCAGAGGTCTTACCGTTCCAAAGATATGACCATTTTACTGAAATGCAAAAATGTTTGTTTTTGGTTTTTGGAAGCGAAATAACAGCACAGATTTATTTATTTTGTAAATTAACACGTTTAAGATTTTATTATATTGAAATTTTTGGCTGAAGAATCAAACACATAAGGAAAAAAAAACATTTGATGTTAGAGGAAGTTTTCTATGTGGTCCCCATTTTCTACTAAACACAATTGCAGCCGTTTGCGAACCACATCCGCCACGTTTAGTTCACTCATCTTTTCACGAACTTTCACCGCAGCTTCCTCAATGCGTGCAAGTAACTGCTCACAATTGTGGATCTGCACAGAATACACACAATCTTTCATGTAGCCCCACAAAAAGAAATCAAGTGGTGTGAGATCTGGAGATCGTGGCGGCCAGGCGATTGGTCCAGCTCGTCCAATCCAACGTCGAGGGAAAAAAACATTTTTCCATTTCAGTAAAATGGTCATAACTTTGTAACGGTAAGACCTCTGGGCTTCGTTTAGGTTATTTTGGAAAGGTAAGAGGTATGACTATCTTTCAACAGAAAAAAAACTTAAGTTACTTTCGTTTAGGTTATTTTGGAAAGGTAAGAGGTATGACTATCTTTCAAGAGAAAAAAAACATACGTTACCTGCCATCTTGCTGAGCAAATTGCGGTTATGTGAATTTTTTTTGTCCATTTTTTTCCGAATGCTCTGTATCTCGGCGATTTGACTTTTTTCTACTTTTTTTTATTGATTCTAAAAGGCCTCTTAAAAACCTTTCCGACCACTGGCTCAGAAGTTAGCAACTTTACCCTACTACCCTCCGACCGGCAATACGAAAATTTTGAACCCGCAGCCATTTCGCACCCTTGCATTTTCGGACATGGTCCTAGTGGACTTTTTTTCATGAAATGAGCCAAGGAATACGCTGGGGAAATTTGTCCGGAACTTCCTGAATCATATAGATACTAAAATTAGAAATGGAAGTCCAAATAAATAATGGGTTGCACCACTATTACAAGTATATTTAAAACAATTATACACTTCAGATGATATTAACACATTATTAAAGAAAAGAACCAATACATTTTAAATACGACCAAATTGCACGAGTTTTTTGCAAAGGCAACTAATTTAATACACATAGATAGGAAAATTTATTCGGCATTGCAATCCAAAATAGCCTATGTTTTCTACACACTTCATTTTAATTTTTTCACCTTGGCGTTCGCGTTGACTTTTGCGTTAAAGTTCATTTTCGGGACTTTTAGAATACTACCTTAAATATATAAAATTAAGCTCTATATTTTGTATATAATCATTTCGCTAAAGTCGGGATGAGACACCAAAGCAGAACGGTTGGTGAAGTTAAGCATACCAACATATACCAGTTTCCATGGAACCTGTAAGGTAGAACTTAGTCCTTCTAGCTCAACCGCTCTGCAGTTGCTGGTAATGTTCCTCTATACATGCACCCATATAAGGGCAAGGGACTACTACATGTAAGCACTGACTTTCTATCACTTTTTATTTCTTTCAAACCACTATATTTTGTACAAACCCGTTTTACACACAAAAGTTTTTACTAGTCCTTTCAAAGTTGTTTTTGCTGGTTAGTGCATCCTTTATGTTGAACAAATACATACATATAAATGTGTGTATTTGTCCTGGCGGAAATTGTAATGGATGAGCAGCATCCTGTGTGCTTTTCATGATGGTCATTTCTTCCTCAACAATCCTTGGAGTTCGGCGGCCTAGTGTATATTTGGTGTTTAGGGCCATGAAGAAAGTATTGATCGTGTGTGGCCAGTCTCATCTATCATTGGCATCAGATTGCAAACAAGGTCGGTCGACTACAGTTATGTGTCTAAAAGTTAAAGTTGCATGCAGCAAGTAACTTGCAACTATTATATGTTGCAGATTTTTGTTTTTGTAGGTACGTAATAATGTAATGTGTGTTGCGAGAACAAAAGTTAATCGATGTAGCTTACTTCGTTGTATTTGAAGTATACTTATACTTTATAGCGTGGATCATAATGGCACATTGGTTTAGGGACTGAAAGTAACTAAAGGATTTTTCAATAAGAGCGCTACAAAAGTTTTTTTAAATAAAACAAACCCGGTTTTAGATACCAATGAAATTCTTTATTCCTGTGAAAGTACATTCGGTGCCATTAAGTATGGAACTCGATTTCTTTTGCATGGCCACCACGGGCAGGCTTGCAGAAGTCCAGACGCTGAACCCAATTTTCGACAGTTTTCAAGCATAAATCGGCCGATACTGCTGCAATTTCACGTTCGATATTCGTACGAAGTTCATCAATCGTCGCTGGCTTGTTGGCATAGACCATAGACTTGACGTAGCCCCACAGGAAATAATCTAACGGCGTCAAATTGCACGACCGAGGCGGCCAATCGACTGGGCCATTTCGTTAGATAACACATTCACCAAACTTGGTTTCCAATAAATTGATTGTGGCATTCGCTGTGTGGCTTGTGGCGCCGTACTGTTGGGACCACATGTCCTCCAAGTCCATATTATCCAATTGGGGCCTAAAATATTCGGTTATCATTGAACGGTAGCGATTCGCATTCACAGTAATGTGCCGGTCTTGATCATCACGGAAGAAGTACGGCCCAATGACGCCGCCGGCCCATAAACCGCACCAAACCGTGAATTTTTCGGGATGCAATGATGACTCATGGATTACGTGTGGATTGCTGTCTGACCAATAACGCATATTTTGCTTATTGACGAAGCCATTCAGCCAGAAATGAGCTTCATCTCTGAAGATGATTTGGCGATGAAAATCCGAATCATTTTCAAGTTGTTGCTCAGCCCAATTCACGAACATACGACGCTTATGGTGGTCAAGGGGCTTCAGTTCTTGCGTCAATTTGGTCTTGTAAGGATGTAGGCCAAGATCTTTACGTAAAATTCACCACAACGACGCCACAGAGATGCCCAACGCTTGAGAACGACGTGTGAGAGTCACATTTGGGCTTTCTTGAACTGAAGCCTCAGCGTCAGCAATATTCTCGACACTACGGGCACTTCTTTATCTCACTGGCACGGGAACATTTCGTACTGTGCCTGTGGATTCAAATTTTTCCACTCGACGCTCAATTGTTGATCTGGTAGGACGATTATGACGACCATAAATTGGACGTAGCGACTCCAAATTTCGGTAGTAAATTTTAATAATTTCGCCTCGTTGTTGGCTCGTATATCTTTCCATGATGAAATGGCAAACCTTACTGAAGAGAAATGTCAAAGAGCGGGAAAAAATATGGCGTCATTTGCTGTCGCTATCGATTTACTTTTGTAGCGTCTCTGTTGAAAAACCCTTTATATCGAGTTAATTCCACTAATATATCCAATATTTATTGGTTTATTACAAATGCGAAATTCAACCATTTCTATTGTTAATACATTAGGCCAGAGAGCAATATCTTTTAACTTTATTTCCAATGAAATAGTTTCCGACTGACTGTCGATATTTGCCATCGGCATATCTTGCCTCCCTTTGTCTACTGATATTTCACTTATGCCTTCTTCTAAACCAAGGGTTTCAGCAAACCCATTTTGTCGACTGGTGGAAGCTGTAATTGCATCAGTTTTCTTTGTGTCCCCGGAAATACCTACAGTGATCATTTAATGTCCCTTTCTGTTGGTTAATAAATTCTTCATTTTGTTTTTTAACTTTTATTTTTTCAGCGCCTGATAAATGGCGTTTCTCTGTTCTAGCTATAAATAAAAACAGAAATTCATATAGGTATGTAAATGTTTCAAAAACAAAGATTACAGAAAACTAAATAATTTCTTTAGCATTGCTTTCGAAACATGATATTTAAAATTCACGAGAATTATATGTAGCAATATCTTTATAATTAATTTTTACTTGTTAAACTCGTAGTACATTTACTAATTCACGATGAGGAAAGTTGCAACAAAATTAGGAGAACAATGTTTAATCGACTTAAAGTCTTAAAAACAAATTTATTTCGAATGCCACCTGATGTTAATTATTTGTAATGACATAAATATTTAATTCAAAAATTAAATTGTTCGAGCGTTTGGTCGTATTTTAAATTAATTTTATTCTTCGATATTTTGCTACCCTTTGGGTAGTTTATCAGGAAGATAAACACAATTATTAATTAGAAACGAAAAGAATTGAAATTAGTAACTGTGCTTATCTTCCTGACGATGCTACCCAAAGGGTAGCGAAATATCGAACAATAAAATTAATTTAAAATACGACGCTCGAACAATTTAATTTTAGAATATAATACGAAAAGTTGGATAAATCATCACTAATAAATAGTTAATTTCATTATTCAAAATTACTAAAGATAAACGACGTTCCAACGGGTGGACTATAGGCTTCAACAAAAATAGTGGGCGTTCAAAACTCATATTAAAATGTGTTTATTTATGTATTTTCACTAAATAAGTTCCATTTTAGGTTTCTGGACCATTATATAGGGTTGTCCATTTTGCGGTTTCCAAAGTAAACGTAAATAAAAGACATATAAAATATTTTTTTCATGATATTTCTTTTTCATTATAAAGTTTGAACGTTGACATTATGTGTGAAACACTACATCATTTAAACCTTTCGGGACGGAGTTTTATTTCGAAAACAGTGATATTTTTGGTGGAAATTTTTCCATAGTCTAACAGACATGTCTAAAATTATATGTTCCGCATACTCAGAAATCCTGAAATCGTCCTTTTATCCTGGGACATATAATCCCAATAAGCATTTTTCTTGGGACATATGATCCCAATATGCATTTTCCGTGGGATATATAATCCCAGTTATAAACATAAGAAAAAAAACCAAAGTATTACAATTTTAGTACATTTCAATAAAAATTCATATTTCTTTGTTGTATTTATTGTTTTATAAAATATAATTAGGAATTTGATTTGTGGAATGGTCCAAAACATTGGTAGCACAAAGCGTTGTTGCATCCTGAGCATATCATCTTTGTGCGCTTCTCGATACCAAGTGAAGTACAGCGAACGCAGCGACAACGTTTTTCTTGCTCAACTGGCAAATGATCTCCAACATTGAGGCTGTCAGTTTTTGGACGCTTGGGTGTTCTTCCCCCTTGTCGACGTGGCAGTTTCTCTCGTCTTTTATTTCCTTCGGAAATCATACCTTCAGCTAGAGGGACCAGGAAGTCTTTCAACGATGTTGTTTGTTTCCTATATTCGGTATACACAATCCACGAATTTACCACGCAAACCATTAGTAGTTTGTAGAAAACTTTCTTCCACCATTTTTGAGACTTGCGGTTAAAGTCATAAACAGTGGTTTTCTGGTCGGCTAGGTCGACTCCTCCCATACAAATGTTATAGTCGCTGATACTTTTGGGACACTTGATTTTCTTCTTCGATCCGTCTTTTTGCTTTCTTTCAATGTCTACAAGCGATGGCGCATGGCAATTAGAAGCTAAAAGAACTTCTTTTGAATCCATCCATCGAGCAGCCAAAATACCACTAGATTTAGTTTGAAGTTGGCTTTCTCCTCTGTTCAACTTTCCGATAAATTTAGGTGTATTTTTTCTGTTTTGCATGTATGTTCCAAGTGCGGGAAATTCAATTGTTTCCAATAAATTTATTGAAGTAAAGAAGCGATCAAAGGCCAAACATACATCTTTCTCGCGAATAGAAGAAACCAATTTTGATACGACCCTTTCTCCAAGAGTGGTGATGTTGGACTGCACAGCATTTTGTTCCTTTCCAGTGTAAACATTCAAGTCGTAACTGTATCCTGTCTTCGGGTCACACCGCATCCAAATTTTTATTCCACGTTTTACTGGTTTCATGGGCATATATTGCTTCATACTCGATCTGCCTTTGAATTTGACCATGCATTCGTCAATAGACTGGAAACAACTCTCACTACGAGCAGCTGCAAATGTGTACTTCAGACAGCGCACAACGTCGGAGATGTAATAGTCTTTGCAAACGTCAGCGGGCTTTTCACAATCATTGAAATATAGCTTTGATGCCAGTAATAAAAAGCGATCTCGTGATATAGAGTTTTTTATAACAGAATTACCCATTGATGGATTTTTGCTCCAATAGTCCTCCAGAGATGGCACCTTGTTATAATGCATAATAAATGAAACGCCCAGAAATACCAGGATTTCATTCGGATCTGTTAAATTTCGCTTTGATTGCGCACGACGGTTCAAAGTTATCAGACGCTGATTAGTGCATTCAGCAATTCGAATGCACAAGCTGTAGGGAAATATCTTGGAAAACACCTTATACTCATTGCACTCGTCAGGAAGATCAAGAAGTATTTTGCAATCTCGTTCAGTCGGGAATTCGTATCTTGGATTGAAGTCCTGGCGGCCATCGGGTGTAAAATTTACCCACTGGACTAATGGCTGTGGCTCGTCATCTTTGCCGTCGTGTTCACAGGGCACATTGAGATTATCGTCAGTTTCTGTGGCAGATTCGGTGTCATCGGAGCTCTCACTCAAATATTCACTTCCAGAATACTCAAAATCAACATCAGAATCCGACTCTTCGCATACAATACGCTCAAGATCCTCAAGAGATAGCTTCTTTTTTGCCATCTAAAATGTGAATTGGGACAATAAATCCCATGTAAAAAACGTATTGGGACAATTAATCCCACGTAAAAAACGTATTGGGACTATATATCCCAATTTTACGAAATCAGCTATAACTTACCTTTTGTTATCATAAAACACCACCAAACAAGTAAGTAAAACAAACTAACACTTTTCTTATACAAAACAATACAGTTCTATGAAATTACGATTCTTTAGCAAGAGCTTTCAGCCAATTACCGATCACAACTGCTCAAATTTCACCTATGTTGTGGAATTTATTGTCAGCTGGTGTGAGTACGCTGATATGAACCGTTGTGTTTTTGTTTACATTTCATAAAAGACACTTAAATCTGTTTTCGGGACTATTTACATAAGCAATTGCGTTGAAAATAGAGAAAATACGGAAGTTTAAAAATTGGTGGGACGTATTGTCCCAGTAGTCCCGAAAGGGTTAAATGACCACCACGCGAAGTGTTGCAAGCATTTGTGTAGCATGTGGCACCGTATTGTTGAAACCACATATTCTCCAAGTCGTATTCTTCAATAGCAGGCAAAAAAAAGTCGGTTATCATACGACAATATCGCTCCGAATTGACGGTGACAGTCGTTCCATCGTCGTTTTCAAAGAAGTAAGGTCCAATCACACCTTCGCACCAAAGAGCGCACCAACCAGTGACTTTTTCTGGATGTAATGGCCTCTCTGCTATTACTTGAGGATTCTCAGAACCCCAAATGCGACAATTTTGTTTATTAACATACCCACCGAGTGAGAAATGTGCTTCATCGCTGAAGAAAATTTTGTTCGAAAAATCGCCGTCCACCGCCTGTTGTTCAAGCACCCATTCCACGTATCTACAACGTTGTGAATGGTCAGCTGGCTTCAGTCGTTGTGTGAGCTGGACTTTATATGGATGTAGGTGTAGATCCAAATGCAAAATACGCCATAATGTGCCGTAAGACAGTACTAATTCCTGAGAACGACGAGGAATCGACACATTCGGGTCTTCGGCAACACTTTCACTTACAGCAGCGATATTTTCAGCGGAACGAGCGACACGATGATGCCCAGGCCTTACAATATCTGTAACCGCTCCAGTCTCCCACAATTTTGCCAATTGCTTGCGTAGTTGGACGATTATGTAAACCATAATCTCCTCTTAAAGCACGATATGTGGCTGTGCCAGAATCACCATTTTTGTAGTAGGTTTTAATAATTTTTATGCGTTGTGTGATAGTTAAGCGATCCATTTTCTTCAATGTCAGATTTTCAACTCAAAATAAAAAAAAAATTGGTTTAACAACTTAGTTTGACAGATGTCGAATCCCAGCCTTATACTTTTGAAACCACGAAATGGATAACCCTATAGTTACATTTTTTGCACCGTTTGATAAAGATTGGTCCTTATTTTAATATAAAGGGATTATTTTGATAGAAAAATAAGCACTTTAATTTTTATATGTATAACGGTGCGTTTACACGTGACAGTTTGCGACAAGACAGTTGAGAATATGTATTAACTGTCAAAAACAGAAAAATTGTTTGTCTGACGTACGCGTCCAGCCAGTTATAAAGACAGTATAGTTTTAAGCAAACGCCGACAGTGTCGTTTCGATAAATTTCGTGCTCTGATTTTTTGTTTCTTCGCTCTTTTGCCATTGTGTTTTGTCTTACTTCTCCAAATTACAATGGAACTGATATACTCTGCAAAATTAGACATGTATTCATGTTTATATGTTTGTATTGTCAAACAATATTTCAATAAAAATTAGCAAAATTTTCAAATACAAATATATTTCCCAATTTGTAAAGTCGTTTGCGATGTTTTTCTTTTTTCTCAAATTACTACGAAACGTCACCGATATGGCCGATGGCTGAACTAGTAGATGTTGACGCAGTAGGATTTGTTGTAATTGTGTGAACCAACAACAAGCATTTAGATTTTGTTTCATGACTCTAACCGTCAAATTCAACACAGATCCATATGAACAAACACAGTAAACAAAAAAGTACAACGACAAAATACACTAAATTTAACAGAAGGAGTCATAAGAAAGCAAAATCAGTTGTTCTATTGCGCCAACCTTTACTAGTTCAGCCATGATCTGGCCGCTTATGTCAAATCTCTTGCCGAAGTTACTGTCGTTGAAAAATCAGAGACAGTGGCGAGGCAAGTGAGAGAAGTGTAAGTGGGGTAGTAAAAATGTGTGAATGTATTTCTACTGTCGGAGCTAAACTGTCCCGTGTAAACGCCAGGTAAGGTAAAAGTTGATTTATGTATCCATTTTGTTTGACGTTTAGCTCATTATGGGGCAAAGGTAGAAACGTAATGTTTGAGGCAAGTACATAAAATAAACCATATTTTCAAAAGAGCTTTGAGCATCCACAACTTTTTTGCTCCCATACAAAAGAAAACACTATAGTGATAAGTTGTAGGTCTTAGGAATGATACATAACTCTACCATTCAAGAGACCTATTATTTGATTTTAATTGTAATATAAATTTGACTCACATGAATATTTTTAAAACACAAGTTAATAATCTTTTTCTCAGAAACTTTTTCTATTTTTGATATAAGTAAATAACACTCAGATATTCTTGATTTTATTTTTTTTATCGACGTCTCTATAATAGGTAAAACTTTACGGCACGATTCTAGTGATTCTTTGAGTGTTACGTGCAGGTTATGTCTGGTCTTTCAGGTGCCCAGATGTAGGTATGTATGTTCATACCTGTATTTAGTTCATCAACTAAACAACTAATTTGTAGCACAACTCACTTGTTGTTATATTAAAAACTATGGTCATCGTAACTAAAATTGTTATTAGAAAACATTTATAGGAAAATCACAGACCCCCAAAATTGCGGGGCTTCAGGAGCGCGCCCTGTGCGCCCCCCTTAAATACGCCCCTGTCTTTGGGTATCCATTTATTACATTCCTTGATACAACAAGCTTGTTCAGAGAACTTCGATATCATTGATATCATGAAGAGATAACTCTAGGAACGCGTCCGGCCCATTATCATCCGTATCACTGATATCCGCACCTTGGTCTTTGTCGCCTTAGTCATATTCCCCGAATTATTTTTCTCCACTACTTTAAATTATTCTTCTAAATCCATTTTACACAATTAAAACGAACACGGATTGGAATAGCAACAAAAAACCCTCTCTAACTTTTTTCACACTCCAAAATTGACTTCGTGGGGGAATTTTTTCACTCGAATTTTCACTCGAATACGAGAATATTTCTAGAAAAAGCAAAACTGTACATGGAGGAAGTTTGCTGAAATGTAGAGAGCCAAGGTGACATGAAAAGGCAAGAGGTGGACGCGGAAACACGAACTCAACGGGCGAAAGCGACTCGTAATCTTTAACAGCTGTTTTCGCGAAAAGTTGTTTTCTGACCAGTTGTTTCCCGTAGACCAGGTCACATATAAAGGGTTTTTCAATAAGAGCGCTACAAAAGTTTTTTTTAAATAAAACAAAACCGGTTTTAGATACCAGTGAAATTCTCTATTCCTGTGAAAGTACGTTCGATGCCATTATGTATGGAACTCGATTTCTTTTGCATGGCCAACACGGCCACGCTTGCAGCAGTCCAGACGCTGAACCCAATTTTCGACAGTTTTCAAGCATAAATCGGCAGATACTGCTGCAATTTCACGTTCGATATTCGTTCGAAGTTCATCAATCGTCGCTGGCTTGTTGGCATAGACCATAGACTTGACGTAGCCCCACAGGAAATAATCTAACGGCGTCAAATCGCACGACCGAGGCGGCCAATCGACTGGGCCATTTCGTGAGATAACAGGTTCACCTAACTTGGTTTCCAATAAATTGATTGTGGCATTCGCTGTGTGTGGCTTGTGGCGCCGTCCTGTTGGAACCACATGTCCTCCAAGTCCATATTATCCATTTGGGGCCAAAAATATTCGGTTATCATTGAACGGTAGCGATTCGCATTTACAGTAATGCGCCGGTCTTGATCATCACGGAAGAAGTACGGCCCAATGACGCCGCCGGCCCATAAACTGCACCGTAATTTTTCGGGATGCAATGATGACTCATGGATTACGTGTGGATTGCTGTCTGACCAATAACGCATATTTTGCTTATTGGCGAAGCCATTCAGCCAGAAATGATCCTCATCGCTGAAGATTATTGAGGCCACTGACTCCAAATTTCGGTAGTAAATTTTAATAATTTCGAATCGTTGTTGGCTCGTATATCTTTCCATGATGAAATGGCAAACCTTACTGAACAGAAATGTATTTTTTTTTTAATTTTTCACTGTAACAATGAAACAAATTCATTGCAGCAACGAAACAAATTTGTTGCAATAATGAATATGTATAACTTTCGATGACGAAAGCTGCTGGCATTTTCATCCCTGTGACGATGCCTTTCCGTTCAGTGTAGCATTTTTCCAGCTGCACCAACACAACCGACGAATTATTCCGAAACGAAATTGTTTACTTGCCATATGTCAAAGCAAAATTGATATTTGCTGTCATTTGCAAAAATAATAGCACCTTGTTGCCCAGGCAATAGATAACTTCTTAAATTATTATCTTCTGATATCGATGTAAAACTGTGAGTCCACTTGTGTGGTGTTCACTTCATTCTCTTCCTAGGAAGTAATGTAACTCAAGCATAGTATAACATAAAATCTGTCTCTGCTGAATGTTGATCCTTTTAACGCTGAAATTATTTTAACATTATTTGTATATTGGGTTGTCTCCTATATGGTTGCACTAAATTACTGCACTTCTTCAACTAAATTGCTTTTGGATAATCTGTCTTAAAATGGTATGCGCTATCATACGAGTATAACAAATGCAATTTTTTAAGTTTTAGTGTCCCATTCCAGTTCCTGAAACAGCACTCCAAGTAAATGAATGTTCCGCTGGTAGACCTATGTACCTAGAAGCCAGGTGTAAGCATACATATTATATTCAGCCATTATATGGCACACCCTATTGAATATAAATTCAAAATATTTTCTTAGTGGTAAATTTGCATGGATTTTTGTTGGTGATTTCGATCGATGACTACAATATTGCGTCAAATGAACCAAGAAAACGAATGTACTGTCGACATCTCCTAACGGACGGTCATGGCCCAAAACTCATTTACTTTGTTTGCACGACTTGGGTACACAATATTTTTGATTGTGCCTTGAGAGCAGAGTTTCCTCGGAAATAATTGAAAATGTTTTCAATATCAAGTTTACTTTGGTTCGCAGGACTCGCATTCGTTATTGCGAATATAATCACATTTAAATTAGAAGTGGGACAAGAAAAGTTCCATCCAAGTTCCATCAAGTAATAGGGGGAAATGTATTGTAATTGGGTGAAGGATACAAATTAAAGTGAAACTTCGCAAAGAGCAATTAGGGGTTCAGTTACATTAAATTAAAGATAGTTCTTGCACAAATTAAAATCTAAAAAAGTAAAACTCATGAGTATGATTGAAATATATTAGTAAAATTGGTAAAAATTTCCCCAATGCAAGGGTGTATTGTGCGATTTACAATCACTTGAAATAATGCAGGTTAAATAAATATAATTTAATATTCATCAGATTTTATATATGTAGAAAAGAAGAAGATAATCAGGTTTGTATGTCTGTAGTATTATGTATATCACTGTATACTAACAAGCTGAAATTGTAAAGTATTATTGGTGATGAGCTGCTAATTCCATAGTGCCCAAAGTTTAAATATATCCCATAAACACAACCTACCGTCCACGTCTTTCCGATGGCCGTTGGTAAAGTATTTACATATACATAGGTCAAGATCAGCGCTGTTGAACATATATCGACACCTGACTGCAAAAATTACATCAACAAAACTTCAGTTAAATAGTGATACACTGAACGGCAATGCTTCGTCACACGGATGGAAATGTTCATGAGCCCCGCAATTTTTGTCACCGAAAGTGAGATAACGTACAGTTTAATTAACGTTACGTAAATGTGTTCATCAACTGCAATTTGTTCGTCACTGTGATGATCGAATGGTTATTGAAGCAATGAAGTTGTTCCATTATTGCGACGAATTTTTTTCGTGGCTGCAATGAATTAGTTTTATTGCTGCAATGAAATTTTTTCATTGTTGCAGTGAATGCGTTTCTTTCTTGCAATAAAGAAGTTTCATTCTGGCAATGAATTTATTTCATTGCTGCAATGATTTTTTTCACAAGAGCACTCAATTTGTTCATTGATGCTATGAAATTGTTTCATTGATTCAACGAATTCGAGTTATTGTTGCAATGAATTAATCTCATTACTACAATGATTTTGATTCATAGCTGGAATGATTTCAGATTCGTGAAATGTCACGGATACTTATTTCCCCAAAAAAAAAAATCCTATGTTTGCCATTGTTAATCTAACATCCATTTTCGAAACAAAATGCAAAGAATCCCCAATGACCGTGGAGACTATTTTTAGAATAATCAAAGAAGAATTTTATGTAGAGAGCAATTAAAAAAAATACGTTTGCCCTAATAAAAAACAGCTCTTTTTACAAATATCTTCCCAGTAGTACGGCGACTTATTCCAAATATTTTTCTCAAGCTAAAACGTTTCTTCTTGTTAGATATACAGAAATTCTTAAGGGCATACGAATAGGAGATGATCAACAAGAAATAATTCCCGATTATCACGAACGCTCAAACCATAGAGGAATAAACGGAGCACTGCTACACCTAAAAAGGAAATATTATTTCCCTAATGACAAAATTACAAAAACTCTGAAGAACGGTGAAGAATGTAAAACACTTAAATAGGACAAAAAACAAGAAACACCATTAAAGCCTGTGGAGATACTCCACATTGATATTTACAGCATCGGCAATAAACAAATCCTCCCTATTATCGACAAAAGTAGCATAACAGTCCTCAAAACTTTCATAAATTATATTTGTACCCAAGACGATTGTCTGCGATCAAGGCTCCGAATTCGTTGCAAACATTTTCCAAGACTTCTATAAACAATTTAAAATATAATTGTATATAATTACACAAATCGTTCTGCACTCACAGAAATATATCTACTAATTCTATTCAAACGGAAGGAGAACAAACTCACAACTGAACACGAAGAAATACAACAACGCACTTCACAACTAAACTTACCCCATACGAACTCTTCTTTGGTCGACCATACAAATTCAGCCCAGTTCTTGAGAACGCCGCGGAATCGACTGATTTGGATCGTTTGCTACGGACGCCTGAACGGCAGCGATATTTTCGTTGTCTCACTGGCACGGCAGCATCACACAATGAATATGTAGACTCAAATGTTTGCACTATACTTGTTACTTGTTACAACAGTACAAGAATACAAAAAAGGATGAAAACAAAATACATAAGATTTTGCCAAGTGAAACGAAAAATGACATGGAAAAAATTGCATCACCTGTTTAAACGACTATACGTGGTAGATAATTCTACCATGATCAATATGTATATCATTTGCCGAGCGTTGTTGTGAACAATTTTCCAATTTTGTTTTCTATCGGAAATAAAAGTCTATCCTTCAAACGTGGAGATGTAAAAGTATACGTAGTCTTCGATTAAACAAAATAATTTTAATGAACTTAAAATGTGTAAGTCATTTTGAAAATTTCTGCTTTTGGGTCTCTCCTTGATAATGAGTCAGTTTTTTTATTCCCTGCTAAACTAATTTTTCGCCCACTTTGTATGGGGAGCTAAGCGATTTTAAGCGGCACCCCATACAAAGTCGTCGAAAAATTAGTTTAGAACGAATTCAAAAAGCAAGCTTAATATTTTCGATCGCACGAAATGATAACAAAATGTATCTAAGATAACTTTTTGTTGCCATTTCTTGAAATTTAACATGTGGCAACATTGTCATTGCACAAGTCGGAATTTAAGTGCGAAATTGAAATGCCAATTAATATCGCTTAACTGTCCCTTACAAATTAAGCTATAATTAACTTTAGCGGGGTAAAAAAAAACACAATTAATGTTGAGTATACTGAAAAAAAGTAGCAGTTAGATGATTAGTGGAATAGTGCGTTCACAAATTAAATTCAAAGTTGTCAAGTACCTATTGGAAAACCCATTACATATTAAGGCTGATTTTTTTATTCCATTAAGCTATTGCCACTTACGACTTTCCAAATAAACCGATCCACACTTAATACTACGAAATGTGGCAACATTTGCTGAAATGGTTGAAAAAATGCGATACGGCAACACGTTTGTACTCAGTGCTAAATTAATTTGCGGAAAAATACTGATATAGTTTTAAACTTTTAAATAAATGAATTTGTTCTCTGTTATTAATTGCAAATGTACATTGAAAGGAAGGAATAAAAATATCATAAAATAAATAATTAAATCAATATTTTTTATTTCAAAAATTAAAGAAGGGGATTTTAAGATTTCTTTACTAACATTCCCAGTACCTAATTCGTTCATTATTTATCTTTAACGAAGTAGTTCAGTATTAATCATTAACGAAGTAGTAATTATTCGGCATTAACGATCTCAGTAATTATTTGGTATCAATGACGGAATGAACGAATTATCATTACTGTTTTCGTAAATGGACGGTAAACGAGAGGGTGACAATTATACACCTCCAATGACATCCCCATGTTAAATTCGTCACTGAAACGCATTGCTAGTGTATTGCCGAGTAAGTACTGGTACTTTCTTAGTGCATGATGGTATAAGTACTTATGTAATACTTACTGGAACAAGCGGGACTTCACTCGTTTTGTTTGTTGGTATTCGAGCGAGGAGAAATTTTGGCTGTATACTTTAGCACATAGTTGTTGGCAATTTTACACATAGTTGATGTGGTTTATACTTTTGTATTGATGAAAATATGTAAAACAAACATGCAAAAATAACACGATCAAACAACTTCACACCTATCACCAATTTGTCTTAGTAACTTTCTTCTATTTTATTTCCCTAGTCACTACAGTTGCGAATTTTAGTTCATTCAAGTGAGCACTCTTTTCAGTTCAGCTCAATAAAAGAACTAGTATAATTGCAGCTTAACAGTTCATATGAGCTGTGAAGTAAAGAGCTCATTTCAGTTCAACTTATAGTTCAATCGCAGCGAATAATCGCCAAATGATCGGAGTTTTGCAGATTTCTAAAGTGTTTTGGATACTGTGATGTTTATTTATACTAAATCACTCTATTGAAGATCGATTTAACGATTGGGTTATTCCGTTTCTGAAATATTGGTGATCACGTAATCTTTTTCTATTTTGGAATAAAAGTGGTGATTAGCGCTGTAGTTATTGTGTAGAAGCCAGTTTGCATATCCTCTCCACAAATATTGCAACATTAGGCACCTTTGTGCAAACTGAGTGAGACAAATAGAGCATAAACTAGAAAATGTCGGAGAGTACTGCACAACTGAAATACAAAAAACTGCTGAAACATGTGAACTACTGAAACAAAAGAGCGGAACAGTGTGAACTAGTTCACAAGAGTGAATCGTACAATTGAACTAGTTCGTTCGTGAACTACACAACTCAACTAGTCACTTTACATGGGCTTTCTCAAAGAGACACCCTGCATCAGGTAAAACAAATTAGTACCATATTGTCTTTAAATGTGTCAATTACCAGATTAAAAAAAATTTGCCAACATGCTTCTTTTCTGAACGCTTTAAAAAAAAGTACCGACGAAACAAATATGAAATCTGTCCCTTTTTCCCTACGCAGTCATTTTAAAGATGAATGTACCTACATATAGCAAACAGCAACGTTTCCGCAAACTCAACAACCGAAATTTTAAGCCTCAAAAAACTAAAAGATTTCAACCACCATACCGACACATGGGTTGTCAACATGCTGGAAGTAACAACAACAACAATACATTCAATCACAACCTCGACAACCGTCCTATGTACCACAACAGTAATAATCATACTCATCATACCCAATATGCAATGTTGGAGAAAAGCTTAGTTCTCAAGTTGATTTCCAATGTAATTCTCAACTTGACGTGAAACATTTTTGTCCTTATTTGCTTTCAAGTTGATATCAAGTATAGAATTAACATGTTTTCCAATCTTTGAGAAATATTTAATTCTCATTGGATATCCAACACTTTTCTCCACTTGAGATCAAACATTTTTTTAACTTGAATACGATTTGAGTTAAGGTCCAGAATTTTTACGTTGCACGTTTTGGTTTTAATGTTGATATTGGTTTTGTTGTTTTTTGTTACGGACGAGGTAGCCAACAAATATTGCTAGCAAGGGACGAAAAATAAGCAACCCGTCGAGCTCTAAGTATAACGGCGGCATTAAAACGTAATAAAATATTTATGTTGTGATTTGAATTCATGTTAATTAAATATAATTTTTTTCCCAGAAGCCTACAATCAAAAATTTGCTGCTGCATCTTCAGACACCGAGTTCGAAAGGACTCTGATATCATTTTTTCAACATGCCAAAAACCGCCTGCATAAAAACGAAAATTATTTAAGGGAAAAGGAGGAAAACAAGTCATCAAAATAATTAATTCATCTCTTTTTTTATTCTTAATTTAAAATAGTATTTAGTCAGTCCATTATATATAATAAATAACACTTTAAAATAAAAAATTCAAAAAAAAGTAGTACATTGTTTTTATTTCTTAAATATATACAGTATGTCAAGAATGACTTTACACATTGAAAATAAATTCAATTTTTAGCTTACTACTCAAAATAATATAATCATTTATTTCTGTACATTAACTTTTTTCATCGATTATTGTTTTAAACAGTATTTAGAAAGATGTCATGTAAAAATAATGCAAGCTCAATGCACAAGAACCGAAAATTATAACAAAAACTAATACTATTACATTTTGTTAGTGTCAAGAATCTCTTTAAACAACTAATTTTTTACTCCCGTTTCCACTCATTTAACGATCAACGGTAATTTTATCGTTATCTTTGATCTACATTGTTCTTTTCTAAGATTTTGTTAGTCAGTTGGTTATAAAGTTTTGTTGTGCACACATATAATATTGCGTTTAAAATATGCCAGGCAAGAAGACATCATTCGAGGTAGTTCAACTAATTTATTATAATCATCAGTTGGGGAAAAGTGTGCAGGAGCTAGCGAAAATGTTTTCAGTGTCAAGAAAAACAATTTACAACATTCTGAATCGAGCTGAAAAAGAAGGTAGATTGGAGCCAAAGCGTGCAGGTTGCCCTAAGCTTACGATAACTGGACGGACAGAGCGCTTAATGATCAGAAAAATTTATCAAAACCCTAAAATTTCGACAAGAGCGCTTCCGAGAGAGCTTAAGGAAGAGTATGGTGTGCTTGTGTCCCACGAAACCGTTCGGCAGGCCATATTTAAACACAGATACTTATCAGGAGCAGCACGTAAAAAATCACTCCTTTCTACACTTAATGTTGAGAAGCGTTTTTCTTTCGCCATTACGCATATTTCGCAACCAACCGATTATTGGGATGACGTCATTCTCTGCGACGAGACGAAAATGATGTTGTATTACAATGATGGACCCAATAGATTGTGGCGCAAGGCCTAAAGTGCGTTACAAAAGCGGAACATCATTCCAACCGTAAAGTTTGGAAAAATATCTATTATGATTTGGGGGTGTATCTCAAGTAAAGGAGTGGGAGATTTAGCCTCTGTTGAGACTACTGTGGACGCGCAACAATATTTGAATATTTTAAAAACCCATTTGGTAAACAGTGCCAGAAAATGTTGATTTATCAGGTATAATAAGCCGAAATACAACTTCAATCAGGGCAACGACCCAAAGCATAAGAAACATAATGTACGAATGTGGCTTCTCTACAACTGCGGAAAAGTTATTGATACGCCTGCCCAAAGTCCTGACCTTAATCCTATCGATAATTTGTGGAAATGTCGCTAAGAGGCAACCAAAAAACCGAACCCCTATAAAACCAATTATGATATGCCAAAATTAATTCATTCCATGAAAAAGCGGCTACAATGCGTGGTAGATGCAAAGGATGGTCATACGAAATATTAGAAGTTCAAAATATTGTTATTCATTAGTTTACTTAAATCAAAATACACATCTTCTCATTTGTGAAAAGACATTCTTGACCCTACTAAAAGTGAAATAATATTTTTTTCTGTTCAGCCTTACATTTTTTGCACTAAACTTACACTTGTTTCTCATCAAGACTTTATAGAAACTATATATAATTATAATAAATAAACAAAATATATGTTTTAAAATAAAAAGTGTAATCAGTCTGCTAATAAACATGGAAATTTAATTTTTTTTTCATTTGATGCCGATTGGAGAAATTACTTTGATATCAAGTTGAGAATCACAAATTTCTCAAGTTGATAACTAAGAAAATCACCATATAAAAAATGTGCCTTTTAAGTTGAGAAGACTATAATCGGACTGTTGAGGTGCATTTGAGAATTAACGTTGGAGACTCGAGAAAGGTATTTGATCTCAAATGTACCTCAAGTTGATATCAAACAAAAATGTTTATTGGGAGTCATCAAAGAGGCTATACTGCAGATACCGCCACCACTACACTATCACCACCAAAACCATAGAGGGCATAATGCTGGCCAACAATAAGTTCTTCAACGTACGCTCTAGTTTATAGTACATACATTGTAATTAACATACATAGACTAATACTTATAGTAGGCCTAATAGTTCTCTCACCAAATGTATGGAATTTGGCCTGGTGTGGTATTTACGTTCGATGTTGAAAAGAATTGCTTTACTAATACCAGATAGTTGCAGTGGAGCAAAACAACGAACAAAATAACAAAAATGTGTGTTAAAATTATTGTGTTAAATACAACACAAATGTATTGTGGCGGCGCCGTAACGCCGGCAAGGCACAACAATACAACAACCACTCTGGTGGCAACCACCTTAAAGATTGCCCAAAATCATCTGTGGCAAAATTGCCATAAACGTAGTTTTATTTCATTTCTTCGCTCACATACATAAGTATATTGTGACAGAAAAACAGTTTTTCGAGAATTTAACCGAAATTCTCACACACTATTGCAATTATGGGTCACGCCATACGAACAACGGGACCAGAGTTGATTTCTGGCCATCAGCAACTTTTCTGGCGTTATTCGCCATTACGATTCAAAAAGTGGTACGAGATAGTCCAAATTTCCTAAGAACATCAGTGATTTTCCGAAGTGATCTAGACGTTTTCCCAGCCAAATAGCAAATATTTGCTGAAGAATCCTAGCTTTGCTAGTAACTATTTCTTTTTGTGGTATATCTGTTAGAATCTCGCCCAGATTATTCCTGAGTTTAGACCGGCGGTTGAAAAAGACACTCAAAGGTAAGTGTTTTGTTGGGTATGTGCTGGTCGTTGATCATTAGTTTTTCTCCTCCGTACAGGAGTTCGGTAGCAGCTTGTCTCGGCGGCGTTCCCGAGAAAATCCGGCCAAAAAACCGCAAATTCTGATCCCTATCAGAAACGGCATCATCATTCTCGTCAGCCAACACATCGTGGGATTTAAATCAAACACAGCCGCCATAGAATGCGCCACCGGTCAACTCTCAACAGCGCACATTTCACTATCTTTCATCATTTTCTACCAACAATAGTCTAGAATCTCAACATTCATCAGCAATAGTCAAGTTTCCATCCATAGGAGCTAAACAGTAGACCACCGGTAACCCTACCATAGTCAAAATTTAAACCACCAGTCACCAAAACTCAAGTCTTGGGGTAAGTGCATATTTTTCATTATTACTTTTTGACCAAAAAATCACTCGATGACGGCTTAGGCCATAAATGACGAAAAGAACGTCCTGGCTTCGCGAAATGAACGGCCAATAAGCACCCGACGAATAGACCAAGTTAGTCCGACCAGATCTAACAGATCGTCAAAGAGAAAGAAGCAAAACCAAAAGAGGAAAAACGAAGCTGAATGGCGTAAATGTGCAGCAGCACCCCTGAATAATCTGCCATCAGTTTCTCTAACAGGCTAGTGCCAAAACATCCACGAATCAGCGTGGACTTACTCCCACATGGCATAATCAGCCAAGAGGCTTTTGAATTTAAAACTTACCGAAATTATACCAAGAGGGAGAAAATAAAACATCACCATCAGTGTCATATTTGGAACTTAAATACCGCCAGTTTGGTCTTAAAATGGTTCCCACATAATCGCAATTTTTAAATCTACATAACTATTAAGTTTAGTTTCATTTAGTGCACTAGTGTTTAAGGGTTCCATAATTTGATCATTGTGAAAAGTGAACACCCCGGGGTTTTAAAGTGCCTCAAATTCGTTCCGCGAAGTAACGTAAAGATTTCGGAACCAAAGAGTGAAAAATCCAAATTTTTGTAACATTGACTTATTTCTAAAAGTGACCCGTTAAGGGCAAACCTCAGCCAATTGGGAGAGGGAAAATAACGTGGCTGTGACCACCGGGATGTCCAATGTTTAGGAAGTGTTTCAGTGAAAAGGTGTTGTGAGTGATACGATAAATGAGTTCAGCTTAACGACGAGGAGTTTATCGTCAATTTTGTGCCGTGTTTAAGCTGAAAACGTTGTCAATATCTACCCAATGTGGGCTACAAGCTGCTAAAACTTTGGACGGACATTCTCGAGGATCAAAATTCGATCAAGTACGCGCCAAAGAGATAAGCCAATGGTGTAAACAGAATATACAGAGTAGAAGTTTAATGTCCTGTTTTGCGATTCATAAAAGTGATAGTGTAAAGTTAGAATTTTAGGCACTTTGAATACCAGTGGGTAATATAAATTACTAACCCAAATGTATTAGAAATAAGTGGCCTCAATTGTAACATAAGCGAGTACAAATATTTCATGGAAAGGCGTTAAATCGGCTTTCATGGAATTTTTCTATAATAAGATTGTTTATATATGCCCAATCTGGGGTAGCGCTTCACACGTCATTTAATTTGTAAGCCAATTACTTTACATGGAGAATTACGTGAATAAGTGCTGAAAACTCATATCTATATGAATAAACGAATTTTTATAACGATTAATAAAAAGTTAGCGCAGATGAAAATGTTCGCTTAAGTCTAAAGAGGTAAGGGGAATAAGGGGGCTAAAACAACTAATTTTGGGACTCTGGAGAAGTGTCAGAGTCATGGCGAAACCGTAGGGGTTTCGAGAGGGTGGGTCCAAACTGGCATCGTCATCTGCCAGTTAGATATATCATGGTAAAGTAAGTGTCCCAGCTAAATCAAATACTTTTCTCTCACAAAACAGAACAAACCAAAACATATCAATTTTTTCCTTTTATTACTAATCCTTCTTTTCCAGATCATCAGTAGAGTCGTTTATTTCTTTTGTCGTTGTGTTTTTTTTTTCTCTGCTAATTACGAAAACTAACTTCGGGCTCCGTTCTTTTATTAAATTTTATGTCGATGTATTTTTGTGGTGGAATGTCAAGCCTCGGTATGTAATCTAGTGATCAGTGACAGGCTGTAGATGTGCACGATGCGTAAAAAGATCCCCCCCGTCCGGCGAGTTACCAGCCCGGTTTTAACGCATGGCATACTGAGCAACTTACTCTATCGGCACGCAAACTCGTGAATCATTTTGAACGTGCAGCAAACTGACACCGTGGTGCTCAACGTGGGCCCCCCCGAAGGTTTACTTTGTAAACTTAAGGGAATCATACCCACGTTGTCGCCTAGTGTGTTGGTGATGCTGACAGTAGCCTAACAATAACAGTCAATAAAAAGGTTTAATACACATTTAAATTTCACAGTTTTTCACCAAAACGACATGAAAAATTAAAGCAAGAAGTTATTGTAATTCCACCTGGTGTATATCACTTTTCATCAAACATCTCTCTATCACACCGACCGCATCAAGAAGATTGTGAAAGGAAACGTCAGATGAGCCAAATATTCTCTCTAGTATGATTTACTCTCCCCAATCCCTTCATGGGATGTAATGGGAAACGGTTTTTTTTTATGATTTACTCTATAGTAATTAATAAGTAATAATTCTAGGAAATCCAAACTCACTTTCTTTTATTCTTTGGCACATTCTTGTAGTTATTGTTGTTATCTCCACTTATTTAGGTCATAAATATATCAATCGTCGGTGGTGCAATGGTTCAGTGTGCGCGCCTCTTATATGGGAGATCCTGGGATCGATTCCTGCTCCGACCACCTTAAAGTTTCTTTCGACGACGGTCACCTCGCTTAGTGACGGCGACACTATCGAGTACTTAGCCATGAAAATGCTTCTCAAAATACCGTTCGGAATCGGTGTAAAACTGTAGGTGCCAATCAGTGAGTGTAAAAGTAGAAAGCGCACATCTCACTGATTGTGAGCAGCGCTCCCCAATCCCTCCATGGGATGTTAAGGGACACCATTCACCATATATCAATAACTATTGCAACAGTGATATAGCAATCAATTAATTTTAGGCCAACCAATTTTTGTGTATAACAAATCTTAGGAATTTTTAAATGCACTTTCTTCTTCCTACTAGTAGTAAACTTTTCTTTGTTAAAAAATAAATGGTTTCCCATTACATCCCATGAAGGGGCCGGGGAGAACTTCTCACAATCACTGAGCTGTGCGCATTCCAGTTTTCACTCACTGATTTGGACCTACAGTTTTACACCGATTCCGAACGGTATTTTGAGAAGCTTTTTTTCCGTTGTTAAGCTAAGTTAATTTAAGATAACTTTAACACTACTTTAAGATAACTTCAAATAAAATTTAGCTAGTTTTTGAAGCCATAAGAGAACAAGTCCTGTTTTATTTTTAAATACCAGGTGTCTGCATACCATAAATCGCGCAATCCCTGTATATTGATTGATACTGTTGATACGATAGGAGAGAAATAAAATACAACTAGCTTTCTCTCTAATATTTTTTTTTTTAACATTTTACACATTTGTGTACCAAAACAGTTCGGACGGGGCCGTTTGAGAGACTTATCGCGAATTTAGCGATATCATTGTAAAATGGGGAACATTTTTTGATTAAAGGATCTGGAAGGAATCCAAATATTTATTATTAACTATTGAATTTAATTCTTGTCATTCACTTGGACCACAAAACAACCAAAACATCTCGGAAAACAGAAGACGTCAAATTTTTAATATTAAATGTCCTCTGCACTGCAGATAGAACTGTATTGTAATACGGATTAGAGACTTAATTACAGCTGCAGTTTACTAAAATGTCAAACTTGGTACGAAAAAAATACTCATAATCTTAATAGTGCGACGACTTATTTTATAGTAATTACTTGAATTTGATGGCTGTCACAACTATTTGGTGATGCTTTAACCCATTATGAATTTTATAGAAAAAAAGTAAAAAAATAACTTTTTATTAAAATTGTGTATTTTATATTTAAATATAAACAAAATTATTATTATTTGTAATCAGGGTTCGTATTTTGTGCCCATTTATTTTATCGAAAATTTGAAACAATTTCTATATCTCGAAAACAGAGCGCCCAATCGAATAACAAATACAGACAATCTTTCCAAATTTTTCATATTTTCGATCAAAAATGGGAATGGGGTACCCTGGGTATCATATGAATGTTTAAGTTAATTTGTGTCATCCACAATAATAGTTCCTCCAGCCAAGTGTCCACAATTGTCTGCATGTGTTTGTGAAAGCGTCAATAGTGGCGTCAAATTCAACGATTATGTTTAAAGGTCCGACTTTACCTCAATTTATGATAATATGTATTCTTCGCTGGCTGATATCTATACACTTTATTGTTTTTTCACAACTTTATTTATCACTTTCTGTTTAAAATATTAGTTTTTCTGTAAAATCCTCGTGTAATATTCCAATATATGTACGTAGTTTATCTTTAACCACAAAGCCTCTTGTGAAAAATTGTGATTGCAGTAACTAATATTTGAACACGAATTCTAATATTGTACCTACTTTTGATTAGTTGTATCTTCCATTTCAGATGAATGAGGTTTTTGAAATACTCAAATTGGTTAATACAACTAAAGTTAGGTAGTAGCAACCCAGTAGGAAAAAGAAGCATGCAATAATGCATTATAGTATGCTTACTTTCCGTTCAAGAGTGATGCTATCTTCCCTTACGAATTCCCCTTACGTTCTTAAAAGAATTGCCGCCTGTCGTAAGCATTATTTTGAAAGGATAAGACATGATACATGTTTCCACTTTTGTTTCTAAAAATAAAGTGAAGTTAATGTATGTTATCACTCGAGAAACTTCGTGTTTGGATTCTACAATAACTTCTTTTTATCAATGAAAGTGTAATGGATTACAATATTGAGAACGTGCATTCCGAATATGGTTTCTTTTTGGAAGAATTTGTAAGTTATGCCTTCCAAAAGCATGCATTTTCCCCTTCTCGATACATGAAAACTTAAGCAATAATACTTCTTTCCTCGCTTACAGTGTAATGTATGCCTAAGGCATAACAACAAAAAAATATTTTTTGTTTTTAGCTGCCAAGAGCCGTAAATTTCTTCGTGAAAACCCCCGCATGGTGTGTAAAATATAAAAGCGGCAATAAAGTATAAAAGCACAATAAAGTATAAAACATTGTTCTCTGTATAATCTCAATAGCATTTTGCAAAATAACACTGTGTGTAATTTTTTAAGTCATGGCAAAATAACCATATACGGACACCACTACGTGATAAAAGAGTAAACAAAAAAAAAAAAGACCCGTGTTTCCCAATTTTTCCCAAAGTCATGCACTTTTTTTTTATGGGCCGCCAAAGATTTGGGGCCTCGGTATCATTTTCGTAAAAATGTGGTCATTTTCTCAGGCTCATATCTTGCAAACCGTTCAGAATTTCGATTTACTCTCTGAGACAATGTTGTAGCTCTTGTCATAAAGAACAAAAATTGCGAACATATAAAATCAAAAAAACTTCACCTTCCAGATCAAAATTTTTTTACATTTTTTCCCGTGTTCAGGTCCATAGGTAGCAAACCGTTCAAAATTCAAGGAAACAATCAACTAAAATTTACATAAGATCTCAATAAACAAATTTCTAGAACATATAAACTTCCTGGGAATTATTCTTAACACCGTTTTTTAATTTCATTTGTTTTTTATTTACTTCAACATTGAGATACTATGCTATTATCTATTATTATGTTTATAATGTTGATGGCCCTGGACTTGCAAATCGCGCTCTCTTAAGTTGTGGATCCAAATCGTCGTCCGAATCTGACTCTGATTCAGCAATTATGGTGTCCACAGGCACGTTGCTTCCAGACTGCCCTCCATCATCAGCTCTTTCTTCTTCAAATACTTCATTAACATCATACAGGGTGATCTTGTGACTCCACCAACATACCTCTGCAAGCAATGCCTCGAGGTTTTTGCCTTTGTACCGTTTTTCCATGGGCATTGTGGTTTGGTGAAACCGTTCTCCTTGCTCATCGGATTCGGTAGGGAGTTATTTGATAAAATCGTCAAAATGAAAATGAAGAAAATGCAGCTTTAATGTCATCGATGCGCCGATTATCTCAAAATAATGCAGCATTTGTTTCACCCATTCTCTTGCTTCCGGTTCCGCGTCTCGATCCCCTCCCAAGACTCTGGTGCATACACGCTGAAGGTAAATCCATGCCATTGAATGATTTTCATCAAGCGATGAATCAAAGTTGCTCTTGAATAGCTTTCTAATGTCAGGGCCATTAAGTACGCCTGTTAAATGAAAACAAAAAATAAAGACAGAAAAGAAAACATTAACATAGTGTAAATAGTACAATTAGGTGAACAAAAATTCGTTTTAAATTTACTCCAATACCTTTTTTAATTTTGTCATCGCTACGCTTTTGGAAAACGCTTTTCAAATAGTCGAATGCGTTTGGACAATTTACAACGGTCACTTCGATGAATTTTTTAACAATTCCCAATTTTATGTGGAGCGGTGGCAGCAAGATGTCTTGAGTATTGTCAATTAAAGGTGCATTCTTCAGTCTATGTTGTTGTATTTGTTCATCCACACTTCCTCTTGGCCTCCACGAGTTACATTGGAATTGATTCAGAGGTGAGCGCGAATCCCAATTACAAAGAAAACAAAAGAATTTTGGGAAGCCGCCCTTATCGATGATCCCTTGCAAAATGTTGATGACCTTCAAATCACAGCAAATCTTCCATTTATTTTCGTAATATTTGATTTGTTCCATTACACCTTTCAATGTTTCATAGCTTTCTTTCATGTTGATACCCATTGCTAGCGGAATGGAAGGTTTTCGGTCGATTTAGACGACATGTGTAATTTACGCATGCATAGCAACTGGTTGCATCATGATCACCTGGGCGATTAATCCAGTTTACCGGCTTACAATACTTCATAGTACCTCTGCCTCCACTCAACCATGCCGTGAGATTGTTATAACATTGGCGACACACTGTATTAGGTGTGTAATTTTCACCGGTCAAGTCCACTTCGTCGAAAAACAATGTATATGCTCTTTTGAATTCACTAGTTAAAAGATTCTTTTCCTTCTGAAATCTTGTAGATGTTATTTTTCTGGTTTGATGACCGCAAACGTAGCAAAATAAATCAATATTTTCACACTGCATATTGGAATTGTCAGTTGCCAACGTTGTGTGCGAATTATACTGTAGCACTTTCACTTTTTTTACTTTCACTTTCACTTTATAACTTTCACCGCTGAGCTCTCGTTGACGTCGCGCTGTGTAATGCCTCGGTGGTTTCAGTTTTCAGTTTCAAAATTCAGGTTTTATTGGGTACTATGAACATCTGATGGAAAATAACTTAAACCTAACATTAATCTCTCAACACACTACTTTCTATACATTTAATAATATTTCTAGAACTATCTTAATCTACCTTAATATGCTTACAATGTTTGCATACCTTTCATACAATACTTATTTAAACCCTCTACCTGCAAAGCAGTACCCCCAAAGCTGTACCATTAAAAGGGGTTAATCAACGTTACTACAAACTAACTACAAACTAGGGATTAGTATCTACTATTTACATTTTAAAACTACTATTTACACTTAAAACTACTATTTACATATATATATACAAAGGGTAAGGTGCGGTCACTGAGCCACATTGTAGACAGTGTCGCCAATATCGATCGTCCCTATTCTCCTATGGTAGAAGAGTAGCCTATCGTCAACAAAAAGTAACCCGTCCCTATTCAGTCCCTCCAGGCCAATAGGCGGTCTATAATTTCCCTCAAACTGTCCTCCCAGATTCCCGTCATGGTCCAGACTATGTTCAACTAATGCGTTGTCCAAAGAGGCCGACCTCTCCAGAAAAGCCAACGCACCCCTAACTAAAACTACGTCTATTCGGTCAAAATCGACCATGCTGTAGATTTGTCTACAGGATGGTATAGTCCACGAGCCATCGTCAGCTCTTATCCTCCGCAAACCCAAGCAACTTGAAAGAATGCGTCTTTCCCATACTCTAAGCTTCTCCATCTGGTGGGAAGAGATCCCAAACCAGACTGGGAAGGCATAGGATATTATAGGCCTGATGATCTGTCGGTAGATCAAAAGTCTAACTTCGTTCGTCAGTCCCTCACGGCACCGGAGCACATTGAGGTAACTCGCGAATATTCCCTTCACTTTGGCCAATGTTCGGCCAATGTGTCGGTAAAACTCGAAATTCGTCGTGAATAGGACTCCAAGGTATTTAAGAACCTCGGTATTTCCTATTCGGGCGTCCCCAATCCAAAGATCAGGTACGAATGCCCTCGCACTACGAAACAGCAATCGCCGTTTGCCCTTGATTATAATAGCCTCACATTTGCCAACGTTCAGCTTAAGCCTCCACTTGTCGAGGTATCTCGACAGAACCTCCAGGTACTCATTAACCCTGGAGTTTGTGTTTCTGGCTCTTGCACCCGTCATGGCAACAAGTAAGTCGTCAGCATATACCAGTAGCAGCCCACCGTCAGGCGGTTCTGGTAAATCACTGACAAAGATGTTGTAGAGTACAGGTCCCAGGAGTGAACCCTGGGGCACTCCCGCCACAACATCTCTAACGCTAGAGTACGCATCTCCGACCTTAGTGCGGAATTTGCGCCCCTTTAGGAAACTAGCCACCATCCTACAGGTGTCCATATCGAATCCTAATCTCACCATCTTGTATAAGATTCCGTCCTGCCAGACAGAATCAAATGCTCTGGCTATGTCGAGACCCACCGCTATGGTGGCATATCTCTTATTCAACGCTCGAGTCACATAGTCTCCGAAGACCATGAGCGCATGAGACGTTGAATGTCCTCGCCGAAAACCAAATTGATTATCTTTGAGGATCCTCTTATCTTCTGCCGTCCTGACAATCCTAGTTAAGATGAAGCTCTCAAGTAGTTTGCCCAAGGGCGACAGAAGCGAAATCGGCCTGTAACCCCCACTCCTTTTGTGGTCCGCACCCGGCTTTGGTATAGGAATCGTAACTGATTCCTTCCAAGCCGCCGGGAAATATCCCAAATTCAGGCAGTGGTTAAAAAGCACCGCCAGAAAGTTCCAAATAGCAGCATTAACCCGCTTAAGGACTATATCCGGTATCCCATCCAATCCGCAAGATCTACGATTAGATCTCCACCGCAACGCGTCACCAACTTCGGCAGGTTTTATGAAGCCATGCCGATGCCAGCGTCCCTCATCCACGCAAAACGACCCGTCTGCCATGGCGTCTTCTCCAAACGTCATAGCTGGATCTCCATCCGTCAAGCGCAGAATCTCACCATCCACGCCAAATGTGCCGCCCCTTGCACCGCCGCTCACCGAAGGAGGATTTCCCTGAATGCAATCAGCAAGGTGGTTAGCCTTGTCTTCGTCGATCACAATCGGGGTATCGTCATCATCCAACATGTCAGGAATCGGTCTCCTGACACGTATGCCCGCAGCGGTTTTCACCCTCCGAAAAGTCCCGCTGTTTACTCTAATACCACGCAAGAACGCCGCCCTGCTATTTTGCTCAAACTCTCTTATGGATCCCTGGATGATCATGTCGAGATTGCGCACTATAGCCCGAACCGATATAGCCCTACCAGGATCTTCTGTCCTGACGATTATCCGCCGAAGTCGCTTCTTCTCTCGTATAAATTCCAGGATATACGGGGGAAGTTTGCGGAGTCCCATAGGTCCCGTAGGAACCTTAGGGATAGAGGCCTCGATAGCCCCACGGAAAGCCACGCCCACAGATTCAACACAAGTGTCGATTTCCGCGTTTGTGACATTCCTATTGATAGGGAGTTCGCTCCCTCTCAACCCTCCCTCAAGTACCCGGTTGAATCGCCGTCGATCCATCCGGTCAAAGTCGTAAAACGTAGGTCGTTCGCGATGTCCGAAATCCCCCCGCTCCAGCAGCAGTTCCACGGCCATATGGTCCGACCCGCAATCATGTGTCGCCAATCCGCTCCCCCCGGTGTCACGTAAAGCCACCCCCGATGAGACCAGAAATTGGTCAATATACGTCGCCGATGCAGTACCTATCCGAGTTGGGCCACTCGTTGGTACTACAATAATATCAGGGCAACCAGTTAGGAATTCCTGGATTGCTCTGCCCCTAGTGTTCGTCCTGTCGCCCCCCCAGCTAGCATGGCTAGCATTAAGGTCAGCTCCTATCACCAAATCACCTTGGCCAGCTAGAGTCACAAGTGGCTCCAACAGTTCCATGTCAAATAGACCGCCAGGCCTGAGGTATAACGATACCACAGTCAGCGTAGACCCATCCCCCCTGTGAATACGCACGCACGTATTCTCAATTTCGCCAAGATCCAATAGCACCCTTTCGTGATGCATATTGTCCTTGACAAAAACAGCGGTGCCGCCTCCCTGGCGCCCGCATCTGTTCTGCCGATGAACTACAAATCCCTTGAAGCTCAACTTGTGAGTAGCGGATAGTTTATGCTCAGCTATCAGAACTATGTCCGGGTTAAGCCCGTCCATAAAAACCCTGAAATAATGTCTCCTGTGGATGGACACAAGAGAATTAACGTTGGCAAAAATGCACTTAACGTCTCTGGTCATTTGAGAGAGCTAAGAAGAACCCAAACAAAGCCTGGGTTTTTTCGGCATCGCTAGAAAGTTTAGCGTAACCAGCCGTAAGACGGCCAATCTCGGTCATACACGAGACCAAGTCCCTATCGAAAAGGCGGCGACAATCGCCATCCGCCAAACCGAGCTCACCGGAGTTAACTCCCGGGTGAGCCGGTGCTCGAGCAGGTGCCTTGGGAACAGCACCTGCTGAGTGGGCGCCTAACGCCGAAGCGAAGGAAACACCCTTCGACACCACCCCACTGTTGCGTGGGAAGGTTCGCACAACCATGCCTCGGTGGGAGCGTCGTGTCGCTTTTATATTGTGTGCTGCGTCCCTTGTTGCGTGTGCTGAGCTTACTGCATTGCCTGTGCTGCTGCTGTCGGCGCATGATCGCGTGATGCCTAAGCGCTACCTAAACGGTGTTAACCCTTGGACAAACACATGGTTCTGGCCAGGCATATTTCATTTTTTGCTACCTATGGACCTGAACAGGAGAAAAAGGTAAAAAAATGAAATTAAAAAATTTTCGGCAAATTTTTCACTTTTGCGTGCTACCTAAACAGTGTTAAGAATCATCTGCAGGAAGTTCATATGTTCTAGAAATTTGTTTATTGAGATCTTAGGTAAATTTTTGTAGTTGATTGTTTCCTTGAATTTTGAACGGTTTGCTACCTATGGACCTGAATACGGGAAAAAAGGAATTTTTTTAAGTTTTTTGCGATTTTGATCTGGAAGGTGAAGTTTTTTTGATTTTATATGTTCGCAATTATGACAAGAGCTACAACTTTGCCTCAGAGAGTAAATCGAAATTCTGAACGGTTTGCAAGATATGAGCCTGAGAAATGATCACATTTTTACGAAAATGATACCGAGGCCCCAAATCTTTGGCGGCCCATAAAAAAAAAAGTGCATGACTTTGGCAAAAATTGGGAGACACGGGTCTTTTTTTTTATTTTTTAGTCTTTTATCACGTAGTGGTGTCCGTATATGGTTATTTTTTTTCGTGTTGCACTGTGTAATATTAACTTACAGAAATATTTTATTAAACTTCTTATTTAGAAGAAATTACAGAGAATGACATATTTTAGTTTCTCGTCCAACAACAAAAGTAAGCAAGCGTAACTGTTTTTTTGGCTTCGGCTTTGCATGCTGTTTCCAGTTTCTTTTAGTAAGAGTAGAAATGAAGTATTCAAAAATTGGCCGACGCTTGAATTGCATAGCTTTATATACCTTTTATAGTTTCTTTTAGAAAACAACAAAATGAAGTATTCAAAACTTACCTTACCATTGGAAGTACCTTACCAAATATCGGACTGGGAACTTGTAGTTAGTAAGACCTGTTTTTAATCTATCAATAACATCGACAAGTAATTCTGTTGTTTGACAATTATGAATTCTAATCAAAAAATAGACTTTATCATGGAATTTCCAATACCTGAATTTATTTCCAACTAATCTTTTCCCTGTGTGTAAGTATGAACACTAGAAATCGATGAACATCTTTCGTTTTTATTTACAATTAAGTGAAGGTATCTCACTTTGAATCGATTGTATCTCTTTGGAAAAAACGGTGACGACTTCTTTATTATTCTCAGAATTAAGGAAAATTAGTGAGAAACAAAAGGTTATGTCATATTTATGATTGTGGTAGGAAAATAATAAACTCTCATATATTTAAGCTGAATTGATCTTCGGGTTCTTTTATGGTAGTTACTCCGTTTACATTCAATTTAAAGGGGGGAAACGAAAGTGAATTTTTTTTTATTGATGTGTGCTTTTCCGTTGGCTACCTGTTAGTGATGATTTTTTTAATTTACAACGCACACGTGCTGAATCAGGTATATAGCCACCGTAAAAAAGATGCACCCATTCATAAGGACCTGTCAGTAAAATATTGAAAAATATTTATACTATTTGTGTCATTCAACAAGTGGCGACGAACACGAAGAGTACAAGTAGTTTAGTTTTTTCAAAGTGAATAGTGAACTAAAATTAAGGCCTTTAATAATGGCAAGGCCTTTTCCATTTAAGTTGTTGAGTAGAATACAACATGTCCTTCAAGAAGAGCTCTGCTAGCACGGAGAAGAACAAGGAAAGCTGGACAAAGAACCTAGTCCACTTTCGAGACCCATCAAGACGAGGCAATTGTTGAAGCACCATTGAGTGAATGGAGTCGCATGCCCCTGAAAAACTACGTCATTGGACGCTTCAAATTTCTTGAGTCCACTGCCAAAGGACAGAGAGAGGGAATCGGTCTAATTGATATATAGCTTAAAGCGCTATGGAGCGAAACATTGAACTTCACGCATATATCTGATCAAGCCATTTGTGCAAAACTAACAAAACTTCTGGAAGACTACGAGCGCTGCAGAACAAAACAAAACTTTGATTAATTGAAGGAACTGTTTGACATGACCAAGGTAAAAGGTGAATGGATGTGCAAAGAGGATGAGAAACTCTACAAACTGCAAATTGAGAGCAAAGGCCGCGTTGTTTATCCCAGCGGCAAACCTGGTGGTGCCAATACCATCCACCCATCCAAGCGAAAGAGGGCAATGGAAGCGACTCTGTCCACACTTACCAGCTCAGCGATACCTGATTGTTCCGAAAGTAGCACGGACTCATTCGACAACAGTACAGATAGACCTTGGGAGGATGACAATGCAGCATCAACGAGCAAAAGGAACATAACCCAACAGACATTGCAAGACGCCTTGCTACAAGCTCAAAGCTGTCATCCCATGGAGCAGCAACGTGTGCCACCTCTTTTCCGATGAGTGCATTGAAATCTCAACCCCATGTCAGTCAGGAATCCACAAGGTTATCTACAAGGAAGCTGCTCGGGTGAAGAAGTACTTGGTATCTGGAGAAGTGGAGCATGCATAATGGCGAACACATTGAGAGCTTTGAATATCAGGCCGTGGTCCTCAAGAATGAATCTAAAGAAATTAAGTTGACTGCGCTCAAATTGAAAGATGGGAAAGCTTAAACAATCGCAGAAGGACTCCAGAATGTGTTAGATGAGTTCAACATGTGGGGATCAATTGTGATGATTGTTGCCGATACAGAAAGCATGAATACCGGCAAAAAGACAAGCGTTGTAGTTCGACTGCAGCAAATGTTCGAAGAGAAAGGTTACCCCAAACCCAAGTCCATCAGTTGGCAGCACCATATGCTGGATCGGGTTGTCATGGACGATGAGCTCCATGGGTCGACTAAATCACCAAACATCGAGTACTTCTTTCTGGAACTCGATGTTTGGTGATTTAACAACAACGCCGCAACAACGACAACCTGCCTCAGATTTATCCTCTCCAATGACAACGTGAATATTTAACATCCTTGTGTGTTTGATGATTCTGTGTAATGTTACATATATGTGGCTCTAAAGCTTGTGTTCAATTATATATCTGCTTACAGTGTGTTCAATTATATATCTGCTTACCCAAAATGCTGATAAAAAAAATTTTAAAATCATTTTGTGCGTGAGTTTTTTTTATCGAATCACCTTATATGTAAGATTTTATCTAATCTTAAATAAAAACTCATCTAAATATGATACAGGGAAACGAGGTTGTAAAAAGTCATCACCCTAATGAACACACACTGAAAGTGTGCAGGAAACGACTTTTTTAACCGTATTATGCTATAACCCAGTATGCAAACCAGTATTATTCTGCATACTTTTAGGATTTCTTGGTTTAGTATTTGAAAGTTCTACCAATTCGTTTTGTTATTTTATTTTATTGCATACGTTTAGACATAATTGGTAATTATTACTACATTTGTACTATCAGGGACGTATGTGAGGGTTGTGTTCTTTCATGTTAGCTTTGTGATAGTCATGCCCATGTGAAGTGTGCTGGTTGCAACGGAAGGCATTGTGACATAATTACGGCTAAGGAAAGCGGGCTTCGCTGAACATGTTGGAAGTGTAGGGAATTCGAGGTTGACTTTTGGAAGGTATTTCAGGAGGCCAAAAAGGATTTCAAAATTTAAATTCTGATTTTGTCTCTATTAATTCGAAACTTAAATCGTTGTTTGATACTTTTAAATGGCCTGAGGACATCTCGTCCTCCCCAAGACGGAACAAAAGCTTCTAGTGATATTCCTTTATCCACAGAAGTCAAGGCCGGTAATCATTATGAGTTTTATTATAAAAATGATATGCTAATGATTATATTATTAGTATTAAGGTGTTTTTCAATGGTAATGATTAAATTTGAGTAATATTAAAAAAACACCCCATAATCATTATTTTGTAGGGGAAAAAATCATAAATAATTATTTAATAAACAATAGCAATTTAATAATTTATATTTTTATATATGCACTGTATATGTAATAATATATGTATATGTATAATATATATTAGCATTGTGTCTAAAATCACTGCCATTAATGTTAGCCCGTCTGTATATATGACATATGACGGGAATGGCATTTGTATCTTCGATATATTTTTGTTTGTCCAGGTATCCCAGGACAAACACTTTTCGTAATGTATCACTAAAATAATTTGTATTGTAGGGAGCCATTATTAAATTGTTTTCATAGTTTGTTATACAACACACACTGAACGGAAAAGCATCGTCAAACGGATGAACATTTTCATCACCACAACAACTTTTGTCATCGAAAGTGAGCTAACGTAACGTTTCATTCCCGCTATGAAAATGTGTTCATCAACTGCAAATTGTTCGTTACTGTGGCGAAAGTATGGTTGTTGCTACAATGAATTTGCGTCATTATTGCAGCGAAATTGTTTCGTTGCTGCAATGAATTTGTTTCATTTTTGTAATGAATAAGTATCATTCTTGCAAGGAATTTGCTTCATTGCTGCTATGAATTTGTTTAATTGGTGCAACGAAATTGAATCATTGTTCCAATGAATTTGTTTCATTACTATCATTTTTTCTGCAATGAATTTCTGCAATGAATGTTTTGAAGTGTGTTTGAAATTATTTATTGACAATTGTACTTAAATACACGGTTTTACATTGCAGGTGTTATGATAACAATTTTTTTAATTTTTGTTCGAAAATTTCATTCCATGTTATATTCATTCCATGTTGAAACACTCCTTCGGGAGAAAATTGTGGTAGTCGAGGGGTTAAGTGTTATTGTGGCCGTCGCATTCAGGTCCTGCAATTAAAAACAAATATGTCGAATTTACTAATAAGATTTCTTATTAAAATATGTACATATCTATGTCTGTACTTACCATGAACATAACCACTACTCCCTTATGCTCTACTCCTTTAGGATAGAACCACATCATTGTTTTCTTAAATCATGAAATTTTTGTTGTGTTGACGGATCTGTCATTGTAGCGCCTAATCTCCCCGTCATTAACCCAGTGATCGCTCGGTATGCAATTTCTTCGACTGCTCTTTTATTGATTTTAAACATATTTGTTAAAATTTCGATTGGATTTATTTGATTGTACGTTGAATTGTTATTTTTATGTTCGTCATACTTGAAACACTTTGTCCCTTTGACTTCTTAATTTTCATTGACTTCGACTCCCCGCACAAATGTATGTATGGCTTTCGGTTTTTTCTGAATCCAAATACCAACACAACGAAACAGGTGCGACCGAATTATGATCAAAACACGAACATTTTGTTGCAACTTGTACCGTCACGCGCATACACACACACAAAAGTTCAGTTACATATTTCGGGGTAGTTTTTCTGCTATCAATGCGTCACTGTCTCTGCTGTCGTGTTGCTCCTTGCATTCTGTTTATTTATCTATTTGATTTATAGATTCGCAAGTTATACAAACGATCGCAGCAAACACATAAATTCACACAATTTAGTTTTCACAATAAAATATTGTTACTAAGTATAACTAATTAGTCGGTTTTAACAAAATTATTTAAATTATTCCGGCGGAGAAATATGTCTACAACTTTCGATTGTTGCAATGGAACTGATTGAAGATGTGTACGTGACCCACCACTCACCCTCACCATTTTCTTTTTTACGCTCGCTCATTTTTTCGACTGCTTCTCTCTCTAAAATTAGTTTCGTTACAATAACGAAATTGTTTCGTCAACTAAAAATGTTTACAAACCTCCAAAATAAATAAATAATAAATACAGACTATTAAAAGTAACAGATAAACTAAATATCAGTAGTTTATAACTAATGCCTATTTTTTTATTTTTTTTTGTTTTTTTCAAAATTTTCAATCCATTTTTTTATAAAATTCAAATTAAATAAAATTGTTGCAGGAACGAAAAGTAAGTTGTTGCAGCAACGAAATGAAAAATTGTCAAAGAAGTCAAGTATAAAATTTTTCGTTGCAGCGACTACCAAATTGTCGGATATACGACACTTTTCATTGTAGAAACGAAAAAACGTTAACGAAAACGTTTAATCCATGCGTAGTATATGGTTTCTTATTAAATTTTTGATGTAATTGTCAATTCGAATTACATTTGCCTTATTATACAATTACTATTTTTATGTATACATACTTTGTGTGCTGTGCTGTACAGAGAAGTAGAGGCTCTAGAGTCTAGAGGTTTTGACACGGAAATTTATATGTTTAGAATGAAAAATCGCCTGTATATAAAAAAGGCTTTCGTTGGCTCTGCGACTATCGCCTTTAAATGCTCATTAAAGTATAAGAATTTGTCAAGGTGCACCCCTAGATATAAATTTTGTGTTTGTTCTCAATGCTCGTATTCGAAAGGTTTGATTTGATTCCGAACTGTTTCCATTTCCGTTATACGTCGTTCTTACATTTTCCTGCTGGTGGCCGAAATACAATAGTCTCACACTTGTTAGTGTTTATTTTTAAATGCCAAAGAACGGCATATTCCTCGACCATGTTGAATGAGTTTTGAAGTCCTTCATTAATATTAGATATTATCGTATCAGCATGATAAATAACAATGTCATCGGCGAATGACGACTAGTTTGATTAGTTTTGTTTTCATCGAAATCCTTATATGAAAGTATTGATTCCAGAAAAGCTCCTATATCATCATGAATTTCCTCTTGGTCCGTATTATCCTTTTCTAGATCTTGCGTGTTTATTCCAGCTTTTCTTTGTATATTCCTTTCAGATTCGTTCACAACTATTTTGGATAAATTGAGTCGTTTAATTTTTTAAATATTTTTATACCTTGGAATATTCTTACTGGATCTCTATGATCTAATCTGTCCAGGGTTTCCTGAATTTCCTTATTACCTATTAATATAAAATTTTCATTTAATAGTTTTTTAATCAGTTTGAGGTTTGGTTTTAAGGTGTTTAATGATAATTGTTAAGTCTTGTTTCTAATCTATTATGTTCGTTAATATTTCACTTTTTTCTGAGTGTAACTTTTTAATTATGCTGTTAGAAATTTTTGAAAAGACATCTTTATCTTTAAATTTTGGTACAGTCAATGGCCTTTGATATTAGAAAATGTAATCTAGTTATACGCGTATATACATCTATTTCATCATTCGTTAAATTTCGATAGTTCGGTATAACTGTTTCTAACTTGATTTCTCAAACTTTTTTCCAATTTGTCCTTCTAAAGTTAAATTTGAACGTTGTCCCCTCATTCAAAGATGTCATCACATTCGGCTCAATCTCAATTTTCACAATTAATGCCACTGCGTTGTGATCGCTATCGTAATCCAATGTTTTGAGGCAGTTTGACATTTCGTTGACTCTCAGTTTATTTAGCCTGGAATCCGTTATATATAAATCGTGTTATGAGCCCGATCGAGGAAAGGCTGTTGCTACAGTGCCGTAAAGCTTTCCTCTGAATTCTATTTCATTTTCCGACAACCATTCTTTTAGGCTATTGCCTTTTGCGTTATTAACAGTATTACCCCATTCTGTGTGCTTGCAGTTCAAGTCTCCCACTAGTGCGTAGTAATTATTTGAATTTTGAAGATTCATAGAATCAAATAGTTTTTGAAAGTCTGCTCGTATTGAATTCATATTTCCGGCCGGATAGTGCGTACATATAATAACGGGTATCTTAATGGCGCATGTCTCTAAAGCATCTAGCGGATATGTACTTTTGTTATCGTAACTGTAGTATTATATGTTATTCTTGATTAATAAAAACAAGTTTTTTATTTTACAAAGCGTACCTTTTCTTAAAGATCCATTTAAATTATCCTATTTTTCGACGGCGCCTTGGACGTGTTGGACCTAACTAACATAATATATAGCGAACTTCATTCCAACCGGGTGTCCCATGCCGCCTCATGTGATTGTTTTTATTGCTCGGGCTTCATTTATTTTTGTTTTTATTGCTCGGGCTTCATTTATGACTTTGGTAGCACACATATCGTCGGTTGATTATTATTTTGTCGTATACGTCATTTACGTTTTTTTCGAGTTCATATTGTGTCTACAAGTTTTTGTGCGTTCCCTATCCAAATCTGATATCAGGTTTTGATATATATTACCATACCTGTGATGTTTACTGTAATTTGTTTGTATATTCCTAAAAATTGCTGGTTGGTAATAGTGGTGTAGTTGTGAATATTGGTATCTCCGTTTCAAACAATTGGCGTTTACGACAAAACAATAATAAGTCGACGATATATGTATATGAAAGCCATATACAAACTCCAAAGCAACATCACAAAACATAAGACCGTCTAAGCCCTTATTTGTTATTTTTACTGGTCACAAATATTTTCTACTAAGCGGCGATCAAGCGCATTTGAGATCCTCTATCCGATGAACCACTGGCGACTGAATATGCATGAAACTAAAACGAAATACATCAGCCAAAATATGAAACACTCACTTCCCAGCGGACCAAAACTTCGTATACGATATCGCATACGAGAGTTACGCGAAACTTTTGCGGGTAAAACTCTCGAAAACAGATCCGAAAACGATCGGAAAATGAATCATCAGTCGCCCAGTTTGTGGCAGTAAAAGTTTCGTTTACGATGTCTTGCAAGAGATGCGTTTGCCAGACTTTTGCAATATCTTTTGCGAGAACAACACGAAAAATAAAATAAAATGCAATAGCCAAAACTTTGTTAACGGAGGAAAACAGTGAAACATTGTTGTCGTTGTGTCGTGCGCCAAACAGAGGCACACACGTGCAGGCACAAGACACAACGACAACAATGTTTCACTCTTTTCCTCCATTTAGCACCCGTTTTTAAACCAGTTTGCGAATATTTGGGCGAGTTTAATTTCTCCCCCGGTTTTGGTCCGGTAAATACTCGCTTCTGAGTCCGTTTGCGAGGATTTAGCGTAACACTCGCTAAGGCTCGGTTTTGCCCGCTTAGATGGGAAATTACAGTTTCACACTTAGAGTACACACAGAATACAGCTGCGGCGGCAGCGGTTGTCAAATTCGTATAGAAAATTGAGAGGCCAAACCGCTCTCAAAAACCACAGCCAATTAAATCTATTTTTAATTTCTCAGCGGTTTTTTTTACGCACTCAATTATTGATTCTAAAACTCTCTTTGTGTTGCCACATTTTTGTGTTTTTGATAAACAAAAACATATGGGCTAACACTTTTTGTGGATATTTTCAGTAAGAAGAAGAAGTAGAACAATTGTTTTTTTTTTGAAGAAAGTTGTGAATCTGGTAAAATTATTCTCCAATTCCATATAAATGTTGAATGTTGAGTCTAATAGTTTATTAATATTTTGAAGAACTTCAATGTTATTGTTAGACATTTTAAAATTGTTCTTTGAATTCAAATACGTACATACACAATACAAAATAAAGAAAACATCTGTGAAATGACAACAAAACCCGTCGCCGCTGCCGTCGTCATTTAATTAATTCTCTTTTACCGCAGCGTAAACCGCTGACGTCGCCGCTGTATTATTTTTCTACTCTTACAAATAAGACTGTGACTAATCTCTCATTGTCCCTCTTTTATGCTCTTGCTCTCGAAACTTTTAGAAGTTTTATTACTTTTTTACTTTAATCTATTTATTCATATTAGCAAACATCTTTTATGTGTAAAAAACAGTATTACTGTAAAACTAACGTCGATTTCTTTTAGCTGGCTGTTGAACTTCATCTTAATCATCCGAATTTGATTCACCACTACTTCCCAAAGTGTTTAAAGGCTCTTCGTTATCAATGAATTAATTGCTTGGGATTCAGTAAAAGCAATACTACGTGGGCTGCTAGGGAAGCACCGTGTGACTGGCTATGAAGTTTTGATTGAAAATATGCTTGATGCCTTCCATAAAATCGACATAACGAAGTCCCTCAAAATTCATTTTCTACATCGTCATTACTTAATCGGGTTTTCGTTAATCGTAAATTTCAATCTAACAATTAACCGAACAAAACGCAATCAAATTATTCGATTAATCGATTATTCGAATAAAATAAAACAGTGTTCAAACATTGTACTAGGCACATTTATTAAAACAAAACGTAACAAAAGCAACTTCATTATAAAGTATAAAATCTATATCGGTACAATTCACAAATCGTAGTTGCAGCAACATGAAAATTAGTGACTTTTGATACCAAGTAAAAAATTAAAAAAAAAATCTCAAAGCTTGGACACAAAAGTGCACGCTTTCCGGTACCTCCCATGCAAATGGTAGGTACGCTCTGAAACTATGTATATCACACTATAACTCCCTATTGGATTGATTAATTTTTACAAAAATTTTGCAAAACGTAATTTTCTGACTACTATCCTTATTGTATATATAGGGTTGCCAGACGTACTGTTTTTAACAGTACATGTACTGTTTTTTTACGAGTGTGCTGTTTTATTCACAACATCTAAATCAGTACGCAAAAGTACTGATTTTATAAAATATGTACTGTTTTTGTACTGTTTTTTTATACACACTGTAAATAAGCTCATTTTTCGCACAACATCTAAATCAGTACGTAAAAGTATTTATTTTATAAATTATGTACTATTTTTCTACACACTGTAAATAAACTCCTTGTTTCTTTAAGTGGAAAAATTGGTGTAGTACAGGAATATAACAGATTTGAGCCACCCTGTTATAAACAGAACTTCACTTAGAACTTCACTCTTTTCTACATGAATATGAAAATTGCTACTTTGTGCATACAACAAAAATTACTTCAAAAAGAACAGTGCGAAACACAAAAACTTCTCGAGATTTCTTAATTTTTCACTCCACGGTAAATCATTTGTTGTACAATTGTTAAAATTTTTCATTTTAGTTTGTTTAAATATTTATCTATGTAGATGAAAATGGAAAGCGATTCAAATGAATCAGCGAACGCCCTATCGGATAATTCTAGCACCGAAGTGGAAGAAATTGGCTGTCCATCAGTTAATAGTAAAAAGAAAAAAATTTGAAATAGGCGCAAAAATAAATTTAGAGACAGCTGGAAAAACAAGTTTAGTTGGTTGTTAAAGACAAAGGACGACTCCATGGCCAGGTGTTCGGCACTTCCTTCTCTATTGCGAATGGCGGAGTAACCGATATAAGGCGTCGCATGAAATCTGTAAAACATGTGCGAAACTTAGCTAGTTGTAATCAAAAGTCAGTAACATGTTTTTTAAACCAAGATATGTGTAAAGTCGCAGAAGAAACTCGTCAAAGTAGCGCTATATCAGAGGCTGTTTTTGCATACCACACAGTGATGCACAGCCACAGCTATCACTCTGCAGATTGTAGTAGCAAGCTCTTTAAGCAAATTTTTCCAGACTCGAAAGTGGCTTCCAATTTTACTTGTGGAAGAACAAAGTGTTCTAAAATTATATCAAATATTCTAGCAAAATGTTCTATAGAAAGATTAGTTAATGATTTAGAAAATAACCACCCATTTTCAATCCCGACCGATGCGTCAAACAAAGGCAATATAAAAACATTGCCAGTAGTAGTTAGATACTTCTCCAAACATACAGGAATAAACACAAAGCTATTAAGCTATTATGAGTCAAACTCAGAATTGTCTATTGGCATTGCAAACTCATTAAAATCAAAATTTAACTCACGTAACTTAAGCCTAGATAACGTTACTAGGTTTTCCGCAGATAATGCAAATGTGAATTTTGGATGCAAGAAAAGCGTATTTGTGGAACTGAAAAAATCAAATCCAGATATTATTGGCGTAGGATGTTTGTGCCATATACTTAATAATGCATTAAAGCTGTAGAAATTCGATATCGAAAATATAGTTATTAAAATTTATAATGAGTTTAGCTCATCGACCAAAAAAACATCGAATCTGAAAGATATATATGACTTTTTCGACTTAGAATGGTGTGAAATGCTTCGCCATGTACCAACACGATGGCTTACTTTGCCACCTGCGATAGAGAGACTGTTTAAGAATTATAAGGCCATAAAATCATATTTTCCATCAGAAGATTGCCCAGCTTTTTTAAGGCAATTTTTTGAACTTGAAATTTCTGAAGCTTATTTGGGCTTTATTCACAATATTGGAACTGCTCTATTATGCTCCATAAAAAATTGGAGCAAAACTCCTTGGTTGTCGTCGATATGTTTCAAATAATTAAACAACTCTGCGAAAAATTTAAGCAACAGAAAGACGAAAATTTTTATGGCATTTTAGCTGAAACTGTCTGCAGTAATTGCGACAATCTACGAGAAGTAGATTTATTTAAAGAAAGGGCAGACGCCGTTTTATTTTCCATAACAAATTACATCGAAAAGCGATTCGATTTAACAAAAAACAAATTCGAGAATTTAAGTGTCTTCAATTTAAATTCTAAGTTTACATTCCATAATTTTACTTATATAAATTATAAAAAAATGTGTATAAAAAAACTTTCGCACTTATACTTATAATTATTTATGTACCTATGCTGTAGCTGTTGCAAGAAATGCATTTTTTAATGTTCTCAACAATTTTACTGTTTTTATTATATTTTTATGTTATATTGAATTGAAATGTTTTTGTTTTTATTTTAATAAAAAATTATGTACTGTTTTTTTTCGAATTGTACTGTTATTTTTACTCTTTGTACTGTTTTTATACATTTTGAATCTGGTTACCCTATGTATATAGTTTGAGCAGAATCGGACCAGGTATTTTTATATCCCCATACAAAGTGACCAGTGGGTCTTGAAATTTCATCTAACTATTACACCCAATTTAATGAACCAATATTGAGACAATTTTTTTTTGTTTATGTCTTTGAGCCAAAGTACTTTGCAACGCTTTCTCTCAACAAACTATCAACTCTGTTCGAAATGTGTATAAAGTTATGAAATTTGTTCGCAAATCGTTGTCATATGAGTTGCCACATTGTAGAAGTGTTTCAAGACGGACTGCGGACATAAACACGTACTTATATTTTATTAATCGATTAATCGCTATGATTTGTTCGAGTTAATAGTTGTAATCATTAAAATGTTCGGTTAATTTTATAGCACGATTAATCGATTAACCGAATAATGATTTTATTTTTAAAATTTAAAAAAAAAAAACAAAAAAAAAACCAAACGAAAAAAAATTTTTTATTGCGTTTTTCGAGCTCATGTCAAGGTTATCTACACAGAAAAAATTATCGCATCCGGAGTACATGAAATTTTTTTCATTTTGTTGAGTAGTTAATTATAATTTTTATAGTTTTTTAGTAGCACGGGTCTTTACAATTTAAGTCGATGCGAGTCTTTAACGACGGCGGTGTGAACTTAAAAATGTGTTCTACGACGTCGGCGTTGCGGCAAATAGAAGTACCAAATTCATTTTGTGGAGGAAAAACAGCGCTTTATACAACCATAGAGCAATAGATAAGAGTCGCCATCCCTCACTTTACGCTCTCTCGATGTTACTTTTTGGTTGGCCACAAAATGGGCAGAAATAAAAGGGAATGCGTATTTTCGGCCGATGCAACCATCGTAACATATAATTTACTTAAGCTGTCATTGGTAGCAATCAAATACTATTTAAACGTTTGCTGCATAGTTTGCTTCTGGTTGCTTATCGCTCTCTCTCTGTCTCGTCTATATACTCAGTTTTCTATCAATTTCCTACTTCATAGTCGATCAGCTGTGTCATGGATATCATTGATATAACAATTTCAAGTCCATTTCATCGAAATTGACGAAAATATCTCAATTTCGTAGTTTGCAAAATTGAGCAATTTCAACTCAATTTCTGTCCAAATTGCGATAAGCTTAAATTCCATGGCAGCATGAACAAGGCATTTTATGCGCATATTAAAGTACATTCTCAATTGTGAACATTTTAATTTTTCTACAAATAACATTCCCGCCAACAATTTTCAGACCGCTCAGAAATTAATGGTCAGTTTCACAGTTGAAAATTCTCCATTTAAATGTATTTTAAATGCCCGATGCTTGTCATTTAATATCAAAATTGTCTGTGAAACTCGCCCTAAGAGTCGTAAAAGAGTCAAAAGTATGTGCACTTTCTGAGCGTTCACAATTCGGAGCTCTGTAAATCACTTTTTTGTGAATCTTCCTTGAAGGTTTATGAATGCTCATAAATGAGTCACAAAAGAGAGGGTGAATAAGCGTCGGTATTGCTTATTTAAAGGGCAAGGGATTGGTAGATCTGGAAGGCAGCGAGAATTCAATCCCAAGAGCGTTTTTGTGGAACCTTTTAGATTTGTTGTTAAGTAGACTGTAGGCTATCACCAATGAACTGAATGCAACCTGTGTGAAGATAACTTGTTTTGGTGATATAATTTCTCAAGTAATGAGAAATTATATTGCGGGGTGTGGCAGATAGAGGTTAAAAGAAAGAGTAAAAAAAAAAAAATGGTCTCCCATTACATCCCATGAAGGAATTGGGGAGAGCTTCTCACAACCAGTGAGCTGTGCGCTTTATAGTTTTATACTCACTGATTGGGACCTACAGTTTTACACCGATTCCGAACGGTATTTTTGAGAAGCTTTTTCATGGCTAAGTACTCGATAGTGTCGCCGTCACTAAGCGAGGTGACCGTCGTCGAAAGAAATTTTAAGGTGGTCGGAGCAGGAATCGAACCCAGGATCTCCTGTACAAGAAGCGCGCACACTAACCATTGCACCACCGACGACCACGAAAAGAAAGAGTACAAGGGGGCAAATTAGTTTTCTTCAATGTTGCTTTATTGTGATGATTAGATTTCTGCCACTGATTTTGTGGATGCTATGCCTACACAGAAAAAAATAAAAATCAATGTATATAAAAAAATTTGTTTATTTGAGTAATTTGATAATTTTTTAATTGATTTTGGTGTAATCACGAAAATGATAATATTAACACAGTTCAACACGAAAAAAAATAACCATATACGGACACCACTACGTGATAAAATACTAAAAAGAAAAAGACCCGTGTCTCCCAATTTTTCCCAAAGTCATGCACTTTTTTTTTTATGGGCCGCCAAAGATTTGGGGCCTCGGTATCATTTTCGTAAAAATGTGATCATTTTCTCAGGCTCATATCTTGCAAACCGTTCAGAATTTCGATTTACTCTCTGAGGCAAAGTTGTAGCGAACATATAAAATCAAAAAAACTTCACCTTCCAGATCAAAATCGCAAAAAACTTAAAAAAAATCGATTTTTTTTTACCTTTTTTCCCGTGTTCAGGTCCATAGGTAGCAAACCGTTCAAAATTCAAGGAAACAATCAACTACAAAAATTTACCTAAGATCTCAATAAACAAATTTCTAGAACATATAAACTTCCTAGAGATGATTCTTAACACTGTTTAGATAGCACGCAAAAGTGAAAAATTTGCGGAAAATTTTTTAATTTAATTTTTTTTACCTTTTTCTCCTGTTCAGGTCCACAGGTAGCAAAAAATGAAATATGCCTGGCCAGAACCATGTGTTTGTCCTAGGGTTAACACCGTTTAGGTAGCGCTTAGGTATCACGCGATCATGCACCGACAGCAGCAGCACAGGCAATGCAGTAAGCTCAGCACACGCAACAAGGGACGCAGCACACAATATAAAAGCGACACGACGCTCACATCGAGGCATTACACAGCGCGACGTCAACGAGAGCTCAGCGGTGAAAGTTATAAAGTGAAAGTGAAAGTAAAAAAAGTGAAAGTGCTACAGTATAATAAAGTTGATGACCTTCAAATCACAGCAAATCTTCCATTTATTTTCGTAATATTTGATTTTTTCCATTATATCTTTCAATGTTTCATAGCTTTCTTTCATGTTGATACCCATTGCTAGCGGAATGGAAGGTTTTCGGTTCGACACATTTATGACAAGAGCTACAACTTTGCCTCAGAGAGTAAATCGAAATTCTGAACGGTTTGCAAGATATGAGCCTGAGAAAATGATCACATTTTTACGAAAATGATACCGAGGCCTCAAATCTTTGGCGGCCCATAAAAAAAAAGTGCATGACTTTGGGAAAATTGGGAAACACGGGTCTTTTTTTTTAGTCTTTTATCACGTAGTGGTGTCCGTATATGGTTATTTTGCCATGACTTAAAAAATTACACACAGTGTAATTGAATGGTTACCCTAATCGTCATCTTGATTTCTTCGCTAAACAATTTCCCACTGAATCTGACGTACAGGGTGAGAGATTTCACCAAGTTATTATGCCGGTGGAAACTCAATTCAACCATTATTTTATTTTTTATTTTTATTATGTTTATCTTCATAAATTCATTTATATCTGCAAAACTGTTATTAATATAGAGAAACAGTATAGGAATAGATTAAAATAATGGTAATTCTTAATTTTTCGAAATTTATTCCAACTAAGTCGGCACAGCCGTTCTCGAGTTATGACAAACAAAAGACCATAAGATAACAAAAGGGGCCTGAAAATGGGCACCCCAGGAAAAAACCCTTTAGGCAATCGTCATCATTTTGGATACACTAACGAACCGTCATAGTGGTGGTTGATTTGCAGAATCACTGTTGCACTGTCTTAGCAAGGAGAAAAACCAAACAACTAAAAAAACAGATTTTTTAGCGCGTAATGTGAATTTTTTCTAGAGCATGCTTACATATATGGGCGAATTTCCTATTCTCTAACCGATTGACGAATGAATGCATGAAACTCAAACACAACAGATGTAAGAAATACTCACTGCACACGCATTCAGGAATTCGTATGAATCACTGACTGCAAAATAATTACAGCTACACACATCCAACTTCGACTGTGAATAATCTCTCCTTGTACGTTGTTCTCTCTTGCTCTCAATAGGGAGTAAATAGAGCAACAAACACAGCTGTATTTGTTACCCAAAACTTGGGTCAGAAACACATATATTATAACATAATAATCATTGTGTCTCCAACATGTAATATTGAATAACAAACACAATGTGTTTGGACACAAGAAATATATATACTTGCTAGAAGCGCCAAACGCATGTTATATTTGCATCCAACACACACACACATGCATCCATCGATTGCAGTAGAGAAAGTAATAAATGACAAGAATAGAGAAAAACTGATTGCACATCAAATCTAACGGGTGGGCGCAATACAAGAATCTTTTTAAATATAAAATAAACGTAATTTCTTTCGGTATAATATGGCTTTATTAGTAGTAACACAATAGCGGCATTCATGCAAACGTGAAAGCCGAGAACTTTTGCTCAGCGCAAGTTTCCCTCGCACCGTTGCATGAGGCACCAGGTAAAGTTGCTCAGCGTAGTTGTGCTCAAAACCTTATCAGCTGACCAAGATGGATACACAAGGTGGTAGCAGTAGCAATTGCATGTATTATGTATGTGTACTTTTTCTACTGTTCTAGTGCTATCACCTTATTTATCCGTCCTAGTCAGATGACAACGAAATGTCAAAAGTTTACACGTTTCTCCATCCCACGTTTGCGCAGCAAATTTGCCTCGAAAACTTTCCACTTTTGAGCAAGTCGCTTTGTATGGGAAATTTGTTTGTTTTGACGACGTTTGCTGTGCAAGTTTACGATGTTTTCGAGTTTACGAGGTTCTTTCGAGCTTTCATGAAGACCACTAATATTCCTAATACATGCTGTAAAAAAGCGACTGTAGCAACATATAGCAGGAACCATGTAAATGTTTGCAAGCACAGTTTTCATGAATTGAAGCTCTGCCGCTTTTGTGCTTCTCTGTTGTCTGACACGTTTTTGTTTTCAGCAGTTTTCAACATTTAAATCCACATTTGGGTCACAGAAACATATGGTATAACCTACTAATCATTGTTTCTCCAACCTATAATATTGGATAGCAAATACAGTGTGCTTGGACACAAGTATACTATATTTCCGACAGGCTACAATCACATTATACTTGGATGCAAACAACAACAAAATTCAGATTTTTTAGCGTGAATTTATGGAACACGATTTCATTCCTGCAAATACAGTCTGTTTGGACACAAGTATACTATATTTCCGACAGGCTACAATCACATTATACTCGGATCCACGCAACAACAAAATTCAGATTTTATAGCGTGAATTTATGGAACACGATTTCATTCCTGTGACTGCAGCTCAGTCCAGTTTTCCAGGACCTTTATGACTATATTTGCGACAGGCTACAATCACGTCATACTTGGATCCAAACAAAAAATATTCCAAATTTTTTAGCGTCTATTTATGGAACATAATTTCTTTTCTGTGACCGTCGCGGTTGACTCCGCATTAACTCATTCTGCCAGTCTAATTTTCCAAGACTTTTATAATGGTTGTATCTCACGAATGGCCCGAACGGTATTAACCTTAAGGGTGTAAATCGTTGCTGGAATATTCCCATAGCACTGGTCTTTAAAAGTAAACCAGAAGAAAGTGGTGCAATCGCAGGTCCGAGGCGGCCAATTGACATCACTGGTAACATGATCACCGAATTTATTGTGCAAAAGATCGATTGTTTGGTGAGGTGTGTGACATTGTGCGCCGTCCTGTTGAAACCAAATTTGATCCAAGTTCATATCCTACATTTCATCCCATAAAAAGTGCGTAATCATGAGTCTGTAGCTCTTGCCGCTGACTGAAGTGGCGTTTCCATGAAAAATTAACCAGTGATGCTACACTCCAAAAACCACGCCAAACTGCCAATCTCTGTGTATACGTTGGCATCTCGACATTAGCTTCACGTCACTAGCAAGTCAGTCCCACGAACTTTTTTCTTAAACTTGCGTACAAGAGGTGCGGTGGGTGTTTCATTTTAGTCAAAACTTCAACAAATTCGCGTGTTGCTCAACACAGCACTTACTTTGGATATATATTTACAATATTTCCCAACGTTTTTCAAGCGAAAAGCAACACATTTTGGTCCGCGGAGATTTGATACTGACTGATAGTCAATATTTCGAACAGAAAAAAATTATCTGTGTCAAAATAACATACGATTTGAAAAGATACCTGTATTTGGACCACCCGTTATAAAGAAGAGACGTTCAAAATTTTTAAATTGTTCCATATCGTTTGATTATTCTACTTGTTTATAATTTCTTTAAAGTGCATTATTATGATAATTTTTTTAAATTCTTCATTATTTACTTTGTCATGGTTTCTCGCCGCTATATTAAAGATAAATGTACGTCCGCATCCTTGTCATTTAAGATTGTAAAGCTTTAACTAAATATTTTAACTCTTTGATTTCTTCTTTGTTATCCTTTACACATGTATGTGCCTGCCAACCAACAAAGAGCGAGCATTTCTTCAATATGTTTTGACTCTAGTTGACAAGACGTATGAAAGGAATATATGCACGTTTGAAAAAGCTTTAAATGACGTTATCCAGCCATAAGAAGTGACAGATGGAAGCATAAATATGTTATGGTTCATATTATAAAAAAGCTTCTCAGGGAGATTTGGAAAACTATTGGAAAGTGTATCCTTATGAACAAAAATACACACGTTATAGCGGTTCATTTGTCGAAAGCTTTGGGACAAAACTAAACTTTTACTTTGAAAGGGAAATATTTTAACGGAGTTCATTTAACGCTATAAATATTTGGAAAGCTTAACTACCCAGTAAACCCTGTGTATGCAGACATCTACTACTAGCTTGCCTCCCTTATCCATACATGACTTGTGCTGGCGAGGAGCCGAATCATTTAAGGGTGATGAAAAGCGCTTGTCCTTAAATAACACTAGTTTGCAAATACCACAGATTATGTCGGCTAAATAAAATGTATGTATAATTGAAATACAGTACGGTCTCCTATACTCCAATTTTTTCTTTTAATTTTACTTTCCATCGCGTGTAGATTCAGTGCTTCCATTGTATTTTTATTTATTTATTTATCTATGTATCACAACCAATACAACAAGAGAAAATCTTATATTTAAAATATTGGCCTACTAAATGTTAGAACAAATTTAATGTAACTTTAAAAAATAATAATACAATTTGAATAATAAACTAGTAATAACAATACACAATATAGTTAAACAAAACATGATAAAACAGCAAATAATAAAAAAAATTTAATACATTAATAAAATTATATGTTGTTTTCAGAAATATAATTAACAAATGTAAAAATAGGAAGAATACATATTAGTGTGGGTCGAAAAAAAAAAGTTCACCCGGTCACCCCCTAGTTTTAAAGACTGTCGCATTACAATTTCAGAACACAATTTTTTTTTGATTTGTGCAACCTTCGGCCCCCCGAAATATTTTTTTTGGTGCTATGTTGGCATTTGACTTCTGATCAAAACAAGATGCATATCTTTGTTCATGTTTTAATCAAGGGTCATATATTTCTTTATGAACACTTTTGACTCCGACGTCAATTTTGACAACAGACTTCTTGTAGCTCGTTTTCATTACCCTATTGTTGCCTATTTTTTTCAACGTCCGTAAAGAACTAAAAAATATATTAAAGTTTTCTCTTTAAAGTAATTAGTTTTATCCATAAACAAAAAAGTTATAGAGCTTTGAAAATCCAATAGGCCACCCTATTCACCACACACTAAAGTTTACTTGTTCTGCGTTGGTATTTTCAGAAAGATCACAACAAGGCGCACACCGTTTGATCACAGGCTACTTTTCAAATTTAAATTCACCATTCTACACATATAATACAACCTAACATATAGTTATTGACAGTATTTGCTATTTGTTTATTTCTTTTAACACTTGAGGTATCCGTTTCCCTTAAATACAAAAAATATTCAATAACCTGTCGGTTAGTTGGTAATTTTAATTTATTTATATCACTCGCTTCGAAGTTCATGGTTGATGCAATCTAATTATAAACACACCGCAAACAGTTCGTACAAAATGAAAAATTTGTCGCGAGTTTTCAGTACACAAACAATATATGTTTTTCACTCTATAAATGTCACTCCTTTACACTCCAAACAGCAAATACTGTCAATAGCTATATGTTAGGTTGTGTTATATGTGTAGAATGGTGAATTTAAATTTGAAAAGTAGCCTGTGATCAAACGGTGTGCGCCTTGTTGTGATCTTGCTGAAAATACCAACGCAGAACAAACAAACTTTAGTGTGTGGTGAATAGGGTGGCCTATTGGATTTTAAAAGCTCTATAACTTTTTTGTTTATGGATAAAACTAATTACTTTAAAGACAAAACTTTCATATATTTTTTAGTTCTTTACGGACGTTGAAAAAAATAGGCAACAATAGGGTAATGAAAACGAGCTAGAAGAAGTCAGTTGTCAAAATTGACGTCGGAGTCAAAAGTGTTCATAAAGAAATATGTGACCCTTGATTAAACATGACCAAAGATATGCATCTTGTTTTGATAAGAAGTCAAATTCCAACATAGCACAAAAAAAACATTTCGGGGGGCCGAAGGTTGAACAAATAAAAAAAAAATTACAGCAGACAGTTGTCCGAGGCCTTCGGCCACGGACTGTCCCTGCAGGCTGTGTCAGAGACACGGCCATTAAGTTTAACGTAGAATACGCCATCCGATAAGACAGAAAACATATATAACAATAAATTCATTTGCTTATATTATTTATCATTTATTGTTATATATGTTTTCTGTCTTATCGGATGGCGTATTCTACGTTAAACTTAATGGCCGTATCTCTGACACAGCCTGCAGGGACAGTCCGTGGAAGAAGGCCTCGGACAACTGTCTGCTGTAATTTTTATATTTACCAACGGCATTTGATTTAAGTCCGTTTAAAAAAAAAAATATTATGTTCAATTTTTTTAAACTTAATTTAGTTTATGTATTTTAATTAATATTTTTATTGAAATAAGTTCTGCGAATGTTGAGAGGGCCGCCCTAATATTAAAAAAGGTTTACCTTATCGAGTCTTCGCATTAGCATTCGAGCGTTGTGTGAAAGCTTTACGCTTTACAATTCAAAATTAATGTTACAACAGCTTTATTGAAGCTTTCGCAAAAAAGCTTTATTACGTTAGCTTACTGTTTGTTTCACTTTTTACTAGATACATGTTGCCAAGCAACATTAGCTTGCTGTTCGTTTCACTTTTTACTAGATACATGTTCCTAAGCAATGTTGAGCAACCAAAAACACTCAACCAAACACCACACATATGTTTGAGTGTATGTGTTTAAACAATTTTCATTTGAGAAATTAAAATACTAGAAATATATCAACCAATATGAAATGTATATCAAACGAAAGATAACATCTTCATTTACCTACAAAAAAAATTTTAAAAAAATTCATCTAGCCGTTTCCTCAAATTCAATGAAATAAAGATTACAACAATAAAAACCTGACATGACTCCTCATACCGTAAGGTAAGACGTATTCTACGTCAAAAATTGTGTTCTGAAATTGTAGTGCGACAATCTTTAAAACTAGGGGGTGACCGGGTGAATTTTTTTTTTATATATGGGGTCCGATCCATACTAATACATATACAGTGGTGGTCCAGTATAACGAACGCCGAAATAACGAATGCCCAGTATAACGAACGCGTTTTTCTAGCCCATTGATGACTCTAAATAACGAACGGTTGAAAAGTTAACAGCCTGTTTTTGTAACTTGTTTTTACACCAATCGTTTGCCTAAAGACGATCAAAAAAAAATATTTGGTTTTCTTTTGAATTTTTTTGAGTGCAAAGAAAAAGAGCTTTTGTTTTGCTTGTGTATTGCTTGTGTATTTTGGTTCAGCTAAGTCATGCACAAGCGAAACAAAACGTCAGATTAGGCAATCAGAAAATACCAATTGTCTGCTTTATTTCGTTTGGTTGTTTTGTCTACAAATTGTATTGTGAAAAATATTTTTAAATCAAATAACAATTTTTTACTAAAATGGAAGCGTCCAACAAAAAAAAGTAAGCAATAATAATAAAAGTTAGCAATAAATCTGCAGATAAAAATTTTATAAACAAAAAGAAAAAAAAAATTGTGTGCAACTACTTACCGGTTATCTGGAAGCTCCAAAACATTTGTCGCATCTCGCAATTTCCTGCGGTTAAGGTCGCTGGAGGTAGTTGTGTCGTTTCTATTTATCACAGAAAAACCAAGGGCCACAGAAGGAATCACTTTTTATATTTTTTAATAACTGCACTGTAACTTTATTTTTGTACTTTACTTTTATTTTCTCACCTTTCTGTTAGCAAATTGTTTCACTTGTTTTGTTTGTTTATTTTCGTTTGGTTGCAATCATCTGCTTCCAATTGAACAGCAGATGTAACAGTGTTGCCTCGGGTTTGCAAAATTTTTGTTTTTTTCAGTACAAAGAGCTTTTCAAATCAACACCAATAACACGTTGGCAACAATGTATTTTGACATAAGGGCAATGAGTCAAATAAGGGAAAAAGAGCTTTCTCTCCCAGACAAAAAACATTAATGAACTCAAATAAAAACATGATCGTTCGGGTGAGAATTATCGTCTGCCTACACACAATAGTTACAAAAACAGGCTGTAAGTATGCTATATAACGAATGCTCTCTTTTTCTATGCTTTGTTTTTCACTTTGTTAGTTTTGTTTGTTTGCTTTGTGCACTTACACATAGAAAACATTTAATTTGCCTAATTTTTAAAAAGGGAAGTCCCCGTTTGTTTACTGTGAGATTTGTTGACCACTGGTTGCGTTATTTTAAGGAGATTTCAAGAACAATCTATTGACTTCAGTACAACAATTAAAAAAAAACAAACACATATTGGACATTTTTTTTCTAAAAATAAATAATTTTGCTCATGTATGTAAATTTTTTCCTTTTTTTTAAATAAATGAATTAATATAATACGAATAGAGTTTAACTTGCTACTATGCTAATATTTATGAAAAGCAATATATATTTCGATATAACGAATTTTCGATATACCGAACGACCCTGGACAGTATATCATTCGTTATACTGGACCACCACTGTATCATTAAGTTATCGATTTTTAATTTAAAATCTTAGCAGTCGTAATAATCAAATAATAATCAAAAATTGTAAATTGCCTGGCGTTGCTAGTGTTCTGAATGTGTGTAGGTAGTTGATTCCAGATCCGAATAGTACCAATAAAGAAGTGCCGCTCTGACAAACTATATTTATGGCTAATTTGCACAATTCGTCTCCCTCTATTAGACCTTAAAAAACGCAGTCTTTCATAGAGGTAAGAAGGACATGCGGTATAAATTATTTTATGAAGAAAAATTTAACTTTTACATATTAATAAGTTATCAAATGTTACAGCGAAACGAAAATCAGCTTAGAATACAACGACAACCTGTCATAACGTCTTAGACCAAAGACGTACCTTGTTATGTTATTAAACGCAACATTTAATTTTCGTTTGGAATCAGAGTTACAAAATAGCTCGCACCCATACAATAGTATTGGAGCTAAGCATGTTTTGGCTTATAACATTCTGACTTAATGTGGAGTGAAATATTGCGTGCTCCAGAGATTAATTAGCATGCCGGACACTCTTCCGGCTACCACATTTACATGGTTAGACCAAGTAAGGGGTTTGTTGAAGACTATGTCCAGATTTTTAGTCGAGTCAACTACATCTTTTCTCGATCCACTCAAATACAATTTCGGAATCACAGTAAAATTCTTACCGCGACTACGTATTAGTAAGCACTTGGATTTACAAGGGTTGAGGCACAGACCATTGGCAGTAGCCCAGTTGAATATAGATGTTAAATCTTCATTGATTTGTTCAATACATCTATCGACTTCAGATTCTTTACAGCTGATGTACAACTGTACATCATCCGCATACATTTGCACTTTGCATTATTTTAATTGCCCTGGCAGATCAGACCTAATACACCCCTAGAAACTAACTTAGCATCAGATAAAAACCCCTGATGACTAACTGCCTGCGATCATCCATGTAAGTACAACGACACAAGTTGGGACGATGTTTTTGCAAAGATAAACATTTTTCGAGCTGTAAAAGCAGTATCTCATGAGTGACAGAATCAAATGCCTTCGAGTGATCCAATAATATGAGTAAGGCTATTTGTCCGTCGTCCAAACGTGAACGAATATCCTCTTCTGATACATTCAACAGATCAGTTAATCACCCATGTTGTGGCCGAAATCCAGATTATCTACTCGTCAGCAAGTCATTCTGCAATAAATATTTATTTACCTGATCATGCACAAGTCGTTCGAATACCTTTGACATGAAAGGCAAAACAGATATTGGGCGATATTCATCCTGCGCCTTAACTATCGGCAAGAACTTGGCAAATTTCCAATAGGTCGGGTATGTGGAAAATGTCACTATATTATTAAAAATGTAAGTTAGAATTCTAGGTAATAATGCTTTTATAAATGTCGGATGAATTTCGCCAAATCCTATGGCGTTTGAATTAATTCGTAGGAAGGCTTCTAACACGTCCTCATTACTGAAGCAGTCGAATTGAAAAAGTGGTCCATTCTGCGTTTGCATAACATTTAAGTAAAATCCGATATCAGCAGACGGCACGGAAATATCAAGAAATCTGACATTCTATTTGTTTAAGTCTTCTATATCATCAATTTGGCAGGTGCCATATATCAACCCGATATCACGAATAAGTTTCCACTTCGTCTTGGAATTTACCACAGTAGAGAACTTCCTGCCAAAATATGAACGTTTTGCGGCACGAATTTTCGAATTCACGTCTTTTCTGAGGCTAAAGAATAAAGCAACGAGCTATGCTATTTTAAATATTTTCCATCTAGAGTATGCTAAATCTCTACTGTCAATTAACTTTTTAATTTCAGTCGTAAACCAAGGTTTCTCGTGACACATTGTCCATTTATATTTTAGGGGCACGAATTCATTTCTTAATTTTCATTAGAAATTTAAGTTGTTCGTCAACTGTTGGGAAATCGACAATGTGGTTCCAGTGTGTATATGATAAATTTAATTTCATTATTCGTAAAAAATATGTCTAACAATGTATTTGCTGTAGTTGTAAAGTGTGTTGGAATATTACCATGAACTGCAGGCAATTGCCTAACGCCTGCAGTTCATCCATTAACGACTTTTCTATTATAATATTACTATTCAAATCTCCCGCAGTAAGTATACTATTATAATTAAGTGTTATAATTGATAACGTGGAAATGAGAGGAGCGATATTTATATAACGGTGTGGTCGGTAAACGTTTCCGTGAAGAAATTGTTCAGTGTCATTCGATATTTCAAGAAATATGTGTTCGGTTTCATCCCCGATCCTAGATTTTAGAATAACTTTACACTTAATGCCGTTTTTCACATATATAGCTACGCCACCAGCATGTTTTATCCTATCAGCGCGAAAACGACGGTATCCGTGTAATTTATAAACATAAACAGTGGGTCGGAACCATGTTTCCGATACACAAATTACGTCAACATTCGGATTTAGAAAAATGTGTCGAAACTCTTCCGTTTTACGATGCAGACTTTGGGCATTGATGTGTGAAACTTTTAATCCACTCGCAACATTACCAAGTACAGGGATCATCGTATATCGTTAGCCAAACATGCAAATATGCTAAGTCCATTTTTATAAAAATTGAGATTTAGTTACAGAGTGATAGAACAATCAAAAATACATCATGTAGAAAAAATAAAATACCGTTATGTCCTTTTTCCCCTTCGTTTTGCAGTGGTATGCAATTATGCTAAGTCCAACACACAAAACGCAAATATGTTAAGTCCACACAGAATTGCAAAACAAATTATGTTTATCTGAAAATGAATAATTATGACAAAAATAATAATGAAAATAACAATTATAATAAAATAAATACTAAAAACAGTTATTCTTTAATACTACTACTAATAATAAAATAAATTATTATAATTTGTAATTAAAGTATTGCCACTAAATAAAAAGCTTGCCACATAAATTTAACAGAAATAATCCGTGTGGCACCCAAGTAACACAGAAATTTAAAGCGTGGCAAGTTCAAAGAAAACGCGAGGAAAGAGCAGTGCTAGATAGAAAACAACAATAGACAAGTCGTGTGATTAATTTAACTGTCAACAAAAGTCAGATATCGTATTATCTTCATAACTTTACATAAATATTAATTTATTTTATAAGTTATTATGAATTCTGCTGATAAGAATCAGTGTGAGTATGGCGATGAATCAGATGACGGCGTCATAGGACTTGTGCCATACGGATTTAATAGTGATTCTGAAAGTTCGTGCATGTCACCGTCTGTATCGAAAAGTAGCAAAAAGAGAGCCTGTGTTGAAGATTCTGCATGGTTTTCTGCCAAAAATAAAAAGTGCAGAGAAACTGGGCAATCTTATTTAGGAAAACAAAAGGTGAATAATGGTTGGAACTACAAAAAAAAAGAAGAAACCGCGTACATTAAAAGAAAGATGTCACAGTAAAAAGACTATAACTGTGAAATGTGCTCAGATAACAGACGACGACAGGAAAGAAATATTTACAAGATTTTGGAAAATGACTTGGGATGAAAAAAAGATGTACGTAAATACTTTGATTCAAACAGTTGGAGTAACAAGAGCTCGAAATAGAAATACGCAGAACGAATCAAAAAGAGGTCGAACTTTACAGTATTTTCTAAAAGTAAAAAACACAAGTTTTCGAGCGTGCAAAATATTTTTCTTGAATACTTTGAACATCGGTCGACAAACAGTTACTGATTGGTTGAAAAACACCGCAGCTCCAAAAGCAAGTACAAAGAAAACTGGTCCTAGAAAAAGATTCTCATCCGAACAGAGACAATGCCTGAATTCGTTTTTTGATTACCTGCCAGCCACTGAATCTCACTATTGTCGTGCAGTCACTTCAAAAAAATACTTTCTGGCAGAATGGGGTTCCAAAGAGCAGCTTTATACCTTTTATGTGAATGATTTTTGTTATGAAAAAAATATTGCACCCCTTTCCAAAACTATTTTCTCGGAGATATTTGAATCTAAGAACTTAGCTTTGTTTGCTCCTACAAAAGACCAGTGCGAAATGTGCACTCGATTTTCTGTTGGAAACCTCTCGCAAGAGGAATATAATATTCACCAACAGAAGATGCCAGAAAAGAAAAAAATAAAGATCGAGAAGAAGAAACACATGTTTACACTGTAGATCTTCAGGCTGTGCTAATGGCTCCAAAATCTCAGGTCAGTAGCTTATATTATCGAACCAAATTACAGGTTCATAATTTGGGTTTTTACTACCTAAATAACAAAAAAGCGTTGTTTTTTATGGAACGAGGTTGAAGGTGGATTAGGCGCGGAAGAATTTGCAAGTATTTGGACTTTCTTTATTGAAAATAAAACTCTCCCTGCCAATGACAATCCAGCAAAAATAATTTTTTACACTGACGGTTGTACCTATCAAAACCGTAACTGTGTAATGAGTAACGCCTTGCTTAATTGTGCTGTAAAACATAGCACTATTATTGAACAAAAAATACTTGAAGTCGGTCACACCCAAATGGAAGCAGACAGTGTTCACTCAACAATAGAACGTGCTTTAAAAAACAGAAACATTGACATCCCTGCTGAATACATTGTCATATGCAAATCAGCCCGTAAGAAACCTGAACCCTATGATGTCATGTATTTGAATCATACGTTTTTTAAAAGTTTTAAAAATATTCGATTTCTTAAAAGTATTCGACTTGATCATGGAAAAGGCGATGCGAAGGTGACGGATATTCGTGGTATGAAATATACTCCAAATGGCGAAGTATTTTTTAAACTCAGATTTCCGGATGACTGGAGTACTTTACCCCAAAAAATAAACAAAAGTGTAGAAGCTATGCATTTTTCAAACCTCCTATACGACTATACGCAGAAAGAAGAAAAATAACTGCCAAAAAATACGAAGACCTGCAATATTTAAAAGCAAGTCTACCCAAGGACCACCATAAATATTATGATGAATTACCGCATGAGTAGCACATTATGTCCACCTTGTACGCAGCATAACTTTTTATAAACAATACCCCATTTGTTAACAGCAGTGAAAGACTGTTATTTTTGTGTTATTTTTAAAACTATTACATTAATTCCCTTACATTTAATGTTTTAATTTACAACTTGTGGAATATTTTGTTTTATTTCTTTTGTTTTCTTCCTAATTAATAAAAATAAAAAAGCATAATAACTATTTGTTTCTTTAAAATAACAATAATACCAGTTTATAAGAAAATATGGTAAGTTCACAAAAAAAAAAATTATGAAATGAAATGAAAATATGCTAAGTCCAAAAACATCAAATAACTTCACTCTTGAATTTTTATTTAATCGGGAGATTATTGGCGTCTAAACGGCGTAATAAATAAAACATTCCTGCGTTTACAGACTAAAAAAATATTTAAAACAGAAAAACTTAGAAAGTTTTTTGTTCCTCCTAAAAAGTTTGTAAAACTGGACTTAGCATATTTGCATGTTTAGCTAACAATATGTGTTACTATTGGAATCACTACTACTTTCGTTATTTACGTTCATAGTAAGTTTTTTGGAAATTTATTTGAAAAGGAGCAACGCAGGCAACATAATTAATAGATTTAAGTATGTATATATATATACATATATACGTATTCAGTAAAATAATGTTACCGGTTCAAATATACAATTTTAAAAATGAAGTTTATGCTTCTAATAATAAAGATTAATTTTTCCATTTTAATAATGATATTCATGATGTTCTTAGTATATATTAGTAGTATGAGGAATTTATCATTAAAATATAATGAAATTAGTTTTCTGACGTTTCGTTTGAGTGATAGACATCATTGTCATTGCTGCTAGACGGGTAGACCAAAATGTTTAAATCTTCAATGGATACATTTTACAAATCATCGGATCCGTTTGATTTAACGTAGACTAAGCCCCGCATAGTATAGACTGTGGTCAACCGTTATTCCCTTTTCATTCGGACCGCTTGTAAGAATATTTTATAGTGCGTGGATGTTAAATTCTCATTTAAATAAAATGGTACATTTGAGTCGAAACCGAGAATATTGAGCTTTAATGGTTCTTTATATTTGCGAATAAAATTTGATATTGTCTTGAGAACAAAATTACCTCAGTGTTTAATTGCGCCACTTGGTAGATATATAAGAGATTTTATTTGTGATCATTCTTATTTCGCCCGGGTCTAATAGTTGTAAAACGAATAAGTTTTACATCGGTATAGTTTTTAAAGAAATTATAGTCCAGATATAGAGCATTAAAGGGCATATTTATTATTTTGTTATCTATTTTGACGGTCTTTCTAGCTTCTTTTGTTACTCTTACATAGTCATTTGGCAAGTATATTGTCTGCTTTTTTAACTTCACCTCAATCTTAGCGTGTGCACTGTCGCACTCCATTTGAGTGTGCCCCTTCTCTAAGTACTTCCGTTCAATTATCTTACTATTTTCGATAGCAAAAATGGACAATGCGTTTGATAAATAGTGGCTACGATTCTGATAGCCACAACCATCGGAATATATTATGATCGGTAAGGTGTCTGATAAACAATGGGTTTTTAAGTGATATATTATACATGAAATAAACGTCGACGCGGACAGATCTCCATTAGTTTCGTTCCACCAGTAATTTGTACATTGGTGTGTTGCGAGATTATAAATTGTGAAGTTTTGTACTTGAAGACGCTGTTTATAATAAATAGCGGATGCGTTTATATCGGGACAAAGTTTTACAGCTTGTGCATCCATCGTAAACACGTAACATCGTCCTTCTTGCGCTGCGAGTTTGTCCCGTTGCTTTTCTAATTGAGCACGTTCTTTTTTAAATATATGGGTGTTATATTCATCCGCTGCAACTTGTATGGCTTTAAATCCAACACACGTATCACATTCATCTTTACGAGGCATATATAGACAACCAGCATTTTTAGAATGAACTGTGTACCTTTCATTTTGTTTGACATGAGGAGAAGAAACTGGTTTGTCATTGACCAACCAACGTCTTAGTATTCCTCTATTTATAGAAAGTGTTGAAAGAAACATAGATCTACACACTTGAAGCGATTCATGATTGTAAGGAAGTTTATATACAAAGGTTTTCTGTTTTTTAGAATTTTGCACTATGATCCTTTTTGTAGGTATCTGTGATATGTAGGCCTTTAAAAACACTCGCTTAGCTTCCCAAGACATGTTCCAAAACATTTTGAAAATACTGTTTCTGATCAATTCATCAAATTTTTGGCAGTACATTACCTTCCTTTTTCTACAAATTGCCGATAAACACGTTGGTCCAATTTGTCTTGCCGCTTTTGGTACATTTTGTTTGACAACTTTACATTACCTTCCTTTTTATACAAATTGCCGATAAACACGTTGGTCCAATTTGTCTTGCCGCTTTTGGTACATTTTGTTTGACAACTTTATCTACCGTCGAAAATCCCAAATTTTGTTGACCCTTCATCCGCTTTATCTTAGTTTCCTTTCGAATTTCTGCAAAGTAATGGGCTCGTTTTTTTCTACGGCAAGCCAGAGGTCCAAGTCGCCGAGAAAGAGTCGGCGGCGGCGGCTGACTGAAAAATAGCCGGCGGCGGCTTAAAGCCGGCTGAAGCCGTCAGCAGGGGATGGTCCATGTTTGCGGAAAAACTGCGATTTTTTATGTATTTATTACTCACAACGTAAAATGAAATTCATATACATACATAAGTAAAATAATAAATATAAATTCAATAATAAAAATTGTTTTTAGTCCTTTCCCAAAAATTGTTGAACCATCTTCATGTTATCGTGAACAAAAAGCTGTTTTTTAATTGTTGCCGGTTGCAAACGACTTCTTTTTTGATTGATACATGATCCAGCCACAGAAAAAGCCTGCTCGGATGAAGCAGATGTAGCTGGGATTATAAGACAAACATCTGCTAGCTTGGCTATATTTGGAAACACCTAAATAACAAATTTTATTCGATGAATAAATAAAAATATTAAAGATATTACTTCTTTAAGTTGTTGCCACCAGTCAGAACTTTCCATTTCATCAACTTGTATGGCAAGATATTTTTTAATTTCCCTTTCTATTGGATCTTTGGCTGCAATGAACAACGGATTTGATACAAATGACAATATGTGTTGCCTCGTATCCGAAAGTTTCTGTGAAAATTAAATTATTTGTTAAACCTTCAAATAAAAAAAATAAAATTTGTTAAATCTTCTGAAATTTGATATAGAAAATCCGCACAATTTAGTAGTGAGATCGAAGCACGATTCTTCCTCGACTTTTTTTTAAGATGTTATTATATCTTCGTAGAAATAAATACAAGCTGATATTGTTTGACACTGCTGGCCTTGTAGATATTGAGTTGCCTTCTCAAAAATTGCTAAAAAGTTTTTAAAATTCTTTAATAATTTCCTTTTCCATATCCGGAATTATTAAGGGATCCTCTTTTACTCTTAGCAAGGCTATCCTTATAATGTCTATGTTTTTAGAAAACTTCTTATCATCACTAACAGAGAATTCCAGCGTGTGTCAACAAAATTTTTAAGGGCAGTGACTTGGCTGATATTGAGAACTTCTTCCAATTCCATACGGAAGTCATCTTTGTCACTCGGATAGTCTTCATCTGCTTCAAAACTTTCCACTAGTTGTTGGATCTCAAGAAGAATAGTTAGCAGCTCATCTTGCTGCTTAAGATTTTGTAGTCTCCTAATTTCTTCAGTGCTATACATTAGGCTAGTATATATTTTTTTTAATTTTCCCAAGATTGCATTTATGTGTTGAAAGGAAGAATTTTTTAAAACGTCTTGGGTAAGAAAAAGGTACAGTGAGTGTGCATTGCATCCATACCGGGAAATGTTTTTAAATTTTAATGCAGCAACAATATTTGAGCTTCCATCAATAACTGAACATATGTCTTTGTTCACTAACTTAAGTTCTGAAATTGCATCTCCTATTTTATTCGATACAGCTAATCCTGTGTGAGGTCTATGAAAAATTTCAGTTTTTAAAATTTCACGATCGCAAATGGTTGATTAAGTTTGATGTTGATGTAGTTTTCCCAAAACTTGTTAGAAAAGTTAAAATTAGTATTTCTTAAGTAAAACAAAAATAAAACTAACTTACTTTTTGAGCACCATTTCATCACTTTCAAAACAGACTGTGCAAAATTTGAACTTGTCCAAAATTTTTCGGCAGCTTATGTATAAGAATCCGAAATAATTCCAGCATTCCGAGAACCCACTATCACACACAATTTTGGCTACATTTTTCAATTCGGATTTTCGTCTTAATAGGTTATTAGAATACGTAATATCGCCGGAAGGCAATATATATTTATTGACCACATCTATTTCTTCTGAATCGGAAAATGAAATATCCGAATCATCAGATTTTTTAACGAAAAATTGTTTTATATTTTTTTGCGTCATTTTCAACTTTAAGTTAAATTCCACTTGTAAGCTTTTCTTGTGAAAAATAACAGAGTATTTTCTGCCTCAATAGTGCTGTATTTTCTTAGAGTTGCCATAACATGTTATTGCTAATGTAACTTACGGGATGTCCAATATGAAGTAAAAATTGGAACGGATTTCTATTATTTTTATAAATTTTCTGAATTTACTAAACCAAAATGCTAAGCAAATTCATATATTTTGTTTAAAAAACATTATTTTAAAATACTTTATATTGAAATATCGGCTAACAAATATTAGCCGAAACCAGCCGCTTGTGTCGGCGGCGGCTCAAGCAGACAAAAATAGTCGGCGGGGGCTCCGAGCCGACTTTGAGCCACATGACTTGGACCTCTGCGGCAAGCGACTACATTGTTGTTGATTTGTTCATTCTCGGAATCTGGATAAAATTATTGTTTACAATTATAATTGTCACGAATTTTAAACAACAAACCTGCTATGAGATCGTGCCCAACATCGTCTTCGTCGGATGAATCATAATCAATTGCAATACGTTGTAGGGAATTACAATACACGGCTTTATGCTGCTCACTTTTTGAATAAATATTCATTTCAATCATAACAAATTTCAGTATAATAATAACAAAAAATATTTTTTTATGCAAATAGCACTTTTTGTATGCACAAAATAACGTATTGCCGATAGATAGCACAATCACAAATTTTAGAAAAAAATGATTGTAGAAATAATTTTTCACTTTAAAATAAATATGATACATGACAACTAAATCAGCGAACACATTGCCATCAAAAACTCATTTTCGACAAAAGTGCAAATAGCATGTTTTGAAAAATCGCCCTCGATATATTTTGAACTTTTTTGTTGACTTTTATCGTTGGTATACATTTGTATTGTATTTAACACAACTAGTTTGCCACAAAAACACGAAATTCGGTTGTTGTTCCTTTGTTGATCGCTGTATACTATTGTCACTATCTGGTATTATTGAACCCATATTTTCCACCATCCACCCAGCAGCGAATTGATCGTTGATTACCTCAATCACTTGTTCGAAATTCATTACTTGGTAATGAAGCAAATTTTATTCCAAGCTCAGCATTACTTTTTCTGTCAATGTAATGTAGAGCAACGTAATAGGTAATGGGGATGAAAGCAAACCTACAAAAACAAGATTAAGCTGTTAATTTCAGTTAGAGTATGAGAAAAAACGCCTTCCTTGGGACTTTCAGTTTATTGCTGATATTCACAAAACATTATTTTTTTTGTGTTTTTCAGTTGATTTCTGGTCATTCTTGAGTAAAGTAGTGTTCATATTTATTTTTAATTTTTGTGAAATTTATATAAAGAAATAAAAATGCGAAAAGGGCTAAGCAATAGAAACTTATAAAGACTTTTTAAAAAGGAAAAGTTAAATTTCTGCAAAGACTAAACAACGTTAGTGAAAATAATAGTGATGATAGATCAGTGTTAGAAGAATACAATACCGCATTAGGTGATCAATCGGAAACTGATTCATGTGACCAATTGCATGTAGAAACAATAGAAAATACTTCATTGGAAGAAAATTCTCTTAAAACACGCCTGGGAAATTGGTACATTAATACAATGTGTCGCGAAAAAGTTTTAGAGTCCTTTTACATATTCTAAGCGAGGAAAATGTAAATGTTTAATAATATAAATTCAACGTTGTTTGGTAATTTGTTCATATATTATATCATCTAGACCGTTATTAATTTCCTTTTTTTTTTATAATTTAGCTGCCCTAAAAACCGATCACTACAATGACGAACTTTATGTTAAAGACATAATAAGTGAATTTAGGCGTGTAAAAAATGCACACTTTAAAAAATTCTGCATAACTAAAGGAACGACGAAATAAAATATATATGTATACATCAATTGATTTTATTTTTATGTTCAATGACCTGAATTTTATATTTTAAGTTTAATTTAATTTTAAATTTAAATAGATCTCTTGTTTTTTTGTTAAAAATAAAAGTACAAATTATAACTTTTACATAAAATATTGTTTATATTTGTAATATAGGATAAGGGATTACTCCATTACCTGGAACTAGTGTGTAGTATATGTACATGTAATACAGTTTGAATGCATATATAGGGAACAAGTTAGGTAAGCAAATACACGTAATCTATTAGGTACCAGTTTCATGTAAATACTTCAATAGTATAATACTTGTAATAAAGGGGTTTTCAACAGAGACGCTACAAAACTAAATCGATAGGGACAGCAAACGAGGCCATATTTTTTCCCGCTCTTTTGACATTTCTCTTCAGTATGGTTTGCCATTTCATCATGGAAATATATACGAGCCAACAACGAGTCGAAATTATTAAAATTTACTACCGAAATTTGGAGTCAGTGGCCTCAAGTTTAAGAGGGCTTACGATTCGGATTTTCATCGGAAAATCATCTTCAGCGATGAGGCTCATTTCTGGCTGAATGGCTTCGTCAATAAGCAAAATATGCGTTATTGGTCAGACAGCAATCCACACGTAATCCATGAGTCATCATTGCATCCCGAAAAAATTACGGTTTGGTGCGGTTTATGGGCCGGCGGCGTCATTGGGCCGTACTTCTTCCGTGATGATCAAGACCGGCACATTACTGTGAATGCGAATCGCTACCGTTCAATGATAACCGAATATTTTTGTCCCCAATTGGATAATATGGACTTGGAGAACATGTGGTTCCAACAGGACGGCGCCACAAGCCATACAGCGAATGCCACAATCAATTTATTGGAAACCAAGTTTGGTGAACGTACTATCTCACGAAAGGGCCCAGTCGATTGGCCGCCTCGGTCGTGCTATTTGACGCCGTTAGATTATTTCCTGTGGGGCTACGTCAAGTCTATGGTCTATGCCAACAAGCCAGCAACGATTGATGAACTTCGTACGAATATCGAACGTGATATTGCAGCGGTATCGGCCGATTTATGCTTGAAAGCCGTCGAAAATTGGGTTCAGCGTCTGGACTTCTGCAAGCGTGCCCGTGGTGGCCATGCCAAAGAAATCGAGTTCCATACATAATGGCTTCGAACGTACTTTCACAGAAATAAAGAATTTCATTGGTATCTAAAACCGGTTTTGTTTTATTTAAACAAACTTTTGTAGCGCTCTTATTGAAAAACCCGTTATTACTTTCAAAAAAGTCGTGCATAAAAATGTTCCAATGATACCAAGGCTGTCTTGTCTGTATAGCTATTTCGGATCTTGCCAAGATCTTCATCAGCAGCCGTTTTTGGTATGTTTTTCGGTGAATTCTTCAAACATATTTAATATTTATATTAATATTTATATTATATTAATATTTTATATTTATTATTATGCTATAATAATTAGGCTCTGTCATGTTTGCAAAGTTGTGCGTTATATTGCACACGCAAAGAAAAAACTCGTTCCTCCCAAACGAAATCTCAGATAACTGAAGTTCGTTTGGGGACTGTAGTTGGGAGAAGCGAGCTTCTGTTAAGCCATACATGTCATTTCGTTTGGGAGAACCGAAAAATGTTTGCAGCAAACGAGTTATGAAAAATATAAGCTGAAAAAAACGTTTGCGAGAAACGAAAAACGGTTCCGCCAACTGTTCCCTCGGTTACAGCAACCGAGTTGTAGTTGATCCTAACGAAAAAAACGTTTGCGAGAACTGAAAAACGTTTGCAGTAAACGAGTTTTGAAAAATTAAAGCTGAAAAAACGTTTGTGGTAAACGAAAAACGGTTCCACCAACTGTTCTTTCGGTTACAGCAACCGAGTTGTAGTTACAGCAACCGAGTTGTAGTTGTAGTTAATCTGCTCAGTACAACATTAAAAAGGTTGGAATTTTTGTCTATCTTTTCAGTGTCTACTAACACGTCCGTCTCGCCTTCCATTCAAATAACAACTAAAAGCGCAGCAAACTACAACGCTTGAGTTGTCCATCGAAGATATATTGACAAGGCAAAAGCTTTTTATGTGTATGCGTGAGTGTGTATGTCAAACGAGTGGCCTGTGAATGAGAGAAATTTACGTTCTTCGTAATCTGTGCTCCCATTAGAAAAATGGCTAATTTCAGTTATCGCAAACGGTTTTTAACTTGCAACAAATGTAATTTTGTACTCGTTTAATGCAAACGAAATCTCGTTTGCAACAACATAATACACATTTGCGATATATGAGTTTATTTGGGAGAACTACATAAACGGTTGCGATTAATAAATTAATACAAATCAATCAAAGTATTGTGGCAACCGAGCAATAAACGTTTTTTTTCTTTGCGTGTATCAAAGAAAAATCAGAAAAGCCAACAATTTTGGTCAATGTGACTTAAGTGGCTTTTTTGCGTAGGAAACACGATAGAAGTGGTAGATGTGACCATTTTGATTAGCATTTTAAAGACATTTATATTAAAAATTTGTATTTTAAGCTTAACACAAAAATCAGAATTTCAAACACGGTTCCGAATCTACCCTTATCTCAATTTTTTCATGAACAGTAAGTAACTTCACAATAAGTCTTTTACTAAATAACTTACTAAATAACTTCTATTCGATCTCATTATTGCCCATGAACTTATCTTCAACAGTTCACTATTTCATTTCGTTGCTTAAGCCCGGCATTCAGTTTTTCTGAAATTTTCGTTGCCATAAGAAGCACGTGTATATAAAATATCGTAAATTTCATGAATCGAAAATTTCGTTCGCTTTTCATTTGCTTGGTACTCAGGTGTTTGCGAAAATTAATTACAGGGTTGTTACTCCAAAGTTATTTCGCACGAATACAATTGTTTGGGACCGGAATTTCGACATTTTGATAATTTTAACAACTAAACGCAACACGACATGCGTTAAAAATAAAATGGACCGCATAGAGGTCACCTCGCATAGTGACGGCGACACTATCGAGTATTTAGCTATGAAAAAGCTTCTCAAAATACCGTTCGGAACCGGTGTAAAACTGTAGGTCCCAATCAGTGAGTATAAAATCAGAAAGCGCGCAGCTCACTGGTTGTGAGAAGCTCTCCCCGATTAATGGGAAACCATTTATTAATGAAATATTTGAAATAATATCATTATAAATGCAATATTTGCAAGCAAATCAAAGATATGTGGTAACTCTCCGCAAGAAAACTTTCCGTTGAGAGATAAATAACAAAATTTCTTACGAAAATTTCGCAAGAACTGAATACGGGGCTTTACTTCCGAGTGTGTAATCACTGACTGACTCCAAGTGCGAAGCCCATCAACTATTTATACAAACTCAACACATTTAGATGGCGTTGTCTATAGCAAATTCAAGATCCTTCTATTCGTTATATTTTGTGGAGAGATATCTTAACTGAAGCGAACTCATGATAGTTGTTTGGCGAGCTGGTATGTTATGTAACACTAATCGTACTTACATTAACCGAAATAATTAAGCATGCATACTACATAACTTTGACATACATAAGTAAAGTATTTAATCGCAACAATATATGGGCCAAAGTCAAACATTTCTAAAATTTACGAAGTAGACCTAAACCCTCCATTATTTCATAACTGTTTGTATCTGAAATAATGTTATTAATGAATTTGCATCCTATACACTTACAGAAGTTAGAATGTATAAATATTTGGCGATATTTTTACTACTTCTCACTTATTCACATTTCATTTGCACACGCGTGGTTTCGTCCTAGAGGATAGAGGTCCAAACCTCTGATACAAAATGACATACAGTTTTATTGGACGTCAACAATTGAAAGATGGTTTTTGACACTTTATCTATTTCGGATGGGAAAAACGTGTGCCTTGTCCTATGGAAAAACGGAATACGGAAGTTTGTAGTAGTAACCATTACCACATTTTTGATATATACCACACTGAAAGAAAAACGCTTCGTCGCATGGATGAAACATTTTCGTTAATGTTTTTACGTTGTTATAGTGTCGTATATCCGACAATTTGATTCTTTGAAAATTGTTCACTTCGTTAAAGCAACAACTTACTTTTCGATCCTGCAACAATTTTATTTAATTTGAACTTATGTAAAAAAATTTGTTAAAAATTAACGAAAACAGTAAAGCCATGATATTGAAACTACTGATATTTGGTTTATCTCTTACTTTTTATAGTTTCTTTTTATTATTTTTTTATTTTGGGGGTTTGCCAACATTTGCAGTTGACGAAACAATTTCGTCATTACAACGAAACAAATTTTTATGAAGATGAACTAAGCAGTCGAAAAAATGAGCGAGCGTAAATTTTTGCTGTAATCGTTTTTTATAAATTGAGCATGTAGTATAAGTCAAATAGATAAATAAACAGAATGCAAGGAGCAACATGACAGCAAAGAAACCCCGGCATATGTATCTGAAAATTTGTGTTGGGGGATGCGCAAGACGGTACAAATCTCAACAAAATGTTCGTGTTCTGTGTTTTAACCATCCCAGCGGACAAAAAACCGAGCCTTAGCGAGTGTTACGCTACATGCTCGCAAACGGGCTCAGAAGCGAGTATTCACCGGACCAAAACCGGGGGAGAAATTAAACTCGCCCAAATATTCGCAAACTGGTTAAAACCGGGTGCTAAACGGACGAAAAGAGAGAAACATTGTTGTCGTTGTATCGTGCGCCAAACAGAGGCACACACGTGCAGGCACACGACACAACAACAAAGTTTTGGCAATTGCATTTTGTTTTATTTTTCGTGTTGTTCTCGCAAAAGATATTGCAAAAGTCTCGCAAACGAATCTCTTGCAAGACATCGTAAACGAAACTTTTACTGCCACAAACTGAGCGACTGATGATTCATTTTCCGATCGTTTTCGGATCTGTTTTCGAGAGTTTTACCCGCAAAAGTTTCGCGTAACTCTCGTATGCGATATCGTATACGAAGTTTTGGTCTGCTGGGATAATTCGGTAGCGCTTTTTTTCGATGTATTGGTATTTGGATTTGAAATCAATGAAAACGAAGAAGTCAAAGTCACAAAGTGTTTCAAGTAAGACAAACATAAAAAATAACAACTTATCGTACAATGAAATTAATTCGATCGAAATTTTAAGAAATTTTGTTAAAATAAATAAGAGAGAAGTTGAAGAGAATGCTTACAGGGCGATCACTGGCTTAATTACGGGGAGATACGGCGATAAAACTGAATGACAAAACCCTCAACACAACAACAATTGGATGATTTAAGAAAACAGTGATGAGGTTCTATGTTAAAGGAGTAGCGCATAGGCGAGTAGAGCTTATGATCAGGGTAGGTACAGGCATCGATATGTAAATATCTTAATTAGAAATCTGAATAATAAATTCCTCATATTTGTTTTTAATTGCAGGACCTGAATTAGACGCCCACAATAACACTCAACACCTCGACTACCACACTACCACAGTCTTCTCCAGACGAGAGTTTGAACATGGAATGGATTTAATATATTTATATAATTGAGACCATTGTCGAAACAAAAATTATTTTTTTTTGTCAAAACACCTGCAATGTAATACTAACAGTGTATTAATGTACAATTGTCAATAAATAATTTCAAACAAACTTCCAAAACATTCATTCCAGCAATGAAACTAAATCATTGTAGTAATGAAACAAATTCATTGCTACAATGAAACAAATTCATTGCAGCAATGAAACCAATTTATTGCAGCAATGAAATAAATTCATCGCAAGAACGATACTTATTCGTTGCAACAATGAAACAAATGCATTGCAGCAATGAAACCAATTCGTTGCAACAATGAAGCAAATTCATTGCAGCAACAATCATATTTCCACCACAGTAACGAACAATTTGCAGTTGATAAACACATTTTCATAGCGGGAATGAAACTGTACGTTAGCTCACTTTCGATAACAAAAGTTGTTGGGGTGATGAACATTTTCATCCCTGTGACGATGTTTGCCGTTCAGTGCATGTTGGTGTCACTTGAAAGCTTTGAAAATAAGTTATAAATTTCTTTCGATTCATGAATTTGCCTGGAAACGCAATTTCTCCAGTGTAAAATTCGCGATGGCGGCCACGATGGTCGAGTATATAGCCCGGTATTCAGTTTTTATGAAATTTTCGATGCCATAAGCATTACGTGTATAAACAATAAGGAAAATATCATGAACCGAAAATTTCATTCACTTTTCATTTGCTTGGTACTCAGCTCTTTGCGAAAATTTCATAGGCAAAATCAAGTACAAGGTTGTTGCGCCAAACTTATTTCGTACGAAAACAATTGTTTGGGACTGGAATTTTGACATTTCGAAAATTTTAAAAACCAAAAGTAACACCACATGCGTTACAAATAAAATGGAATGCGCAGAGGAATTATAAATGAAATATTTGCAAGGTAAATCAAAAGTAGATGGTAACTCCCAGCAACAAATTTTTCGATGACAAAATTTCTTACGGAAATTTCGCAAGAACTGAATACGGGGCTCATCGCGCGAATCTAGTGTTTTAGACATTACATCAAATAAAAGTAATAAAATATAAGTACACACAAAATACACAAATGTGGAGAAACTATTTGACACTTGACGGAGATAAATATCAATTATAAAAAAAAATGGTTACCCGTTACATCCCATGAAGGGATTAGGGTGCGCTTCTCAAAACCAGTGAGCTGTTCGCGTTCTAGTTTTCCACTCACTGATTGGGACCTACAGCTTTACACCGGTTCCGAAAGAAATGTAAGGAGGTGCCCAGAATCTCATGCACAAGAGGCGCGCACTCTAACCATTACACCCCCGACGACCATTTGAGGAAGTCCGTAAATAGCTAATTTGAAGACCTTGGAGTCTTTACTTTCATGCGAATAAAACTTAGAACAATAATCTATAAGCTTCTTTTTTGCAAGATCTAGATAGACTAGTGAGGGTGATATAATTTGTATACGAATAGACATTCGTTTAAATTGGTACATTGATCCACATAGTTTGTTTGGAAACTGTGCACTGCTTCATACTCTGTATTTAACAACTTAACAAATTTGTATTCCATCACGTGCTCTTCACCATCTCCACCTTGTCATTGTCATTCATGTTCTGTAAGACGTTAAATCTGTTTTCGTTTGGTTTGTACTTTCCTTTAGGAACTCTGCCCCACAAGTTCTTTCTGTTCAAAGAAGTTATAAATTCTTCAGCTAGTTGTTGTTGTATGCAAGAAAAAACCATTCAAGTATTTGGCTGTTTAGAAAAGTTGTTGTTTCTTTTATTTAAACTTGCAATATTTGGCATACTAGTTTCCGTGGAACATGTAAGGAACCTAACGGGTTTTTCAATAAGAGCGCTACAAAAGTTTTTTTAAATAAAACAAAACCGGTTTTAGATACCAATTAAATTATTTATTCCTGTGAAAGTACGTTCGATGCCATTATGAATGGAACTCGATTTCTTTTGCATGGCCACCACGGGCACGCTTGCAGAAGTCCAGACGCTGAACCCAATTTTCGACGGGTTTCAAGCATAAATCGGCCGATACCGCTGCAATTTCACGTTCGTTATCCGCACTAAGTTCATAAATCGTCACTGGCTTGTTGGCATAGACCATAGACTTGACGTAGCACCACAGGAAATAATATAACGGCGTCAAATCGCACGACCGAGGCGGCCAATCGACTGGGCCATTTCTTGAGATAACACGTTCACCAAACTTGGTTTCCAATAAATTGATTGTGGCATTCGCTGTGTGGCTTGTGGGGCCGTCCTGTTGGAACCACATGTCCTCCAAGTCCATATTATCCAATTGGGGCCTAAAATATTCGGTTATCATTGAACGGTAGCGATTCGCATTCACAGTAATGTGCCGGTCTTGATCATCACGGAAGAAGTACGGCCCAATGACGCAGCCGACCCATAAACCGCACCAAACCATAATTTTTTCGGGATGCAATGATGACTCACGGATTACGTGTGGATTGCTGTCTGACCAATAACGCATATTTTGCTTATTGACGAAGCCATTCAGCCAGAAATGAGCCTCATCGCTGAAGACCATAAATTGGACGTAGCGCTCTTTAAGTTGATTCCACATTTCGGTAGTAAATTTTAATAATTTCGACTCTTTGTTGGCTCGTATATCTTTCCATGATGAAATGGCAAACCTTACTGAAGAGAAATGTCAAAAGAGCGGGAAAAAATATGGCGTCGTTTGCCGTCCCTATTGATTTACTTTTGTAGCGTCTCTGTTGAAAACCCCTTTACTACCTTAATCGCTCTGCAGTGCCAGGTGACGTTTCTCTATACAAGCCCCTATACAAGGACAAGTATCTAATAAAAGTGTCGACCTTCTATCAAATTTTATTTTCTTTTCAAACCACTATATTTTGAAAAACCCGCTTCACACACAATCAGTTATTGCTAGTCCTTTCAAAGTTGCTCTTTCTGTTTGCTTTTTAGTGCATCCTTTATTTTGAACAAACACATACAAATAAATGTGTGTATTTGTGGTGGCGGAAATTGTAATGGGATACTCATAGCAGCATCCTGTGCGCTTTTCATGATGGCTATTTCTTCCTCAACAATTCTTGGAGTTCGGCGGCCTAGGGTATAGTTGGTGTTTAGGGCAAGAAGAAAGTATTGGTCGTGTACATTTCATTGGCATCAGATGGCAAACAAGGTCGGCCGATTATAGTTATATAAAGGCTCGCTCAGTCAGAATTCAATTTTTTATTTTAGAACAAAAACACGTATGTTTGGAGATAATTGTGATTTTGTTTTATCGAATTGTAAAGAAGACATGTTCCGATTAAGTATGGAATAAAATATCCGTCAAATGGCCCCCACGGCTCTAATGACAGGCCATTACTCTTTTCGTGAAATTTTCCGTGTCTTTTTCACAGAGATGTGGCTGTATCTCGCCGATGACGGGTTGGATCTCGGATTTGAGCTCAGGAATTGTTTCTGGTATATTCGCATAAATCCGAGATTTCACAAAACCCCAAAGAAAGAAATCGCTTGGCGTTAAATCGCTTGATCTTGGTGGCCAGTTGACATCAGACTTTCTGAAGATAATCTGCTGTGGAAATCGTTGCTGCAATAAATCGATTGTGGCAGGTGGTGCCGCCTAGCTGAAACCACATATCGTCCAGATCCATGCCGTCTAGTTTAGGCCAAAAGAACTCCGTTATCATGTTCCTGTAATGAATGCCGTTCACAGTCACTACAATTTCGGCCGCATCTTTAAAAAAGTAATGCCCAATCACGCGACCTGACTAAAATCCGCACCAGACAGTTGCTTGTTGTGGCTGCATTTGTTTGTCATGGATTGCATGAGGATGTTCTGAGCCCCACATTCGACAATTTTGTGTATTCATGAAGCCATTCAGATGGAAATGCGTTTCATCGGAGCGCGTTTTTTTGAAGAATTCACATTGACTTCACATTACTCCATGACTAGGGTAACCATTCACTTAATCATTATTCGGTTAATCGATTAAACGTGTCATATAATTAACCGAACAATTAAAATAACTTATTTTTCGATTAACGATTAACTGGAACAAATCAGTGAGTTTAAGCGATTAACAAATATAAGTACATGTTTATGTCAAGCAGTCCGTCTGTGAAACACTCGTACAATGTGGCACCTCATATGACAACAATTTGCGAACAATTTCATAACTTTACACACATTTCGAACCGATTTGATAGTTTGTTGAGAGACAGCGTCGCACAGTAGTTTTCCTAATATATCTATTAAAAAAAAATAGTCTCAAAATTGGTTCATCACTGTATGGGGGGTACCAAACCGACTGGTCCGGTTCTGCTCAAACTATGAACAATAGGACAATACATAGTCAGAAAATTGCGTTTTGCAAAATTTGGTCAAATTTAATCAATCCAATAGGGTGTTATAGTGTGATATATTTTCAGAGCCCACCCTACCCACTGGATGGGTGGAACCCGAAGGCGGGGCTCCTTTGCGTCCAAACTTTGAGCTTTTCTTAATTTGTATTTTGTTACCAAAAGTCACAAATTTTCATGTTGCTGCAACTACGATTTGTGAATAGTACCTACATACAGGGTGATTCAGGAAGTTCCGGACAAATTTCTCCAGCGTATTCCTTGGCTCATTTCATGAAGAAAAGTCCACTAGGACCATGTCCGAAAATGCAAGGGTGCGAAATGGCAGCGGGTTCAAAATTTTCGGATTTTGGGTCGGAGGGTAGTAGGGTAAAGTTGCTAACTTCTGAACCAGTGGTCGGATTTCAGTAAAATGGTCATAACTTTGGAACGGTATGAGCCCTGGGCTTCGTTTATGTCATTTTGGAAAGGTAAGAGGTATGGCTATCTTTCAACACAAACATAAGTTACCTGCCATATGGCTGAGCAAATTGAGGTTATTTGAATTTTTTTCCCCATTTTTTTCCGAAAGCTCTGTATCTTGGCGATTTGACTTTTTCCTACATTCTTTTATTGATTCTGAAAGGCCTCTTAAAGGCCTTTCCAATAAGCCTAAAAACATTATTTATATTATTTTATGAATGAAACATTTTCGTTAATTTTTTTTCGTTGCTACAATGAAAAGTTTCTAATATCCGACCATTTGGTAGTCGCTGCAACGAAAACTTTCATACATGATTTCTTTGACAATTTTTCATTTCGTTGCTGCAAGAACTTACTTTTCATTCCTGCAACAATTTTAATTTGAATCCTGTAGAAAAATGGGTTAAAAAAAAAAACAAGTAAGTGAATGAGTTTTAAACTATTGATATTTGGTTTATCTCTTATTTTTTGTAGTTTATTTTTATTATTTATTTTGGAGGTTTGCCAACATTTATGGTTTACGAAACTAATTTTTTTGAAGATAAAGAGAGAAAAGCAGTCAAAAAATTGAGTGAGCGTAGAAAAGAGTGCAGCGTACACATTTTAAATCAGTTCCTTTGCAACAACCGAAAGTGGTAGACATATTTCTCCGCCGGAGTAATGCAAATAACATTGTTAAAACAGACTAATTAGTTATACTTAGTAATAATCTTTTACTGTGATAAATAAATTGTGTGAAACAAATTCATTGCATCAACGAAACAAATTCGTTGCAATAATGAAGCAAATTCATTACAGCAACAACCATACTTTCACCACAATAACGAACAATTTGCAGTTGATGAACACATTTTCGTAGCGGGAATGAAACTGTACGTTAGCTCACTTTCGATGACAAAAGTTGTTGGGTTGATGAAAATTTTCATCCCTGTGACGATGCTTTTCCGTTCAGTGTATGATGACGTTTCATATAAATACTAATTAATTCTATAATATTAATTCTTAAAATTATTTAAAAACAATATGAGTGCCAGTATGAGATAAAGAATAAATGAGAAAAAATAAAAGGCTGAAATGCAGAATCCCGCGCCATTTAAAAAAACCGAAAATCAAGCAAAATAAGGGAATTTCAAAAACCAAAATTTTTTTGTCAGCCGGACCTATGGGGACCCACAAGGTCCAAAAAAATTCCGAAATCCAAAATTTGCAACAGAGACATTCCTCTCCCTAGCCCCGTCCCAGAAAACCTAATAATCGTCGAAAATTGGTTTTTGAAATCCCCTTATTTTGCTCGATTTTCGTTATTTTTTTAAATGGCGCGGGGGTGCATTTTTTCCAAATAATATACATGATTGTGTGGCAAAAGTTAAAATTGCATTTAAACTGTCTTATATCATCAATGAAACATATTCATACTATCAATGAAGCCGGTTCATACCATCAATGAAACCTGATCATACTATCAATAAAACCTATTCATACCAACAATGAAACTTGTTCATACCATCAATGAAACGTGTTATACAATCAATGAAATATGTTCAAACAATCAATGAAATATATTCAGACCTTCAATGAAACATGTTCATACCATCAATGAAACATGTTCATTACATTAATGAAACATGCTCATAGCATCAATGAAACATGTTCATAGCATCATCATTACATCAACGACTATAATTCATTACATCAATGAAACGGTTTATAATATCAGTGTACTATTTTTCTTTAATACAATGATGATGTTTCATACCGGTTAGAAAGGTTACATTAATTTCAGGTCTATGACACTTTTTTCGTTTAATGTAACATTGTTCCTAGCATTAATGAAGACCGACATTGGCTCAAAAACAATGACACTTTTCATTGATGCAATGCAAGAATTCATTAATGGTATGAAGGTTTTTCTTTCAGTGTAGTCTCTTGCGAATTGAAGCCGCTTTTCCTTACGAGGATCATTAAGTGTCCGTTTTTTTTTTGTAATTTCAGGTATTTAAGATATTCACAGCTCTTAATTACTCTGCGTACTGATGACTTGCTCGCTTCCACTCCAGCTTGAGCTCTTATTTATTTTTGACAAGGATATGGCAGAATTAGAAGCAATTATGATGATTTTTCTTTTCTCATACGTAGATAAAGACAATGAAACCCTTTCTTTAAATTTTTTTCCATACCCCTCGGGGTCCTTGATGTAATTGTCGACAACTGTTGGGCTGCGTCCAATTTTTTTAGCTATTGCGCGGTTAGAATATCCTTCAGAACGGTAAACATCGATTTTAGTTTTTTCCGATAGATTTAAAAATTTTTGTTTTGCTCCTTTTTCTCGTAAAATTATTAAGATGTAATAAACAAACGCTCCCTACAAAAAATCATCGCTTACTTTAAAAATAATAAAAAAAATAATAAAGTGCCTTATTCAAGTGAACAAAACAAAAATAGCGCCTTTTTGGACCCCTTTTTTATAAATTGCTCAAAAAAAATTCTTTAGTTAAGAAACCACTATTGTCATGATTTTTTTTTAAATCTTAAGATGTCTAGCTTCCATTTCCATTTTAAAACTCTGCAATCGGTTACAAAATTCAAAAGATACAGGCTGGTGAATATGGAATTTTTAGAGCCTTTAAATAAGTGAACCGGAGTGTATATGGAAAAAAGTCTGAAGAAATTGTAAATTTTAATAAAAAAATATATATTACAACACCTTATCGATAGAATTTAAATTTTCGTACTTAGGGGACCATTGTGCACCAAATCTGTATAGTGGTTATTCGTTTCATCAACATTTTTTGATTCTGTTGCCCTGTGTAATATTTGGGGCAGTGCCACTCTGCTATTGAATATGGGCGCACTTGCCCTACCCATTCGTGTAACTGAAATGATTCTATAAGCCCTTTTAATGGAACTGCGACCCAATATATGAACTTGACTGAGGGTATGTTTAAGCCGGTTTACCCGACTGACATTTCTGTTCTGGTTAAATCTGACATCAATCCGAGCGAATCCAAAACAAATTTTAAAAAATAATAATATACGTGTTTTTTAGTTTCTCTTATATCTTTACTTTTTGATTTATTAGCACATACGTTTCATTAAACTTCGCATATACAGTATTTACCGGTTATATGCACGCCGGTTATAAGCATTTATCGTTTATATGCAGCCGAACTTAAACAATTGTTCTTTTGTATATAAAATACACGCAATATTTTTTAATATAAGCATTTCGCTTATATGCATTTCTCGCATTTATGCACCAAAATTATATAGGATTTTGAGAAATTGCATGTAAAAAATTCTCATATATGCACTGTTTAAATTTTTCATCATCAATAAAGCAAAGGTACAAAAATTGTTTCACCGCAATTAAACAGCAAACTGTTTCACCCCTATTGACTCATTTGTACCATTGCATATCAGATGTTCCATCTCTGTTTGAAATCAGCTGTCAGCTGTCTCTGTTTGAAATCAGATGTCGTAAGTTGGAATTGTGAATTTATGCTGTGACTTCAATTTGTGAAAAACGAAACAAATACATATAAACATCCGAAAAAAATTTGTGCTAACAAAAGAGTAAGCTTATCAATTGAGCAAAAAGTGTCAATTCTTAATGAAATTAAACATTGCACAAAACAGGAAATTTACAAAAAGTATGGTTGCTCTACGGACACCATAAACCGAAGTGAAGACGACTCTGATGATGACGTGGACGACAGTGACGAATATATACCCGTTCCGTCCATAGACTAGATAAACTTATTCTCTCATCTGACGTTTCATTTCACACTCTTCGTGATGCGGTCGGTGTGATAGAGAGATGTTTGACGAAAAGTGATATACACCAGGTGGAATTACAATAACTTCTTGCTTTAATTTTTCATGCCATTTTGGTGAAAAACTGTGAAATTTAACCCTGCTGTTAGATTAGGACCATTTGGTCCAAATTTTTTCTGTTTTCCCTTGTAACTTTGGAACGGTGATATATACTGACTAAATTTTTCTGCTAATGGGGTCTTTTAATAAAACAATGTTATGTGCGAAAATTAAATTTTCTAACTTTATTCAGGACTGAGAAAAATACAAAATGACGAATCTTAGATTAGAGGACCATTTGGTCAATAGTACATTTTTTCATTACCAAGCGAATGTAAATTCATGTCAAATATTTAGAAGATGTTTTTGATATGTCAAATACTTGCTTTAGAAATTATTGAACCAAAATAGTTACAAAGGATAAGATAAAATTATTATTTTGGATGAAAATTCCAGTATGGACCAAATGGTCCCTCAATCTAAGATTCGTAAGTTTTTTCATTACCAAGCGAATGTAAATTCATGTCAAATATTTAGAAGATGTTTTTGATATGTTAGCGGATGTTTTTGATATGTCAAATACTTGCTTTAGAAATTTTTGAACCAAAATAGTTACAAAGAATAAGATAAAATTATTATTTTGGATGAAAATTGCAGTATGGACCAAATGGTCCCTCAATCTAAGATTCGTAAGTTTTTTCTAATCTAACAGCAGGGTTAAATGTGTTTTAAACTTTTTTATTGACTGTTATTGTTAGCATACATTTGTGTTGTATTTAACACATTAATTTTAACACACAAAACGAAATGCCATTGTTGTTATTTTGTTCGTTGTTTTGAACCATTGCATCTATCTGGTATTAGTAAAGCAATTCTTTTCAACATCAAACGTATACATCACACGAGGACAAATGTCAGAAATTTGGTGAGTGAAAGATTTTCTCTACCCATATTTACTCTATGGTTCCGTCTGTAAGTAGCTCTTTGAATTCTCTTAGCAATCTACGGGGTTTTCTTCTTTCAAAAAAACGGATGTGCCGAGGAATTGGAACAAATCGAAGAATTTGTTTTTTTTAAAAAGCTGCAGTAATGTACAGACAAAAATAACGAATTTTTTCGAAAAATTTATTATTATTTTCAGCTAAGAGCATTTACAAGCAATCATATGAACTACATTCAAATCTTACACTTTTAACTTTAAATTATTTATGTTTTTAAATTATTAATTAAAAACCGACTGTATTTAAGGTGAAATATAATTTTAAAGTCAAAGCACTGTACCTCGTTTCTGTAGTTCACGAATCGAAAAAGTTTTCATATGAAACATGTCAATTGAAACAAAAACGCTAGGAATCGGTACAAAAAATCGCTTCTCACATGTGACTGTTTCTACAACGTTTGTTTTGCGAAAACTTTGTGTGACGTACTGCTTTTTTCATTCTTATTGGAAAAATGCGAGAAAATCTGTTTCTAAAAAGTAGTGAGTCGAAAAAATTAAAATGTGAAACGTCAAAAATACTCACAAATTAAAACGGTGCGAGACTTTTATATTGTTTCTACAAAAAGGTTTTTTAAGAAATTAAAACATATTTTTTAAGTGGAGAAGATAAGAACTATATCTTTTCTGTTATGTATTTCAATTAATTTTTCCAAAATATTACAGAACAATCAAGAAAGCAAAAATAAAATGCAGTTGAATACACGTCTATACTTCTTTTTGTTGTTCTTTTTCGCACTAGTTTATTTTGTTTGTTTATATTTTTTTCTTACTTGACACCTTTCTTGGAATATTCCAATCAAAACTTCATCAGTGTTGCCTCTTTTCGCATTGATATTCAGAAACACTTTTTACTCACAAATCGAGAAACGATGGAATTATTTGTTTCATGCTTAATGTGAAAACTTTTTCGATTCGACAACTACAGAAACGAGGTACTGATCTCAACAAAATTATAATATGTATACATATGTACAAATTCACACGTATTTATTTCAATGAAATTGAATTTACAAAACCTACACTGTGAACTCATATTTTAAGTTATTTTTGTTTCAAATAGTTACATGCATACTACATATGTAAATATTGATCTCAATAAAAATGTTTAAAAACACAAAACAAACTAGCAATGAGCATGCATATTCTGTTTTTACAATTACATTTTACATTTCTGAACTGGTGTTGCAAGTACTACTAAATACATGCATAACATATTTTTTATATAAGCACCACCGATGCAACTAAACGAGTTTTTCTACATGCACTGCAAATTCATATAACCGAGTTTTGGTAAATGCATTTCCCGCTTATAAGCACTAAATGGCGAGCAAATTACGAAGTGCATATAAGTGGTAAGTACTAAAGCATAGAACGAGTCAGCTTGATTTCTTAACAAGCAAAACATTTCAAAATACGTACAGTACTTGTAAACATTTTTTACTACACATCTTCCCTAAAACATAACAACAGCCAAAGCAACCCAAAATTGACGAATGCTTACTCGTTTTTGAGGGAATGTTACGAAGTTGTTGATTCACAGCAAACCATCAACTTACAAGTGTATCAAACTAACATCTATGTGATAGTGCTCATGTTGTTTATGCATTGTCTATCCTCGCGCTACAAGCTATAATAACATGAACACTGTTCTATTGCACTTGCTGCCTTCTGTGTCAGTGTGGCAATGAAACATTGAAGGAACTCGGATAGCAAAACATCGCTCTCTGTGTAGTAATTGATGTGCCTGTGAATGAATTAATTTTTATACTTTTTTTAAATGTTTATATGCTATTTCATAGTACTTTCTTTCCTTTTATAATATTTTAAGTTTATTTTATGGATAAATGAATTGAAAATGTGATATACTTATATATTTATTTTTGTATTTAATACCAGATCTACGTGAATTGTTTTGATTAGTTTTTTATTGGTACTATTTTTCTTTTGAAGTATTCTAAGTTTTTTTTATGTTTTAAGTTTAAAGATGTTGGTAGTTAACCACATTAAATAATAAATTAATATTTATGCATATTATTTCTACATTAAAGAAATCTTTTTTTCCATTATGTTTACTACATCAAAATAGCTTTACTTGCTTAATAACTTTGCAAAGAATATACATATGTTTGTATATAACAGTAGAAATATTGTATAATGCTTCATGTAAAACAACACAACAGTTGCTATTGTTTTCCACAATATTCTACTACTTGTGTTTTGTTACTGTACTTTTTTGACGAAAGCAACTCAAAGACGATCAAGAAGTAGACAAAAACGATGTACAAGTAGACAATCAAAATTTCTCTTCACTCAAATGCCAACAAACAAAACGAGTGAAACCCTAGTACTTCTCTACTCTCTCTCTTACTCTCTTCATTAAATATTTCAATACACGAGCAGCTTTTTGATAGTGATATTGTATATAACTATACAAATTCCAACCATGCTGAAGTAAAATTACATAAACTATGGAAAAAGTATGAAATAAGCAAGATATGATGCGAGAGAGAAATGCGTTTGAGTGAACTCCTAGCACTTTTTGGTTCTCTTGTACCAGGGTTGCCAAGTTTCGCACATCTTCTGGTCGTCTAATTGTAAATCGTCTTTGAAGTAGACAACCAGGAGATGTGCGCAATTTGGCAACCCTGGTAAAAGAGAACCAAAAAGGGCCAGATATTCACTCAAACGATTTCCTCTCTCGTGTCATATCTTGATTATTTCATACTTTTTGCAGAGTTTATGTAATTTCATTTCAACACGGTTGGAATTTGTACAGTTATATACAATAACACTATCAAAAAGCCGCTTTGAGCAACTGTCGCACAGATGCACATATGTTATCTACAAGCGCTACAAGCTATCATAACATTGATAATATTCTACTGCACTCGCTGCCAACTGACAGTGTGGCGCTGAAACGATGAAGGAAAGAAAGAGCGGAATGCCACACAAGCATGCTCTCGAATGATTCAATTAACACTTCTCTCAACGCAGCAAGTTCTATGTTGTATGCAGCGATGCCAACCCGAGGGATAAATCCAAGGGGTACCGATGAGACAGCTGATCCAGTTAGTACTTGGAGAACAAATAGAGAATATGCTATCAAAGAAGACTCGTTGATAGGGACTGGGTTACGGGGTGTAATTTTCAAACTTCTGCCGCCGAGTGTCAAGCCAGAAGTACAAAACACATCAACTGGGGGTAAATTTTGCCAACTTAATCGATTAAAAAAAAGGATATTCAGTGAAAAAAATCAAAATGTAATGAAGTGTTAGAGTAAAGTTATTAGTGTAGATCCCAATTAACACGAAAATTGTTAAAATTAATGATTGCTCTCATTCTCTATATGTTTTCCTCGTAGGTCTCGGAGCTCGTTAGTACAAAAATCAACTAGTGCACACTCTTAAAGTATTACTCGGTGGATAAATCCCATTTCTTGGGATTTTCAAACATAAAAGTAATAAAGGGAGGGATACAAAAATTTGTGGGAAATTTGGCGACACGTTTGAGTTACGAACTTTTTGATGTTTTCCCAAAATTTTGTGTATAAATGAGTTTGTAAAGACATTTTTCTAAAAATTACACAGACAAACCCGTTGAAATACAATTTTGGTAAAAATTCACTTCGGAAACCCTTTCGACGTACGACGCTATGTCTTTGAGTACGCACGTACGCAGGCACTCTAATTTGGTAAGGTCAAACAAAGATTATTATAGTTTTGCATTTGATACGCAAATATGCAACGATGTTCATTGCAGAATAGAAAAATTGCGAATGTAAATATTATTATAAAAGTTAAAACTATGTCATAAAAAGATTTTTTTTAGATTCCACAAATTCAAGCGATGAAGCTTCATCTGGCAGTGGTATATTACACCCAAAGGCTTTATTAAAAAACACGAATTGTTTTAATTTAGAGGTCGATAAACCATGTATTGAACTACACAAAGTCAATATGTATATACATAAATAAACCTCTCTATATTTTTTTTTAAATACTTTGTACCTTATAAAACTTTAATTTATTTTTTTTACCGTATGTATACATGCAATATTAATATAAAATACATACTAAAAAAAAATATGGGATTTTATTTCAATTAATGGGATTTTTTTGGTATGTTTGTGGGATTTTACCACGCTTTGGGTTGGCATCACTGGTTGTATGTTCAAATCGTTCCTCAGCAGTAACTGCTTAAACATTAGTTGTGAATGTTAGGCAGCACTTGAAATGGGAACGTGTCATTTGAAACTGATTCAACTCAGGTTGTTTCAGATGTTCAGTAAATACTTGAACCCAATTTTCACAGAACTTTTTTCATATAATACAAGAGGAATGGCAACTACGAGTAGTACGGTATATAACAACTTTTCACTGTTTTTGTTTACAGCTGCATTGATTATTTGAGTACACTATGTACAATGAATATTGATAAATCCCACGTAGAATAATAAATACATTTCGCATACTAACTACAGAAGTGTCCTCCATTCATGTGAAAAAATCCAATAACAATTTGTCTATTATTGATTATTTTTAAACATATTTTTAATGAACAAATCCAGTTTTTGCCGCTACTGAAAATTAACACATGTTGAGTATAAACTAGCGTTCACAATGGCAGCAACGTATTTGTAATTCAAGCCATCTCGTTCCCACTCACAGTATTGCATATAATGCCCTCTCAAGTTTTTCGTGAAATTGGAATTCAAATTTGTCATAGAAGTAGGTTCTACTTCTACTTCAAATTGGAATTTGTTCGAATCAGTTTATTCTGCTGACCGCTAGGGGCGCTCTACTTCGAATTTTGTTTTAAAACTTGAAAATATGAATGAAAATGTAAACATTTTGTATCAAAAGCAACATTTTAATAAATAATATCTGTAGAATCTGCCAATAACAATAATTTTACATATAATTATAATTTTTTATTACCAAGAATACAACACTGTCGCTGGCTTTCGAACAAATCAGCTGATGCAAATGTGAAATGTGTAGTTGTTTGTAGTAAGTGTAGTTCGCGCCAATTTTATTAATAAACAAACGAAAAAAGTTTAAAAAAATCGGACATTTTCAGGTTTATCGAAACCGTCCAAGGCCATGACATATTATGGAACATAAGTTTCTAAACATTTCTATAGAAAAATTTGAAAATATTTCTAATGAAAAATTTGAAAATATTTCTATAGAAAAATTTGAAAACTTTTTATAGAAAAATTTTAAAAGTTTTCTATAGAAAAATTTGAGAATATTTCTATAGAAAAATTTGAGAAGATTTCTATAGAAAAATTTGAAAACATTTTGATAGAACAATTTTAAAACTTTTCTATAGAAAAATTTTAAAACATTTCTATAAATTTTAAAACTTTTCTATAGTAAAATTTGAAAAGTTTTCTAAAGAAAAACACTTAATACTTTTTGCTCCGGGTAGTGGTACAAATCTGAGGTCCGTGTCTCACATTTAATTTTTCTATTTTTTACTGTTTGCTTTTTCGTTTGTATTGCAATTCTCCATGGTTTTCAATCCCCAAATATGTATACTGCTGTATAATGTAAACAATGTTGCCAGTCAGCTGTTTTTTCGAACTTATTCGAACAAATTTGTTGCTTGTATTGTGAACGCCTGTTGAATTTGTTGATATCATTGTGAACGAGCCTTAAGCTTTGAATTTATGGTGCTTATGTGATGGGCTTTACATCTGTTTCCATTGTGAATGAGTATACAATTTTCAAAGGTTTGTAACTTAACTGCAGACAAAAAGCTTTTGGTGCTTTTGTGCGTTGTGGCAGAAAGTGCTTTCTAAGATTCAAACCAGAAATTTTTTTTTTTACTCAGCGCCATATCCATAGAATAAAATACCAAGAGTGGGCAGCAGCTGTTTTTCTCGTACGGCAACCTTTGAAAGTTATTGTAATAGTTAAAGTTGTGATAGAGTTGGTATTTGGAAAGCAAACATGCATTCATCATAGTTTAAAAGACATTGACATTAATCAAACGTAACTTAAAAAGCTAACAAAGCAAACGTCTATAAATCATAGATACATAGAGGGAATAGTTGAAGAGTGGTCAAAAAATTTGAAGAAATTGGGTGGTTTATGGACAGTAAGACTCCTGTGCGTCAACGTACCGGCAGGTCTCTTGAAAATATTGCTGCTGTAATCGAGAGCGTCGCCGAAAACCCGAAATAATCAATTCGGCATCGTTATCAAAAACTTAAAATTTCACGAAGCACTACACAGCGAATTTTGATAAAAGACCTTCACCTGCATGCGAACGAAATACAGCGTACTCAGGAGCTCAAACCAGCAGACCATGGAATGCGCCGGCAATTCGGTCCATGGTTAATGGAGCAAAGTGAAGTCAATGCGAATTTTTCAAAAAAAAAGGCATCCTCTCCGATGAAGCACATTTCCATCTGAATGGTTTCGTGAATACACAAAATTGTCAAATTTGGGGGCTCAGAAAATCCTCATGCAATCCATGAGAAACAAATGCACCTACAACGAGCAACTATCTGGTGCGGATTTTGATCAGACGACGTGATTGGACCTTACTTTTTGGAAGATGATGCTGAAATTGCAGTGAATGTGAACATGATAACTAGTTCTTGTGCCCTCAACGAAACGGTATGGATCTGAACGATATGTCGATTCAGCAAGACATCAATCGATTTATTGCAGCAATGGTTTCCAGAGGAAATTATCTCAAGAAATTCTGATGTCAACAGGCCACCAAGATCTTACGAATTAACGCCGTGCAATTTCTTTCTTTGGTGTTTTGTGAAATCTCGGGTTTTAGCGAATAAACCAGGAACAATTCCTGAGCTCAAATCCGAGATCCAACGCGTCATCGGTGAGATATAGCCTCGTCTGTGTTTAAAGTCATAGAAACGTTCATGAAAAGAGTAATCAGCGCTGTGGGGCCATTTGACGTACATATTATTCCATACTTAATTGGAACATGTCTTCTTTACAATCCAATAAAAATATCACAACAATCTCAAACAATGCGTGTTTTTGTTTGAAAATTAATAAGATTATTCTTACTGAGACACAAATGTTACTTACAATAAAATATAACAAAAAATGCAAAAATACATACTTATGTTTAAATTTCACAGTTCTCCACCAAAACGACATGACAAATTTAAGTCAACCGTTCTTGTAACTCCACAGTTGTTTTATCGACATCCCCTGGCCATAGCTTTAAATTGATAATGCACACATAATTCGAAAAACATAGTTCAACAATAGCTAGGAGGGTTTCAATGAAACAGCTGTTTGACTTGTTGCTTGGAGTACTAATAGACAATAGAGTGTAATGTAAAAATTATCGATAAGTGAATGGAAGTAAACCATGCTTGAAATACATTTAAATGATTTTATGGATTAGTGATAAAGTCTTTTAAATTATGTTTGATATTTTTTGCTATCTAAAAGTCGAACTCTATGAGAACTCTAACTATTCCAGTGACATTCAAAGCTTCCGGTACTAGAGAATCAGCTGTTGCACACAGTTGGCAGTAGCTCTTCACTCAATTAATAATTATTTCCAATATACCGTTACGATTAAAATATTATGCTTAATTTATAAATCAAAGTAATGTTAATGTCAAATGATACTCGAAAACCATTGATTTAGTGAAGTAGTGTTTTCCAAAAAAATCGCTACATTTTTACACCATTCAGTTTAGACATTGATTCATGAAAATTTGTGACAGGTTTGAGAGACTATTTTTGGACTGTAAATCGTCTCTCAAACCTCTCCTAACTTGTTATGTTTAAGGCCATAAGGGGTTTCAGCGTCTTGTGCGATTGCAATTGCGAACATTTTGCAATTACACAAGCTTTGTGAGCGCACTTGTGTAAGACATTTTTACACCGCCACTTGCACAGTGTGAAAGTATCAGCTGTGTGGAAACATCACCTGTTTAATAAGCAAACGCAAACAGAGCAAAATAAAGCTGTGGGGTTTGACCAGTGCAAAAAAGCAAAACTTCAGCAATTGCAAGCGTGTACATTTTGATGTTGGACTGCGGAAAAAACTCAGACATTTTGCAATTGCTCCGTTGCAAAGCCATTCGCACAAGATACTGAAATCTCTTATTGTTGTATTTCTTGGTGACATAAAGGAATTATACCAGGTGATAGCAGGAGGATTTTTATGTATTAATATGTTACAATTTCGTCAAAGTCTGTCAACGTTCTATTTCTTTCTGTCTTTATTTGTAGAATAACTTTTTAGTTAATTAACGAAATTTTTATATGTAATTTATTTACAATTTCTTAAAACTTTGTGAGTACATATTTCGAAAATAAAGAAAGAAAATAAAATCAGATGTTACTATAACACTACCTCTTATATCAGTCATGTTTGTATGTGTTGTCGTTTAGGTACATGTTGAGTGAAAAGTACATTTCCTTTCCATTCCCATTTCCATTTCATGTTCATGCAGTATCATACCATAGATAAAGGAAAGAACTACATACTTATAATGGGATTTCCAATAGGTACTTGACAACTTTGAATTTAATTTGTGCACGCACTATTTCACTGATCACCTAACTATTACTTTCCCTTTTTTCAGTAAACTCAACATTTTTATCATGGTAAAGTACACGAACGAACAACGTATGCAAATTATAAAAAGTACTACCGAAATACGGAGTCGGTGACCGCAACTTTAAGAGTGTTAACTCCAATTTTCGGTCGTTATTCTCGCCCTAGTACAAGCAATAAGAAGTTTAGTGCAAAAATTTGAGTCTACATATTCATTGTGTGATGGCTGCCATGCCAGTGAGACAACGGGTTGGTCCAAGTGATGAAAATATCGCTGTCGTTCAGGCGTACGTAGCAAACGATCCAAATCAGTCGATTCCGCGGCGTTCTCAAGAACTGGGCATCGCCAAGAACACTTTATGGCGAATTTTGCGTAAAGATCTTGGTTTACATCCATACAAGATCAAGCTGACTCAAGAATTGAAGCCATTGGACCATTTGACACAACGTACGTTCTCCGATTGGGCTCTGGAGAAGATGCGCCAAGATGATGAATTTCATCGCAAAATCATCTTCAGTGACGAAGCTCATTTTTGGCTCAATGGGTTCATCAATAAAAAAAATGTGCGTTATTGGTTTCATGAATCACCACTTTATCCAAAAAAATAAATGTTTGGTGCTGGTTGCATGCCGGTGGCGTCATTGAGCCATATTTATTCGTCGACAATAACGATCGTCGCGTTACTGTGAGGGTTTTTCAACAGAGACGCTACAACAGTAAATCGATAGGGACAGCAAACGACGCCATATTTTTTCCCGCTCTTTTGACATTTCTCTTCAGTAAGGTTTGCCATTTCATCATGGAAAGAGCCAACAACGAGTAGAAATTATTAAAATTTACTACCGAAATTTGGAGTCAGTGGCCTCAACTTTAAGAGCGCTACGGCGAATTTATGGTCGTCATAATCGTCCTACCAGATCAACAATTGAGCGTCTAGTGGAAAAATTTGAATCCACAGGCACAGTATAAAATGTTCGCGTGCCAATGAGACAAAGAAGTGCCCGTAGTGTCGAGAATTTTGCTGCCGCTGAGGCTTCAGTTCAAGAAAGCCCAAATGTGTATCTCACACGTCGTTCTCAAGCGTTGGGCATCTCTGTGACGTCGTTGTGGCGAATTTTGCGAAAAGATCTTGGCCTACATCCTTACAAGATCAAATTGACGCACGAACTGAAGCCGCTTGACCACCATAAGCGTCGTATGTTCGTGAATTGGGCTGAGCAAATCATCTTCAACGATGAGGCTTATTTCTGGCTGAATGCCTCCGTCAATAAGCAAAATATGCGTTATTGGTCAGACAGCAATCCACACGTAATCCATGAGTAATCATTGCATCCCGAAAAAATTACGGTTTGGTGCGGTTTATGGGACGGCGGCGTCATTGGGCCGTACTTCTTCCGTGATGATCAAGACCGGCACATTACTGTGAATGCGAATCGTTACCGTTCAATGATAACCGAATATTTTTGGCCCCAATTGGAGAATATGGACTTGGAGGACATGTGTTTCTAACAGGACGGCGCCACAAGCCACACAGCGAATGCCACAATCAATTTGTTTGGAAACCAAGTTTGGTGAACGTGTTATCTCACGAAATGGCCCAGTCGATTGGCCGCCTCGGTCATGCGATTTGACGCCGTTAGATTATTTCCTGTTGGGCTACGTCAAGTCTATGGTCTAAACCAACAAGCCAGCGACGATTGATGAACTTCGTACGAATATCGAACGTGAAATTGCAGCAGTATCGGCCGATTTATGCTTGAAAACCGTCGAAAATTGGGTTCAGCGTCTGAACTTCTGCAAGCGTGCCCGTGGTGGCCATGCAAAAGAAATCGAGTTCCATACAGAATGGCATCGATCGTACTTTCACAGGAATAAAGGTATCTAAAACCGGTTTTGTTTTATTTAAAAAAACTTTTGTAGCGCTCTTATTGAAAAACCCGATACAACTCTGCGATTGAAATCATTTGTGACATAATAATAACATTAAGGCTGTTTTTATTCCACAAAGCTATTGCCACTTACGACTTTCCAATTAAAAAGATCCACAGTTAATACGGCATCTACACTGACCAAGATTATCGCATTTTTGGGATTATCAACTTTTTTTTCTAGTGGAGTTTAACATTCATAATCCTGAAAAAGCGATAATCTTGGTAGGTGTAACTGCAGTTTAATACTACGGTATGTGGCAACATTTGCTGTAATGGGTGAAAAAATTGCGATACGGCAACATGTTTGTAGCCAGTGCCAACAAATACATGGTAGCAGCAGGTGTTGTTGTAGTTGTAAACAGCAACAACAGACATTTTATTTTCGCTCATTCGTCAGTTGTCAACTCTATATAAATATATACCAACAATACAAGAATACAAAAAAGAATACAAATAACATGCATAGGATTAATCACCTGTTTAAACCAATATACCTGATAGATAATTCTACCATCATCAATAGGAATAACATATACCGCGCGTTGTTGTGAACAATTTAACTCCAATTTTGTTGTCAATCGGAAATAAAAATCTATCCTTCAAATTTAGAGATATACTTCCATTAAATAAAATTATTTTAATGAACTTACCATGGGTAAGTCATTTTGGGAATTTCTGCTTTTGAGTGTTTCCTTGGTAGCATTTTCTGATAACAAAATTTATATAAGATAACTTTTGGTTGCCATTGCTTGAAATTGAATATATGGCAACATTGTCATTGCTCAAGTCGGAATTCAAGTGGGAATTTGACACTTAATATCGCTTAGCTGTCCCGTACAAATTAATGTATATTTAACTTTAGGGGAGATAATTAACTTTAAGAAATTTGAAATGGCAATGGAGATGAGATTTGAGACATTTGTTGTTTTTGGCGTACAAGGAAAATTATTTTGGTTTGGAAATTATTATTATATTATTATTATATAGGAAAAATGAATGGTCGAATTGTAATGAAATTTTCACAGCGTGGTACTGCCGCTCGGGCCTCTATAATATGCTATATAAGAACATACTCAGATAAACGGGCGTGGCGCCGCCGACACAAACCGAAATTTGAATCGGTTATATCTCACGAGGCATTAGGGGTATAAAGATGAGATTTGCTACATATATTACTGGTATGAGGAGGATTACGTCTTGCTGGAAAATGGACTGTGCCACGCCTCTTTTCAAAACAAAGTTAAAATTTTAACAATTTCTATCAGCCCAAACGGCTAAAGCCAGAGCCGTGCAATTTTTGCATGTATGTCCTTCTGTGACGTTTAGGGGCTATAAAGCGGCTAACTGGGACAACAAATTACTGTTGGCCTGAATCAAAAAGCTGAAGCTGAAACATTGAAATTTGGCAAGAATTTTCATTTTATGACATAAGCGGGCTATTATATGGTAGTTTTGGGAAATTCGCTCTTTTAGAGGGTAAACGGAGAAAAACATATTATCATAGTACCAATCGCTAAAACCAAACTGTTGAATCTGGAATTTGGTCATAGCCCCTGTCATAGCAGAATGTCTTTTGTATGTCGGGTTACTTGGAAATCCTCACTCTTATTAATAAAAGGATGCATATAATACCATTGATTTTAAAATTCATGTAGGTTCATATAGAAGAATAACACGAAAAAACAACAACCTATTATTAGGAAAAATTCACAGACCGGTTCGCTATTCCTGCACTTGCAAATTTGGCAAACGTCTTTCTGTTATGATGTACAATTGAGATAGAAAGAAAATTCCTGGCCAATTACAGTAGACTGGGATAATCGTTTTTGAATGTGTTTTCAATTTTTGACGGCAAATTAAAATTTTAGAAAAAATGGGGTTGAAGTAGGGATTTATAAGAAGACAAATTGAGCAAACTGCTTTAAAAGTAGCGGATAAAAGGAAAATATAAGAATTTTAGAAGTAGACTTAAAGATTAAAATTCTAACTTTTGTTAATCTTCATTAATGTGAATCTACTATTAAGCGTTTTTTACAGCAATGCCCATTTTAGTTAGTATGAGAACTAAAGTAAATTTCAACTCAATTTCGTCACTGAGAATGAGATATTATACTATACAGGGTGATTCAGGAAGTTCCGGACAAATTCCCCATCGTATTCCTTGGCTCATTTCATGAAGAAAAGTCCACTAGGACCATGTCCGAAAATGCAAGGGTGAGAAATAGCAGCGGGTGCTAAATTTTCGGATTGTCGGTCGGAGGGTAAAGTTGCTAACTTCTGAGCCAGTGGTCGGTTTTTTTTGGTCTTGTTGGAAAGATCTTTAAGAGGCCTTTCAGAATCAAAATCAAATCAAATCAAATCAAATAAAAAAAGTCAAATCGCCGAGATACAGAGAGATAAAAAAAAATCACATAACCTCAATTTGCTCAGCCAGATGGCAGGTAACTTATGATAGCCATACCTCTTACCTTTCCAACATGACCTAAACGAAGCCCAGAGGTCTTACCGTTCGAAAGTTATGACCATTTTACTGAAATGCAAAACTGTTTGGTTTTGTTTTTGGAAGCGAAATAACAGCACACATTTATTTGTTTTTGTAAATTAACCCGTTTGGGATTTTATTTTATTGAAATTTTCAGAATCAATGAAAAAAAAGTAGAAACAAGTCACATCGCCGAGATACAGAGCTTTCGGAAATAAATGGAAAAAAAATTCACATAACCTCAATATGCTCAGCCAGATGGCAGGTAACTTATGATTCTGGAAGGCATCTTAAAGTGCTTTCCAACAAGCCCAAAAACAAAAAATCCGACCACTGGCTCAGAAGTTAGCAACTTTACCCTACTACCCTCCGATCGGCAATCCAAAAATTTTGAACCCGCAGCCATTTCTCACCCTTGCGTTTTCGGACATGGTCCTAGTGGACTTTTCTTCATAAAATGAGCCAAGGAATACGCTGGAGAAATTTGTCCGCAACTTTCTGAATCACCCTGTATATTAAATATTTTATTGTAACGACAGAATTAATGACATATATGACGTAGTAAACATAAACATTTTACATAAGTAATTATGCATAAAGGGCAACAAATCCTGTAGGAAGACGGATGTGACTCAGCAAGTCATATCCGTCCTTTCAACGTTACAACCATTTAATTCGAACAGTCATGCGATGTTTAATCATTTATCGATCGCTCAAAACCACTACTATATTTTTTAAAAAGGTAAAAGTTCTAATGCATTTCAGAATTTATATGTATTGAATTTATATGTATGACTATTTTAACAACTGACTACTTCAGTTAGAGCTGTATCCAGTTCATTACACCGTGTTACACCCATTCTGTCCTATGAACGAAATTTACTTTTTCGGAAAGGGGACAAAAAATAAAAATACACGTGTATCGGCGATTACACGTCAGAATTTTTTTTAACGTAGAATACGTTATACGGTAAGGTAGGGGTGTTGATCTGGAGCACAAAATTTTGAGAAAATGTTTGTCAACTTTCACCCACTTTTACTTAAATATTAAAACATATTTTAGCAATTTTTATATGTTACTCAGTTTTGGTAATATGTTTTGTTTCGAATTACATTAAAAAAATTATATGTCTATATATAAAAGTTTTATGTAGTTAAGGAAATAAATATTTAAGAGCATGATATTTTAGACTTTTTTTGTACATGCCGCTGTTGTTGTTGGTTTGTAAATGCCGCTGTTGTTTTTGTTGTTGTTGTGAAATCAAATGATTTTGGCTTTGCTGTGCTTTGTTTATTTATCGAGCAGCGTGTAAATGTGTGTGTGTGTACATTTCGTTTTGTTGGATCGGTCGGTTATTAGTTCGTTTGCAGGGGAACATAAAATGAACGGAGGGGAGCGTGGACACTTGTGTGTGCTTGAAAGTTTACAGATCTTTGCTGTCGTTTGTTTACTTCTGCGAGCAGCGTTAAATGTGTGTGTATGTACATTCCCTGTAGGAAGTCTGGGGACAAGTGTCTCCATGTCACCACTTTTGTCAACTATTATGGTGACATTGTCGATAATTTGTCTACAACTTGCCTACAAATATTTGTCTGGCTTTGATGTGTAGAGAAATTTATGACAAATGGACGTCAATGCTTCTTCTTCTTTTTCATTGTTTCGCTTTGCTTGGTTGTGAAAACACGTGGTGTAGTTGGAAAATAATTTAAAAAGAAAAAGTGTATTAAAAGACTGATAAATTTTTTTTTATGTAATTTAGATAATAAATATGATTTTAATTTTGAATTTTACGTCTATTTATTTGGTAAAAAAATCACAAGTGTTGACAAAAATAGCGACAATGGACTACTGATTCAGTGGTTCCAATGTCTGCATATTGTTCCAAAAGTACCACCTAGTCAGTAGTTCTTGTGTCAGTAGTTCATTCTCAATGACAAGCACATGTTAAATGTCAATAGAATTTTACATTGCCTGGGGTATATTTGGTCAGTAGTACTGGTGACACAGTCAATAGTAAGTCAGTACTGTTTCACTATAGACATTTCCTACAGGGTTAATACAAAGGATTGGCGATGTATACGCTCATTACATCAATGGCGTTTTTCCTAAACACATTTCTGTGAATACATTGGGAAGTAGTTGGAAACCAGCTAATCTATTGTGCTGCCATATCATAAAATGTATTGCTGTAGCTGTACTTCAAATGAAGATGTCGCTATAATGTAATACGTTAAACTAGATATAGTTTCATCCTTAAACATATGGCATACAGTCTTCGAGCACACAAACTAAAAAATAAATTAATAAATCTTGTTGAAAACTATTCCAATCGTTTAGATCAGTGGTTTCCAAACTTATTTGGGTTATCGCCACATTGTAGCGACATCTTTATTAGATGTACAGCAATAGGAATTACTTTTGTGATATGGCAGCACAATAGATTAGCTGCTTTCCTACTACTTCCCAATGTATTCCCAGAAAGCAACTTGCGCATATAAAGACATTGCTTGCTTTAGTGAATCTAAGAAAGTGCATATTTACAAAATGCCGTCGCATCTCTCTCCAACCAACACAATAATTAACGCCATCAAAATTGCATGTGTGCGTCTGTTATTTATCATTTATCCTTACTCTTTTAATTTAAAAACATATTTATCCTATTTTTCCTACCATAAGCTTATGTATATTATCAAAAGTAACTATCAAATAAATAAATTCATTTGATGATGTTATTTATCATTTATTGTTATATATGTTTTCTGTCTTATCGGATGGGGTATTCTACGTTAAACTTTATGGCCGTGTCTCTGACACAGCCTGCAGGGACAGTCCGTGGCCGAAGGCCTCGGACAACTGTCTGCTGTATTTTTTTTTTTTTAAGATTGAAGTATAAAGCTCGTAGTGGCCTGTGTGAAAGCCTTTGGACCGATTTTTAACCCTTTTTCAGTGATCCAATCGAGCTGATTTTTTGCAGGCAGACTCGTGGAAATGTTTGTATCACGTCAAATTTTTTAAAAACTATTTTTTATCAATTCTCAGATTTTCCTAAATTTTTTTTTTTAAATGGTTATTGTTTTTTTTAAGGTTTCAGTTCGTTAAAAAAACAATTTTTTTTTATTACTTTTGTTTTATAAAAATAAAGAATTGTTACATTAAAAATTTTAATGTTTTTAAAGAAATTGTGTAATGCTCATCTCTTTTTCGACCTTCCCATGTACACAAAAAGCACTGGTGGGTTGGAAATCCACGCTTAACACCCATGAGTAAACCGACCACTTTCAGATCGCAGCATATTTTCCAATTAAGCTCTTTGTACTTTATCAGCTGTAATATTAATTCCATGCCTTCGTATGTTTCCTTGAGGTTTGTGGCATATGCGATCGGGACAGATGGATGTATGTTACCGATATGAAGCAGCACGACTTTAAGGCTGTTGACCGATGCATCGATGAAAAGTCGCCAATCCTCTGAAATATGAGGGTAACCAATTTTTGCAAACACCAAATCAATATCATAACAATAAGCTAGGTTTGTTTCCCGATCTTCGTGCAATTTAAAAAATTCGTCATATGGAATAGTGGTACCTTGACCACGAGCGGCTGTTATTTTAAAATCAGCCGCCACTATATTCCACTGCTTAAAGCGTGATGCAAAGAGTTCTGCTGTTCTCCTCGACAAATTTCCGTCTCGTACGAGGTCATTGAAGTCGGCTTGCGTTATTAAATGCGGCATTGCAGTCCCAATTTCACTGGGTGTTGCCACAAATTCCGATACTTGTGGACTCTCGCATCTCGCATTCGATGCAAGAAAAGTTGATAGCAGTGTTGGTACAACTGTCGATTCTGCATCGCTTATTTCTTCTGGTGAGTATAGAACTGCTGGAATTACCGATTCTACATTAGCGTAGCGAATTTTGTTGCGGTGAAGGTACTGGTACCCTTTTGTTTGAGCAAAAGTTACACAAAAGTAGCACAATTCATTGCAGTGCTCCGTGCGTGGTAGCCAAATTGTTGGTACAGCGTACTTTATTGTTGACCTTCCATCAGTAAACTTGCACAAATTTCTATAGCAATAGTCGCACACGACTTCCGGAGTATACCACAAGTAAGGAACATAAGCAGTCTTAAATATTTTCTGAAACGAATTCACCACTGTTTTAGTAATATTTTTCAAATTTTTACTTGGTGCGAATAAGCCACAAACGTAACAAAAGTTATTTCGCGTCGGACACTGCATTTTTTTCAGATGAAATATATACAAATTCGTTTTCGCACAACAGAACTTAAAACAATTTTGTAATTCCTTATTTCATCTGTCAGACCAGTTGTAAGTGTTGTCCTTTCTGAATTCCTTTCTGTCATTAGATCACCTGGAAAAACACTTCATGTAAAAAAGTTTCCATCTTACTCACAATCATAGTGATAAAAGTTGTTTGAATTGTTGCACTTCCACATACGAAGTAGCGGTTACTTGCTATTTATGTAGGTATATGTATATTTTTGTCTGCAATAGCGAAGCACTGTCGGGTTATCTAGTTGTAGCAGGTGGTATTCAGGACACAGCTGATTATAGAGAACAGAGTGGATATTCGAAAGAGCGATAACCACTCAGAAGAAAGCTATACAGCAATGTATGTTTAAATAGTGTTGAATTGATACTAATGACAGCTAAATGATGTGTTATGTTGGTTGCATCGAACGAAAATACGCATTACCTTTTATTTCTGCCCATTTTATGTCGAACCAAAGAGTGAAATACAACAGCAACTCGAATTCGATGAAATAGCCTACTACCTCGCCGTCATCAAGAAAACGTATACAGAGCGGTAGAGACTCTTGTCTATGTCTCTATAGTTGTATAGCATATAGATTAATTTATATATAGATTTGTTATCCGTATCATCTGACGTTTCTCTTTGCGTTTCTTCAATGAGGAAACGAAGTTCTGTCAGCAACATCGAACAAACTCCTCCATTTTTAGTTTTGTGCATTCACGATGTTCATATATTTACACATTTTGAACATCCACAGTAACAATTTCAACTGTGACGCTGAGGTCAGAATTCATCGCTTGACGTTCAAACACAAGATCGCGTCCCTTCAATCGCACTGTGTGTAACTTTTGAAGTCATGGAAATATAACCATATACGGACACCGCTACGTGATAAAAGACAAAAAAAAAGACCCGTGTCTCCCAGTTCTGCCCAAAGTCATGCATTTTTTTTGAAAAAAAGTTATCATTTTGTCAGGCTCATATCCTGCAAACCATTTGGAATTTTGATTTACTCGCTGAGGGAAAGTTGTAGCTGTAGTTGTATAAAGGACAAAAATTATCAACTTACAAAATCAAAAACTTCATCTTCAAGGTCAAAATCGCAACAAAAACTGTAAAAAATTCGGTTTTTTTAACCTTTTTACCCCTGTTTAAGTCCATATGTAGCAAACCGTTCAAGGCAACGACAAGTGTTTCTAAAATCATTGCGTCCGTAGCATTTGGGGTTTCCGTTTTAAATAATAATGGACAAGAGTCTCTATCCCTCTATTTACGTTCTCTCGATAACGACAAGATAGTAGGAGGTGCTTATGTATTTTACTCTTTGGTTGGACTTAGAACGGAAAAAATGGAATGCGCGTTTTCGTTCGATGCAACCAATATAAAACATAACTTAGCTGTCATTAGTATCAATCAAACACTAGCTAAACTCAGTTTGCTCCATGGTTTGCTTCTGGTTACTTATCGCTCTCTCGCCTATCCACTCGGTTTTCTATCGATTTCCTTCTACAAACTCGATCAGCTGCTTCATGGATACCCCCTGACTGAATTGAATCATAGAGCTATAGATAAGACCATTACGTTCCCGCGATGACTACGAGGTAGTAGGTAATTTCATCGAGTTCGAGTTGCTGTAGTATGTTACTCTTTGGTTGGATATAAAACAGACAGAAATAAAAGGGAGTGCGCAGTTTTGTTCGATGTTACCAATATAAAACGTAATTTATATGTCATTACTATTATTCAAACACAAGCCTTTCAACTATGTTTTCTATCAATTTCCCACTTCATAGTCAATCAGCTGTGCCATGGATACCCCCTGATTGAATTCATTTGAAAAATTTGCATTTTGAACATGATTCGGAACTCCCAGTTTTTCTGTCCCTTGACATAAATATTTTGGAAAATCCCGGCATGCTGTTCCCAGTATTGAAGCCGGTTTCGCTGGTTTTTTGGTTTCGGGTTTGAACACCCTATTTCAATTGATACTCTTTCAATTGTTATATTTCAGAAATTGGAAACTAAAAATTTTCCGCTGACATCCAGGTGTCAAAATATTAATTAAGGTTTCTAATTTCATCAAGCATGATTTCACGACTGCCGATCCTGTGGAAGTATTAAACAATAACGAAATTTTGGGTCAGTTGTAAATAAGTAACGTGAATGTCGTCATGAGGTCGGTCGACATCATGACTGCAGTTAGCAGGAAATTCGTCTCACCGTGGAAAAGTTTGAAAGCAAAGTTGCAGGCAACAAATCGAAACGATCGGTTAAAATTCGATTTGCCACACACTTGTGGATCGGTTGACGATTTTAATTTCACGTTGTTCGCCGCCAAGTAAACATGAAACGCGGTAAAAATAATTTATTTATTTATGCGGAAGACTCGAGAGAAACAGAAAACAATCGTTAAGTTTGGATGCAGGACTCATTAGAAAAATCATCAACTTCGCAACACACGCATTACCGATTGCAAAGCCCGAAGAGAAAACGACAACGATGCCACACACACGCAACCGACGGTAAGAAAGTCAAAAAAAACTTCATACTTCAACTTCTAATCCGTTTGCAAAGCACGCATCTTTTGAAATTTCAACCAATCGTTTCGATTTGTTGCCAGTGTGTGGCCAGTTTAAGTAAACTCTATTGGAACTTTAGCCACCAAGCAGACAGTGAGTGGTGCGAAGTGAAGAAACCATAGCCGCTGTTTCGCCCAGTTTCGAAAAATACCCAGATATGTAGATTCGGCGTAGATAAACTGAATTGGGCATGACCAGAGAGTCAACCCGTCTTATTTTGCGGTTGGATTTCGGTCTACATTCTTACAAGATTGTGCTGACGGAAGAATTGAAGCCGAACGATCATAGACAACGTCGTGATTTCGATAATTGGACGTTTGAAATGTTGACCGGATTTTGGCCAACAAATCAACTTCTCGGACGAGCCCTATTTCTGGCTCAGCTACTGTCAACAAGAAAAATTCCCGTTATTGGAATTCACAAGTGTTTGACCTGCGTTTATAAAGGTTGACTGTTTAATGCGATTCAATCGCATGGCGGCATCATCGGACGTAATGTCTTTGGAAATAACGAGGAAGACGCCGTTACCGTCAATGCCCCTTGGCATACAGCGATGTTAACCGACTTGCTGTGGCTCCAACAAGACGGCGCTAGATGCTATACAAGCGACCCACTGCTCGAAGTTGTGACGGAAAAATTTGGTGACTGGGTCATCTCAAGGTGTTCATCAATTGGCCGCCACAATCGTGCCACTAGGCACCCCTCAATCCTTTTCTCTGGGGATACGTCAAGTCAATAGTCTACGCTAGCAAGCCAAACACTTTGGACGACCTCGAGGCAAACATTCGAGCCCGAGTCAGCCGAAATTGGTTCGACCGCTTGTGAAATCTAGGCGGCTATTTGGATGATATGCTATTTGATACACCATATAATGGCGTAAATGGAGCTTCAAAATAATGCCAGACTCAATTTCACATCACCGTGTTTTATTTAAATTTTGTTTCCTACCTCGTTAAACTTGTATATTTACGAAATACCAAATAGGTGTCATACAAATTTGAAGAATGAGTTTTAATTTATTTAAATTACTAGGTATTAGGGATGCTAAACGGGATTGGTTGATTCTCGAAATCCCGGGATTTTCGGGAATCTATTTTTAAATTTTTTGGGAACAGGGAACAAACAACAACCACGAGGGGGGTAGAATACGTTATTCTAAGCAAAAAAAGTAAATTAACAAAATCGGGGCAAATGCATAGTTTCGGAGTTATGGACCCCGAAGTTTCGGATAAAGTCAAACTCATAAAATAATGTAGCACTTTTGATAAGTCGCTTAGTTATCGAGTTATCGGATGTTGACATTTAGAAAAATTATCGATTTTTTTTACTTTTCTCAAACAAAAACAAAAATTATTTTAAAAACATCGCGCGATTTTTCGAATATTTTTTGTAACAAAAACTAAAATTATTTAAAAAAATTTTTTAAATTTTTGTTTGAGAAACGTAAACATGCTACATTATTTTTTGAGTTTGTTATGACTTGTTTTATGCAAAAAAAGTGATATCAATGGCTTTGCACAGTACGTTAGTGGAAAAAGTATGCCAAATGTCGGGGTCTATAACTCAGAAACTATGTATTTGCCCCGATTTTGTTATTTCACTTTCTTTGCTTAAAATAACCTGCTGTACCCGACGCAATAAATTTGTGTTATTAAACCTTTTGTAGAGCCGCCGTTGGGTTTTAACCCCTTTTTGCACAATTTGCATTTTGCTTGAGGCGCACCTTTCGACTCTACCAAAAAATAACACCACACTGAACTTTTGCCATTGTTTTTAGTTTTCTGTTTTTCAAAATTAATAATAATTTAATTTTTAATTATTAAAATCCCGGGATTGGGGCTTCATCAATCCCGAAAAATCCCGGGATTCGGGATTTCCCGCTAGGCATCCCTACTAGGTATACGAAGTTTTCAAGAGTGTGAATGAAAACCCATTCTATGAGGGTGTCTTGGAAATGAATACAAATTAAAGGTCTGTAAAATAGATCAAAAAACTATTTTGAATGCACATATGACGGCTCTCGTAGAACTAATTGTATGAATCAACCGTAAATTTGGCTATTGACACCGAATTGCCGCTACTATAACTGAATTGAGGTTGTCACGACTAAATTTAGTCCTAAAATTGAAATGTGTTGCAGCAACCTCTAATAGGTTGTGACAACCTCTAATACTGTTGTGACAACGTCTGATTCGGATGTGATGACAACTACTGTGATTGTGACAACCTCTAAATTCGGTTGCGGATAATTCGGATTTTCTATGGGTGTAAGGTTATTTTGTCCGAACTGTCTCGCTTTATGGCAAAGAATCCTGGGTCTTATCGCAAGCAGACCTAACATCTGTAGGAGTCTTCGAGAGAAAAATATTCCGAAAAATTTATGGACCTATAGTGCACAATGGTGAGTAACGGCGACGCATGAACCATAAGCTGTATGAGGTTTATCCACACATTGACATAGTTAAGCGGATCAAAATAACGCGATTGCGCTGGCTAGGCCATGTCAGTAGAATGAATGAAGACGAACCAGCACGAAGGGGTTTCGAAACCGAACTCGAAGGAAGACGACAAATAGGAAGACCAAGACTCTGATGGAGGGATCAAGTTTAGTAATTCCCGCGTACAGTTGGTATTGCCAACTGGAGAGATAAAGAAAAAGATCGACCTGGTTGACGAAATATGGTATCTTCGTTTTGTAAGGTCCCTGACCCCCGGGGTTGTCCGAGACCGGATAAGTAAGTAAGTAAGGTTAGTTTTTAGTACTGTCAAGAGTTGGACACCTATAGTATTTTGGAAACATTCACGTACAAATTAAAATTAATTTCCTAATTTTCTGTTACATATGTAGCTATGTAGTTATAGGACATCATCAGTGGCATCTTCTGCTCGACATGCGTACACACTTATGTTCGCAACTATCGTCGTCCTTTTCCAATCTGAAACTAACAAATGAGATGTTCCAATGAATGAATTGATTGACTTTTAATTTATTTACTGAGGAGGGAGGACGACGATGTGTTGTTCGATTGCCATTTATGTTAAATGGTGAAAACTCCGAGAAAATTAATATTAATTGCGATACTTAAACATACAAGTGTCTGTATGTACGTATGGGAAGTCCGGCCGTGTGTGCATGAATTGCAATTTGTGTATGTGAACGTTAGGTGTAAATGGTCCGTTGGGACTACAGGTGTTAATATCGTTTAAATTGGTTATTTTGTGAGTTCGCATTTAATCCACTCAAAGGCAATAATAATTATTATAATAATAATCAGTATCGGCCAACAACAACAACAAGGTATATAATGATATTGATGTTGGGGCCAGTGGCTGTAGACCCGTAAATGGGTCGTATATTTTAATATTATTAAAAAGGCACAACAACAAAATTATGTAGAGGAACATTTAAAATAAATTAAAAATTTATCAATAACAAAGAAATATGAATACGATATCTACATGCACTAGGGTGTTCCATATGTACACATTTTTATTTCCGTTAAAATGAAGGATATTACGCAATCGGGAACAGCAACAATTTATTTGTAACTTTCTAAAACTGACAGTTTAAAACTGACAGTTGATTCAAAGAAGTGAAATTTCATAAAATAAAATATAAATGGTTTCCCATTACATCCCATGAAGGAATCGGGGAGAGCTTCTCACAACCAGTGAGCTGTGCGCTTTCTAGTTTTGTACTCACTGATTGGGACCTACAGTTTTACACCGGTTGCGAACCGTATTTTTGAGGAGCATTTTCATAGCTAAATACTCGATAGAGTCGCCGTCACTATGCAAGGTGACCGCCGTCGATAGAAATTTTAAGGTGGTCAGAGCAGGGATCGAACCCAGGATCTCAAGTACAAGAGGCGCGCACACTACCCATTGCACCACCGAATTTCATATTTGATTTGAAAATAAATTGATTACCGCTAGATGTTTATAGGCTTCAGATAAGCAAGTAACTTGTATGCCACTGGAATGACATAGATATATGAAATGGGTATGTACTAGGGATGTCAAACGGGAAATCGCGAATCCCGGGATTAATAAGTAAATCCCGGGATTTTTCGGGATTATAATTAATTTGGAAAAACATTAAACTAAAAACAATGACAAAAGTTCAGTGTGGTGTTATTTTTTGAAAGAGTCGAAAGGTACACCTCAAGCAAAATGCGAATTTTACAAAATGGGTTTAAAAACCAATTGCGGCTCCACACAAGGTTTAATAACATCTTAACGTAAGTTAATAAAGGCATATTTATGTCTATTATACGGCTTACTCTCCAAAAATTACACAATTTATTGCTCCAGTTATGTTATTTTCAACAAAGAAAGTAATATAACAAAATCGGGGCAAATGCATAGTTTCGGAGTTATGCACCCCGACATTTCGGATACTTTTTCCACTTACGTACTGTGTAAAGCCATTGATATCACTTTTTTTGTATAAAACAAGTCATAACAAACTCAAAAAGTAATGTAGCATTCTTCGATAAGTCGCTTCGTTATCGAGTTATCGGATGTTTACGTTTCTCAAAACAACAATTTAAAAAATTTTTCAAATACTTATTGTTTTTGTTTGAAAAAAAATATTCGAAAAATCGCGCGATGTTTCTAAAATAATGTTTGTTTTTGTTTGTGAAAAGTAAAAAAAATCGATAATTTTTCTAAATGTCAACATCCGATTACTCGATAACTAAGCAATTTATCAAAAAGTGCTACATTTGTTTTATATTGTTTTATACAAAAAACGGATATCAACGGCATTACACGGTACGTTAACGTCATATCCCTCTCACATATCCGAAATTTCGGGGCCCATAACTCCGAAACTATGCATTCGCTCCGATTTTGTAATTTTAAATTTTTGATTAGAATAACGTGTTCTACCCCCCTTGTGGTTGTTTTTTGAAGTGTAAGCCGCAAAATAGACTTGTTCCCAAACAAATTTTAAAATAGAACCCCCAAAATCCCGGGATCCCGAAACCTGCAAAAATCAAATTTGATGAAAATTATTCATGCATGGAAATTTTTATCCCATATAAGGAATATGACTACCGTTAAGATAGTCATGCATTTTAATAAACCCATACACAATCCATCTTTGGTGGTTAATTTTCAGCATTGAATGAAACTTAGTATATAATTGATCCATAGAGTAATGACGTATAGAGCAGCCAACTCTCTCAGATGGAAAGTATGGCTTTAATAATACCAGATAGAGTTAATGGCTTAAACCAAACAACAATAAATCAGCAACGGTATTTCATTTTGTGCGTTAACATTTTTGTGTAAATACACCACAAATATATATTAACAATAAAATATAATAAAAAAGTGCCAAATACGTTTAAATTTCACAGTTTTTCATCAAAACGACATGAGCAATTTAAGTCAACAATTTTTGTAACTCCACCTGGTGTCAGTCAATTTACGTCAAATAACTGTCTATCGCACCGACCGCACCACGAATGGTGTGAAAGGAAATATTAGATGAGAAGAATGACAGCTCTATATGACATTACTCTATAATTTGATCTCTTTGATGAACTGACACCAAATTCCGTATCACTTTCCCTACAAAATTGAAATTAATAAATGTTAATTTTTAAAGAATTATTTTCAAAAAATAATTACGTGTGAATGTTAAAGGTTAAAATTGCTCATGTTTTTATAGTGAAACTTTTTAAGAGTGGGCGTTGAAATAGAGATGAGCAAACTTTCTGTAACATAAATAATTTGGTGGTACAACGTCGCAAAAATATAAAAAGTTAACGCAGAGGTACAACAAGTGTACAAAAAGTACAAAAAGTGTACACAAAGCTACAACAACTTTTCAGAGAAGTTCAAAGTACAAAATGTCTACTTTATATAGAAATACAAAATGTGAAAACAGAGTAGAAAATTGGTGGAACTGGTGTGACACGATGCGGGCTGTTTTACACGATATGGGCGCTGTGCTTCTAGTTTTTTCAGACACACTGAAACAAAATTAAATCCTGTTCAATTACAAAATATGTGTTGGGTGCTACTGATTTTGCGCCAGTAAAAAAAATTGATAATATTAATCAATGAGCTTGTAAATTCGACTTTTAGCTCTAATATAAAATCAATTAGTTACTTCAATTACTAATAATTGAAATTATTAAGAGTTCAAATTAAATCTTTATTTAATAGAATTTAAAACATTAATTGAACTTTCACTCGCCAAATTGTTAATTTTTTAATCAATTCTATTAAATATGTTAATAAACTGCCTATGATGTTCAATTAAAAGTTATCATTGGACGAATTAAAATAATACTGAAAATCTCTGATCAAAATCATTTTAACATTACAATACAATTCACCATAATCAATAATTTTTTTACTATCAACGTCAACTAAAACACTGAATAACGAAACAAAATATTAAAAGAAATGTAAATTTTTCATCTGCAGCCAACTCTGCATAGAACATTGCGGATGTTCCCATTTCCATTCTCTACCCCTCTCTTTCCGATTAACAAGTGGGCATACATGACACAGCTGATCGACTATGAAGTAGGAAATAGATGGAACTCAGAGTAGATAGTCGAGAGAGCGATAAGCAACCGGAAGCAAACGAAGCAGCAAACTAAGTTGAAATAGTGTTTGATTGATCCTAATAACAGCTAAATTATGTTTTATGTTGGTTGCATTGAACGAAAATACTTCTTCCATTTCATTTCTGTCCATTTTACATCCAACGAAACAGTAACATACAACATCAACTCGATGAAATGGTCTACTACCACGTCATCATCAAGAAAACGTAAATAGAGGGATGGCGACTCTTATCTGTTGCTCTGTGAATTTACTCAAGACTTGAGCAAGTAAAATTGCTCTGTGTGAAACGTGACATATGTGTGGCTCTTATTTTTCAACTTTAGAAAAGATAAGGTTCCACACCCCATTTTTGCTCAGTTGCTCCAAAACCCGGCTTGTGTAAAATTTTCCCCCCATCGGATAACTCTAATGGCCAGTTTTTCAGTCAGTGGTGATCTTCGTTTCTTAGTTAAATTGTGGTTAAACATCGAATTTTGTTTTTCAGTCAATGGTTATCAATGATTTAACCACCCAATGTTGGTTGGTTAACTTGTAGTCAGACCCACATGATTTTGACAATCACATTTCTGACTGTCAAAATGAGGAATTTAAGATTGCATAAAATACATTTTTTTGTTTTGAGTATTTGTACATATACTTTGAGCGTAGATCTTTAAATTATTGCGGCACCATTATTTTTTACACATTTTTGATAACATGATCGATTTTATGCATTTACTTCTTATTTTACATAATTCCATTGAGGAGCAACCTCTTTGTTGATTTGATATTTATTTAGCCCAACACAGATGTTTTGTCCAATAAGAATATAAGGTTGCCATAATCGTTAACAATATGGCGGCTTACTTTAGCTTGCCACTGAAAAACAAAATGCAAAGTTAACTTCTAATTATCTTTCAATTACGATTAAGTAATCCGATAGTTAACTACCCACTTAAAAACGGGCCATAAGGCGTGCTGCAAACGCCCTAAAGATCTCACAAGCATCATTATTAGGCAGTTTTTGAAATAAGGTAATAAAATTATTTGCGGTTGCGTACCCTCCTGTTTTTGTATAAAATAATATCTAACTATAGAGAGATTATGTGTGTAAAATTTGGTGGAAATCGGAGATTATTATATGTATGTCCATCCGAAGTCATTAGGCAATTCAAGCCAAACAGAGAAAAATTGAAAACGGCATTTTTTAAAACAGTTTGAAGCTTAAAATAAGGCATCATATCGTCGTTCCGAAGTTATCTTCACGTATCTAAAAAAAAAAAAAAAAAACCGTTTCCCATTACATCCCATGAAGGGATTGGGGAGAGCTTCTCACAACCAGAGAGCTGTGCGCTTTCTAATTTTTCACTCACTGATTGGGACCTACAGTTTTTACACCGATTCCGAACGGTATTTTGAGAAGCTTTTTCATGGCTAAATACTCGATAGTGTCGCCGTCACTATGCGAGGTGACCGCGGCCGAAAGAAATTTTTTTTTTAAGGCGGTCAGAGCAGGGATCGAACCCAGGATCTCATGTACAAGAGGCGCGCACACTACCCATTGCACCACCGACGGCCACAACGTATCTACAAAAAATATTTTTTGGGAAACTGACTCTAAAATTTCAAGTAAAAAAAAAAAATGCTTTCCCATTACATTCTTTGAAGGAATCGGGGAGAGCTTCTCACAACCAGTGAGCTGTGAGCTTTCTACTTTTATACTCACTGATTGGGACCTACAGTTTTACAACGGTTCCGAACGGTATATTTAAGAAGCATTTTCATGGCTAAATACTCGATAGTGTCGCCGTCACTATGCGAGGTGACCGCCGTCGAAAGAAATTTTAAGGTGGTCAAAGCAGCGATCGAACCCAGGATCTCAAGTACAAGAGGCGCGCACACTAACCATTGCACCACCGACGTATTTGTATAAAAAAATTGGTGTGAAAAAAGTGGTCCAAAATTTTTGCCAGTAGTAGTGTCTGAAATTCTCCATCGATTGGAGTAAAAATATCCAAAGTCATTGATGAAATTTTCCGAGTTATGGCTATTTTTATCTCCAAAAAACATTTCACATTTTGTTGTATACGCCACCTTTTGGGAATTTTTTTGTTTATGGCGCATACGTGAACATGATCTGAAAAAAGCGTTAATTTTTTGAAATGTTATAGATTTTATCCGGAGTTACTTTTGAGATATAGAACGAAAACAAAATGCATATATTAATAGGATGATAATATCTTTTTTTTACGATAAATAAATATTTTTTCGCATTCGTGACGATAACTTAATTTTTTTTAACTCAAAATTTTTATATATTTTTTGTTGTATATCCACAGTAATGGTTCGTACGGTATAATAACGTGTTGAATTTTTACCAAAAGTGGATATACAAAAAAATTACTACATAATATCTCTAAAACCATACGAGATAGTGACCTGGGGATTCAACAGATGGATAGATTTAAAAAAATTTGTCCCAGGAAATAGCCTTATCTCATTTTTTCTGATTATGTGATCTACGTAAAGATAACTTCGGAACGACAATATGTAACCTTAGTACAGTGCTTTAATAATCTGATTTGGGGTAAGATATTCACAATTGTTGAAAATCATTTTTTCCTATTCTTTTGGAACAACATTTCAATTTTTCATATGTTCCATTGTTTAAGTATAATGACAGGTCAACAATTATATTTAGGAGCCATACTGTTACATTCTGAACTTGCCACAACTACTTCACTCATCCACAAACATTAATATGGGCCCGTCGCACAGTGGTGCAGAATCGATTTCCACCATCCAATATTCAATATATCTTGATCTACAAAACTGGTGTCCCTTAACTTCCCATGACGGGATTGAGGAGAGCTTCTCGCAATCAATGAGATGTGCGCTTTCTAGTTTTATACACACTAGTGGCTCTTGTACATGAGAACGTGGGTTCGATCCCTGCTCAGACCGCACTATTGAGTACTTAGCCATGAAAAAGCTTCTCAAAACACCGTTCGGAATCGGTGTAAAGCTGTAGGTCCCAATCAGTGAGTATTTCATGATCTAGTAAACATTTTTAAGTTCTGTACACACCCGATTGTATTCCAGGATTATTGCGATATATCAGCATAGAAAATCGCACAGTGGGGTAAAATTCACAAAATTTTCGAAAGTTATCTACTCTTTGGAAAACAAAAATTCCTGGAATACAACATTTTTGGATTGTTTGACAAATTTGTACATAACGGTACGTTTACACGGGACAGTTTGAGACAAGATAGTTGAGAATATGTATTAGTTGTGACAAAGGCAAAAATTGTTTGTGTGACGTACGTATCCAGCCAGTTATAAAGACAGTACAGTTTTAAGCAACCGCCGACATTGTCGTTTCGTTAAATTTCGTGCTCTGATTTTGTGTTTTTTTCGCTCTTTTGCCATTGTGTTTTGTCTTACTTCTCCAAATTACAATGGAACTGATATACTCTGCAAAATTAGACATGTATTCATGTTTATATGTTTGTGTTGTCAAACAATATTTCAATAAAAATTAGCAACATTTTCAAATACAAATATATTTCCCAATTTGTAAAGTCGTTTGCGATGTTTTGCTGTTTTCTCAAATTACTACGAAACGTCACCGATATAGTCGATGGCTGAACTAGTAGAGGTTGCCGCAGTAGGATTTGTTGTAATTGTGTGAACCAACAACAGACATTTAGTTTTTGTTTCATGACTCTAACCGTCAAATTCAACACAGGTCCATATGGACGAACACATTAAACAAAAAAGTACAACAACAAAATACACTGAATTTAACAGATGGAGTCACAAGAAAGTAAAATCAGTTGTTCTATTCCACCAACCTTTACTAGTTCAGCCATGATCTGGCCGCTTATGTCAAATCTCTTGCCGAAGTTACTGTCGTTGAAAAATCACTGTCCCGTGTAAATGGCAGGTAATTGTTCATAATGCGTACAAAAAAATAGAATTTGTTTCATATTACAGATATTCTGCTTTTTCGAGTTTTGATAATCGTTGATACCTTTTTATTCTCATTCAAAATATTGACATGCCAGTTAAGTTTTATTTAACCCATATTCAGTTCGTTGTACTAAACATTTAAAAAAATATTGTTTTTGAAAAAAAATTTGACTCTCTACCAACTAGGGTAACCATTCAACTAATCATTATTCGGTTAATCGATTAATCGTGCTATAAAATTAACCGATCATATTAATAATTAAATTTTTCGATTAGCGATTAACTCGAACAAATCAGTGCGATTAATAGAATATTAGCACGTGTTTATGGCAAGCAGCCCATCTTGAAATACTCCTAGAATGTGGCAACTCATACGACAACGATTTGCGAACAAATTTCATAACTTTACATACATTTCGAACAGATTTGATAGTTTGTTGAGAGAAAACGGCACTCAGTGCTGTGGCTCATAGATATAAATAAAAAAAAAGTTGTCTCAAAATTGGATAATTAAATTGGGTGTAATAGTCCGATGAAATTTCAAGACCCACTGGTCACTTTGTATGGGCGGTATCAAAATGCCTCAGAAAAAAAAGTCAGAAAATTACGTTTTGCAAAATTTTTGTAAAAATAAAAAAATATAGTTTCAGAGCTACCCTACCCTCTGTTTGGGTCCAAACTTTGAGATATTTTTAATTTTGACTTGGTACCAAAAGTCACTAATTTTCATGTTGCTGCAACTACGATTTGTGAATTGTACCTACATATATTTTATACTTTATAATGAAGTTGCTTTTTTTACGTTTTGTTTTGTTTTAATAAATGTTTGAACATGTTTTTTTTTTGTTTAATTTTATTCGAATATCCGATTAATCGAATAATTTGATTGCGTTTTGTTCGGTTAATTGTCAGATTAAAATTTACGATTAACGATTAACCGATTAATCAAAAAAGCCGATTAAATGGGTACTCTACTTCCAACATAATTTCTTTGCTTCAAACGCCTTTAATGAATATTTCCGGGGCACCTATTGCTGCCACCCGATTAAGCACAATTTTAATGAACAAACAATATTTTTAATGAAAAACATAAAAGAAGAAAAAGCTCCAAATTGTTGTTTTCTTGGAAATCGAAAAAAAAACAAAAAGTAATCAACTTTGAAAATTTTTCTGACATATATATACTCCACTGTGCGATTTTCAGTGCTGATATATCGCAATAATACCGGATTCCTTTTCTACAATCAGGTTTTTACAGCAATTAAAAATGTTTACTAGATCAAAGGATAACTTTTCGATTTATTTCTATTTATAATATACAAATCATAGACTAATACATACATATATACTTTTATTCTCTTATCTGACTTTTCATTTCGCACTCTTCGTCGTAGGTTTGTGGAAATGAGAGAAATTAAATTTAAAATTAACTTACACCAGGTGGAGTTACAAAATATGTTCACTTAACTGTTTCATGTCGTTTTGGAGTAGAACTGAAAAATTTAAATATATTTTGCACTTTTTTATTGACTTTTATCGTTGGTATACATTTGTATTGTATTTAACACAACTATTTTGCCACAAAAACACGAAATTCGGTTGTTGTTCCTTTGTTGAACGTTGTTTACTATTGCCTCTATCTGGTATTATTGAACCTATGTTTTCCACCATCCAATGTTTACTTTCCACCGTACCTATTACGTTTAATTTATTGAGAGAATAAAAGTATCTATGTATGCATTAGTCTATGATACAAATAGTCAGAAAGTGATCTAAGCAAACGATGTTCTCCCTTCAAAGGCAGAAATAGTGTGAAACAACATGGTAGAAAGACGTGAGAGTAAAGAGAAACATAAAAAATCCCAGGGGGTTTCTATTGCACAGCTGATCGAAAAGCCACTAGAGAAATGATGTAGAATGAGAGACCAAAAAAGACATACAGATTATAGACAATGCGGCAAACTAAATTTAAAAGTGTTTGATTGATACTAATGACAGCTAAATTATGTTTGCATCGAACGAAAATACGCATATTTCTGTCCGTATTATGCCAACCAAAGAGTAAATTACCAAAGCAACTCGAACTCGATGAAATGTCCTACTACCTTGTCGTCATGAAGAGGCATCGAAGAGAGTAATGGAGGCTCTGTAGTATTGCTCTGTGGTCTACCCTTCTGGCTTCTTCCCAGCTCTCGCATAACGAACTCGAAAGTGTTGGGTGAAAGCCGCGGGTGAAACGCATAATCCAAAGGGTGTCTTTAAAGTTTGATGGCGCACGTGCTTCTGATCCGAAGGTAATCACAGGGGTAAACATTAAACTGAAGTCTTTAAATTTATTTTACTTAAACAAACATTTAAATTTACTTAAACAAACATATACTTTAACTTTTTTTTAAACAAACATGTATATTTAAACTACCTACATATTTAATATTTAAATTCTTTTATTTTACAATTCTTTTGTATTTTATTTATAATTACATTCTTCTAATGAATATGTGTTTCTTTGTTAAATTGTCTATGAAATAAATGAAATTGCTTAATTACAAAAAAACGTTATTTTAACAATCGAAGTTTCTACTCACTGGTCACCAGCGAAGTTGCATGCCATTTTGATTTGGTGAAGTAGAAAGTTCTTAGGGAATACATAAGCGTAAGCCGCCTTGGCACCAGCGTAGACGTTAACCAATTAAGAGTGACGAAGGGGCGGTTGGAAGGTAATCTTATATATAAGGTGATTCGATAAAAAAAACCTCACGCACAAAATGATTTTTATTTATCAGTATTTTGGGCAATTTTTTGAAGTCACTGTATGCAGATATATAATTGAACACAAGCTTTAGAGCCACATGTATGTAACATTACAGAGGATCATCAAACACACAAGAAGTTAAATATTCACGTTGTCATTGGAGAGGATGAATCTCAGTGGGAGGTTGTCCTTGTTGCGGCAGGAGTTGTATAAGTCCTGCATAACTTTGATCGCACGCTCACCGCACTGGTTGCTTCGGGCAATGTTGATTGGAGATTCATATGTTTTCCAGTGGGTCTTCAAGCATTTGACAGCTATTGGGTAGTCATTCAGAGCTACAGATAGTTCTTCAAAATCTTCAGCGCGGAACAATTGACTACTGAACCAATGATCAGCCCATGAGTAAGAAATGAATGAACAGATTTTATGCAACCTGTTCCGGGTTTCAGGCATCAGAATAAACGCAAGAAGAGCTAGAATGGCACGAGAGCTCCAGCGTGCATTGCAGATGTTTTGGATCTGCTTAAACTTTACAAAAGGGATCTTACTCCTCTCAGTGAAGTGACGGAAGACACGAGTGAGGTGGAAGAGAAACTTCATGTCGTCGCTCCAGCCGCCTGCTTCCTTAATCTCAGTTTTACCATTGCTGAAGGCTGCTTTCAATTGATCATCCAATCCTGCACAAAGAAGTACTAGATGTTTGGTGATTTAGTCGACCCATGGAGCTGATCGTCCATGACAACGCGAAGAACGCGATCCAGCACATGGTGCTGGCAACTGATGAACTTGGGTTTGGGTGACATTTCTCTTCGAACATTTGCTGCAGTCGAACTACTACGCCTGTCTTTTTGCCGGTATTCACGCTGGTTGTATCGTCACGGTTGATCCCAACAGGTTGAACTCATCTAACACATTCTGGAGCCTTCTGCGATTGTTTGAGCTTTCCCATCTTTCAATTTTAGCCCAGTCAACTCAATTTCTTTAGATTCATTCTAGAGGACCACGGCCTGATATTCAAAGCTCTCAATGTGTTTGCCGATAATGTGCATGCTCCACTTCTCCAGATAAGGCGTGCTTACCAAGTACTTCTTCACCCGAGCAGCTTCCTTGTAGAAAGCCTTGTGGATTCCTGACTGACATGGGGTTGGGATTTCAATGCCCTCAGCGGAAAGGTGGTGGCACACCATTGCTGCTCCGTGGGACGACAGCTTTGAGCTTGTAACAAGGCGTCTTGCAATGTGTATTGGGTTATGCTTCCTTTTGCTCGTTGATGCTGCATTGTCATCCTCCCAAGGACTATCTGTACTGTTTTCGAATGAGTCCGTGCTACTTTCGGAACAATCAGGTATCGCTGAGCTGGTTAGTGCGGATACAGTCGCTTCCATTGTCCTCTTTCGCTTGGTATTGGCACCACCTGGTTTGCCGCTGGAATAACCAACGCGGCCTTTGCCCTCAATTTGCAGTTTGTAGAGATTCTCATCCTCTTTGCACATCCATTCGCCTTTTACCTTGGTGATGTTTTATTAGTTTTGCACAAATGGCTTGATCAGATATATGCGGGAAGTTCAATGTTTTGCTCCATAGGGCTTAAAGCTCTATATCAATTAGACCGATCTCCTATCTCCGTCCTTTGGCAGTGGACTCAAGAAATTTTAAGCGTCCAATGACGTGGTTTTTCAGGGGCATGCGACTCCGTTCACTCAATGGTGCTTCAACAATTGCCACGTTGCCTCTGCTTGATATCGTTTGAAACTGGTTCTTTGTCCAGGTTTCCTTGTTCTTCTCCGTGTTAGAAGAGCTCTTCTTGAATGACATGTTGTATTCTACTCTACAACTTAAATGGAAAAGGCCTTGCCGTTATTAAAGGCCTTAATTATAATTCACTATTTAATTTTAAAAAACTAAACTAAACTAGTTGTACTCTTCGTGTTCGTCGCCACTTGTTGAATGACACAAATCGATCAATGAACACGTATTTTTTTCAATATTTTACTGACAGGTACTTATGAATGGGCGCATCTTTTTTTACGGTGTCTATATACCTAATTCAGCAGATGTGCGTTGTAAATTTTTCAAAACTTTCAAAATATTGACCGCTCATAAATGTGGTTTCTGTAAAAAATCATCCCTCACAGGTAGCCAACGGAAAAACACACAAAAATATAAAAAAATTCACTTTCCTTTCCCCCCCCCTTAAATTGAATGTAAATGGAGTAACTACCATAAAAGGACCCGAAGAGCAATTCAGCATAAATTTATGAGAGTTTATTAGTTTCCTACCACAAAAATGACATAACCTTTTGTTTCTCACTAATTTTCTTTAATTCTGAGAATAGTAAAGAAGTCGTCAACGTTTTTTCCAAAGAGATACCTTCGATTCAAAATGAAATACCTTCACTTAATTGTAAATAAAAACGAAAGATGATCATCGAGTTCTATGATCAATGTCTCATTTTGTTCATAGGTTATGTGGCTTTTCGTTAAAGTTATACGACTTCACACTTTTTTCCGTTTTGGATTTATATGATTTAAAAAAAAGAAAAAATTAAAATTTGTTCACAACAATATCATTTCAAAGTGGTTTGTGTGTGACCTTTTTTAAGGCCTTTAATAAGGCCTTTAATAACGGCAAGGCCTTTTCCATTAATTAATTAAGGCCTTTAATAACGGCAAGGCCTTTTCCATTTAAGTTGTAGAGTAGAATACAACATGTCATTCAAGAAGAGCTCTTCTAACACGGAGAAGAACAAGGAAACCTGGACAAATATATTTAAATGGAATAAACGTTATTTTAGTCATTAATAGGCAAAAGTTCATTCATTCGTGCAACAGGAAATAATTTTTGAGAAAAAAAATCAAAAAGTCATCACCCTAATGTACACACATACATGTCAAATTCGCTAGTCAACTACATTGGAAGTAGATTCACGAGGAGCTACGACGATATAAAAGGGATCAGATAATTCGTCTGTACTGTGCAGTACTGTGTTTTTCTGTTCAAGCTTTCAATGCAGCACTCATAGGTTGGTCTAAAATATTACTCAATAAATATACACATTATTACACATACAACATTATTACACAAATCACTTTTCAGTGTATCCGTATCTAAATATATAAAATTCAAACACCTCGTTAACTCGCGACGCACAGTTGATGTTGTCATACTTAGATCAACTTGAAGATTGATTTACTATTTCCATTTTTCTTTGGAACTCCGCTCTAGCATCTCTTCTAACAGGAGAGACAGTAAAAGAGTAGACAATTTAAACACATTCCCATAAAACAGACGATTCCTTGACGGTTGATAAAAATATTCAAATAGAAAATTGTTTCAAATTTGTATTTAATCCCAATTATAACCAATTTGGGTTGAAGTTTTTCCTTTGCACTAATTCGAATCTACACTTCTACATCGCTTTCGATTGGTATTAGAGAAGCTCTATGCTATGGGATAGTGTCGCCGTCACTAAGCGAGGTGAAATGATCAAGCCCACTTTCTTATGTGCAAGGGCCGCGCGCATTTCACCACCGGGTCGAATTTACACAATACTAATAAGTAGCGATATATTAAACGCGTTCCACAGTTTACAAATTTTAAATGATGTAAATTTAATTTAAATTTATTTGTATCAGACAACGATTGCCAAACGTTTGGACCTGCTGTATTGTCAGCTTCTTTAAGCTCCAAGCAGTACAACCGTACAACAGTTCAGACTTCACACTGCAATTGAATATTCGCAATTTCTTTTCCAATATCTTCTTACTGCGTCAGATTTTGTGCAGTTTTAGGAATGCAATACGGGCCATATTAATTCGATCAGATATATACGCCGCGGAGCCACCATCCTTGGTAATCTTGCATCCTACATAGTTTATCCACGTCTTCAATTAACAAACCATGAACTGTTAATGGAGTATTCCGTTCTCCAGAGTTTCTTTACTTTTTTTCGCATTTTCAGAGAGAGTCTGTTCAACTTGGCCTATATCCCCTTTTTGCTCAAAGTGGACCACACTGAGTTACGGTGTACACAATCAAACGCTTGTTCGAAGTCTACGAAAAGTATATACAGAGCGAGTGTAGTTAAATTGATTGTACCATGATTAGACGGGAGCGTGTTAACGTGGTCGGCACACGAACGACACGGACTGAAATTGGCGTGGTTCTTCCGCACAATTTGCTCCACCAACGGCGAAAGCCGCTGAAGGATATGGATCGCCATTACTTTCACTATTGCATTGGGCAATGTAATATCCCCCAGTTCCTGCACAGCAGCAGAAAACATTTTCTTGGAATTTTGTTGATTTTCCATGCACTTCTAGTGGTTGGCGTAATGACATTTGCTAAGGATGATGCACCTAATTTCAACAGTTCCGCTGGAATGTTATCAGGAACAGAAGATTTGTTATCCTTCAGATCCCCAAAATCCGTCTCTTTGCCTGCGACAGGGGTTCCGTTGAAATATCAAGGTGGGTACACTGATCTTCATCATCCGGAAGTCTAGATTGTGTGGTAAAGAAATCAAGCCATCGTTGCACTTATTGATCAGGTGATGATATCTCTGTACCATAATCAAATTTTAACAATGCAGTCCTCCTGATGTTGTTGCCGCTCTGCTTTTGTATTGAAGAGTACATAATACGAAGATTTCGCAGCATTTTCGGTTTCCTCCGCTCTATTGTTCAGATAATTGTCGTAATTTGAACGGACAATGTAACCCACTCTACGTGCTGATTACCGATAGTCTTGCTTTTACTAACTCTTCAACGTTGGTGTCTTCGACCGAATACACAAATTGTGCATGCGTTCGCAATTCCGAATTTTTAACCAGAATTCTGCACTAATCCAAGCTCTAGTCGCACATCTTTTCTCACCAAGTACCTCAGAAACAGTTTCCTGCAGCGTTCAAACAATGCCCGACCACGTAGTTTGACTATCCTGCGCCAAATTGGAGCGTAGGGTTTGATCATACATTATTGATATGGATGGGTCCTACAGCCACTATGTATTATATTTTTTGATTTTGCCTCAACTACCGTTGACAGTTGCAGAACGGAGACAAAATGACCCATTAAGAGCTGGTGGTCCCTATATATATCAGCTGCATGTCAACACTGAAAAAATAATTGCTGAACAACACAATGAAAAAGTTTCATCATTGATACAATGAAAATTATCGATTGCCATTTTCCTGAATTCTTTCATCATCTTACTTACTTACTTAACATATTAACCAGTTCGATCTTTTGCTTTATCTCTGCAGTTGGCAATACCAAGTGTACGCAACTTGATTACTCCAGCGGAGTCTTGGTCTTCGTATTTTTGTCTTCCTTCAAGTTCGGGTTTCACGCTTTGCTCTAACCGCGTGGAGGCCCTGCTCGTTGAAACCATTAATTTTGTCTTGTCATCATTTACTTTCAGACCCGCTTTTGCTGACTCCTTCTCAATTCTGGATAACACCACAGTAACTTCTCTAATTGTGCGTCCAATGGTATCCATACCATTAGCATACGCGAGCAGCATGTGAATTTGGCATAGCGAGAAAATCTGGTCTTTTGTCGATTTTCACACTTGTATGGTCCAATCATGTCAGCCATAATTGGTTTTGGTCTTTCGCACATTATACTTGATCGAACCTTATACAGATAAAAGGCTTATTCCACGGTAGTTGGCACAGACTCTCGGGTCATCTTGTTTACATCATATAACCAAATGTTGCTAATGAGCTGCTGCATGCACCTTTTCAGCTTATAGCCGCCAGCCTTAAACAGCTCCGCCGGTAATCCATCGGCTCTTGCGCTCAGTCGCAGCTCGCGTTGTAATTGACTGAAGCATTGCCATACGTGCAGGGTTCTTTTCAGCATTTGAAATGCGACACTCTTCATTGTACCATGGTTTATTGCGAAGCGGTTTTTAAAAACCAAGTACTCTTGTTGCTGTTGTTTTTATAGAGTCGGAAATCAGTTTCCACTGAGCTTCTGGATCGTCATCGGGAGGGGGTGGGTGCTGTCCCAAAAGTTGCGAGAGCTTTCCGATGTCTAGCTTTATTTGCGTCTGGTTTCGAACGATTTTCGGTCTACTTAATCTTGTGTGAACCTCCAATGCTACCAGGTAGTGATCAGAATCGATGTTAGCTCCTCTGATAACTCGTACGTCCTTTACATTGCCTTCCATCAATTACCACGTGATCAGTTTGGTTCTTCGTTCTTTAATCAGGGGATGTCCGACGGTGGTGCAATGGGTAGTGTCCACGCCTCTTGTACTTGAGATCCTGGGTTCGATCCCTGTTCTGACCACCTTAAAATTTCTTTCGATGTATTTAGCCATGAAAATGCTTCTTACAAATACCGTTCGGGACCGGTGTAAAACTGTTAGTCCCAATCAGTGAGTATACAAGTAGAAAGCGCACAGCTCACTGGTTGTGAGAAGCTCTCCCCGATTCCTACATGGGATGTAATGGGAAACCATTTATTTATTTATATATACCCAAGTAGCCTTTTGGTTTTCTTAGTGCTGCAATCATGTACTACTATTGCCCATATTTTTCGCCGCGGCAAAGTCAATCAGTCTCATACCGTTGTCAGCAAGTAGACTAAAATCGCCAATAGTTGGATGAAACACAATCTCCCTGCCTACTTTGGCATTAAAATCTCGTAGCACAAACTTAATGTTGTGGCCAGGGCAGCGGTCATACGTTTCCACTAGGAGCTCATAGAATATGTCTATCGATGGCATCATTTTCTTTCTCTTCTGTCGGAGCATGCCCACAAATTAGAGAAATATAAAAATATTTCGATTTTATGCGGATTGTGGCTTTTCGTTGACTCATAGGATTGAACCTAGAGACTAGATGTCGCAGTCTTTTGCCAACTACAATACCGCAACCAAATTCATGTTTTTTCTCATGGCAACTGTAGCATATAGTTTCGTTGTATTGTGCAGCCATGTCATGTCCATCGCAATTCCTGGATAGAGGTAATGTCAGCCTTATAACTTTCGAGGACATCTGCCAATTGGATACTTGCACTGGGTCTACATATATAGAGTTTTTACCTATATAGATCTATATAAAGTTCATGCGATCTCTGTAATCTCTTAATGGAGATCATTATGAGAAGAGTTGCAATCAACATGAATAAAGTCATATGCTGCTCGCGTATGCTGATGATATCGATATCATTGGACGCACAATTAGATAAGTTACTGATGTGTTTTCGAAAATTTAGAAGACGTCAGCAAAAGTGGGTCTGACAGTAAATGCGGACCAGATGAAATTAGTGGTTTCAACGAGCAGGGCCTCCACGCGATTAAATCAAAGCGTGAATGTTGATAACATTATAATTTCGATGTGATGGATGAATTTATATACCTCGGTTCTGCCGTGAACGAAACGACAATGTCAGCTTTGATATCGAGTGGAGAATTGTGCTTGCGAACAGACGTTATTTTGGGCTAATCACACAGTTTAGAAATGAAGACCTCCCTCGAGTGACAAGAGTCCAGCTACACCAGACTCTCATACAACCTGTCTTGCTCTATGACGCAGAATTCTGGGTCTTATAGCAAGCAGATGGATCATCTGCAGGAGTCCTCGCTGGAAATATACTCCGAAAAATTTATGGCCATATAGTGCACAACGACGGGTATCGGCGGCAAATGAACCATGAGCTATACGCCGACATTGACATAGTTAGGCGGATCAAGAAAACGCGATTGTGCTGGCTAGAATGGATGTAAACGAACCAGCATGAAGGGCTTTCGAAACCGAACTCGAAGAAAGAGGGAGGGATCTGCTTCACGACTCCCTGCGTACACTTGGTATTGCCAACAGGAGATATAAGACATAGGACCGAACTGGTTGGCGAAATATCTTATATTCGTTTTGTAAGGTCCCTGACCCCTAGGGTTTTGCAAGACTGGATAAGTAAGTAAGGAAATGCCAAATAAAACTCTCGGTTACCATAACTAAAAAATAACTCGATGTATGTATTAGATTTCAGAATTACTCTCTAAATAATTAATTTCCAAAGATTCGAAGCGGAACAATGGGATGCTAGTATTTAGGCCTTTCAACTGGAAAGTATTCAGACTGTTAAAATTTGACACGTTTTAACTTTCAAATCTATGCTATTGAGAAATGAAAACACCCCTTCAGTCAATGGGGCTTTTTTGATGGTTTCCACATTTAACATAGTACTGCTTTAATCATATTTGGCAGGGACCGAAAATAACAGTTATCCAGAAAATGTAAACTCAACAAATCTCCATGTTAGAGTAAACAGAGACCTATACTGTTATATACCAATAGATTCGTATTGAAGTGCTCTTTCAGAATCTATGGTGATGTTAAAAAAACGATCTCAGCTCCACAGTTAAGAGTTATTTTTCAACGTAAAAATAAAAGTTCGGATGAAACTCTTAAAAAGAGAGTTTTATTTTTCCGTCATAAAATAAAACTCATTTCAAGAGTTTTATTTTTTCCGTCTAAAATAAAACTCTGATGTAATGTGTGTAGTAATTTATTTGTTTAATTTAACGAACATAATTTTTTCCAAATTTTCAGCGGAAAGATTTGATCGCAAGTCGCTCAGTACCAATTTTAGAGCAGAGAAAGCTCTTTCCACGCTTACCTGGGTTGCAGGAATACACTGTACAGTTTTTGCCAATTTAATGTATTTTTTTTAACTGCCAGAACTCAAAAAGTGTTTTATCAATCGATAAGGGCCTTATAGAAAAATTATCGATTTCGTAGAACGTCTTTTTTCATCCTCTCTCTCATTTTGTTCGCTTTCTTGTGCCCTATCTACATTTAGGGAGTTCAAATACTGCCCCAAAAGCGATGCATGAGATTGAGATGTATCGCAAACATCCGGCGAAGATGAGAAAACATACGGTGAAGATCGCATAGCTTCCTTGCTTGTCGACGCTCGATCATCGCATTGCTTATTATTTATCTGAAAAGAGAAAAACAAATAACACGAATTTTTGGGAAAATATTGATAAAATATTTTTTATTTTACAACATCCGAACGATCACTTCTTTAAGATGGGTACGAGCTCATACTAATTTTAAAGAGCCTTCGCTATGATGCACTGAAGACAAGGATCGAAATATAAGCAGCATTTTCTAGCAGCATTTTCTCACGGCGTTCTAATTTTTCTAAAAATTCAGAGCTGTAGGGCTTCATCTGAACTTCAAGCTTCATTTGAAGCTATATCTTAAAAAAATCGCTGAAAAATAATTGATCTTCTTGAAGTGTTTGAGTGGCGACGTATACAGGCTCCAAGAGAGCTAATAAGGCTTCCACATTTTCCCAATCAGACTGACCTAGATTTAGCGCGGCATCGACATTTTTCAAGCAGAAAGATTTGTAGGGCATTCAGTTTTTTTTAATAATAAAGTAGGTAGAATTCCATCGAATCTCGACATCCATGGAAACTTGCGGTAAATTAAGAACACTAGTCTTGTTCCTAAAATAATTTTAAACTTATTGCCTAAAAATTTCAATCATATTCATATTGTGTACAATAGACCTGGAAGTAGGAGTCCGTAAGCCTTTCGCTAAATCTCGAACGCGCTTCAGTAAATCTTTACTAATCGTATGTAAATAATCCTTAACGATCAGTTGAAGTGAATCCGAAGCACACTTCACTGATTGAACTGAGAACACGGAGATTTCTCGAAGAAGGTCGCTAGAGACAGTGTAATCAGACTCGATTTCATCCTCCTCGCCAAATAATCTCAGCATTTGTAATGGTGTAAATTTGTTTCTTTTCGATGCCAAAATTCTCAAAAACACTTTCAACTTTAGCTTTAAGATACTCAGCTACACTCAAACCATTTAGTCGTTAAAATCAATTGGAAATGTATATTACCCGTAATATATTTACCTGTATGACGCTCAGTCAGCTCAATGCAGCCTAGCGTTTTTATTTTCGATTTACTGTAAAACTGTATGTTAATACCCATTACGCTGCGTTGAAGTCTAGTGGTCATGTCGATTTTCAAAGACAGCAACTTATTTTTAAGTTTCTCTTTTAACCAGCTTTTTTCGATTTCGTATGCTTCATTAACTAAAGGTACGGTTCGTCAGATTGGGCAAATATTTGATCAAAATATGTTTCATCATATTTGCTCAAAATGTTGTCAAATCAATACAGGGTTGATTTTGTGTTCACACTACGCACATTTATTTGCTTTTTGTTGTTTGATCAAACAGGTATCAAATAGCATCAAATCAACAGTAGGGCAAATACATTTGCCCTGTGGTCACACGTGAACAAATATTTGCAACAAATAATTGTTTGATCAACCTGCCAAAAAATACAAATTTGTTTTCTCAAAAATTTTAAGCAAGCTGTCAGAAAACGCAGCTTTGTTTTATGAAAAGTTTTAAAGAAATTGGCAGTAAATAAAATTTTGTTTTTTCAAAGGTTTTAAACAAACTGCAAGAAAATATTTTAAATAAATATGATGCAGGAGGATGTATGTTTTCTTGTTTTATGCTGTGGAACAGCGACGGGTAAATATTGTTATGAAAAATTTTAAACATATTTTTTTTCCCAAAAGTTTTTAACTGCAAAAAATATTTTAAATAACTATGATGCTGGAGGATGAATGTTCTCTTGTTTTATGCTGTGGAGAAGCGACGGAGTTACTTTTGGAAGAGGAGAAATCTTAAAAGCTAATTTGGGCAAGTTTAGCTCCCACTGGCATAGCAAAAAAAGCTTACTGGTTTGAGGTAGAACTCATTGTTTTAAGCAAAAAATTGTAAATGCCAATTTTGGTGACGGCCCCTATTTCCGGAGCCTCCAAAGTTCGGATATACGGGAAGATATTATGCTGAATGAGCCGAGCCACCTTAAGCGATTTATGTGGCCTCTAATATACTTTTGTTATAAACAAAAAAAAATTAAATGAAATTTTTTGATAACTCGCTTAGTTATCCAGATATCCTGTGTTGAAATTTTGAAATATTGTCAAATATTTTTTCTATTCTTTTTTACGATTTTGACAAGCTTGCTCTAGCATAATTGTAAGGTCTCACGGAGGAGATTAGAACACCATTTTCAACATTTTCAATAGCTTCAAAATTCTACATATGGCCAAATTATCCTAATTAGTCGCAGCTTAGTCAGTTTAGATCCGATTTGAAAAGTTAGTACAGATTAACAAAGCTAAAACTATGCCCTTTTAACTATGTACACAGTTTTATAGCAGTTGAACCAAATTACCAAAATATTTTTAAAAATGTTTATAATAATATATATAATATAATTAATATATGTATAATATAATTCGAAAAATGTTCATGACTTGTTAGCTTGTAGTATGAATTTCTCATACATTAACCAAAAAAAATTTGTATAATATTTATCAATTCTTCTTTTTAGTTTAACGTTGGTAATTTTTTTTTTCATTTTGTAATTTGAGTGGTAAAAGCTGACAAAACTGCTTATACCATCTGTTATTTACCATTGTTTGCTCTTACAATTCATTTGTAACATCAAATAAATGTGTGATGAAAATATTTGCTCTTTAGTAGTCACATTGAGCAAATTTTTAAATGAAGGCAAACAATTTTGTTTGACCAAAATCAGCTGTTTTGCTGTTTGCCATACAAAAATATTTTGTGGTCAGACTGGGGCCAAGAAATATTTGACGTTTTTTGTCAAATATTTGCCCAATCTGACCGTATCTTAAATAATTAAATGGTTTCCCATTACATCCCATGAAGGGACCGGGGAGAACTTCTCACAATCACTGAGCTGTGCGCTTTCCAGTTTTCACTCACTGATTGGGACCTACAGTTTTACACCGATTCCGAACGGTATTTTGAGAAGCTTTTTCATGGCTATATACTCGATAGTGTCGCCGTCACTAAGCGAGGTGACCGTCGTCGAAAGAAATTTTTTTTTTTTTTTTTTTTTTTTTTTAAGGTGGTTGGAGCAGGGATCGAACCCAGCATCTCCTGTACAAGAGGCGCGCACACTACCCATTGCACCACCGACGGTGGTGACCGTACCTTAACTCAGTTATATTTCTGGACGTAACTGCTGAGATTCCAAGTCCACCAAAGAGTTGATTCGTAATGACCTTGAAAGCATCTGAATCAAAAAAGGCAAACGGTAATTTTTCTGTTGTGACTAAATCAACACATGCGTTTTTCATTTCTTCAGGAGCCATTGTTACCGAAAATTTAACTTTTTTTAATGGTACTTCACATTTATTCTCCTCATTATTCAGTTCCATGTCATATTGTGGTTTATGGTTCTTGATTAAATAAGCTTGTTTTTTTATTCCCTGCTAAACTAATTTTTCGACAACTTTGTATGGAGTGCCGCTTAATACCCTTTTCACATTTACCGCGTTTCAGCTGAAACGCCGGCGTTTCGCTCTCTTTCGATGATTTCAGCGAAACACACTTTAATTGGCACTTATTTCCATACAAAAAAAAAGCAAACATTATGCTCTTTTTACTGTAGTTTGTTTGAAACCACAGTAAAAATGAGAGAGAGCACAGTGTTGTAGTGTTGTACTCCAATAGTAGTTAAAAAAAGGAGTACAATGAAAAAATTTCCATTGCTGGTTCAAAGCAAATGTCAGAAAAATGAGGGAAAACAAATCTGTTTGTTTACATTTCTAGTTTGCTTTGTGGTGGTAAGTACTTATTGCAATGTGATTTATGAATATAATCATTTATATCTTTGAATGCATTCATTGCTTTATCATACAATGATATAAATTCTAATATTATAAATATTACATTAATTTTTTGATATTATTTTATATATCTTTATTCACAAATGTGCGTTTGTGTTGGTTACAGTCAATACAGAAAACACAAAACAGAAATGAGAAATGTCACATGAAACCCCAGTAGTTAACAAAAGCACAATGTGAACACCATGGTTTCGAAATGATCTCAAGAGAGCGAAACGCCGGCGTCCCAGCTGAAACGAAGTAAATGTGAATAAACTATAATATCGCTTCGTTCCCCATACAAATTCTTTGAAAAATTAGTTTAGCAGGAAATAAAAAACAGACTTAATGACGCTTTAAATTGCTAACCTTTAAAAACGCTTTTACACAGCCGGCATACAAGTGTATCATCAACTTTTTCATAAAAATTACGACCAGTAATATCGGAATTGCGACCCATATTCACGATTTTAACTTATTGCAAAAGTAAAATTAATAATTAAACATTCAATAAAAATTTACTAACGTGACTTACCTTACTATACAAAGCAACTTTGTATAGAAAACTAATTATTTATTTTTATTATTTTTTAGACGGTGAAATATTTACAGGATGAATGTTAATGTAATTGTAATAAAGTTGTAGCGATTGTCAGTAAACGCGTGCACTGAAGTTAAGAGAACAAAAGAATTGAATTATATTTTCTGTATGCTGATGCTTTTATCATCAGCGTTGCCAGAGTCTATTCTTTCTACTTGTATACTGATAAGCAGGTTTGTATGTGGGAGAACGTACGCCATTAAAAGTTTTATTTTAGACGAAAAAAATAAAACTCCTCAAATGAGTTTTATTTTAGACGGAAAAATGAAACCCCTCAAAAGAGTTTTATTTTATGACGGAAAAATAAAACTCCTCAAATGAGAAAAATAAAACTCCTCAAAAGAGTTTTATTTTATGACAGAAAAATAAAACTCCTCAAATGAGAAAAATAAAACTCCTCAAATGAGTTTTAATTTAGACGGAAAAATAAAACTCTCAACAGCGTTTTATTTTATGACGGAAAACTAAAACTGTCTTTTTAAGAGTTTCATCCGACCTTTTATTTTTATGTTAAAAAATAACTGTTTTAGATGGATGTTTTTTCTTTAACTCACAAAATAACTTTTTTGATATCACTTATAACTGTTACGGTCCCTGATATTTGGTTATGTATATTTTGTGTAAAAACATGGTCGCACTTTATTGATACCTAGCAGAACTGGTTGGCGAAATATGTTATCTTCGTTTTGTAAGGTGCCTGACCCCCCGGGGTTGTCCGAGACCGGATAAGTAAGTAAGTAAGTAAGCAGTGTTGCATCAAATTGTACACAAGTTTAAAATGAGGTTAAAAGTTAAACTTCAGTTTTTAAAGATTAAAATTGTATGCGTAATCTAGACTGCTAGCGTGGATTAATGGTCAACTCAGAATACGCTAATCTTGGTCGGTGTAAATGGCGCACAATTCCCATATATGCACTAATACATGAGTTTTCCGGTCCAACCCTATGTTAGAATGTTAAAAATCAATCAACAAACAACACGTAATGAGTGCGCAACAACTTTCATGGGATCAGTGAGTCCCTCTTACTTTATGACGAGTTATCTTAGGCTGAGTCACGGTCGAACCCAACTGAACTCCCGCGCATTTACGATTACAGAATGAATTGTCATCAAAGATATTCCATTCCCTGATAATTGCATACAGGTTTGCAATAAGTGTTGAGAGGAGAACGGTTCACCGAAGATCATTAACGACTCAGAAGAAAAAAATCACAAAAATTGGCAGTTGGTCCCTAACGAAGCAAGCTTAATGATTCCATGACTGTTACTTTAAGGTTCCATTTTGACTTGTAATATTATGAAAAAAAAAAAATAAATGGTTTCCCATTACATCCCATGAACTTCTCACAATCACTGAGCTGTGCGCTTTCCAGTTTTCACTCACTGATTGGGACCTAAATTTTTTCACCGATTCCGAACGGTATTTTGAGAAGCTTTTTCATGGCTAAAATAAATAAATAAATGGTTTCCCATTACATCCCATGAAGGGACTGGGGAGAACTTCTCACAATCACTGAGCTGTGCGCTTTCCAGTTTTCACTCACTGATTGGGACCTACAGTTTTACACCGATTCCGAACGGTAATTTGAGAAGCTTTTTCAGGGCTAGATACTCGATAGTGTCGCCGTCACTATGCGAGGTGACCGCCGCCGAAAGAAATTGTTTTGAAGCAGGATTCGAACCCAGGATATCATGTACAAGAGCCGCGCACACTAACCATTGCAACACTGACGGCCACAATATTATTACTTTACTAAAAAAGTTTCTGCCCACACGCGAAACTTTCGCAGTACGAAAATGATTATTGCACCAAAATTTGATATCGCCGCAATATCGCCTTGTTTGCTGGGTTATTTGTGTTCGAATTTTAGATCAGAAGGAGCTAGTAATGGCGCACCTCATGTCACGATTAAGTAGAAAAAAACCAGCAGCAACGACTCTACCGTAACTGTGGTCTAGTTTTTTTGATACTGTTTTCCTTTACGTCGCGAAATATGCTTAATAAAATAAAAAATAAATAGTTTTCCATTACATCCCATGAGGGAATCGGGGAGAGCTTCTCACAACCAGTAAGCGGTGCGCTTTCTAAATTTATACTCACTGATTGGGACCTACAGTTTTACACCGGATCCGAACGGTATTTTGAGAAGCCTTTTCAGGGCTAAATACTCGATAGTGTCGCCGTCACTATGCGAGGTGACCGCCGTCGAAAGAAATTTAAGGTGGTCAGAGCAGGGATCAAACCCAGGATCTCATGTACAAGAGGCGTGCACACTACACATTACACCACCGACCAATAAAAACTCGACATAACAAGGCCGTCCATGTTAACAGAGCAGGACAAACAAATGATAGCATCCTATACAAGTTAATTGCATTTAATTAAGTTAAGTTTTCAGAACAAAGTGATTTTAAAATACAAAATTAATTTACGCCAAAACACAAAAAAATTGATATGTTATCGAATACTACGTTGTAAGAGTTACAGGATGTTAAATGTAAGTTGGTCTAAAGCATCTGTCTCCATAACCTACGACGCACAGTGAGGCCAAGTGTAAAAAATGGGGTGATAACATTTTAAATTGTATTGATCTAATTGTTTTAGAGTGTAATAGGTATTTGGAGGGGAGGAGCTAGACTATTAGAAGCTGCTATTTAAAAGCACACTGTTTACATATACGTTGTGCTATAGGGTGTTAAATTATTCCACCTTGGTGATGTTCAAATTTTCATAGACTGTAATTTCTAAGTTTGTAAGCCGATTTCAAAGATTTAATTTCTGAGAATGCAGTAAGTAGCAGAACCCGTCTAACCGTCATAAAGATATTTGCAATCAAAAATTTTAAAAATTAAATTTTTGCACTGACTTTGTTCACTTTTTTGCTAATGGCTTGGAAATTTTGACTGAAATGTAGTTTCAAACACACACCTACATTAAAAGAACTTCAACAAAATGTAAAGTAAAACAGTTTGTAAACAATTTGAATACTGTTCGGAAACCACAACTTCGCAAAAATGTATTTTTCTTGAGCTCGATAAAGAGAAATTTGTCGGAAAGCTGCCAGTGTTTTTCAGGATTGTTTTATATTTTTTGTAGGTTGGCTAAAGTTTGAGTGGCAGCCTGCACGTCAGGTTCACTTAGAGTTTGTGATTGCAGAAAAAAGCTCAAGAGCTGTCGGATGTTAAAATCAGACAGATTTGCTAGCTCCCAAAAGAAATGTGAGACTAGCGTAGCCTGCCTTATAGAAACAGCGGTGCTTAACTCATTTCTCAAGACTTTGAGTGGCTCTGCGTGTCGTCCAATAAGACAGTGACCCGTCGTATCGGGCACAATAAGTGAGACGTCCTGTCTCCATAACAACAGCAGGGCACACACAGAGAAGAGATTCGTTGTCACGACTATATTTACAGCCAACTAAAATTTGGCGGTTCCTTGGACTATCACATTATTCAGTTGTGATTACCAATAATTGTCTTCAGTATCACCAAATATTGTGCATATCAATTGATTTGTAATTCAGTTTTGGTAGCAAGAACTGAAATATTTAGTTGAAGCCACAGCAACAATAAATAAATGTGATCTGTCAGTCGAGTTTCAGTTCTACCAGTCAAATTGTCCTGTAGTGGTGAATATTCTATTAGTTGGATGAACGAAAAATTTAAAAACTAATTCGGTTGTACCAAATAATATATTGGTATGGTAAACTAAAGTAATTACTTGAATTTAATGGCTATCACAGCCATTTGGTGATGCTTTAAGCCATTATGAATTTTATAGAAAAAAGTAGAAAAAATATTTTTTATTAAAGTTGTGTATTTTACATTTCAATATAACCAAAATTATTATTATTTATAACCAGGGTTCGTATTTCATGCCCATTTTTGATCGAAAATATAAAAGCAATTGTTTGCATGTGTTTGTGAAGTCGTCAATAGTGGCGTCATATTCAGCGATTACGTTTAAAAGTCGCACTTCACCACAATTTATGATAATATGTATTCTTCGCTGGCTGATATCTATACACTTTATTATTTTTTCACAACTTTGTTTATCACTTTCTGTTCAAAATATTAGTTTTTCTGTAAAGTCCTCGTGTAACATTCCAATACACGTAGTTTCTCTTTAACAACAAAGCCTCTTGTAAAAAATCGAATACATAACTTTGTAACAAGTGTTTTTGTACCAGAAACTAAATTATGATTACAGTAACTAATATTTGAACACGAATTCAAATATTGTACTTTTTATTAGTTGTATCTTCCATTTCAGATGAATGAGGTTTTTGAAATACTCAAATTGGTTAATACAACTAAAATTCGGTAGTAGCAACTTGTATTTAGTAAGACCGATTTTCAATCTATCAATAACATCGACAAATAATTCTGATGTTTGACAATTACGAATTCTGATCAAAATATAGACTTTAGCATGGAATTTCCAATGCCTGAATTGATTTCCAACTAATCTTTTCCCTGTGTAGTATGCAGTAGTATGCTTTAAGTCTATGCGGACCACATCAGCTTGAAATTTACACAGTTCCCTACTAGGGACTACCTACCGTTAGTTGCCATAAGGGTCATTCCTCAAATAGAGCTGGCAAGTTACTAGAGGCATGTCCATTCTGGTAAGTACCCATTTTGGTAAGTTCCCCGGCATGTTCCTGTCGGCCGTCACCCAACTTAGGTGAATATTGAACTGTTCAACCACCACATTAAGAGATCACGGACAGTCAGGGCAGTTTTCGAATTCAGGAAGACAGTTTCCAGGGGCTAGATGACAGTTTTGACTATCAGAGAAAATATTGATTCCGACCTTAGTCAGAACATTACTTCTGAGCCATTCCGCTGCTTCCTTTATAGCTAAGACTTCTGCCTGATCAGACAGTCTTTTTGCAATGGATACCCCTAGATCCTTAAAAAAGATAACGGATGGCTGAACCTTTCGCAAATCAACTAAATATTTTACCTTTCTGACAAAAGCTGATCCTTATAGCCCTGGGAAAATAAATAAAGTAATACGTACGGTCTTTCATGGATTTCTGCACTTCCAGCCGTGCAGGCCCATCAAGGTAGTCAACTTGTTTCCGTCCGCGTTAATTTCACTGGCATATTTTCAATACTGCACATAATGGTCGTAACAACCAGCTTCGATGTCAGTGGGTTTATCGAAATGTACTAAGTCCTAGGTATCGTAGGACCGTTTGCTTAATTTCAGGGCTTCTTCTGCCGTGAATTTGTATGCACTCGACTATACCTTGCGTTTACCGAAAATTAAAAAATAAATATTTTGGCAATTTTTCTAATATTTTGTTGATAAGTAGGGGGTTTCTCCTCTGGGCTAGGTTCAACACCAGCTTCGCGTTTCCTGCATTGAATTTTTGTCTTATACAACTTTCTGCGTGGACGGCCTTCCTGCGGTCTTATGTCTCATGGATACGGGAGCAAGCTTCGTCATAGTAGTTTTGTGTTATTACGAAGTGTAGCTGTCAAACATTAAATGGTAGCTTTTGGGCAGCAAATGCAACTTTTTTTGAGAAAATCACAAGATTTTTAAAAGAAAATAGTTTTTTTTTCGGGAATGAAGAAGAGCCGCTGTCAAAAAACAATATTTTTGGTACATTCACACATATGTTGTAATTCAAATTGCCTTTCATTTCAGTACCTCTCCCATTCATTCTCAGTACCCAGATATTCTATTCTAAAACGGGATTCTCTTGGCCAACAGATGTTTCACGGGACAACAACTGCACCATTTAATTCGTGAGAAGAATACCCGATTTCAGTTCCCGCACTTTCCCGTTGCTAGGTGTCCGTCCCTAGGTGAACCCGTTTTTTGGATCCCGTGATCCAATTTTGAGATTAAATTGACATTTAAGGTGACAAATTTGTGCTTAGACGAATTTAGAGCAACTCTGTGCCGAAGAGATATCGAAGATGACGGCACAACAGACAAATTAAATTGGCGGTCTTGGTTTTGCAAGTTTTGTACAAATTTGAGATGCCTTTGAAATAACTGAGCCTTTAGAACTGGAGCAGTCGGTCAAATCGGCTAAAATTTTAAACCGGTGAGAACCAATTATATCACCGACGTCGTGAGCTGAAAAAAATGGAAAACTTACGATTGGTTTGTGGCTGCCAAACAGTTGATTTTTTGCGTACGTTTTTATGGTCGCCCTTTTCTGGTACCTAGCAGTGTTGCATCATATCGGGTTTTTCAATAAGAGCGCTACAAAAGTTTTTTTTAAAAAAACAAAACCGATTTTAGATACCAATGAAATTCTTTATTCCTGTGAAAGTACGTTCGATGACATTATGTATGGAACTCGATTTCTTTTGAATGGCCACCATGACCACGCTTGCGGAAGTTCAGACGCTGAACCCAATTTTCAACGGGTTTCAAGCATAAATCGGCCGATACTGCTGCAATTTCAAGGTTCGATATTCGTGCGCAGTTCATCAATCTTCGCTGGCTTGTTGGCATAGACCATAGACTTGACGTAGCCCCACAGGAAATAATCTAACGGCGTCAAATCTCACGACCGAGGCGGCCAATCGACTGGACCATTTCGTGAGATAAAACGTTCACCAAACTTGGTTGCCAATAAATTGATTGTGGCATTTGGTGTGTGGCTTGTGGCGCCGTCCTGTTGGAACCACATGTCCTCCAAGTCCATATTATCCAATTGGGGCCAAAAATATTCGGTTATCATTGAACGGTAGCGATTCGCATTCACAGTAATGTGCCGGTCTCGATCATCACGGAAGAAGTACGGTCCAATGACGCCGCCGGCCCATAAACCGCACCAAACCGTAATTTTTTCGGGATGCAATGAAGACTCATGGATTACGTGTGGATTGCTGTCTGACCAATAACGCATATTTTGCTTATTGACGAAGCCATTCAGCCAGAAATGAGCCGACCATAAATTGAACGTAGCGCTCTTAAAGTTGAGGCCACTGACTCCAAATTTCGGTAGTAAATTTTAATAATTTCGACTCGTTGTTGGCTCGTATATCTTTCCATGATGAAATAGCAAACCTTACTGAAGACAAATGTCAAAAGAGCGGGAAAAAATAAGGCGTCGTTTGCTGCCCCTATCGATTTACTTTTGTAGCGTCTCTGTTGAAAAACCCTTTATTGTACACAAGTTTAAAATGAGGTTAAAAATTAAACTTCAGTTTTTACAGATTAAAATTGTAGCAACAACACTCAATGTGTTCGCAACAACGTTCATGGCACCAGTGAGTCCTCCTTATTTTACGACGAAGTATTTCATGCTGAGTCACGTTCCCACCCAACTGAACTCCGACGCATTTACGGTTACAGGACGAATTGTCATCAAGGACATTCCATTTCCTGATCAGCGCATATACGACGTACACCAAGCCGAAAACAACTGTTGAGAGGTGAAAATTACTACGGTCCACCGAAGATCATTAACGACTCAGAAAAAATATCACAATTTCAATTTAATTTTATTCCATATTCTCGCCATATTTAGATGCAAACTTAAAGCTAACAATTTATACTATTTACATAGTTTCCTTAACATTAAACAATTTTCACAGGACTCCCCAATTGGACTCCCAAATATTCTCAAAATTATACTTAAACTAGGAAGCCCTAAAAAAGGAATTAAAAAGGATGTCGCAGGGCGGGGATTACCCCGAGCAGCAGCAGCGTAGGTGGTGCCGTTGTGAAATTGGCCACTATCGCGAGAAAAGCTGATTCAAGAAAAGACGAGGCGTCGTTTCCTGGCTTCAGCCCTCTCGCGAAGTAATTTTTATTTTTGCCGCAGCGGGCACTCGTTGACGCTAGCTGTATGTCCGTTAACCGCAGAGTTGATACAGGGGACTGTATGGTCCGAACGGAGAACCGGAGCTCCTGTTTTAGGGTCTGGACCTAACCTCGACCCAACACCTTCCGCCTTGGCGGGAAGGGTGCACTTGCCCGGGCGATGGGACCCGGCACATTTGCAACAGTGGTGGGGCATGCCGCAATTCAGCGCTACATGTCCGTAGCCCTGATAATTCCTGCACTGCGAGACCGCACTCTTCATATCCTTGCGGATGAAGACCTTGCAGTGCTGCATGTACTTAATTGCGAAAAACGCAGTTACGTCAGCGTCCCGAGATAAGTGGATTAGCCGCTTATCCCCTCCTAATTTGGTAACTCTTATCACAGACAGTTTCACCTGTAGCCCAGCCAAATATAATCTCAAGTCCTCCACCTCAAAGGAGTCGGACAGTCCCACAATCACAGCCGCAAACGGTGTTTGCGACCTCGGCGTATAGGTATAATAGCCGTGTCCGCCCTCCTTAAGTAAGTTCTTCACTACCTCAAATTCTCCTAATTCGAAGGTCCTGATAACCATCAGCGACCTTCCCCATCCATCTGATGGTGAAATTTTCATGGCCTAAACCGGCTTTGATTTTCACCGTAATATTTTTCACATTATCACTATATACATACTATTCGTGAATTATTTTATTCATAGTCTTTTTCCTGCCGCTGCCCCTCTTCACGGACTGCGTGGCTCCATTCTTCCTTCTAGGGCCATCCTTCTTTGATCTTGCTGTAGTTATTGATGATTCCGTGCCGGCGATACACGGGACCCAACTTCCTTCTCATATTTTTCATTGGCTTGCTTTTCGAGCAAAACCTTTCTAAAGTTGGTTCTTCGTCCATGGATTCTTCGGCATTGGAATCTTCATGGATACTCCGCTGCATGTCCTTAATAGTGTCCCTCAAACCTTTTACGGTATTTACAGCCCTCTCAAAATTGGCCGTAACTTTCATATTTTCCTCACGTAGCTGCTTTATTTCGGATAGTACATCTTCATCCGTCTTTCGTTTCTTGGATATTTCCATCTCATCCGGGGGAGTTTCGCCTCTCAGGCCATGCCCTCACATATTGGCTTGGAATCTTTCGATTTGCTGTGAAAGACTTTCTTCTGGCTCTGGTGCTGGCAAATTAGGAAAGTTTGCCCCGTCATAGGTATACAGTATCCTTGCCTTCCTTGTTCCCTGGTGTGATACCAGCCCCATCAGGGTCAGCCATTTTCGTCTGGCTTCAAAAAGTTTTATGGCTTGCGTTTCGCCGACAGCAATTTGCAAAAAACCAAAAATTTTTCAAATTTGATAAATTTTAATCTCAAAAGCTAAAAATTTGTATCTTGAAAAAGACTTAACATTTTTCCAACTTTTTATTTTTGTTCACTTTTTTTATTTCACTTAACACGAATGCAGCAGCACAAGAACTCGTCAAAAATATCACAAATTTCGACAATAGGCTACTAACGAAGAAAGCTCAATGATTCAATGACTTTATTTGTTGCTTTAAGGTTTCATATTATTACTTTCGCATATTATAACTTTCGCAATACGAAATGATTATTGTCACAATTTTTGTTTTAGACGATATCACTGCAATATCGCATTGTTTGCTGGGTTATTTGTGTTTGAGTTTGAGATCGTCGCTTAAATAGGTTCTGCATTGAAGGGGGCTACTAATGGCGCACCTCATGTCACGATTAAGTAGAAAAAAGACCAGCAGCAACAACTCTACCGTAACTGTGGTCTAGTTTTTGTTGATCCATCGTGAAATATGCTTAATAACCAATAAAAACTCGACATAACAAGGCCGTCCATGTTAACAGAGTAGGACATACAAATGATAGCATCCTATACAAGTTAATTGCATTTAATTAAGTTAAGTTTTCAGAACAACGTGATTTTAAATTACAAAATTAATTTACACAAAAACACAACTAAATTGATATGTTATCGCCTACTTAGTTGTATGAGTTACAGGATATTAAATGTAAGTTGGTCTAAAGCCTCTCTCTCCGTAAACTACGACGCACAGTGGGGCCGATTGTAAAAAATGGGGTGATAACATTATAATTTCTATTGGTCTGATTGTTTTAGAGTTTATTGGATATTTTTAGGGGAGGAGCTAGACTATTAGAACCTGATATTTAAATGCACACTGTTTACACGTACGTTGTGCTATAGGGTGTTGAATTGTTAAAATAATGTTAAAATTTGGTGATGTTAAAATTTTCATTGACTGTAACTTCTACACTAGTAAACCGATTTCAAAGACTTTTAATTTCTGCGAATGCACTAAGCAGCACAAGCCGTCTAACCCGTTACAAAGATTGTTGGAATCAAAAATTTAAAATTTTCCAGTGACTTTGTTCAGGTTTTTGGTAATACTCGTAGCTTGGTAATATTGAGCCGAAATATAGTTTCAAACACACACCTACATTAACAAGACTTCGGCAGAATGTAAAGTGAAACAGTTTGTAAACTATTTGGATAGCAGTTGGGAAACCACAACTTCGCAAAATTTATTTTTTTCAACCCTTACAAAAAAGAGAGATTTGTTGGAAAGATGCCACATTTTTTTCATGACTTTTTAAAAATTGTTGTACCTTGGCTTAGGTTTGTGTGGCCGCCTAAACGTCAGTGTCACTTAGAACTTGTGGTCCATTGTGAGGCCTAGGGAAAAATGAAAAATATGAAATTTTCCTAATGCCTCCATTTGAACCGGTTTGATTGCTTCAAAAAGCCCAAGAGTTGTCGGATGCTAACATCTCTAAAAAAATGTGAGAACAAGTAGACAGTCAAAATTTCTCTTCACTCAAATGCCAACAAACACAACGAGTGAAACCCGAGTCATTCTCTCTTCTCTCTCTCTTACTCTCTTCATTGCATATCAATACACGGACAGCTTTTTGATGGTGTTACTGTATACAAGGTGGCGCAAAAGTAAACTTCCGATGTTTTTTGGCTGTAATTTAAAAAAAAATGAAAAACTTTGATTCTTCTTGTGGATTAGTTTTATTTGGACTTTTAATTTTTTTTACATCAAGTCGAGAATATGATGTCATGTAAATGGCCGCCGCCACAGTTGATTGTCATTTGAGCCCTTTTAATGGCGTTTTCCATCACTTTGGCCAAAACTTCCGCCGATACGTCGTCACATTCTTGACGGATATTATCTTTAACAGCTGCAAGACATAAACCCGCGCCTTCAAAAAGCCCCACAAAAAGAAGTCTGGAGCGGTCAAATCAGGCGATCTTGCTGGCCAGTACAAATCGCCAAAACCGGAGATTAGGGGCCCGGGAAATGCATCCTTCAGCATATCGGTTGTGGCACGTGCAGTGTGTGCCGTTGCACCGTCCTGTTGGAACCACATGTTTTCCAATCCCAATTCATCAAGTTGCGGCAAAAAGAACTCGTTGATCATTGCTCTGTAGCGCTCACGGCGCTTCCATGACATCCTCGGCTACAGCAGCAATATTCTCTGCAGAACGGCTACTCCGGGGTCTGCCACGCCTGGCAGCATCTCGTGTTGTACCAGTCTCTTCGAGGCAAGCGGCTAAACGTGGCAGTGTTTCACCAGTAGGCGTTGGACGGCCAGGAAATCTGCGACGAAATTCACGTTGTGCCAAAGTCACCGACCGATTATTGGTCAAATAAATAGTCAGCAATATTCCGCGTTCTGGAGCAGTGTAGCGTAACATTGTTTATTAACATGTATTTCGCATGTGTTTGCTACACAAATGTCAAAACAGAACTGACATTAGGGGCCAATCGCAAAATTTATAGCATTTTCTGATAGGAGGATTACTTTTGCGCCACCTTGTATAAGTATAACCATATTGAAGTAAAATTACATAAACTATGCAAACAGTATGAAATAATCAAGATATGACGCGTGAGAGCAATGTTTTGATTCAATTTCTAGCACTTTTTGGTTCTCTTTTACCAGGGTTGACAAATTGCGCACATCTTCTGGTCGTCTGGCGCACATCTTCTGTAAACAGCGTTGAGAAAGCAGGAGGTATCCACGACACAGCTGATGCACAACGTAGTAGGAAATCGATAGAAAACAGAGTGGATAGGCGAGAAACCGATAACGAACCAGAAGCAAAACATGCACCAAACTAAGTTTAAATAGGGTTTGATTGATGCTTATGACAGCTTAATTATGTTTTATGTTGGTTGCATCGAATGAAATTATGCAATGCCTTTTATATCTAACCGTTTTATACCCAACCAAAGAGTAAAATACAGCAGCAACTCGAACTCGATGAAATGGCCTACTAACTACCTCGCCGTCATCGTGGGAATGTAAAGAAGGGGATAGATACTCTTGTCTATTGCTCTGTGGTCCAACCAAAGAGTAAAATTCAAGACCACCTCGAACTCGCTGAAATGGCCTACTACCTCGTCGTCATCGAGAGAACGTTAAGAGAGGAATAGAAAGTCTCTGTTTCTCCATGGCAAAAGTCATTTCATAAGGCTTTCAGTGTCTGTAGGTGTCGTCCATTGAGACAGTGACCAGTCAAGCCAGACACAATAAGTGCGACGTTCGGTATCGATAACAACATCAGGGCGGTGGTATATTTTAAGGCTAGGCGGGCCACACCAGCTTGGACCTCCTACCGTTCCATGTAAGGTAGTCCCTAGTCTGGCCGGTTCGACTGCATTGCAGTTCCGTTATATGTCCCGGCATCCAATTAAGGTTAATATTAAATACGAGTAGGATCTGCGACAGTCGAGAGAAGTTTTCAAATTCTGGAATACAGTTTCTTGATGGCAGCTTGATGGCAGCGTGACTATCAGGGAAAATATTGATTCCGACCTTGGTCAGAACATTACTTCTAAGCCATTCCACTACTTTCTTAATAGCTTAGAATTCTGTGACGAACACTGTAATAATGTAATTAAGTCTTATCGCAATGGATAGCCCTAGGCCCTTAGAAAACACAACAAAGCCTAATATATCGTCAAGTTTTGAAGCATTTGAAGTTCACGAATCTCCTATGCCCAGGGAGAGGACCATTCCATTCTGATCTATCAGGTATAGGAGTGCTGTACTTCTTGTCAAACAGTGGTTCGGCCAAAGTGTAATCGACAATACCTGGAAGGGTAAGCATTATGCTGAGGATGGCACTGTGTTCGAAGCCATTTTCTCATCAATGTGACAGTACACTAAGTCTAACAGACACAGCCGTGTCATGCTGCCTAGCTACAATGTCCAGTGGTATTAATTGTAGCATGACATTTAGTAAATCAGTCTTTGTGTTTCTAAGCTCCACAGAAACACATACCAGCGTTCTCAGCGATCGTGATTTGTATGTCACCGTTATTTCATTTTAAAGTGTATTTAAAAATCAATAAGTAATACATATGTAAATATATTTAATGCATATACTATAATTAAATATATATGTTCTATTGAAAATTTTTTTGATTTGTTGTTAAATATGTATCATTTTGAATTTTGTTTGTCATTCAAGCGAGTTCGTTATGTATCATCTTTCGATTATATTCTGTAGAAATATCATGCAATTTTTTCCATCTGGCATGACTAACCCGATCAACTGTTTCCGATCGAAAAGCGGGATTTTGGCCCCAATAGCGGGATTTTTTATTTTTAAAAAATGAGTTAACGTTTAAGTAAATAAAAATAGAAAATTTAGAAATAGTTAAATTATATTTAGTAATAAAATATATGTACACATACTCCATTAACATACGATAGCCTCACATACATATTTCATGAGTTATTTTCAAAATTTAAAAGCGATTCCAACAAGTCTTTACTATATTTATTAACTAACGCAAAGACATCAGTTTAAGTTAATAGCATTTCTCCAAGTATTTGCGTAAACGGTCTGCAAAATATTGGGGATTTAATATTAACTTAGATTAGCTTAAAACGCAAATTTTATATTTTGTTTTAACACTTAAATTGTTATATTGCCACTATAATAACGGGTTTTTCAATAAGAGCGCTACAAAAGTATTTTTAAATAAAACAAAACCGGTGTTAGATACCAATGCAATTCTTTATTCCTGTGAAAGTACGTCGTTCGACGCCATTATGTATGGAACTCGATTTCTTTTGCATGGCCACCACGGGCACGCTTGCAGAAGTCCAGACGCTGAACCCAATTTTCGACGGTTTTCAAGCATAAATCGGCCGATACTGCTGCAATTTCACGTTCGATATTCGTACGAAGTTCATAAATCGTCGCTGGCTTGTTGGCATAGACCAAAGACTTGACGTAGCCCCACTGGAAATAATCTAACGGCGTCAAATCGCACGACCGACGCGGCCAATCGACTGGGCCATTTTGTGAGATAAAACGTTCACCAAACTTGGTTTCCAATATATTGATTGTGGCATTCGTTGTGTGGCTTGTGGAGCCATCCTATTGGAACCACATGTCCTCCAAGTCCGTATTATCCAATTGGGGCCAAAAATATTCGGTTATCATTGAACGGTAGCGATTCGCATTCACAGCAATGTGCCGGTCTTGATCATCACGGAAGAAGTACGGCCCAATGATGCCGGCGGCCCATAAACCGCACCAAACCCTAATTTTTTCGGGATGCAATGATAACTCATGGATTACGTGTGGATTGCTGTCTGACCACTAACGCATATTTTGCTTATTGACGAAGCCATTCAACCAGAAATGAGCCTCATCGCTGATTGTTGAACTGAAGCCACAGCGGCAGCAATATTCTCGACACTACGGGCACTTCTTTCTCTCACTGTCACGGGAACATTTTGTACCGTGCCTGTGGATTCAAATTTTTGCATTAAACGCTCAATTGTTGATCTGCCAGGACGATTATGACGACCATAAATTGGACGTAGCGCTCTTAAAGTTGAGGCCACCGACTCCAAATTTCGGTAGTAAATTTTAATAATTTCGACTCGTTGTTGGCTCGTATATCTTTCCATAATGAAATGGAAAACCTTACTGAAGAGAAATGTCAAAACAGCGGGAAAAAATATGGCGTCGTTTGCTGTCCCTATCGATTTACTTTTGTAGCGTCTCTGTTGAAAAACCCTTTATTTCAACGCTTTGATCCTGAAGCCAGCTTTTTACAACACGAGCAGTATGGATGGGGGCGCTGCCGTGTTGAAAAATAAAAGGAAGGGGCGTCAAAAATGTGCATAAACTCCAAAAAGGCAGTTTGGAGTTAGTTTTTGTAATTCGTTCCCGTCATTCGTTCATTCACGAAAAGTAGACTGGTAGCGCCAAAATACCCCAGCGGAGGATGTCATGCCCTGGAAGGCCTGAAATCATGAGCCAACAGGCCTTCTTTAAAATACGGAAGGCCTTCCCTACACATTAGCTCCTCCTTTATTTTAAACATTGCGTGAGATTGGGAGGCAAAGCCTTCCTTGTCCATTGCCTAAATAAGGCGTGCAAGAGGAAGGCCTTAGAAGGCATTTACTTTAATTTATTTTAGTTAAACAGAAAAAAGCTGACAAAAAAGCTGTCTGTTCTTGTTGTTGGAATTATAGGCATTTCAGTGATGTTGATACTTACGGATCTTCGATCGATACTAATTCGCACATGTAAATTGCAGAATTGAGTTTGTATATATACGATTGATGATCAACCGATGATGGTATCAATTCAGGCACAGTAGTTAGGCATCTGATGATGAACTTGTCACGGAGTTCGAAACTAGTCATGCCAGTGAGTGTGTGTTGAAACTGAATGTCTATTATTTCCAACAAAACCCAACCATTTTTCAATTAAAAAATGTTCATGACTTGTAGGCTTGTAGTATGAATTTCTCACATATTAAACAAAAACTAACAAAAATCGGTCATACAAATTCAAATTAAAAAAAAATTAAGTTTAAATAATTTATTTTATCACAAAATCATTATCCACTTCTATATATTTATTTATAGGTATAGTATCCGATGCAGATGTGGATGCAATGGTAATGTGCGAGGCTCTTGTGCATGAGATCGTGGGTTCGATCCCACTCTTGACCACCCTAAATTTCTTTCAACGGCGGTCAACTCGCTTAGTGACGGTGACACTATCGAGTATTTAGCCATGAAAAAGCTTCTCGAAATACCGTTCGGAATCGGTGTAAAACTATAGGTCCCAATCAGTGAGTGTAAAACTGGAAAGCGCACATCTCACTGGTTTGTGAGAAGCTCTTCCTAATCTCTTCCGGGATGTAACGGGAAACCATTTTTTTTTATTCGCAAGAACGCTTTCGGTTCTGTCTGCTTGATGATCTTTGTATTCTGTTTGTTACATTTGATGCACTTTTTGGTACCTTTTTTTATTTTTTTGTACACTTTATGTACTATTTGCATACACTTTATGTACACATTTTAGTACCGTTATGTATTTTTTTGGTTCAGTTGACATACATTTTACTACACTTAAAGTATTGTTAGTAAAGTAATTACTAGTGGTGTAAACTTTACGTAAATTGTTGACGAAATTTAAAAATTTAAAAATTTAAACGAAATCCCTTTACACTTTCGTGTGTGTTAAGAGTACAACATTTTGCCTGACTACTCCATATATTGGTAGAAATTCAGAAATCCAGATTTTGATTTTATCATTTCCCTTGCGGGAGCTTTTACTCGGTGTGTTTTCTAAACTAACAATTTTCTAAATTTATTCAAGCTCAAGACCTTTTTAAATAATATAGAGCATATTTATTAGAAAATAAGCTCAAAAAAGTCGAGCATAAAAATGTTCCAATGATACCAAGGCTGTCTGTATAGCTATTTCGGATCTTGCCAAGATCTTCAGCAGCAGACGTTTTTGTAATGTTTTCGGTGAATTCTTCAAAAATATATATGTATCTAGAAACACTCATTATATTAATGGGAATTCCTTTATATACACATTTGGAGAATACCAAGCACTACCATTGGAACAACTTCATGCACAACTCTTGTTATCATGTCGAAAAACCATTGGTTTTAAAAGGGCACCTCTGAAGTTGTGTCGACAGCAGCCGACAAGTATTTGGTACCCGCAATGGCGTTTTAACACTCATGTTGAGTCGACTCGACTTGTTTTTGGTCGATACGCTTTTTCCACACGACTTGCAACGCCTTGATGCAAACAGCTGTGTTTTGATTGATTTTTTCTTAATTTTCGGCTCAATAGTATCAAGCATAGATAAAGGAAATAAGTAGATATCCCATAGGCGTTGTCAAGTACTGCCACTAGATGCTGTGCTGTCGTTTTGTAACTTTCATTGACGTTTCTCATAACATTCACTGACGTTTATTCAACAGTGTGGGACATTTTATCAATACAAAAATAGAAGCATTTTCCAGGTAGTGCTATTCGAACAACTAATTTAGTTTTTTCATGTCGTTGTGTTCCCCACTTTCTAATTCAAATGCATTTTGGTTATGTGCTTGTTTGGTGAACTGTTATTGTTGGTATTCGTTTATGTTGACCTGTACAGCATCGGCCCACTAAACAAAACAAAATCCCTGTTGATGTTGCCTACCACACCTTTTGTTAGCACCTTTTCTAAATACATCTTGCAAGGTATATTTTGTTTGGGATCAAACGTTGTAATTATTGCATTCAGCTCCATCTAGAAAATATCCCATTGAACAATAAATTTCCCATGGCATGTGCGATATCTAGTTAATTCCTTTATCTATGGTATCAAGCAAGTATTTAAATGCTGCTTTATTGATCCGAAAATGGTTTTGAAACCTGTAGATAAATGCCATATTTAATGAATGGCATGTATCATGGCCCAAAACATAAAAATCATAAAACTTAGTTGATATCTGGTAGGTTAAATATATCTGACCTTTGCCTTATAATTTTTCTTTGTATACGAAGACATTTTTTCTGTTCTTCATCACTAGAACTTGAACTTAGATCAAGAAAAAAATACATTCTAGCAAACTAATTGAAGAACATTTTCTTTACACGTTAGGGATTACACTTTTTGGTAGTAAATTATCGATAAGCAGGCGTCACTGGCCGTGCCGTCTTACCAAGTACCGATTTTGCATTGATGTGACAACGCCGTCGTTAACAGATGACCACGACTTTGAGACTTCGAGGTCTTGGGCGATGACTTACAGAGTAGGGGTGAATATTATTGTTTCAAGCTCGCGGTGCTCTTCGTCAACTTCTATCATTTCCCTTGCGGAAGTTTTTACTCGGTCTGTTTTCTAAACTTACAATTTTCTAAATTTATTCAAGCTCAAGACCTTTTTAAGTAACATAGAGCTTATTTACCAAAAACTTCTGCTGATGAAGATCTTGGCCAGATCCGAAATATCTACAGGGTGATTCAGGAAGTTCCGCACAAATTTCTCCAGCGTATTCCTTGGCTCATTTCACGAAGAAAAGTCCACTAGGACCATGTTCGAAAATTCAAGGGTGCGAAATGGCAGCGGGTTCAAAATTTTCGTATTGGTGGTCGGAGGGTAGTAGGGTAAAGTTGCTAACTTCTGAGCCAGTGGTCGGATTGTTTTGTTTTTGGGCTTGTTGTAAAGGCCTTTAAGAGGCCTTTCAGAATCAAAAAAATCTTAAACGTGTTAATTTACAAAAACAAATAAATGAGTGCTGTTATTTCGCTTCCAAAAACAAAAACAAATATGTTTGTATTTCAGTAAAATGGTCATAACTTTGGAACGGTAAGACCTCTGGGCTTCGTGTAGGTCATTTTGGAAAGGTAAGAGGTATGGCTATCTTTCAAAAACATAAGTTACCTGCCATCTGGCTGAGCAAATTGAGGTTATGTGAATTTTTTTTCCATTTTTTTCCAAAAGCTCTGTATCTGGGCGATTTGATTTTTCCAACAAGCCCAAAAACAAAACAATTCGACCACTGGCTCAGAAGTTAGCAACTTTACCCTACTACCCTCCGACCGCCAATCCGAAAATTTTGAACCCGCTGCCATTTCGCACCCTTGCATTTTCGGACATGGTCCTAGTGGACTTTTCTTCATGAAATGAGCCAAGGAATGCGCTGGAGAAATATGTCCGGAAGTTCCTCAATCACCCTGCATACAGACAGACATGGTATCAATGGCAAATTTTAATGATCGACTTTTTTGAAAGTAATATAAAACTAATAAATAAGCTTTATATTATTTAAAAAGGTCTTGAGCTTGAATAAATTTAGAAAATTTTAAGATTTTCATTTTATTTTACATATTGTCACCTTAATTGAGAAAGGACGTAATAAAAATTTTTTGAAATAGCTACTAAAAACATAAAGTACATCGTTACTGAAAAATTTTGGTGTGATGTGCACGCAAAATTTGTCTACCATTTTAATTCAAACTGCATTAAAACATTTTTAAAATATCAGAAAATATGACATTTATTAGGTTTTTTCCTCCTCCTGTAAAATTTTGAAAATATTAGTTACTTCTTTTCTAAATTAGGGCAGCGATATGTATTTAAATAAGTTGTTCGTATTTTTATAATTTTGTTATTTGTTCGTAATATCGAGTAGCAAATTGGAGTTTTGTCCGTTGTACACAGTACGTAATGCAAAAAATTTTCCTGTTCGTTAAATCGAGAGTGCGTTAAATCGGGAATCCACTGTATATCTATTTTACCGCTTAAGAAGTAGCGGACATTTTTAAATAAAATTTTTTTTTAAATGTCTTGTAATAGTCCTAAATATGTGCAAATTGCCTTCAAAGTTAAACGTGCAAAATTTGGGCTCTCAAATTGAATGTTTATCATAATTTTATTTTTTCTACTTAAATGATTCAAATTCATCAAGCAGCACTCAGAATATTATCTCCGTCAATGGAGCATCTTCTGTAGTGGTTTTATCATAGTATAATTTTATAACGTGGCCACAAAAGAACCACTGATGTAACTTTTTTCATTTGCTGATCAGCTGATTTGTTTAAGTGTACTTTGAAAACGTCAGATTTGTTTATATTTTTGTTAACATTGCTTTTGTTTAAATTCGTTATTTCTTTAACAAATCCAAATTTTGGCCCCAGGCAGTTATAAATGTAATTTCATTGAATGGCTCCATAAGTTCGACACAACAATCTGTGTTTCTAAAGTACTTTCCAGCATTGTTTGCAATTGCAAACTAAAACAAATGTGAAATAAAAGAGAATGGCTAAAAGCACATGGGAATCAGCTGATTTTGACATTACCAAGGTGCAAAAAACAACAAAACTGTCTACAAATTACAACAAGGTGGCAGCAAACTTTATATAATTACTTTGAGAAAAATCGTATTATGAGTTACAAAGTTCAGTTATTAAAACTTTGTATTTTGATGGGGGAAAAGACTTGACTATAAAGCGAGGCAGTAAATAACAACGGCATACCATCTCAGAGGAGCAGCATCTCAGAGGAGCAGAGGCAGTAAATAACAACGGCATACCATCTCAGAGGAGCGCATTTCTTTATTAGCAGAACCGGAGTCAAAATACTTAGGCCATGTTATTCCCAATACTGGTTCTGCTCAAAATATTTCGGAAACAATTGTCCGGTTTGTTCGTGAGAAAAATATAAATATTAGCAATCTTACAACTGTAGGACGTGATGGAACAGCAGTCAATAGGAAACAAAAACTGAATAATTACTTTGTTGGAGAAGGAAGCCAGAAAGCCACTGCAATGGTTGATTTGTCTGTTTCATGCAAATGAACTACCCTTGAGGCATCTCTTTAAATATTTAGATAGAAAAACTACAGGTCCAAATGCCTATGCGGGTGACATAGGAAAACAATTGCAGAGTTGTGAAAAACAGTCTGTTGATTGAAGGAAACCTGCCAGATATGTTATGTGTACTTCCAGATCTCAGTACTGATCAGAAGTACCTAGTTGAAATCTGTTTGGCAATTTCAAGCGGAGCGTGCTCTCAAGAGTGAGCTAATAGAAATCCTGGTAAGATCTTACACTCAAGGTGGCTCACAACGTCAAACAGGATCCTTCGACTTTATGTTAGCAAAGAAAATCAAGCAAACTATGTTGTTAAAGTGTATGCTCCCATAAGGTTTCGTATCAAATTAAACCCCTCTTGCGGTCATGGTTCCAGGCATTTATTTAAGTTGATTCAACATTCCCGCTTTCTTCTAGAGGAACCCCAACAAGTATTTGATACCGTAACACAAAGAAATGCCTATTTTGCCTCCCCAGAAAATATTCTTTGGCAATGCTTACCGACGACAAGAAATCCATACGAGAATTAGGTCTAAGAAGAATTCAAAGTGAATAAACCCAGTGACCTAAACAAAATTAGAAAGTTTGTTATACCGCATATAAACTTTCAGGCTACAGACTATGTGAACATGATTTCATGGCAAAATTTAAATCTAACAGAACCACCAGTGCCTATGGAGATTCCTGATGAGGAACTGAAACAACTCATTGAAGTTGCAGGTGAAACTACTGAACAGTGGCCAATTGATTTTCAAACATTTCCCTGCCACACTCAGGCGGTTGAGAGGACGGTGAAGCTGGTAACGAAAGCTTCTTCAGCAGTTTGTGGGGAAACAGCGAGGGATGGATTTATTCGGGCTAGAAAATCCCAAAAAATCTTGCCTGTTTTTGAAACAAAAAATTATTTTAAAATTGAATAGTTATTTCATAATGTGCATCTTTAAAATTCCTGTTTAATATTAAAATGTGTGCACTTTTGCTAAAAATATTTATTTATCCATATTGAATTATTCACAATTTTTTATTTTCATTAAACATTTTTCAAAGGAAATATATGTATATTTTTGGGTTCAATATAAAGTTATTCATTTAATAAAATTCTAAACTATTTTGGTGCCAAAAATATATTAAAAAGTTGACTTTTACATTGATGTGCCTCAGCTAAATAGTAATACGTGTTATAAAACGTGCAAAACACCAATCAAAATAATGTAGAGAATAATGATTAAGTAAAAATTCATACTTAAAAAATTTCTTAAAATTAGATAAAATCAAAAATTTATAGCGCCGGCGGCACCTGAAGAGATTTTTTAATCGAGGCAAAATTTTGGTCCTACTACCTTGGATCAAAAAAATTTTCGCCGGATTCACTCCGCCCTATTATATATACTGTGTAAAAAGACTGACATTAACTGGTTGTGGATGACCAATAAAATACTTCGGTTAGTGACAAGTGTAAATACAACTGCGGTGGCTTAACAGGCTAGACGCTGCTGAAGATGATGCTACACAAACATCGAAACGACCGTCCAGCGAATGTGAGTTCGAATCCCACCCGCGGCATTTACATTTTTTTCACTAACCGGAGAAAAACATGATCTCTTAGCCTGAAAGGAAATTACAACTTAAAAATAAAAATAATTCGGATCTACGACAACTAAAATAGCAAATAGAATTTTCGATTCTTTTGACAATGTTTAGAAATGAATTTGAGTAATAGCCACGCTTTTTCGGTATATTCCTTATGAGAACTTGTAAAACATGTGATTTCACAATTTTGGTTTGCGAGGTGGGCGTTTTAACTACACCCCTTCTGGCTCGTCCGTCATAGGTAGCCGATTGAAATCACGACATTGCTATGAGTATAACATCCTTAGCCAAACATTTTGTTAGTTTCGGTCCTGATTCCTTGTGTGGTCTTCAATCAATTGAGCAACACATCATATAAATCCCTCCATGATCAACTAATGGCAATTACATAAAATTAAACTGTTTCCCCTGATATAAACTTCTATCACTGTTAACTTCTATTATGTATAAGAGAAATGGCACAACAGCTTGTCGGGCATATACATACTACATATAAGAGAGTTGAAATGCGGGTGTGGTGTTATAACATGTGTACTTGCAACATGTAAAATACGGACATGCGCCATTAGCAGGACAACGTGTTGTCAAGTTTGAGACTGAAGAGGGGAAATTGTGATTTACAACGAATGGACATGGCTGACGTCGAATTCGTACATTAGACGCGTATGAGCCATAAACGTTTTAAGGACAATAAAATTGTAATTAAAGTGCAATTAAAAAATTGCAAAAGAAAAATAAAATACACCAAAGTTTAATAGGAAACATCAGATAAAGAAACTTGAAATGAAAGAATCACGACAAATGGAATTTTTTTTAAGACCAGGCCAAAGAATTAAGCAGGAAACGGTTATACACATAACCAATTTATACACATCTGAAACATCCATAAAGTCAATTGTACCTACACATGTCGGCAAACATATCATGCATGATAGAAATCGCATCAAATTTAAATAGACTGAAAAAGACAGAACATCACACAGGGAATTCTTCGGCAGTGACAATAAATGTATCTGCATATAGATGGCATATAAGAAAAAAAAACATTTACAATAACTATATTATATTAATCCTTATGTTAAAACAATATATCCTTATAGTAAAACTATCTAAAGTAAATTTCAAAACATCAATTCAAATAAGTACATCATCGTCTCTTCTCATCACAGCTATGGGCTCTTGTGTGAATAATTTAAAAACAGCCAAGTGTGGTGCGTTGCCACATTCTCCTGCCGTCGACTTCCTTGTCTTCGCTTTTGTGTTACAGCTAACCTCTTTTTTAGGCTTATGATTGCCTTTGTTGAGAAATTGTCGTTGAGTTTCTTTTTTTTCTTTCTCTGGGTTTCTTCTCCTACTCGTCCATAAAATGTGTTAAAAAGTTTTTGATAAAATGTCTTAAGCGTAAAAAATGCAGATGTTGCAGTTCTTGTTTGAGCTAACGTGTCTAGAATCATTTTTCCCTCTCTCAGTTTTTTGTTTGTTTGGTAAAACAAAAAGCAATACAAAAACAAAGGGAAGAGCAACAACATTGCGGAGATTTATGACTGTTCCATGTTGTTTCTCCAGTAAAGTTGTTTTGTTCCTGCCATTACGCTTTACGCCTGCACATGTCCTTACACTACCACATACACACATATTCACAAAACCAACAGCAACAACGTTGGAATAGGAACGAAATCAGCTCAACTTTGACATCATTTTTTGTCAGTGTTAAAATCATATTTGAAAAGTTTATAGCAACTTTGAAGAGGCATGCATTATGGTCCTACAGTGGTTTTGTGGTTTAGCCGCTCAATTGCCTCTAAATATAGAACTTTAGGCACAGCGGTGTCGCGTGCAGCGTAAACATCGGATTGTCGCTACACAATGCACAGTGTACAAAAATCAAAGTGCCTTTCTTCACACGTAGTAGAACAAATAAATTAAAACAAAATAACATTCAAAAACACAAATTAATATTTTGGATCACTTGTACAGCCCCCATATTTATTTCACCTTATACACACAGCCATTTCTTTAAAAAAACATGAAATGTTGTCTGCTTATATCTAACATAGAAAATAATTATTATTTAATAAGAAGCATATATTCTTGTGACATGACGTGATAGGAAGACATTGTCTTGGAACTGTGAGAATTAACAATGGTAACAGGCTCATAGATTTCTGTAATCGCCAATAACTGTTTATCAGCGGAGCGAAAGTCCCCTACAGAAATATTTACAAGTATACACGGGAATCATTTGATGGTCAAACCTTCAATCAAATTGACCACATATATGTGTCAGCAAGATGTTTCTGGGTTCCTTGCTGGACATCAAAACTAGACGTTGTGCTGATGTTGATAGTGACCACCAATTCTTAGTGGGCACCTTCTGTAAAATACAATACAGACCGTCTTTAAGGCCAATCCATATCAATAATGTACGATCAAACTCTACGCTCCAATTTTTCACAGGACAGTCAAAATACGTGGTAAGACAATGTTGAAACACAGAATGAAACAGCCAAGTAGGTCCTTGGCGAGAAAAGGTATGTGAATAAGCCTAGGATTAGTGCAGAATCCTGGACCGAAATTCGGAATCGTGAACGCCTGCATAATATGCATATACAATTGAAGACAACTACCTTGAAGAGGCAGTTAAAATCAGACTATCGGCAATCAGAACGTAGAGTGGGTTACATGTAGGCCTGCCATCTGCTCGGTTTTGGCCGGGACAGTCCCGGATTTTTGCGATTTGTCCCGGGTCCCGGATTTGGTGCTTTTTGTTCCGGATTTTTCAGTCAGTGTAAAATTTCAAGCAATTAGCATAAATTTCCATATTTGCATATGTTTTAGCAAAAAAATCATAACGTATAACTTATACGGTAGAAGTAAACTTTCATTTCAATTCAATTTATTGGTACACTTGGTTTTACACATGTACGACTCATCTACAGGCATTGCCTGGCGTACACAAGTAAATGCCTTGTTGCTACGCTATGTATGATTCATCATAAAATCAGAGAAGCGAGAAGTCTAGGAGAGAGTAACAGAGCGTAGCTGAGATGCAAAAGCATATGTGTTGTTGTTGTTGACAGGAATGATCTCAATATCAAGTAAACTTTGAACGGATCAAACGTATTTTTTTTTAAAAAAATTCGTTCTCCGTCGGCATTTTCGCACAAGAAATTGTGAAATTAAGTTAATTTTGAGTGTTTACAGAGAAAAAGGCTGAAAATAATTGATTACCATCTTCCCAAAGGGATAAGAAATGTAAGTAACAAAAACTACTTCTGCATGATGGATGATTTATCATTTAAATCTTTAAAATTAAATTCTTATTTCTAGCATGAATTCCAAAAAACGAACAACAACTTGGAGTGACAAATACAAAGATGAATTTGATTTCCTAGAGAAAGTGAAAGGAGAAAGGAGATTCAAAAGCGTATTGCAAACTATGCTCGACTGTATTCTCAATTTCTCATGGTGGCCGCTCTGATATCGTTGATCACTACAAATCCAATCGACATCAACAATCAACAATCGCACCAACCTCAAGTGGAAAATTAACAACGTTTTTCAAAAAGATTGAAGCTTCAACACCAGAGTTGGAAATCGCCGCAAAGGAAGCTGCATTCTCCTTCCACACCGCAAAGCATAATTTCTCCTTTCTCTCAAACGACTGCACATCAAATTTGATCAGATTATGCTTCGATTCAAAGTTCTCGCTAGCAAGAACCAAGACAACGGCTGTTTTAGCTCCGTTCGTTGATGCTGAAGTGACTCAAGAGTTAAATAACGCAAACTATCTTTCAGTAATTACTGACACTTCAAATCATGGCAATATCAAAATGCTTCCGCTTGTCATCCGCTCATTTGATCAAACAAAAGGTGTTTCGAACAAGAAAATTTCATTGCAATAAATATCGAATGAAAAGTCCGAGACAATTGCACAAGAAATCTTAGGAGAAGTGCGAAAGCGAGGCTTGGAGAAAAAAATAATCTGTTTTGCGGCTGATAACACCAATCTCAACTTTGGCGGTGTGAGAAGAGAAGGCACTAACAATGTATGGCGCAAAATGCAAAATGACTTGAATTGCCAACTTTTGGGCTGTGGATGTTCTGCACACATTCTTCATAACGCAACTAGTGCTGGATGTCAAATGCTTGATGTCGACATTGAAAATCTCGTTTACTCACTTCATAAGCATTTCAAACTTTACACCGTACGAACTGAATCGTTTAAATCAATCTGCGAGGAGATGAACACAATTTTCAAACCGCTGAAATCTCACTGTTCAACAAGATTTCTTTCACTTGCGCCGGCGATTCAGCGACTGATTGAGATGTTTGAGCCGTTGAAAGAATACTTTGATAGCCTAAAGACCAAATGTCCACCAAAGATTACAAAATTTTTCGCACTCGACAGCAACAAATTTTGGCTGAAATTTTTGAATAATCAGATTCAAATGATAAACGAAGCGATATTGAAGTTTGAACGTTCCGATATTCCTGTATTTGAAATTGCATTTGAGTTACGACTTTTCAAAGACAAAATCAAAAATCGGCTCCAATTTGCGTATCTCTCCCGTGAAGCTCGTCAGGAATTGCTACGTTTAGATACTGATACCCAAACTGCTGTTCAAAAAAGTGTCAAAGAATTCTACGAAGAGATTATAGATTATCTTGATAGATGGGGAGAATCATTAGATGGTGTTGAAAACTTTGAGTGGATGAGCATGTACAAATCTCCAGACTGGTCGCAAATTGAAGCAACTTACGACTTTATCATCGAGCGACACGGAGCAAGTTCTGCAATTATAAAGCAAGACTCACTTTTCGATGAATTCAGCCGGATGCTTTTTTTCACTGACAAGAAAAAATCGACATGGATTGAGAAAAAAGTACCCGCAGAAACAATTTGGATTGAAATTTTTGTTCACTTTAGAGAAAACTCTGCTCGTTTGATGAATATGGAAAAGTTAGTTGAGTTTGCTTTTTGCATTCCAGGCACTTCGATGGAAGTTGAGCGAATGTTTTCTCTAATTATGCAAGCTTGGACCGACCAGAAGTCATGCCTCGACATCAGCACTCTTAACGCGATCATCACTCTCCAATATAACATCAAAATGAGTTGCAATGAGTTTTTCAAGTAAGTTAAATCAAATTTTGAATTGTTAGGAAAAGTTCACTCTCTAGAAAAGTATCAAAATTAGTCTATGTATATATAAATATGAGTATTTTTCAAAATAAATGTTAAAATTCTAAATGTCCCCGAATTTTTCGAGAATGTCCCGGATTTTTATGAAAAACTCATGGCAGGCCTAGTTACATGGCAATTATCTGAAAAATATAGCGGATGAAACCGAAGAAGCTGAAAACACAGGCAATCTATTGTGCACCTACTGTGTAATGTACTTTGCACTCGTTAATAAAAAAGCTGAGCGGCAACAACATCAGGAGTACTGCATCGTTTAAAGCTAATGATTGCACGGAGATGTCGCCACCAGATCAGCAAATGGAACAATGTCGTGAATTCTTTACGAATCAATCCAGACTTTCGAATTATGCAGATCAGTTTACCTCTTCGGCATCATACTCACGACGCAACTCGAGAAGGGGTATTTCAAAGAAAGTGAAGGATCACAAATCTTCTGGTCCTGTTAGTATACCAACAGAACTGTTGAAATATGGTGCATCAGCTTTAGCAGATGTCATTATGCCTGACATCAGAAGTGCATAGATAGACAAACAAAATCCCTAAGGAGTGGGAAGAGGGAGTGGTTATCACTATCCCGAAAAAAGTTATCTAATAGTCAATGAAATGGCGACCCTTATACTTCAACGGATCTCGCCGGTGGTGGAACAAATTATTCGGAACTAAGAGGCGGGTTTCAGGCCTGGTCGTTCGTGTGTCGACCACGTGAACGCATTCCGTATAATCATAGAACAATTTGTTGAACTCCATTCGCATCTGTATCTACTTTTCGTATACTTCGAACAAGCGTTTGATTGTGTACACCGTAACTTAATGTGGTCCACATTGACCAAAAAGGGGGTACCGGACAAGATAGTGCCCATGATCAAAGTTAAAGGATGCTTGGTAACTCTATTCTGATTTAGTTTGTTTTTAGTTGTGCTCCGTGAATTTAACTTTATTTTCGTATTTTAAAAGTTTAAATAGTACTCGTACTTGTTCTGATAATAGGGCGAAGATAAGTAACATTACATTGCTTGAGATAATTGTGTGTTCAGTGCAGTGCTTGTTTATACTGTTTTTGAATTATTGTGAGCAATTGGAAATTCTGTTGGTCGTATAAAACCAAAATAACAACAATAATAGCCTCGTTCTTTTCGTCCAGTATCCGCGTTTCCCCATACAAATGAAAAGTGTATACGTTACAGTCGATAATTTTCTACTATAAGTCAAGCAGTGGATAGTACTTGGATAGCAGTGGATAACTTGTCAACGTTTTTTAGTTTCAAGATTTTCAGCGTTCCCTGAGACAGACTCATATTTAACTGTACCCAAATATTGTGGCATGATGGGTAGCACATGCTTCTAACAAACGCGAGATTTCAGTTCGAATCCTAGTTAACGGTGCGTTTACACGGGACAGTTTGAGACAAGATAGTTGAGAATATGTATTAGTTATCACAAAAAGAAAAATTGTTCGTGTGACGTACGCGTCCAGCCAGTTATAAAAACAGTACAGTTTTAAGCAACCGCCAACAGTGTCGTTTCGTTATATTTCGTGCTCTGATTTTTTCGTTCTTCGCTCTTTTGCCATTGTGTTTTGCCTTACTGCCCCAAATTACAATGGAACTGATGTACTCAGACATGCGTTCAGAGACTGGCGTTCTAATAAAAACGTTGATACTGAACTGCTAGGCAAGATCCAAGTGTGCCAAAGTACTTCGACGCGAAAAGTTTCTTCACGAACAGCGTATTCGTGCTAAAGTCCTTTCTTTCCCTAGTGGAAGTAAGAGCTTTTGGTCATTTGCAAGAAGAATAAAGGATAGTTCTTCCTCTATCCCAACTCTTCTTAAAGATGACATAACATTCACTGAACCGGTTGATAAAGCTAACCTCTTGGCTGAAATGTTTGCAAGGAACTCTTCCTTGCCGGATAGCTATCAACCACTCCCCGTGATCAATTACGTATCTTGTTCCATGCCCAAGATATTTTTTCGAACGCGAGGAGTTAAAAAGGTTCTTGCGAATCTCGTCGTAGGTAAATCCCCGGGCCCGGATGGCATATCTGCACTGGTCTTGAGTAGGTGCTCTTCGACACTGGCGTGTCCACTGCGCAATCTTTTCAACCTTGCATACCGTGCCGGAGTCTTCCCGGCGCGTTGGAAGGTTGCTAATGTCCAGCCAAACCCTAAAAAAGGTGATGCAAGTAACCCTGCAAATTACCGCCCAATTGCAATTTGTTCTGCGCTCTCGAAGGTTATGGAGAGCATGGTTAACCACCATCTAGTGAAGTATCTTTAGTCCAATGACCTTCTTAACGATTGGCAGTATGGCTTCCGTAGAATGAGATGTACTGGAGACCTGATGGCGTTCGATCAACCCACCGGCTTGGTGAGAGTAAGGTAGTGGCTCTTGATATTTCCAAGGCCTTTGACAGAGTATGGCACGATGCACTCTTGTCAAAGCTCGCTGCTTTTGGTGTCGGTGATAACTTCACTCGATTTATATCGAGTTTTCTCAGAGATCGCACTATACGAGTTGTTGTAGATGGGGTTTCATCCGACGAGCATAAATTGACTGCAGGTGTACCACAGGGTCCTCCTTCTTTCTCCTTCTCTTTTTCTTATTTTCATTGACGATCTCCTGGGTCAGACTGTGAATCCAATCTACTCTTTTGCCGATGACAGTAATCTCTGCCATTCTTATTCATTCGATCGTAGGCCAAGTCTTCTAGAGATTCAAGTCAAACGCCGGACGATGAATGAAACACTCGACCGCTATCTGGTGTCCATTGTTGAATGGGGTCGAAAGAATAGAGTAGATTTTAATGCGAGTAAGACCCAGTGTTGTTTGTTGTCGCATAAACGTATTGCTGACCCAGGTGTGTCGTCATTGTCTATGGATGGTGTGGATATTGATGAATCAGACGCTCTTGATGTTCTGAGCATGAAAATACAATGTGATGCTCGCTGGGCAAAACATGTATTTGAAGTGTCGAAAGATGCATCGAAGTGCCTAGGCTTTTTAAAGCGGTGCAAGAAATACTTCACTCCATCTGATCTTCTCAATATCTACACCACCTACATCAGGCCAAAGATGGAGTATAACTCCCATATATGGGCAGGTGCTCCTAGGACTTCTTTGGAGCTTCTTGACCGTGTCCAGAGGAGAGCGACGGTGTTAATAGGGGACAGTAGGGTATCCAACTCTATTGCCTCCCTTGAGCATCGTCGAAATGTGGGTTGCGTGTCACTGTTCTATCGATATTTCCACGGTATGTGTTCCTCGGACATCTGTCAACTTATGCCGGACGTGAGGATATTTAGCCGAAGTTCGCGGCTTTCCAGGAACTCTCATCCGTTTTTATCGAGTGGCCGGTTGACCGCACTACACACTATAGAGAAAATTCGTTCTTCAGCCGTACAGTCCGTATGTGGAATAAACTTCCGGCTAGTGTATTTCCCACCAATTGTGACATACAGACATTCAAGGCAAATGTCAACAGACACTACTACCTCTTTCCACCGTCTACTACCTCAATTTTCCTTCGCCAACACAATGCACTGCATTTATAGGGGGCATCCCCTGAGTGTGGGTTTGATAAAAAAAAAATAAATTATTCATGTTTATATGTTTATGTTGTCAAACAAAATTGGAATAAAAATTACCAAAATTTTCAAATACAAATATATTTCCCAATTTGTAAGGTAGTTTGCGATGTTTTGCTTTTTTCTCAAATTACTACGAAACGTCACCGATATGGCCTATGGCTGAACTAGTAGAGGTTGACGCAGTAGGATTTGTTGTAATTGTGTGAACCAACAACAGGCATTTAGTTTTTGTTTCATGACTCTAAGCGCCAAATTCAACACAGATCCATAGGAACAAACACAGTAAACAAAAAAGTACAACAAAATACACTGAATTTAACAGATGGAGTCATAAGAAACCAAAATCAGTTGTTCTAATGCGCCAACCTCTACTAGTTCAGCCAAGGTGGCAAGTGAGAGAAGTGTAAGTGTGGTAGTAAAAATGTGTGAATGTATTTCTACCATAGAGTAATCTCAGACTAAAGAGAATATTTGGCTCATCTGACGTTTCCGTTCACACTCTTCGTGATGCGGTCGGTGTGATAGAGAGATGTTTGACGAAAAGTGATATACACCAGGTGGAATTACAATAACATCTTGCTTTAATTTTTCATGCCATTTTGGTGAAAAACTGTGAAATTTAAATGTGTTTTAAACTTTTTTATTGACTGTTATTGTTAGCATACATTTGTTTTGTATTTAACACAATAATTTTAACACACAAAACGAAATGCCGTTGTTGTTATTTTGTTCGTTGTTTTGAACCATTGCCTCTATCTGGTATCAGTAAAGCAATTCTTTTCAACATCAAACGTAAATATCACACCAGGCCAAATGTCATAAATTTGGTGGGAGAACTAGTAGATCTACTATAAGTATTAATTTATGATTTCTACTGTCGGAGCAAAACTGTCCCGTGTAAACGCCAGGTAAGTCGCATATTTTATGCTTAATTTTTAACAATATTTTAATGATTTTTTTTAATATTGCTGGTAAATGAGTTATGTTAAAAAATAGAGCAATTAGTACCAGAAATTCTCTGAGGTTTGAACTCACGTTCTCTCGATTTGTAGGCAAAAATGTATGCTCTAGGCCAGAAGCTCTGACACAGCTAAAATGACAAACAAAGAAACAATTACATTCGGGTAAATGTTCAATATTTATATTTTTCAACTGCTACAGTTTACAGTCAACAAAAGTGCAGTCAAATTAATTTTGCTTAAACGCAATGTGTTATTTTCGATCAGTATACACTTCTAGTATATACTGGACGAAAAGAACGAGGCTAATATTTGTTTGTCATTGTTGAGAACGTCTAACGCATAGACTAATACTTATAGTAGACCCAATAGTTCTCCCACCAAATTTATGACATTTGGCCTGGTGTGATATTTACGTTTGATGTTGAAAAGAATTGCTTTACTAATACCAGATAGAGGCAATGGCTCAAACCAACGAACAAAATAACAACAACGGCATTTCGTTTTGTGTGTTAAAATTGTTGTGTTAAATACAACACAAATGACTTGGCTAACAATAACAGTCAATTAAAAAGTTTAAAACACATTTAAATTTCACAGTTTTTCACCAATTTGACATGAAAAATTAAAGCAAGAAGTTATTGTAATTCCACCTGGTGTATGTCACTTTTCGTCAAACATCTCTCTATCACACCAGCCGCATCAAGAAGAGTTTGAAAGGAAACGTCAGATGAGCCAAATATTCTCTCTAGCATGAGATTACTCTATGGTCTAACGTTTTAGTCATAGACTAATACATACATAGATACTTTTATTATCTCAATAAATTAAACGTCATAGGTACGGTGGAAAGTAAACATTGGATGGTGGAAAACATGGGTTTAATAATACCAGATAGAGGCAATAGTAAACAAGGTTCAACAAAGGAACAACATCCGAATTTCGTGTTTTTCTGGCAAACTAGTTGTGTTAAATGCAATACAAATGAATACCAACGCTAAAAGTCAACAAAAAAGTGCAAAATACATTTAAATATTTCAGTTCTACACCAAAAACGACATGAAAAAGTTAACTGAACATATTTTGTAAGTCAACCTGGTGTAAGTAAATTTTAAATTTAATTTCTCTCATTTCCACAAACCTACGACGAAGAGTGTGAAATGAAACGTCAGATGAGAGAATAAAAGTATCTATGCATGTATTAGTCTATGGCTGTACCCAGTCGGAAATTTGGTAATGCACTTCCAATGGTAAGGCAAGTTTTGAATACTTCATTTTGTTGTTTACTAAGAGAAACTAGAAAAGGTATGCAAAGCAAATCCTAAAAAGAAATCCGATGCTCTTGCTAAGCGTCGGCCAATTTTGAATACTTCATTTCTACGCTTACTAAAATAAACTAGAAACGGCATGCACAGCCGAAGCCAAAAACAGATATACCTTGCTTACTTTTGTTGTTGGACGAGAAAAGAAAAAATGTCATTCTCTGTCATTTCATTTCTGCTACTGGCGTGAGACGGCGTGTTTTTTGATTATAAATAAAAAGTTTAATAAAATATATTTAAATACGTTTTTATACCCTACGCATACATTACACTGTAGGCGAGAAAAGAAGTATTATTGCGTACGTTTTCATGTATCGAGAAGGGGAAAATGCATGCTTTTGGAAAGCGTAACTTACAAATTCTTCTTGGCTTGATTCAATTGAACGACATTCCCAATTCTATGAATCGAGTCCTTGATCTAGTTAGATCCGGATCGAATAGATCCGTTAATTTCTCCTGAGGATAGTTACCATCCAACGCTGAGAATCAATTATACATATGATACCATGCAGGTTGGTTGCAATCGCTCTCCCAGTTGGCCTATGCTTTTCGCATACGAACTTTATTCAATTGATTAATCTTATCTTTGATAGATATAGTATATGCCATTGTGATATTGCTTTTGAACTTGATATCGCTCTGGTTGAATTTTATAATATTATTAATGGCTTTATTTCTAAGTCTCTACCCAAGAGGTCTATAATGGGTAATAATGGTCTTCCATGGTCCTTAAGGGCCCTAAACAGTCTCAAGAATGTAAGGAATAGATGTCCGAAAATGTATACAAAATATGGACTACTAGCAGACTATGTTAGGTATATAAGTATTGTTGCTAGGACTAAATACAATTCTAAATCTCGTGAGAGTTATAGATAATATTTGGATAAGTTGAAGGCTAATTTTAAACGGGACTCCAAATCATTCTTTAGATTTTATAACTTGAAGCGTAATTCGTCTTCCAAATGAATGGATTAAAATGAATGGTATTGATAATTCAGATGAGGAGTCTATTGCTAATTGTTTCGCCGATTTTTTCGCAGCTATTTATTCCACTGAAGCCTATTATGTTTCCATACCATACCCGCACAATGTCCGCTCTACCATTTCCTTGGATGCACCTGTCGTAAATTCTTCGTGGTTGCTAGATAACTTGATCAGATTGGAAGCCTCAAATAAAGCTGGTCCTGATTGTATCCCGGACTCTATGTTTCATTCAATTCTTTCAGCTTATCGTTGACTCTCTTATTTAACGCTTCGTTGAAGTTCGGTCATTTTCATGCACAGTTGAAGAGCGCTTATATCATCCGTCTCCGCAAGTCTAGTAGTTCAGTAAATGTTGCAAATTATATGGGAATTGCAAAATTGAGTGTCCTTCCTAAACTTTTGGAGAAGTTAGTCACAGAGGTAATATCTCATCACGTATCGTCTATTTTAGATCCTTGTCAACATGGCTTTCCGAAGGGTCATTCTATCGTGACTAATCTGCTTCAGTTTTCCTCTTACAGCCCTATTCTGTGTATGTGGTAACAATCAAATTGTAACCACGAAATTGTTACAAAGTTGTCACCATTGTTTGAATCTGATACTCTGGCAACACGGCGACAACGAAAAATTCACCTCGTAACAAATAATTCACCTCACAATAACAGGTTGTCAAAAGCAGTGACAAAAAAACAAAAACATATGTTTTCTGCACAAAATGAACGCGGTAAAAAAAGGAAAAGTAGGTATTTAATATATTTGTTTTATTGAATTAAAATTAACACAATATTATTTAGGGAATTTGAGCGCACCGCAAAGGCACAGCTGGAATGCTATATTGCCTTCCTCAAGGAACATCCAGAGATGCTAAGCGGAGAGAATACTCCTGCACATCCGCGGCATATAGAAGAAGAAATTTATTTTAGCGCCAACTCTCTGATCTACATCAAAATTTCAGCACCAACAAAGGCTTCTGCGCTGAGTTCAAAAAGTTGTTTTCCCCACGCGGACGGTCCAACTTCTTGAGATATAGGCATTTAAAGCCTGAGTATATAATCGTTCGTATCTCCGGGATTTATAATCCGATCTGGTTGAAATGGGTATCATTACAAAGGTCTTTCTAAGCTCTAGAAATCAGTGCATAAACATATTTATTTTTATTAGCCCATAGGGGAGCTAATTAAAAAACCGTTTTTTAACCCACTTTTCTGTTAAAATTTATTTTTTTTAAAAATGCCCTATCATACTTATTTTTTGGCAGGATTCTATAATACACAAGACAAAATAAATGGTTTCGAATTACATCCCATGAAGGAATTGGGGAGAGCTTCTCACAATCAGTGAGCTGTGCGCTTTCTAGTTTTATACTCACTGATTGGGACCTACAGTTTAAACACCGGTTCCGAACGGTATTTTTGAGAAGCATTTTCATTGCTAAATACTCGATAGTGTCGCCGTGACTATGCGAGGTGACCGCTGTCGAAAGAAATTTTAAGGTGGTCAGAACAGGGATCGAACCCAGGATCTGAAGTACAAGAGGCGCGCACACTACCCATTGCACCACTGACGGCCACAAGACCTTAGCCGTTTTTAAAGGTATATTACTCAATATCCCTTGAAAGACCGGAGATATTAACGCTAAAAGTTTTGTAATACTTTTCGCGCTTTTTCAATCTTTCAAGTTCTTTCTTCTTTCTGCTCCATTTCTATAGGACAAAGTAACAAAAGTCCTTCCTTCATTTAATTATCCCTCTTGTCGTTTTGGTACAAAATCTATTATTATTTTTTCCGTATACAGTTTCACTATTTCCTTTATAAATGATTTTGAATCAACTTTCCGGTAAATAAAACAACTGTCACCTCTTTGGCAGGTAACAATTTTTGTTACTTTTGTCACCAAAAAAATGTGTCAGAATACCGATATGTGACAATTGTTACATTGCTGTCAAATAGTAACCGTGGTGACTTTTGTAACCCTGCCAGAATAGGGCTGTTAATGGATATCAAACTGATGTGATTTTTACCGATTTTGGGAAGGTCTTTGATAAAGTTAAACACAATTTGTTATTATATAAACTCGAATAGGATTAGTTCTTATTTAATGAACTGAGAACACATGGTCTCATTTAGCCGATCATTCCCAAGATCTATTTTTGTGTCGTCTGGGGTGCCTCAGGGAAGTCATCTTGGCCCGGTTCTATTCTTGTTATTCGTTAATGACTTAGCCGCCTCCATAATGCACTATAATTTGTTAATGTACCCTGCTGACGTGAAGATCTTGTTTCTCACAAGGATCCTTGCCAATACCTATATATTTTACTTCAGAAGAATTTGTCCTCTTTCCAGACGTGGTGCGAAGCCAATTTGATGGAGGTTAATTTTGTGAAATGATATTATGATGTTCAGTATATGATCATTCTTTTCGGCAAAATACATTTTAGGTGTCAATGTTCAGAAAATTGAATTTCAACTCCCACATAATTACGATGGTAAACAAGCCTTATGACGTTCTGAACTTTATTAAACGTTGGGCAAAGGAATTTTCAGATCCCTACATATATGCATAAAATACATATAGGTATAGGTGATTTTTCGAAACAGGAAGACAACCTTTGTTGAAAAATTAGCTATTAATTATTTATGAAAAATACAGCAAATTGTTATGCTCTGTCAAAATTTTGAAAATATTTTTTTTCTATATCTGTTCATCATGACACGTCGTTTGAGCCCCATATTACCAAAAAAAAAACAATTCTCTTTTTCGAAAATGTACTAGGAATCGGAACTTCAATGGACGGTAGGCGACTACGAGTACCGTCGTATAAAAAAATTTTGACGTTTCCGTAAAAAAAAGGAGTTTTCAGTACACCCCATTGTATACACCACTGAACCGAACTTCTATAGAAATTTTGATAGCACCAAACTGCCTATCAGCAAGTTAAAATAGGGTATATACTTTTTTGATACATAAAACCAGCGCAAAGTGGTGGCTTGTAAGCCTCCTAGCATGCCTATTAAGACGGTCAGAAGCCCCACCCTACAAATGCAATCGTCATTTCAAATTAAAATAGGGCGCCAAAGGTAGAGTAGGCCTGCATATTTCCCTTCTCTTGACAGGCCTGCTAGCTGGCCTGCAGAGAAAAGGCCTCATAGAAGGCCTTCCCTTTCAGGCCATTAAACCATTGTACTTTTCTTTGGTAGTTTTTTATGTTTCTCTTTGGTTCAAAACGTAATTAAGCAAAGTGATTTTATCCAAAAAATTTTTTCAGTGTAGAAAAAATAAAATTAAGTGAAATTGATAATTAAGTGGAACTTGGTAATTGAAAATGAAGATGAGTAAATAAATATAGTTGTACATATAGTGAAAGGTTTTCTCTTATTTGGCTACATAATCTGATTACTGCACACAGGGAAAAGATTAGTTGGAAATCAATTCAGACATGGGAATTTCCATGCTAAAGTCTATATTTTCATTAGAATTCATAATTGTCATAAATTATAACTATTTATCGATGTTATTGATGGATTAAAAGTAGGTCTTAACAAATACAAGTTGCTACTTCCGAACTTAAGTTGTATTAACCAATTTTAGTATTTCTAAAACCTCATTCCAGTGTTCCAATTCGCATGAAATGATTTTTTTTTTAAAAAATTGCCAAAATAAGAAAATCGCTAAAATAAACAAATTGCTATATCTCGGAACCGGTGCGTCCAATCACAAAAATAATAAATTTGTTACCTCCTTGGACATCACTTTTATTATTAAAATATCGCTAAGACTAAAATTTCTGGAATCAGATATCGCTGAAACGTTCCTTTGCCAATATCTCGGAAACGGAGCGTCCAATCGAAATCAAAACTATTTTTTACGAGTGTTTTAGGAGTTTTCATAAGGCGGTCTAATCGTATGCAAGACATTTTGTACAAAACAATCATCAAAATATGAAAATCTCTGAAATAAAAAATGCCGATAACTCGGAACGGGTGCGTCCAATCGCAAAATAATACATTTGTTACCTGTATTAGAGACTTTAACTAATGGATGTCTTTAATACGACATCATCATCATTAGAAGAAATGGTTATATCTCGCAAACGGAACGTCTGAACGAATAAATAACCAATGTTTACTAGTTTTTAAAGGTCGGTGGTGCAATGGGTAGTGTGCTCCACTCTTGTACCTGAGAACGTGGGTTCGATCCCAGCTCTGACCACCTTACATTTCTTTCTTACAACGGTCACCTTGCTTAGTGACTTCGACACTATCCAGTGCTTTGTCATGAAAAGCTTCTCAAAATACCTTTCGAAACCAGTGTAAAACTGTAGGTCCCAATCAGTGAGTGTAAAACTATAAAGCGCACAGCTCACTGGTTTGTGAGAAGCTCTCCCCGATTCCTTCCTGGTATGTAATGGGAAACCATTTATTTATAAAGTGTTTAGGAAAGTTGGCCCAATTAACATCTTACAAATATTTGCCGATTTTTATAAATAACAATTATGATGCGAATGACCAGTTTCACAGTTGAAAATTCTCCATTTAAATGTATTTTAAATGCCAGATGCATGTCATTTAAATGTAATTTAATATGAAAAATTTCTGTCAGCTTTTAAATGACAAGTGCGAAACTGGCCCTAAAATATGCTCGAGTTCCCTATGTATGGAACTCGATTGCTTTTGCATGGCCACCACGGGCACGCTTGCAAAAGTCCAGACGCTGAACCCAATTTTCGACGGTTTTCAAGTATAAATCGGCCGATACTGCTGCAATTTCACGTTCGATAGTCGTACGAAGTTCATCAACCGTCGCTGGCTTGTTGGCATAGACCATAGACTTGACGTAGCCCCACAGGAAATAATCTAACGGCGTCAAATCGCACGACCGAGGCGGCCAATCGACTGGGCCATTTCGTGAGATAACACGTTCACCAAACTTGGTTTCCAATAAATTGATTGTGGCATTCGCTGTGTGGCTTGTGGCGCCGTCCTGTTGGAACCACATGTTCTCCAAGTCCATATTATCCAATTGAGGCCAAAAATATTCGGTTATCATTGAACGGTAGCGATTCGCATTCACAGTAATGTGCCGGTCTTGATCATCACGGAAGAAGTACGGTCCAATGACGCCGCCGGCCCATAAACCTCACCAAACCGTAATTTTTTCAGGATGCAATGATGACTCATGGATTTGGTGTGGATTGCTGTCTGACCAATAACGCATATTTTGCTTAATGACGAAGCCATTCAGCCAGAAATGAGCCTCATCGCTGAAGATGATTTTCCGATGAAAATCCGAATCATTTCCAAGTTGCTGCTCAGCCCAATTCACGAATATACAACGCTTATGCTGGTCAAGCGGCTTCAGTTCTTGCGTCAATTTGATCCTGTAAGGATGTAGGCCAAGATCCTTTCGCAAAATTCGCCACAACGACGTTACAGAGATGCCCAACGCTTGAGAACGACGTGTGAGAGACAAATTTGGGCTTTCTTGAACTGAAGCCTCGCGGGCACTTCTTTGTCTCACTGGCACGGGAACATTTTGTACTGTGCCTGTGGATTCAAATTTTTCCACTAGACGCTCAATTGTTGATCTGGTAGGACGATTATGGCGACCATAAATTGGACTAAGCGCTTTTAAAGTTGAGGCCACTGACTCCAAATTTCGGTAGTAAATTTTAATAATTTCGACTCGTTGTTGGCTCGTATATCTTTCCATGATGAAATGGCAAAACTTACTGAAGAGAAATGTCAAAAGAGCGGGAAAAAATATGGCGTCGTTTGCTGTCCCTATCGATTTACTTTTGTGGCGTCTCTGTTGAAAAACCCTTTACATATAAAATACATTGTCAAAAAAAAGTAGAATTACCGGGCTACGGACGAGGCTCAAAACTTGAAAGAAATACTCCGAAATTAGAGAACAATAAAGGACACTAAAAATCATTTTTATTGTCGGTCGGATACAGGGTCCAAACACGAATCTATTTAGGCGCGGTTAAAATCAGCCAAGTGCGGAATTCTCTTCGCAAATTTAATGGTGCCTCTATTATTGTGGTTCGTCATCTGGGGACCAAAGAACCCTAATTTACCACGTTATTGGGCGTCTTGGGAATAGGAAACCTCCAAAAACTTAGTACGGGTACTCAACTTAAAGTGAATGAATAAACCGATTTAAATGCCACAAAGTATGCAGATCTTAAAGAAAATTAGGATTTTTTTTAAAACGTCGCATGAAATATTTACCTGCGGCTATATACTTCAAACCTTAATTACACAAGGTTTATTCCGAAGCAGCGAAGCCGGTGTCGCAACCTTCGCTGAGAAGAAACTTCTATAAAAAAATAATAAACAGTTCTACTTTTTAAATTTTTGTATAAGTTCCAAGTTAATTGATCTTTTATACATTTTACTTAACTTTCGATACCACGGGAATTAGACGAAATACGTAATTTAGCTTTTCCCTTCTATTTTTTAAATTTCTATTGAAAACCAAACAAAAAAAGCAAGGATTGTAAATCTCGATAACTAAGCGAGTTATCTAAAAATTTTTCTTTATTGTTTTCTGTTGGCTTTTATTGCTTTATCAAAACGAGCAAATACTATCAAAAGTATATACATATTATCAAATATGTCAACCTTTTCCACAAATTTAATTTTCCGATTACTCTATAATTGATCGAGTTATCTAAAACTGTTATAAAGTGTTTTTTTTTTGGGTTTATTTTGAGGATTTCTGTAAACAAAATTCATAAAACCGGCATTTCGTCCTCGCGACCACATTTTGGAAATTTAAAATTTTTCCCGTTGTAGTATTTTACTCTAGGCCAGGGGACTGTCCTTGGAGGTGGAAAGTTTCTGATCGCCATGCACTTGGGAGTGGTCAGAAATGATTCCTTCATTGGTCAGTCCAAGCAGATCACTACTTCCACGCAGTAAAAATATAAAGCTGACATGGTAGCTATCCGAGAAATGCGATGGGCAGGATATGGTTGCTCCGGAAAGGAAAACTGCGACATTTACTACAGCTGCCATGGGAGACAGCACGAATTCAAGTGCGGATTTATAGTTGGCAAGAGACTGCGACACCTAGTTTCAAGGTTCAACCCAGTGTGTGAATGCATAGCCACTACTCGCATCAAAGCGACATATTTCAACAGAGGATACAGACAATTAGGTTAAAGAATCATACGCTGCCCGGACCACGACATTAAGATTATCCTAGGCGATTTTAATGCCAAATTGGGACAGAGTCCGCGTGATTTAATGTGGTTCTCGACGTGAAGTCCATAACCACAGGTGAGCACCGCCCCACCAAGAACATATTTGATACGACTGTCAGTGCCGCCCGTGAGATATCCGTGCTACCCCGCATAGAGGGGCAGCCAAGAGATCCGGAATAGGAAGCCTTACACCGGTGGTATACACGATTACGTGGGAGAACGAACGCCCCGTATTCGCATATCCGCCAGCGCGACTTCTTTCTTCCGTCCACGACCTACCAATTGAGCAACTCTCTGTACATGAGCTACTCCTCCTTGGTAAAGAGTGAGGTACTACCCAAACCTCTCCCGTGATAAGGGCCACGGATCCCATATTTCGAGGATATGCACCTGCCTAGCATACTTCGTTACAAGTAACTGATATACAAGGCAACTACATAGCTTCTACCAGCGATTTTGGTGGCAACCACAGGCAGCACGATACTCCCACTAGGAGGCCAACCCACCCGTGCTACCAGATGGGCATACTCTCTGGTTCGAGTTTCGCAGTGAAGCTGCTTCCAGTTTTTACTTTGTACTAAGTAGGGGACTGGTCAATCCCGGCGACAAAAAGCATCAATCGTGAAACAATTATACAAATTCAACATCAACAACATCACGCAACATTGCCATTTAAATGCTAAAATTGCAATTAAACGGTCTAATAACTACAGTCAGACGGATGCAGCTTCTCACCGTGGGAGCAAGGCTGTTTCCACCTCTTCCAGTCAATAACAGCGACCGGCAGCCAATCTTCAGGCTGCGCCCGATGACGCCCCCGTGGATCACAAGACACAAACTGAAAGGGCACGGGTTCGAGACCCTCCACGCGTCACTCCCAAACTGCACACGGTACCAGAAACAGGCCCCTGGTCAGACCTCGCGGCTAATCCACTTCCATATTCGTCTCCGACGAAGTCCGGGAACTGGCAGTCCCTGTGTTGGCAGGGTACAGCAGTACCGACAACGAGATCCTATACGGCTGAATAACTAGCTTAAAAAAGCCAGGATCACGAAACAAGTTTAACCACTACACAAGGGAGACACCGATAGAGACCAGTGAAACCCCAACACCACCACTAAACCGTCCTAGCGCGCCGACTCGCGAAAACACGAGAGGCAAACCGCGTTGCCACACACAATGCCTCCAGATACAGAAGCATACTAGTCACACACCACTCACCACCGGATCTGGTGACACACATGCCGACTAAGTTCCTAAAATCTTCGATTGGCGCTTCGCAATCACACGACTCCCGATCCGCAAGTCTCATTCTGTCCAAGAATGCATTCAACGACTCGTGACCTACCAGTATGAAACCAAGGCTTAGGTTGAAGCTAAACTCAGGGTTCATCCCGACGAATTCTACATCCGGTATAAATCTATACGTTACTCGACCGTTGGTACTGGAATTCCAACGGCTTTGCGACTCAGATGTGACTAACGCATCTAACCGAGCCCGCCGCTCACTTCTACTCATGCTCTCTGCTCTAACAATGAGACAATCTGACTCACCCAGTGCGTACCCCTCTTGATTTTGAAGTCCATGCTATGACGCATCACCTCTAGATCCAGAGGAGTGGCACACATCAACACTTGTAGGGCCTCTGTAGACACCACGACATACTGGCATACATGCCCATAACATTACTGTCTGAACAGAGAATAATCGACGCTGCCCGAAGACACTTCTCGCAGTTTCGCACCGAACAGAAGATCCAAATGTTGCCATGGCAACAAAAAGACCCCTGTACACCGCCCTGACTGCCTGACGACTCAGACCCCACTAACTCCTCATAACACGCCTAACCTTTCCAACAACGCTCGTCAGTTTCTCGCGAAGTCTCCCTACAGGAGGCAAAAAGTTCATCCTATGGTGACTCCTAGGTACTTCGCCTCCGTGGAGTAACGGATTGTGCCACCACCATTCAAACGCACGATTGGAAAATGGGACTTGAAATTGCCCTTCAGTAACATGGTCCACCGATAAACTAACTCCTACACGCTCGCCCCACCGAGTGACAATGCTCATCATAGACGAGGATAACTGTTCCAATTCGGAACGAGATCTACCCTCGACCATAATAAGCAGGTCCTCAGCGTACGCACATATCTTGCATTCGGCCTCAAGCTCATGCAAAAGCGTATCCATGATCCGATGATCAGAACCCTGTGGACATCCTCGGACCACATCAGCACACTCAGAACTATTTGCCCCCACTATAACTGATTTTCTGTCAGAGAAGTAACTTCCCCAGAGTGCTACTTCCTGACACCCTAGCCCCGCTAGTCTTTCTTCCACGCTCGCCCAACTTAGATAATCAAACGCATTATGGTACTGTCACATGTCCGACTAGTGAGCTGGACACCACTTTTAAACTCGTCCAACGAAATCTTGTCCTTAAGGTTCTTCTCAGAGATGTCACCCATGAACTCGTCATGTGTAATCTTCGAGTCGACACCCTGAACAACAACTATCACAACTGAGCTGTCAGGCACCGTAACGGTGAGCACAGCCTCCTCAAACTTTTTATTCTTAAAAATATTTGCACGCTCCGCTACAAATGGTGTGCGTATCAACACACCACCACCACGAAGCAATCTAATCTCATGGACACGCTCCCTTAAAGTGGGCCCCACCTCACTCACCACCTTGCTAGCCACATCCTTGGCCACATCCAAGTCTCGCCGGGCTTCACAACCGGTGCAGCGACTACCGAACAACCTCCTCCTACGGCCACAGCGGCAGTCGCTACTGGAGCCGGAGCCAGGAATGTTGCAGGCGCTGTGGGAACCACGGGTCGAACGGCACTCCTACTGCTCTCCCTGTGCGTGGCATCAAGACGGCCCCGAAGGCATACATTGCATAACTACTTATACAAATAACTATACCATAGACTAATACTTAAAGCAGACTTAATAGTTCGTAGCCGTTGGTGGTGCAATGGTTAGTGTGCGGGGCTCTTGTACATGAGAACGTGGGTTCGATCCCTGCTCAGACCACCTTACATTTCTTTCGACGACGGTCACCTCGCTTAGTGATGGCGACACTGTCGAGTACTTAGCCATGAAAATCTTTCTCCAAATACCGTTCGGAACCGGTGTAAAACTGTAGGTCCCAATCAGTGAGTGTAAAACTAGAAAGCGCACATCTCACTGATTGTGAGAAGCTCTCCCCAATTCCAATCCAATGTTATGGGACACCATTTTTTTTTTAGACTTAATAGTTCTCAGCAAATTTCTGACATTTGGCCTGGTGTGTTATGAACGTTGGATGTTGATAAGAATTACTTCAATAATACCAGATAGAGGCAATTGTTCAAACCAACCAACAAAATAACAACAACGGTATTTCGTTTTGTGTGTCAAAATTATTGTATTAAATACCACCCAACTGTGTGCTACCAATAACAGTCAATAAAAAAGTGTAAAACACATTTAAATCTCAGAGATTTTCAGCAAACCGTCATGAAAAATAAAAGTCAGAAGTTATTGTAATTCCACCTGGTGTAGGTTACTTTTCGTCAAACATCTCTCTATCACACCGACCGCATCAAGAAGAGTGTGAAAGGAAACGTCAGGTGACCCAAATATTCTCTCTAGTATGATATACTCTATGAAATATGCATTTTTCAGTTTGAAATTTTTTGAAAACTTCAAATCCAAACAAATGACTTGCAGTTGACAAATGATAAAAGCTTCCTCTATGGACTATCAGCATTGGCTTTAGTATCAGTCAGCCATGATATAGTGCTGATAAATCAGAAGGACTGTATTACATAGATTGTCAGCCCTTCACAATATAAACCACCAAAGTCAAAACTAGTGACATGTCATTAGGGTGTCATATATAAATTGTCGTTACCTACTGACATTGTCCTAAGGACATACTACTGAAAATGTCTTCAAGATAAAATTTCCAACTGGGATATTATTATTTTGCCCCATATATGGTAATATGCTAGTAATTTAGTTCAACGAAAACATAAAAAGCTGCAGCATTATAATAAAGATTTTAAACATTAAAGAAATAAACGAAGTCTAATTAGGATGGTGTTGTGGTTCGTATGCGCGGCGTGTGCGCATGATAACGTGGATTTGTTCCCTGCTCTGAGCACCTTCGATTTCTCTCTACGACGGTCACCTCGTTTAGTGACGGCGACACTATCGAGCATGCAGGAAGAAGCTTATAAAAATGACCTTCGGAATCGGTGTAAAACTGTAGGTCCGAATCGGTATGGTCAAAAATATAAAGCACACCGCTCACTGATTGCAATTCATGTGCAGTAATGCCAAACTATTTATTTTTTTTTATCAATTTATTAATCTTCCTTTGGCACTATGACCTACATGTGGGTAGAAATAATATTATTTTTGATGTCAAACTTCCGTCATTAGCAACTTGTATTTCATCATATGTGTCTGACGATTCACACCTCACTTTCGAATTTAATATATTCAAATTCCTTAACATATTATTTGAAATGCTTGAGTCTGACTTCCAGGATAGCCATTCAATTGGGAGTGGCCTTATTGAGCAGTCCAAGCTGCTCCCTACTTCCACGCAGTATATCCTGGGCAATAGCTTATCGGAAACCTTCGTTATCTAGCTAAAGTGAGAAGGCGAAACGAATGTGCAGCCTGATTGGTTATACTATCATTGATGCGTCCCAAGATTATCAGATACCCTGTCACTAAACCTCTTCGAACTAGTAGACATATACCTCTGTCCTTTGAAGGCGGATGAGCCAACACCCCTGGTCAACGGCGGATCAAAATCGAAGAAACCAAAATCCAGTTTCGACTCTGCATTCTGGTCAGCGTCTGACCCATAATGGGCGGCTGAAATATGATTATCCTCGCAGTAGGTAAAATAGGTAGGTTATATAGGCAATGAAAATACACATGAAAACTAAACGAATTAACCCCCTAACTGTTGTCGACCCTCGCAAACGTTATAAGGACCACGATTTAATTACTTGTACCTGGAATGAGAAACCACTATACAGGAAGAGTGCCACTTTCCTACTGGCGGATGTCCTCGAGAAATGTAAAGCTGACATCACAGCTATCCAGGAAAAAAGCGATGGAGAGAAAAACTGGGATATTCACTATAGCTGTCATGACAGAAAGCACGAATTTATAGTTGGCAAGAGACTAGGACACCTAGTTTCAGGGTTCAACCCAGTGAGTGAACGCATCGCCATTATTCGCATCAAAGCGAAATATTTCAACATCTCGTTAATTTGTGTGCACGCACCGACAGAGGATAAAGATCATGAGGTCAAAGTATAGACCACGATATTAAGATTATCCTAGGCGATTTTAATGCTAAATTAAGAAGGGAAAGTGTCTTTCGATCAACCATCGGTAATCACAGTCTACATGATACCACCTCCGATAATGGAACTAGACTGATCGACTTCGCCGCTGCAGAGAACATGGTAGTTAGTAGCACACGATTTCAGCATGGAAGGGTACATAACGCGACCGGGTTATCTCCTGATCAGAGGCCGAGGAACCAGATTGATCACTTGGTAATGTTTTGTGGTGCCAATATCGACTCGGATAATTACCTGGTGGCTGCGGGATTGGGCAGGGCGAAAAACGTACAAAGCCGATCACGGGAAAAGCTAGATGTTGACAAGCTGCAGATACCGGTTATATCAGACTCCTGTCAACGGGAGCTCAGACGATGAACGACGAACTCCAGAAATTTTCCAGAGGGTAAGATCGTCGAATAACGGGCCGGATAATGGGCTGCCCTCCTGCAAAGGCGGGAATGGGAATCTGGTGCCCGATGAGCAGTGTCTACTTGGAATATGGAGATACCACTTTTCCCCACTACTCCGCTCAGAATCTTCCACAGAAGATCAGGAGGTAATGATTGTAGAAGACAGTGTAGATAAATATTCACGCTACGCCAAATCGTGGAAAAGACCCACAAAAAGCAAATCGATACATACAATCTATATGTCGATTACAAAGCTGCTTTCGGGAAAAATTGTATGAAGCTATGTCTGAACTTGGGATTCCGGCAAAACTGCTCCGCCTCTGTAGAAAGACGCTGACCAACACCAAATCAGCAGTGAATGTGGGGAAAGACCTCACCGAACCATTCTGCACCAAGCAAGGATTGAGACAAGGTGACTCACTTTCGTTCAATCTCTTCAACATCTTAATGGAGATAATAATGAGAAAAGCTGCAGCAGATACGAGCAAGACCATTAACATGAAAATCCATATGTTGCTGGCGTATGCTGACGACATAGACATTATTGGGCGAAATTTGCGAGTGGTTACTGCAGTATTTTCAAGAATCGAAAAAGAATCAGCGAAGGTGGGTCTTGCTGTTAATGAGGGCAAGACAAAATTGATGGTGTTAACCACTCAACTTGGTCCGCCCTTGAACGTTGACAACCGATTTAGTTTTGAAGTGGTAGATGAATTTATCTACCTTGGATCCGCCGTCGACAAGGACAACAGCGTCAACCTGGATATAAATAGGAGAATTGGATACTATTTGGGGCTCAGCAAGACAAAGCCGTCTCGCGACGGACAAAGGTCCAGCTGTACCAGACTCTCATTTTACCGGTCCTAGCACTCGGGGGAAACCCCTTCGCAAAATATATGGCCCTGTTAGTGAAAACGGCGAACCAAGAGCTATATGATTTATATTCTAAAGTGGACATCTCTAGGCGTATCAAATTAGGTCAGTTGCGGTGGCTAGGCCATGTTATCAGAATGGATGAAGATGAGCCTGCGCGAAAGGTTTTCAATAACGTACCCGATGAAAGCAGGAAGAGAGGACGACCAACACTCCGATTAACAGACCAGGCCGAAGAATCCCTCTGTATCCTTCGTGTTACCAACTGGCGAAAGATAGAACCAGTTGGAGAAATATATTAAAATTTGTTCAATTTGTTTATTTGTGTGTTTAATTAATATGCGTAAGACATCTGACCTCATGAGTTTGTATAATAGTCAAAAAAATTAATGTAAGTATTTTACACCAATTCGTAGCCTCATTTTGAACCTCTCCCGAAGTCCTGCAATTTTGCTTTATTTTGTTATACATACGACATCATAGTCATTTATTTTTAAAATATGCAAAAATATGTGCAGTTAAAGAAAAATATGCATTTATCAGAAAAAATTCAAAAATATGCACTAACAATTAATTCAATGTGATTGTCTGCAAATTGTGTGATTCGTCATGATAATTAGTACTATATATTACTTTTAGACTTTTGAGAAACAACATATATTTGCATGGAAATCCCATCGCTAGTAATAAGCCAGATTAATAAACTATATGTTTCAGTTGTTTTCAACAAATACCAAAGCTCTTCATAAGGTGTTTTTTATTTCTGCTAACAATGCAATAATTTTCAAATCAAAAAGGCGTACGCGTATATTTTCGTAGGTTTAACCACCGATACTGCCTAGGGCCCCGTGAAGTCTACATTGCGGCCCCATGACGTCTAAATCCGACCCCGGCTCCACTACACATAAGATGATTTCGAAACATTGATATGCATCCTATAATATCGGATTCATTCCATGAATCTCCTTCTGTCAACAATGACTCGATATCTCACTCAAAACTAATATCAGCAATGCATCATAAAAATTTCGTATTGCAAGTCTAAACGTGAAATCATTTGTGCCAGATTAAATATTTGCTGTATATCGCTTTGAATTTTTCAGATGATTGCACCGCAGTGCCATCACCTACTGTGGTTAGGTCTACTATTTCATGCCAATCTAATGACATTTTTAATGACACATTATGCTCCTAGGTCTTGCTTGCGTCGGTAGTGACGATCAAGTTTTAGGGGTAAACAACAGTACGATAGCAGTCGTTGTTGCTCATATTAAATATCGTCATTTAAAACTGTGTAAATTAAAACTGTGAAAATTCCGTACACAAATTTGAGTTAATATTCAAAAGTGGGAAAGCTTTAAAACTGTATAAGTACTATTGAAAATTGTGGCAAATTCCGAACGGATATATGAGCAATACAACAGATAGAGGGTAGAGTTGACGGAAGGTCATCCGATGCCAATTTGGCAGAATCTACTAAAGTGAACACAGTTAATGCGATATATTTTCAGGTCTAGCGTTACGAGTTCTTTGAGGAATGTAGAAGGCGCATCGCAGGATATAAAGGACTGCAATATTCTAAGAAGGAAATCAGCGACATCGCTCACAAGATTATTGCGATGTCGACCATGAGACTCTCACTGCTGGGCATCGAGAATCTCTGAAATTGGCTCGTAGTGTTATTGAGAATCAATAAATTATTTGTCTTTTATAAGATGACTTACGACCCTGGGACATTGTGTTCTTTGTGTTTTGGTAAAGCTTCGTAAATTCATGTGCGTTCAGACGACGATTATCGTTATACAACTATGCGTGACTCTTTACGACGTATTGTCGGTTAATCTGCTTTTTTTCTTATTCGTAATAATCTAAAATTCAACATTTTAACAAATTAATGAACAATATCAAAATGCCCCCTGAATTTCCACTTATTATGCTCTTATGCTAAACCTCTTTCTTCTCTTCTCTCCACGCCATGAAGCATCAGAAGTCGTAAGTCGTGTCCCAGGGTCGTAAGTCATCGTATAAAAGACGAATTAATCATCGAAATCACCCCAGGGGATTGCAAAGAATAAGAGAGCTACGAACATCTATTGGAACTCAGATGTAAAGGATTTAAAGTGATTGTTAAGGCCTACAGTTTGCTGGAGGTTATCGACAAAGAGGAGGAAATGTGATATATTCTTAAGGATTAATAAAAATATGTTGCGGACGGACGCATTAGCCTCAATATACGTTCAGACCAGAAAAGAAATGTGTCAGATACGTGATAATTCTACAATCATAGCCATGACAAGATATCGATGAGCTATGCTTTAGATAGCAATATCAAATACGAAATGAGTTTTCACTATGAAAATTGGGGCGCGCATAATGGCCACGGTTCTAAATCGCCGGACGAAACGGCTGCGGTCAGAATTATAAATTTTGGAAAGCATACACGAATCATATGGGGTAATCAGATTAGAGCGATAGGAAAACAAATTTAAATAAAACAACAAAAGGCAGAGAAATCAAATTGATTCTGTCTTTTTTTCGAAGCTACATTTTATACCATTGTGAATGGAATAGCACAGCACTCAAAAGGCCGCCACGGCTTTCCTACCTTTGCTCCAAGCGGTCGGTATCATGTTTGATGCCTCGGATCAATAAGTGCGGCATTATTCCGACATCTCGAACGTTGGTTTCGAGATCGTTCAAAGTAGATGGGTCAGAATACTTCATTGAACACTTGTGTATTCTGTTCTTTCCAATAACGGACATTTTGCTTGTTGTCATAGCCGCCGAGCCAAAATAATCCGAAAAGATTATTTTTTGATCAAAATACATTTACAGTGCCTAATTAACGAACTCGCGGCATTGCCTGCGGCCAAGTGGCTTCAATTCTTGCGTCAGCACAATCTTATACGGATGTACGTAGGTCCAACTCCAAACGCAAAATAAGCGTGGCTGACTCTCTGTTGATATCCAATTCATCTTATCGCCGCCGAATCGACATTTCTGGTTCTCCTTCGGGCGGCTATGTTTTCTTCGATTCGCATCAATCTCTATGTGGTGGGTAGGTTAGGGTTTAAAAAGAGTATACTCATGCTTGAGTTTGTCATATTGCCTGCGCACTTAAGTCATGCTGAAGAAAATTCACTGTGCGTATTTACAACTGAATTGGAATTTCGTTATTTTTTGACAATTTCCACACTTTTAGCAGGCGTAGAACGATGCTGAATGAAATGGCAAGACTTCCTGAATATTTTAACTTTTACTTTTGCTTTTTTGAAATAGAACAATTGGAAAAAGCATCATTTCTATCTGGTCACCCTTTATCATAGGCAAAATTCGAATGGATGGTGATGAAAACGGCGCACAGTGTTTTGTCCCATAGACAAAAATCGAAAACAAAATTTGTCGTCAATTGTGACGGAATATATTTTTTTCGATAGATACCAAAACAACTAAAATAAATATATATGAATTTCTACGTTTTGACTTGTTACGACGCCACCAGGGGGCGCTAAAGTCTATGAATTTCAAGCTAAAATGAATGCAGATAGGGAAAATAGTGATAGTTTTTGGAAAATAACTCTTAAAAATAAATTTTTTTAGATAAAGATCTGAATTTTTGGATTTTACGTCGTCAATACATACAAAAGTAAATAAAAATAAAATTTGTATCAAATATTTAAAAAACATTATGTTTTTCATTCCACAGAGAAATGTGTTTTTTTAGTAAAAATTCTAAAATTACCTTAGTTTAATGGAGTATTAAAAAAAATTATATAAAAAGAGATATTTTTATTTTGTTTTTTTCATGAGTCTTAAGGGTTGTTTAATAGATTCTGAAAGAGTTAGAACCAATTTTTTGCCACAACTTTGAAAAAAATCCTTTTTTGAAAATGACAAAATTCATAATTTTTCTTAAATTTAACTAATATTAAGATGTTTGATACAAAACTGAAAATACAAATTATATAAAATTACTATAGAATTTGAAATCCGAGTAACGGAGTAGTGACTTAATAATGAAAAATTAAATTAGTGTACCAAAGTTTCAACAGAGTGCGCTAAAGTCGTAGAATTAGAAATAAAAGGAAAACAAACGATAAACTAAATTTTGTGACTTGCTTTATCATTTTGTATGTATTAGAGATGAGCGCGTGACACAACCTTGCTGCAAATCCGATATTCGTGTCTGATAATAATAATGCATATACATGAATATATTAGGCTTATTTACAGATAAATTTAGAATCACAAGTGAAGTGTTACTTTGCTTTAATTAGTTTCCGTAATAGTAAATATTTACTTCCATTTTTTCTTCTGAAAAAGTGAATAGTCGTATCACCATCATTCCTTATAATCAGTCAAGTGAATGTAATATAAAGCACGAAAACAATCGTGGCTTAAAAGTCCCACTGGTCCATCTCTAATAACAATATCAACAGAAGTTTTAAAAAGAAGTCCAGTGTCCAGTGAATAAAGTAATAAATCTGTACTGATGGCGAATATTTTAAAAAACTCTGATATAATTGATTGTTGGTTTGAAGCGCCTTCGGAAAATAAAACATTAGTGATACGTAAATACGTGGAGCAGAAAATAGGCGATTCATGTATTAATAAGAAAAAATTACGACAATCAGTATTTTTTTTTAACAATAAAATGAAAAAATTGTGGAAAGAATGCAATTACAATAGGCAATATTTTGAAAAGAAACATTCTAAGTGGTTAGGTTTTACATTTTTTGCTGTTGAAACTGTAAGTTTGATTAAAGTTTTAATTTATAAATATTAAATTAATGTAAATTAAAATACTTAGCAGACAACAAGTGCAACAACTTTGGCTACCGAATCAGAAAGAGCAGGCATGCAAATTACAAAAACACGTGGATGACCGAAAAAAAACTTTGAAGAAACTGGAAACAAAACAAACATCGAAGAGTTTCATATTTGATTGAAAATTACTCTCTTGAGGAACTGAAATTTGCCGTAAAAACAAAAGAAAGATTAAATTCTGTTTCCGGAAGCCAGAAAACAAATCTAAAAAGCTTATCAGTAGCAAAAACGGTGGTACTATTTATGGATTTAGACGTTTCAGAAAGAAAGTACCTAATTCTCCATCAGGCAATCAACGAACTGCATCCAAATAGTTTACCATCTTTGTATGCGTTGCAAAACGAAAAGAAAAATTTGGTACCACCTATAATAGTAACAGAAATTTCGGCAGAAGTTGATTTAAAAACGTTGATGCGTAGAACCGCAGAAAGTGTAATTGAGCTTTGTAACGTACAAGATAAAGCATGTAAAATGTCTTTAATTTGCAAGTGGGGCATTGATGGAAGCTCTGGGCATAGCCTTTATAAGCAGAAATTTGAAAATGAAAGCCATACGGATGAACTTTTTTTCTTGAGCATTCGTGCCACTAAGGTAACTAACAATTTATTTCAGTAAAAAATTTGAGTAAATTTTAAAAACTAACTTTTGCTTTAAAGAACGGTGAACGTAACATCAAAGGATGTATTATGGGTGAATAAAACACCATCATCTACGTTGTATTGTAGACCTATTAAATTCGTTTATGAAAAGGAGAATTCAGCGTTAATTAAAAAGGTCTTCCGGGAAATTGGCGACAGTATTACAAACCTTGAATGTGATGTCATTGAATTGAATGGTGCGACAGTTGAAGTAGCGTACGATATGCATTGCACAATGATAGATGGTGCCGTTGCAAATATTTTAAGTGATACAAATTCAACAAGCAGGTGTTTTATTTGCAATGCAAGTCCAACTGAGATGAACAACATACATCTTTCAAACGTTCCAAACCCTGAAAATTACAAATATGGGCTTTCAACGCTTCATTGTTGGATTAAATTTTTTGAGTGTGTTGTTCATATTGCTTACCGAATTCCCTTTAAACTTTGGCGTGTCAATAAAGAAAACAAAGGACAGTTTGTGGAAAATAAATCAAGAATTCATAATGAATTCAAAAGAAGAACAGGTTTAATAATAGACCAAGTAAAGCATGGATCTGGAACCACCAATGACGGAAATACTGCTCGACGTTTTTTTGGTAATAGTGGCATAGCAGCCGAAATAACTGGTATTATAAGCATATAACTGGTTGCAATCATATTGAGAGTGTTATCTTGTGGATCACCAATCGATGTAAATGCATTTAAAGATCTTCTTACAGTCACGAGAAACATGTATTTAATACACTACGAGTGGTATTATATGCCTAGCACTGTCCATAAGATATTAGTTCATGTTTGTGATGTTATCGAGTTCTTCAATTTGCCAATAGGTACTATTATAAACAACCTAATCATAATTATACTTTTATATAATATAATAAATATTCTTTTCTTAGGTTGTCTGTCTGAAGAAGCGTTGGAAGCCAACCACAAAAATGTGAGAAAAACTCGATTATCTCATACGAGAAAAACGAGTCGGGAAAATGCAAATAAAGATTTAATGGCCTATTTGTTGATGAATTCAGATCCCGTGCTATCTTCCAAGAGGAGCATAAAGAATAACCACACATTTTCTTTAGCCGGAATTGAAAAATATATTTTGATAGAAAACGTAGATCCGGAAAATCATATAATTGAAGACGATGAATTCAGTTATTCGTTAAACAAAGATTAGTATTGGGAAGCATCTAACAGTGATTACCATTTCTTACAATAAAAAAAAAAAAACAAAGAAATTTGCTATAGCACTATTTTAAGAAAAGTATTTTTTTTAATTCGGTTTTTCAAATAAAAAAGTTTAAATATTCGAGATTTTTACAATTTGTATGGGAGGTACCAGAATTCGTTATACAATTTCTTTCAAATTAGGGATACAATTTTCTGCATTGAAAATCTTTTACATAGCAAATTCACGCAATTTTCATGAAATTTGAGGCAATAGTTCAATTTTTACAGCCAAAAATAATTTCGGTTTTGGTGGGCGATGGGCGTGGTCAATGTTGATGAAATGACTTTTTTTAAAAGGTGTTGCATAAATATGCTCTTCAAGCGATCTTCATGAAATTTGTGGCAATAGTTCAATTTTTACAGCCAAAACTAATTTCGGTTTGTATGGGCGGTGGGCGATGGGCGTGGTCAATTTTGTCGATACTTTGAAATTTTCTTAATTCTATTATATTAGGGACTCGTGCCAAATTTTATTACCCTAGGACGACTCTTTCTATTTTTGTCCCATCGATGTACTGGGACAAAGCACTGTGCGGCGTGACTCTGAATTAGTAAGATTTTTTGTGTTCTTATGACAATAACTTATGTTACTGAGGCCCAATTTTTGGCATTGGTAATCAGTTGATTATGATTTATGCTTGATCTGACTTTAAATACGAAAACAGTTTGTCAGTGCTTTGTCAAATAATCTTACTACCATGTGGCAACAGTGGCAAATGCTACAAAAAATAACCGGTATTCATACATTTATCGGCTAAGCGTTGCAATTCACCAAGGTGACGCCATTTGCAAAAGTGATAAAATAACTATAATATATTTAATGAAATTAGATAATATTTGAACAGAAATTAATGTCTCACTGAACTACGAGTTAATTGTTATTTTGTTTTATTGTTATTTCAACTAAGATGGTGATTATAATTGTTCACATTAACAATTAAAGAAAATTTGTGCTTGTTCTTCTTTTTGTTTTCTTTGAAAATCATATTGTCACTTGATCATAGTTTAAATTAAAATTAAGCCTAAGTGTAACGTTTATGTTCCATACAGGTCATTCTAACGGACTCCAGGCGCACCACAACAAGATTCTGCCGGCATTTCATTGCTGATTTAAGTATTTTGATTGAAGATCGAAAGTAAGTATGTATTGCTTAACAATTAAATATGTTAGACTCGTGTTTATGGGTTGGGATGAGAAACTGTAGCCCATAATAGTTGTCAGTAGAGTGTAACTTTTGAGGTCCGGTTGTTTTATGTTGGTTTTTGATCTAATGATTCATTCTGATTGTGAAATGATTCAAATTGTATGCTACTTCCTGCTACCCTCTGATACAAATGACATTTTAGTAATAATGCCGGTTTCCAAAAGAACTCCGTTTTTAATTTTACACAAATAAGATGTTGCTTCAATGATTTTTTCTTTAACTTAGGTCCTATTATATCCGCAATCTATTCAAAAAAAATAAATATATTAAAACAAATAAATAAGAGACCGTCGATGGTATAATGATAGTGTGCGCGATGCTTGCACATGAGAACGTGGGGTCGACCCTTGCTCTGATCGCCTTACATTTCTTTCGACGACGGTCACCTCGCTTAAAACAAGTCACCTCGCGGCCAAAATTAAAAAAATCAAATGTCATTAATCAAGAATTCAAAGTGTCAATAAGATTGTTCACACTCCCGCCAAACCAAAACCAAAATAAAAGTTAACGGATTATTTTTTTTCATTCCTTTATATCCATTCAAACTTCACATATAATTTAACATTGAGCTCGCTTATCGGTGCAGTTTTTTAATGGAGAACTTGGGAAAGTGATAACTTTTGTTAAGAAAGTGTGAGCAATATTAAGTTGTTATGGATATTAAACAAGAAGGTGAGTACTCTCTAAAAACATACATTTTATTGTTTAATAACTTAAAGCGTCAATGTAATAGCACCCCTGCGCGAAACACTTTCTGTCATTTTTTTTTTTAGCTTAGTCTAAAGTAAATTTTAGATTTGGATGGTTTGCCTCCGAGTGCCTTCTACAAATTCGGTACTAAAATGAAGAATATTGTTCTACCTTTTCATACAATAAGGAAGTTTCCTCCCGTTTTTTCCTTTTTCCGAGTTATGATAGATTAAAGCAGGGGTGTCAGATATGATTCTTGCTTGAGCAACTTTAATTCGTTATCACTGAAAGCCTTTTATATTTATTTATTTATACAATATTTATATATATGTAGGTGCTGGCTATCAATGCGTAATTACACGCAATTTTTTATTTGATAAATGGCTTGAAAGTCGAAAAAGTAATACAACATGGTCAATTCAAGCCAACCAAATCCTGGAAAACATCAAATGCAGTTGGCCATATCAAGGTGTTGAGAATATTGAATTTGATCCCCTCTATGACCGAATTTATTTAGTATGCAAGAAGTTAGCAGAATTTTGGAAAGAAAATGCAAGCAGAAAAAATGCAATTATGAGAAATCATTCCTCTTGGCTTGCAATTATGAGAAATCATTCCTCTTGGCTTTTTAAGTTGTCGTGATGAAGATTATCCAAGTACATCACAACAACAAGGTCGTCCTAAAAAAAGTTTTGAAGAATGTTCTTCGCGGAGTAAACGAAGACGTGTGGCTGAAATTTCGAAATCCGACGAATCAATTGCCACAGCTTTGCGTAATAGTTCATGTAATTCGAATTTGGGAGAAGAAAACACGATGAGTGTAACGCCTTGTGAAGTACTGGCGCTTTTTGTGGAAGCAAAGTTTACAAAGAACCAGTACTTACTTGTTCAGAATTTCGTCAACACCAAGATTAAAAAAAAATGCACTGCCTAGCTACAAAATTATAAAGACTGAAAAAGAAAACTGCTATCCAGAAGCCGACAAAATTAGTGTCACCGAGACAGGTGCCGAAGTGGACTTACAGGCTTTACTTAACCACACGGCGACAAGAATTCTTACCTCGCAGAAAGACGTTCTTGACACTCTCAACAATGACTTACATAAAAGCCTACAATTAGTAGGGAAATGGGGATTTGATGGAAGTACAGGCCAAAGCGAGTACAAACAAAGCTTTCATGATCCTTATGCTAAAGACAGCGATTTGTTTGTTACAAGTTACGTGCCATTGCAGCTCAAGTTAAAAAATGGCAAAAATGAAGGTGTTACATATGCGGAGCGACACCAAAGGAAATGAACAACATTGAATTATGCCTTCAAAAAGAGGCCAATGAGAACAGTTTATGTTTTGGTTTGTCCCCGCTTCAGGCTTATATCAGATTCTTTGAGTTTTTGTTCATATTTCCTACAGACTCAAAATTTAGAAATGGCAGATAAGAGGTGATGACAAAACAGAATTTTAAAAACTAAAGAAAATAGTCCAACCTGAATTCAAAGCAAAACTAGGATTGATTGTGGACAGACCGAAAACGGGAGGAAGTGGTTCGTCAAATGATGGCAATACAGCCAGGAAATTTTTTCACAATACGAAAATTTCTGCTGAAATAACTGGAATCGATAAAACACTGATCGACAGATGCGCAACTGTTTTACAGGCTTTAAATTCAGGTTATAATATCGATGCAGAAGAGTTCAGAATTTTCGCCTTAGATACAGCTGCACAGATAATTGAAACATATCCATGGTACTATTTGCTTGCTTCAGTTCACAAAGTGTTGTTGCATGGTGCATCGGTGATTGAGCGTCATGGACTTATTTCTATAGGCGAGTTAAGTGAGGAAGCTGCAGAGTCCAGAAATAAGGACATTAAAAATTACCGACTGAATCACACAAGAAAAATGCCTGGGGTTGTCACTAATAAGGACCTTTTGAATAAACTTCTTTTAACTTCCGATCTACTTATTTCAAACGTGAGAAAATTGCCTGCTAAAAAAAAACATTTTTATCACAAAATGCATTAAAATTGTTAAAAATCTAATTTACCAAACATATTATTTTTGTAAGAATTTGTTTACATTTTCTTTTTTATCTTGTAAGTTAAAACAAATAAAAATAATAATAATAAGTGTTTAATTTAAAAAAAAGCTTGTGTTATATTTTTGACCGCGTTTTGGGCGGGAATGCATTCATTAATTTATTTTAACATTTAAGTTTAGCGTTTCTTGGGATCCCAGCAAAAATAAAATGAAGTAGTTCTAGTAGATGTTATTATTTTTGTACATCTTCTGTAACACTATGTGCATATCTAATGCCTAAATATATTAAAAAAATAAAAAATAAATGGTTTCCCATTACATCCCATGAAGGGACTGGGGAGAACTTCTCACAATCACTGAGCTGTGCGCTTTCCAGTTTTCACTCACTGATTGGGACCTACAGTTTTACACCGATTCCGAACGGTAATTTGAGAAGCTTTTTCATGGCTAGATACTCGATAGTGTCGCCGTCACTATGCGAGGTGACCGCCGCCGAAAGAAATTTTAAGGTGGTCAGAGCCGGGTTCGAACCCAGGATCTCATGTACAAGAGCCGCGCACACTAACCATTGCACCACCGACGGCCACAATATATTACTTGTATTTAATTTGTATTTACTTTCTTTCAAATTTATTTTCATTTCCTTTCTTTTTCACCTGTTGACAGAAACTTTGGAGTACTAATAAAAGGACAATTAATAACATAATTAGTTAAACCCTAAAGTTGTTGATTAAAGTCAGAACTTTTTAATAGCATATCACTTGTTGCCAAGTTTCAAATGATAAGGAATTTACAAATTGTTGAAATAATAGTTTTGTTTGCTCGTTTGCGGACGAAACATAGTATAAAAATTTTAGCATAAAATGCACTTCCAAACAGTCTAACAAGAAGTAGTGCTGCGTTGGACAACACAATATTAAAAGAAGTACTTCTGCACCTAAATTAGCACTACATCTTACACAGGAGTTGTGGTGCAAATTCTACTTCTTGGTATACTCTTGGTATAAATATATAGCCTATCCTACTCAACTGTCAAGTGTCAATATTTTGGTCCGATTTCTGAACAATTGTATACGCTGTTTTATCCTTACTAAAAACGGTGTTTTGACAATTTTTTTCAAATTTCTTTGAAAATTAACCATTTTATTCATATTTTAAATTTAAGGATATATGGGAGGTGGGCGTGTCCTTGGTCCAATTTTTTCGAGTTTTTGTGGATAATATAGTTTTTTTTTAAAAAAGTAAGCCTGCAAAATTTCGTTGCTCTAGATAACCTCCTTCTAGTTTTGGCCGCCATCTCTATGAGAAGGATCCACTGTGCACTGGTGTAAAAGGGTAGCAAGTGTAGAACTAGAAAGCGCACTGCTCACTGATTGTGAGAATCTTAATAAGATGTTAATTACAATTCATGAGGTTGGCAATTTCGCCCACAGTGGATCGGAAAGGGAATGAGCTTGTTCCAAATTACATATGTGTAACTGTATATTCATCAGCATTGGGGCCAAACTGCTTTGACAAGAATTACAAATTTCCAGGTTCTGTGTGTAATGTGAAAGAAGGATCAATTATAGCTCAAAGAGAGCTGGCCGTAAATTACCACTCGAGGCCGAAAATTGGATTAAATGCTTTTATTTGCGAGAAGACATTACCTGAATAATGACTGTCACAAAAGATTTTGTATCCGTTAATTTAGATGATAGCAAAAGAACGCACGTAGGAAAACAATTTTAAACAACATTAATGAACTTCATCAGCAGTTCAAAGAGGAATATCCAGTACGCATAACACTTTTTTTTACTCTAAGACCCAAACAATGTATGTTTTTGCACTTATCACTAAAATGTAAATCAAGAACTGCCATGGAACTTTCGTCTTATAAGGATTACCTTTGCAAGATGGTGTACGCCCCATCAAACACAGCTGTATCAAAACACAGCCAAATGACTGCTGTAAATCTTGTCCTGGTTTAAAACCCGTATTCAGTTCTTGCAAAATTTTCGTAAGTAATATTGTCATTTCTGTCTAAACGGAAAATGTTGTTGCGGAGAGTTACCCTTTATTAGAGAGTAGCATCAATTTACTCACTTTAAAGATGTCTTATGGTTTTATCGTCAAGAGCAAAGCAAACGAAGTATGAGAAAAAAAGATCAAATAACATTTAATTTGTTCGTAAGCGAGACAAAATCATCCGCAGCACAAACGAGTGGATTTCAAATAATCGGTTTCAGTTTGCTCTATACTTGTATTCGGATGGTTCGTGTGTAGTTCTATCAGCGAAGACGTACAAAATATAAACAAAAGCTAGAAATTTGTGTTATGGCAGCCATCGAGTCGTTGTTGTAATTGTGGGCAACAGCAACAGCCAAATTTACCACAAATGAACTCAAACAACGAAGTAAAAAATACATATGTAATATTGACAAGTGCCACGGTAAGAACAAAATCAAATCAGATGTTCTAACACCACAACCTGGTCTAGTTCAACCATGGGGCAGACACACAAATCCATTCACATTCGTGTGTGTTTCATGGCTTAGTATACCAACTATATAAAAGTAAGCGTCGTGACTTTACTTGGTTGAAACCTGATGAGCTACTAAATTAGGGTTGTATAGTTCCGGAACGAACTAGTTCAAAAGAACTATTCACTGAGAGGAAATGTGTCAACTAGTTTCTGCTCTCTCCCTAATACAGTTCCAATGATCCAAATGATTTCTTTCTGGCAGCTCATATGAGTTATCTATCTCTATCGTTGTGTTGAGCTGTTTATACAACTGTTTACAGTATTGCTTGAGTGAATATTTAAAATTATTTTCAAAGGGGTACCAAATTGAAGGCGCTACTTGGAGCGCTTAACATTGAAGATCGTTATAGGGTGAGTTTAAAACCAATTTATATGGGCTTTCCAGGAAATGCTTCACTACCCTACATCTGATGTGCAGCATGTTCGAAAGTGCAACATCTTACAACTTTGCAGGTGTCATCGTTAGAAAATGCAAAGTTTAAGCGTTTGATACTCAATCAATCAACAAACGCGGTTCACAAATACAGGGTGGTGTGCAAATCGTGCTACAAAAACAAAAGGTAATAACTCTTTTTCTGTGTGAGTAATCGGCTTATTCTTTTTATTTTGCAGGTTACAATTTCGATTTATTAAAATGAATGCTTGCGATACCGAAAAGAGGATTTGGATAGTGCAGCGGTACCATGCTTCGCAGTCCTTCATTTCCGACCAAATGGAAATTAGGCGGGAGTTTCAAGGCACTCCCCCGAGTAGATGGACCTTTATGAGGTGGGTAAACATGTTGGCCGAATGTAGAAGCATCTCATGAAGGCCGTACAGTCGAGATCCCTATGTTCGGGTTCAAGACACAATCAGAGCCAGAGCCTACTCAAGGAAACTAGGAAACTCTCGCAACTTTTGGCACAGAGCCCAGCCCTCCCGATGACGTCGTGAAGCGCAGCGGAAACCCATTTCCGACTCTACCAAAACTGCCGTAACAACCGTACTTGGTTCTGAAAAACCGCTTCGCAACAAACCTTGGTACGATGAAGACTGTCGCATAGCACATGATGAAAAGACCTCTGCACGTATGGCTATGTTTCAGACAATTGTAACGCGAGCTGCGACTGAGCGGTATAAGGAAAAAAGAAAGGAGGTAAACCGCGTCTTTAGGCCCAAGAAACGGCAGTGGAGAAAGCGCGAGAGTGAGAAAATTGAGACTATGGAGATTTCATTTCTCCGCGCTACTGGTACCTGAGATATCCAATGACAATCAGAAAAACCATATCTGGTGTTGAGTAGTCCGGTTGTTTACAATGAGTTTGTCGCAAAAAGTAATTTGCTCTCAATGTTTCAAGAAGGCAGTGAAATTACTTTTAAAATCTGCCTTCGTAAATTTCACATATCTTGTGCCAAAGTGGATAAGAACGCGCTCAATGCCTTATTGGTGTTTGAGAATATTGTTTTTAATTGTGACAATTGTTTGCAAGCCACTTGTGATCTGATGAAAAAGTCACTCTTCTTACGTATGAAGTAGAGGGGCTGAAATCAATGAGGAAGAAATATATTGCTTCTAATGTAAATGGCAATGATAGAAAATTGGATGCTCATCGAAGTTTGCCTGTATCAAACACTGGTTTTGAGAGTATGATGGTGCCCTATGCTGATTCTCATATACGTGTTACGCATAAAGAGAATGTTTCTGCAAATACCCAAGTTACATCCATTGCTGATATGAATTCTGCTAGTGCTCGCGTCGAAGATAATGCGTGTAATGCTTTCTCTGGCGGTGCTAATAATGCTCATGGAGGTGTTGGTGATGATGGTGCTAGTAGTACATTGAATGCTGTTGTTGATGATGTTGCTGCTCTTAATGATAATGATGACGTTAGTGTTTCTGCTTTCGGTGGCAGCTCTGTTAATACTGATTGGAGGAATGTCACACGAAGAAAGAAAAATATTAGTAAGCGTCGTATTGTTATTGTTGGTGACAATGATAATCAGAGCGAGTAAATATATGCTCTTAAAAATCAATTATAAGCGCTATACATAGCTTTAAAAAAAGTCAAAATATGACCGCAAAATATGATGTAAAGTTAAAGAAAATAAGGTATTTGGGCACTTAATTTAGTCAAATTTTATTTTTATTGATCTCAGTTTTAAAATTACAATAAACGATCATGTGTTTTTTTAAATTTTCAAACGTAAAAGATCTACGTTTTTCCGTCAAAACTGCCTTATAGCGTGAAAACGAGCGCTCAACATCAGCAGATGTTACAGGACAGTACATGAACATTGCCAACTCGTTAGCCGAAAGTGTTTCAACGTATTTATTTTTAATTTGGTCGCCATTTAATATATCTCGAATGGCCACAATATTCTTGTAGCCTGCATTGCGTTTGTTTACCGCATCCATTTTTTGCACAAAATCTGTTCGCTTCATAGAATGTAGCGATTTGCGAATCGATTCATATATCCCGACACTGTTACTTAGCGGCAAACCTTGTGTTTCCAGTTTGATGGTGGCATTTACGATTGAAGAAAAGTTAGCTTTAATGAACGCTAAATCGTTTTTAATTTTCGGTTCGGCGAACATAGCTTTGGACAGCTTAATGGCTTCCGCGTCCGCTTCGTGTAGTTGGCCAACGACAGATTTTACTTGATCGAAATTATCGCAATAATATGTTGCGGCTTCCAACCAAGTTCCCCAGCGAGTCGTAACTGGTTTGGGCGGCAACGATAATCCCGGACATATCTCCCGGAATTTTTGAATACGAGCAGGCGCCTAGAATAAGTGAATTTATTTAATATCTACACCCGAATCGAACACGTAACGCAAAAATACCTTTAGGAACACAGACTTGTTGTTCAAAATCAATTTGTTGACATCTTCGAAAGCTGATCGAATATATTCTGCCACTCGGTGCAGTCCATGTGCGAAGCAAGTCAAATGCAGCATTTTTGGATACAGTATTTGCAGCGAACTCATGGCTGAAATCATGGGGTTTGCCGCATCTGTCACAACAAGCAATACTTTGCAGTATTGGATGCCTGTTGAGAATCGAAAAACAATTATTTCGATTTCTATTAACGTTAAATTAAACTCACCTTGTGGCCATAGCAAAGAGAGTGAATCATTGAAAAATGCTGCCATATTGCTAGCGCGACTGCTGTCGACTTGTGCCATGTTCAGCAAATAACATTTCCCACGTTCTGGGCTGTTTTCGTCCACTCCTTCCATTAGTCCAAATATAAAATTTACGACCAATCGCTGTTCGGAATCCGTGGTTTCATCAATAGATGTCCATATGCATTTGTTGGCAGCCTTGTCTCGCAATGTTTCGATGGTCTGGTCGTAGAGTAATGGAACGTATTTTTGACGAATAGTCGATTCACATGGTATTGTCTTCTTTGTGTACTTTTCCAGAAATTGGATGATTGCTGGATGACCAACTTTTTTCAGCGGTATATTTGCCTCAAGAAAGGTCCGACACAGATCCGCGTTGAATTCATTTATTGGTTGCGGTTTTTCAAATTCAGTCAACAATGTCTGTACATTTTTTCCAGATTTTGCAGCCGCCTTCAAATGCTTCTCTGTCTTCATGTGCTGTGTCACGTTCCAAGTTTTATGTCCATTTACATTGCAATTACAAAGCAGACAGTACAGCACCGAACGATCAGCTCGGAAAATGCCACGGTGTTCCTGTGCGATTGCTGCACAAAATTCAGCTGTTGTTTGTTTTGCTTTCGGCATTTTTACTTTGGCAATTAATTAATTTCAAATAAATTCACTGCCACTGATGTCAGATGTGCATAGACAAATGAACTGTACCGCCTAAGAGCGAAAGCTAAGCTACAAAATAGTTTCCGTGCTTGGCCGTTAACTTCTGTGTCAGTATGGTTTCTATGGGAAGTGTGTGTGCATGCACATAAATGAAATGAAAATTTGTTGTAATAAAAGAGTGCAAAAACAGAGAGAGAGAGAGAGAGAGTTAAAATAAAAATTTGGCAATATGCTAAACGTATACAAACAAGTGGATGACGTAATGGGGCTAAACAAAACAGAAGTGAGTGAATAAAAAACTAATAAGAATTTGATTTGTTTCATATACGCAGTTTTCTGTATGTTTTGATTTCACTATTCTTCTGCAAATAAACCTGTTTTGGAGTTTGTCGTCAGAAAATCGATAAATAAACAAAAAATGTTTAAAAAAAGTCAAATATATGAAAAATATGCTAAAACGATTAAGATATGCTCGTTACGCTGAAATATGAGAAAATAGCAAGTTGTATGCACATATGCATAATTACTCGCTCTGATGATAATACTGAGTTGGACGTTGTTGTGAGAAAGAAGTGGGTACATCTATCGTCGTTTCTACCTCATGTAACTGAAAATGACATTATCACTTATGTTTATAAATATTTAGACATTGATAATAGTCATGTTTTATGCTTTAAATTAGTGAAAAAAGATACGCCACTGACTGATTTAAAATTTGTGAATTTTAAGTTGGGAATTTCTCCCAGCTTTATTAAATCCAAATAGTTGGACATCGGATGTTAAAATTCGACCATTTTTGGATTTTCCAATGCAAAAGCCTCAGCAAAAACAAGTGTAAATGATAATTTTTTAAAAATGTATTGTCATAATGTGTCTGGAATGAGAACTAAATCGTCAGAATTTAGGTGTTTCTCAAGAAGATTTTGCTGTGTATGTTATTGTTGAAACTTGGTTGAACTCTGAATTTTCTGATGAAGAGTATTTTAATTGTAATATATTTAATGTGTACCGTAAGGATAGGGATTTTATTTCTACTGGCTGCAATAGAGGTGGTGGTGTATTAATTGCTGTGAAAAAGACAATAATCCTCTTTTGGATCAAATTTGTGTTTTAGTAAAATCACAACAGGGCAGTCTTTATATTTGTGCATCATATATCCCGCCACACAGTTCGGATGATTTATATATGCATCATATTGATAACATTATGCAGTTTTCCGACAAAATGAATTATAATGATAGATGTTGCGTTTTGGAGGATTTCAATCTTAATGATATTGTATGGACTGGAATGCAGGACATGGATTATTTTTTGCCTAACAATGTGCATTTTGAAATGCATTTTATTGATTCCTTATTTAGTATTGATCTTGCTCAAATAAATAATGTATTCAATAAATTAGGGAAAATGTTAGATTTGGTTTTTGTTAGTTCGCACTTGAAATGTTCAGTATCCGCATGCAATTTTTATTTCTCTCCACCAACTGTTCATCATTCACATTTGGAGATTGAATTTGAATTCTATAATTTTGAAAATGGTTGCCGATTTGAATTGCCTAGTTATGACTATAATTCTTGTAATTATGATTCAATCAACTCATTGATTATTAATATAGATTGGTTGTCATTTGAAAAAAATATTTTTAAAAAATATTCTTAGAATCTTCGTTGAGAATATTAAGTTAAAAACGCCTAAACTACTCAAATTTCCATGGTATACTAAAGGATTAAAACGATTAAAAAATTTAAGGAATAAATATTCTAATAAACTCAAGGCTCATAATAATGCAGATGATGAGTGTTTTTATTTACATTATATGCGTGAATTCAATTTTTTAAATAAATTTCTTTATAATCAATATATTTTGATGTATAGTGATAGTATACAAACAAACCCTAAAAGGTTTTGGAGTTTCATTAGGTCAAGGGATAATAATTCTTCTATCCCTTCATCAGTGGTGTTTAATGATGCTATTTCAAATACGTTATCTCAGTCAGTTAATTTATTTAGAGATTTTTTTCAGACGAATTTCTCCAGTAGTCTATTTGCATTTAATGATGATGATTTTAATCATATTCTCCCATTTTTTGATTTTACTGAATTGCGCATTTGTCATGATGATATAGTTTCTGCGATTTCTAAACTTTCAATAGCGTATAAGTTGGATGTAGATGGTTTGTCTGCATTTCTTCTTAAAAAGTGTTGTACTGCAATAATCATTCCTTTAAAGATTATCTTCAATAAATCGTTACAGTCGGGCTATTTTATTCAGAAATGGAAAACTACGACTGTTGCTTCTGTACATTAATCTGGTCATAAGAATATTGTTTCTAATTACAGGCCAATTTCAAAGTTATCGAATATAGCCAAGATTTTTGAGTATATTATTTTTGATAAATTGTTTTTTCAATTTAAATCATATATAAATCCTGCTCAATATGGCTTTGTCTCTGGTAGGTCGACAACGAGCAACCTGGCTGTTTTTACTCGTTATTGTGTTAACAGTTTTGTAAATGGATTTCAGGTGGATACTATATACACTGATTTCTCTAAAGCATTTGATAGAGTGCCGCTTAATGTATTAGATACTATTACAGCTACATAGTTAAAATCGGTATTCCACCCACTCTAATTAGATGGTTCCGTTCGTATTTAACTAATAGGTATTGCTCCGTATTAATAGATGGAGTTTACCCTGAGCCTTATATTCCTGTTTCGGGTGTCCCTCAGGGAAGTATTCTAGGGCCGTTGTTATTTAATATCTTCGTGAATGATATATCTCAGTGCTTCTTACATGTCAGACATCTTCTATACGCTGATGGCCTTACAATTTTTTATACCGTGCGTTCACTTAATGATGCTATACTTCTGCAAGCGGATTTGGATAGGTTTGTTGCTTGGTCCACAAGTAATGGTTTGCCAATTAATTTACCTAAATGTTTTCAAATGACTTTTCACCGTTGTAAAAATATAATTGTTTCACAATATCAAATTAATGGTAATGGTTTGACGAATGCATTTGAATATTTAGATTTGGGAGTAATGTTTGACCCGAAGTTAATATTTACATCTCACCTGGACTATATTATTCCAAAAGCTTATTCTACTTTGTACTTTATACGTAGAAATACGGCCCAATTTTCAGATCCATATACAAAAACTGTAATATTTTCATCATTTTGTCGGTCAAAGTTAGAATATTGCTGTTTTATTTGGAGTCCTACAGCGGATATTCATATTAATCGTATTGAACGTGTTCATTTCTTTGAATTTTTCCAACCCAATTCCATCATATAAAAGTAGATGCTTACTTATTTCATTAAATTCTCTGAGTTTAAGAAGAGATATTGGAATTCTGTTATTTTTGTCTGATGTTATCAATGGGTGTGTTGATTGTCCGGAATTATTATCGTTTGTTTCTATTAATGCTCCGATTCGTATTTTAAGGCATTATCCTTATTTTTATGTTTGTCTACGTTCTACGAATTATGCACTTAATGAACCACTACTAAAAGCCATGAGACTTTATAATAAATATTGCAATTTACTTGATTTTAGTCTTCATAAATCGAATTTTAGAAATTTGTTATATACTATAATTAATTAATATTTCAACTAATGTATTAATTTATAATGTTTTATTTTAATGTTTGTATAAGTAACTCAATGAATTTATATAGTAGTTTACATATGTAATTTAATATGCTAGTCTGTAAGGATTTTTTGTCCAAAGACGTAATAAATGAAATGAAATGAAATGAAATCGATCACAGTTTGAACATCGACGGCGATTGCCCCCTGCTAACCAAGCGCAGACAACATTTTTCGTGTATGCGGTTTTATGTTAGTTTTTTCGGATAATTTTCGCAATTACAGTCAGTATATCAGTTTAGCAATGAAAATCAGCAAGCAATTTTAAGCCCTGATGAGAACACCTATTTTCAATCCCAAAACTAAGTTTGGTTAAATAATAGGCAATGACAAAATTTTATTGGTGTCCTTAAAGGTTTACGGCAGTTACCATGTTGACGAGCCAGCTATACCGACAGACGGGCATGGCTCAACTTCTGACTTCTTCTATGCGTTACAATTTTTTCCGTATCTAATGATATACATACATATACTCCCATCCATATGGGTAAGGGTGTTCAAATTTGTATGGTTTACGAAATTGTTCTTTATTTTGTATATCGAATATAGGCCTTAAAGTGCCGCAGTACTTCAAATTTCATTGTTTCAGTTTTAGCACTTTTTTTTTGCAAATTGCACTTTTTTGGCATGTTTTTTTTTTGACAGCTTCTGGCAACGCTGATCCCATATACAACATTTGAGTTGGAAGTTTGCGCCTCCTTAGTGTATAACAATAATCAGGGCGATAACGTTGGCGTCAATTCAAAATACGTTGTAGATAAACACAATAACTAGGCGTTAAACTTTGTCATCCTCGTTTACTTTTTAATTTTTGGTCACTAAACCACACACACCAGTCTCTGCAATTATTCTTAAATTTTGCTAATGAATATTCGTTTACAATTCTTGTTCACATTTCTTTAATAAATTTGAAATAATTTAAATTCAATTGTCAGAAAAACTGAAAAACGTTTTTTAACGCATAAGGCTTTTTGTATTAAGCTGGCAACAATCTGCCTTTTTGACACCAGGAAAATACTTATACAAAGAATTCTAATTTTCGTTGCCTACGCCAGAGGCGACGTCAAACGCCATCTCGTCGTTCAACGCCTACGATATCAGTGTTGCCAATTTGGGGGATTTATCCCCAAATTAGGGATTTTTTTCATAACAGGGGATCGTTTTTTTAGTGTGGCGATCTGGGGATTTTTTGGGGATGAAAATTCAAGGTGCATTAAAATCGCTTCTTTTGTATCATTGTTCGAAAGTTTTGATCTGGCCCTACCTAAATTAAAGCAAGCAGACACACACAAATAATATTTAGTTTTGCGTATATGTGATTGCAAAAACAAAGAGAAGAAAGTTAATGTGGTGAGTCTATACACTGAAAGAACAACGCATCATCGCATGGATGAAACATTTTCGTTAATCTTTTTACGTTGCTACAATGAACAGTCGAGTATATCAGGCAATTTGGTAGTCGCTGCAACGAAAACTTTCATACATGATTTCTTTGACAATTTTTCAACTTGCAACAACTTAATTTTCGTTCCTGCAACAATTTTATTTAATTTCTGTTTTGTAGAAAACTTTTTGCAGTTGTTGATTACATTTTCGTAGCGGAAAAGTTGTTGGGGTGATGAACATTTTCATCCCTGTGACGATGCTTTTCCGTTCAGTGTATTGTTTTATTTGCGCTGCCAGTAAACACTTGCAAATTGTTATCCCTGTGACGATGCTTTTCCGTTCAGTGTATTTTTTTTATTTGCGCTGCCAGTAAACACTTGCAAATTGTTATTGCTAAATGTTGTCAGCAAAATATGCATACACTTGTCCTAATTACTCTACTATACTTAACAGTTCTCTCAGGAAATTTATGACATTTGGCCTGGTGTGATATTTACGTTGGATGTTGAAAAGAATTGCTTTACTAATACCAGATAGAGGCAATGGTTCAAAACAACGAACAAAATACCAACAACGGCATTTCGTTTTGTGTGTTAGAATTATTGTGTTAAATGCAACACAAATTTATGCTAACAATAACAGTCAATAAAAAATTGTAAAACACATTTAAATTTCACAGTTTTTCACCAAAACGACATGCAAAATTAAAGTAAGAAGTTATTGTAATTCCACCTGGTGTATGTCACTTTTCGTCAAACATCTCTCTATCACACCGACCGCATCACGAAGAGTATGAAATTAAACGTCAGATGAATCAAATATTGTCTCTAGTAAAATTTACTCTACGCAAGGCTATAACAAGTAACAAACATTTTTGATATTTGGCGCTGCTGAAAAGTATAGAAGCAGCGGAGAAGAGATAACGAGAAATACTAAAACAATGTACAAAACAAATAATGAAGTAGCTGAATCTGAAGATTATGAGACTGAAGTATTTGATATACTAAGTCTTAATGACTTTTAACAATGTGCAGATCAAAATCCAGACATCATTTGTCATAATCTTTTGGTTTTTAACTAATTATGTATTATTAAAATAATATTAATTTAATATTTATAATTTATTAATAATATAATAACTAATAAATTTTAAATTTCTCAATATTTAAGTTTTCGTTTTGTTTGTTTTGTTAACCTGAATTCTAAATAAATTTTTATTTTAAAACTTAAAACTTTCTAGAACTTCCTTTACAACTTTGGGGATTTTTCTGGGGATTTAAAATTTTTTTGGGGATTTTCGAGGATGAAAAATAACAATTCGGGCATTTCGCCTAAGAATAAACTGGCAACCCTGTACGATATCGCACCGATTGTGTTCGTACACTTAGAGCGAATTTCACACTCCTCAGTTAAAAGCTCAAATTTAAACCTGACAGAAAATGTTCACACTAAATAAATATCATCGTCCATGTAAATGGACAATTTTCAACTGTGAAACTTGGCATTAGTTTCTCTTAATAAAAATAAATAAATGGTTTCCCGTTACATCCCATGAAGGGATTAGGGAAAGTTTCTCCCAACCGGCAAGCTGTACGCGTTCTAGTTTTACACTCACTGATGGTGCCTACAGTTTTACACCGATTCCGAACGATATTTTGAGAAGCTTTTTCATGGCTGAATTCTCGATAGTGCCGCCGTCACTAAGCGAGGTGACCGCCGTCGAAAGAAATTTAAGGTGGTCAGAGCAGGGATCGAATCCACGTTCTCTTGCACAAGAGCTGCGCACCCACCATTGCACTACCGACGGCCCGCACACTACCATTGCACCACCGACGGTTTCTCTTAATATCCCGGTATATATGTCATCGATTTGTATTTGTATTTTAAGCCAATTTGTAGTACCTCAGATTATTAAGGAACACAGACTAGTTTCGATTTTGCTTATGCCTAATAAATTGAAATTGAGATTAGAGTACGCGTGAACTACTAGTAAGTATAGTTTACATCCTTGCTCATTATGTCCGAGCTATATAAATTCTGCAAAGGAATTGCATCTGGGTATTCCCACACTGACATTTTTTGACACAATCACGTAGAACCCACACCACAGAGTGTGAGCAAGAATTTTCCATGTATCGAAAATGTGATCGTTCCATGTGAAGAAATATTTCGAATCTTTATCTTAAATTAACTACCTAACTCAGTCTGTGTATTCCTTAAAATTAGAAGAAGTCTTGCAACTTTACCTGACATCTTAATTTCATTAACTACTACAAGTTATTTGCAAATATGTTAAATGTATTAAATGCTATAAAAATCATTTCTAAATTCTTCAGTTCAAAACTTGATAGTAATGTGGCAAAGTGGAAATGTTGAATATTTGAATATCCATAATTTGGATTTGTTGTTGCAGTTGCAGTTGGTCTTCACTAAGTTTTAGTTTGTTAAATCAATTCGTATTACCAAATAAGAATGCAATTGTTTGAAAGAGTTTATTTACAAACAAAACAATGGAAACCTTTGTAAAGTATTTTCTAATCATTAGAAGTTTTCTATCTCTGGCTCTCTTATTAAGCCAAACAACTTTTGTCCCACAAACACCCGATACGCACACAAAGTCCAACGTAAAACTAAGAGTGGACAGACGCACCCACACCCAACGGTATACTACTTACTGATGTTGCTGGGTTACACGGATTTTCAAAGTTTCCATAATGTTGGCCAAAAGTTAGGAAAATTTGATATTTTTAGTGGAAAGTCTTTGGGTAGGTATTCACACTACTTATGCTCTCCAAAAACGGTTATCATCATATTCCTTAGCCAAACAGCACCAAATATTTGGACAGCATACAGGAGAAGGAAAATTTAAAGTTATTGGAACTGAGCTCGTCCTGTATCTATGGCACTTGTAGTCCTTTTGTTCATATTCTCGTCTTTAAGTTGTATATTTTCAAAGAAGCTTATGTGAAATTTATGCCAAATCTCCAACAATCCAATGGTTTAACTTTTATCTTTACGAGGGTAATAGCATAACTGGCAGGAGAAAGAAGGATATTATTGAGGCAGTAAGGTGGGTTTCAGGGGTGATTCTCAAAGCCACTTGAATATCTTGGTAACCGCAATAAACAATTTTAAAATAAATGGTCACGAGTAGATGCAGTCATATACAATGATTAAGGATATAAGTTTAAAGAGCAATCGCCTTGGATGAATTATAACTTACCAAATTGCAATAAGGATAATTGTGGTGCGTTGTAAGCTGTCGCTCATATAAGCATTCCTTGAGTGGGGAATATAACAATTTTAACTTATTTATTGACTGATTTTAACATTTTTACAAATCACGATATATGTAGGTAAATAATACAAAAATTAAAAAAGAAATACATTATTTCATGTAATCATTTAATTTGGGGGTTGGGGTCCTCTCAGTGTCCCAACGCTCTTTGTAGCGAATCCGTTGAGAAATTTTCGAGCAACAGACTGTTCAAAAAACCGGCATTTTTGAATAATGGGGTTTTGGGTTATTCGAGAAATGACTTTTTCGGAAAACCGGATTTCGGTTTCACAGAATGGGGAAAACCGGTGAAACCGGGTAATTTTCGATTTTAATTACGGTTAATTTTCGGGTTTTTCGTTTCGTACGGAAAACTATTTTGTTTCAAATTTTTGTAAAAAAAAATTAATAAAAAAATCAACACACAATAACATTTTCTTGTCTTGTATTGTTTATATAAATATATATATAAAATATACCATCATTTGGGAGGTAACTATTGGTTATTCTTCTTTTTTTTGCATATAAGGGGCCGTTCAAGTATTATGTTAGCACTATAGGGGGCGGGGGATCTTTGCTTTGCCTATTTTTGATGACATGGGTGGTGAGGTGTCAAGATGGTAATTACGTCAGCATGATGGAAGCGCAGTACCTGTTGTTACTGGGCGTTTTCGGAAATGCATCACTGCAGAGCATCTGATGCGCATCACGTTCGAAAATGCAACACTGTAATAGTCGCATGTTCTAAAAGTAATCAACACAGCGTATGATGCGCAATAAGTCGCAAAATGCGCAGTAGCAAAATGGCTGATGCAATGAATGAGTAAGTACGGAATTTGATATTAATTTATGTTTTTTTTTATAAAACTTACTATTTTTCAAATTGTTTAGACTCGAGGTAGGTGCTAGGGACTACAAATTGATAATAAGGACAAATGATCAAAAAAAATATCATCCGGATATAGTTTAATAACCTTATAGTAATCCAAAACTTTTGCAATTCTCCGTTTTTTTCCGCACATAAATTGTAATAACAAATTCCTTTTTTTATTCTTAAAAAGTTTTCTTTGTTGCAAACTACATAACTTCAATTCACTTGGCTTATCATCCAATTCACAAATTGAATTTATTAAAAAATGTTCCATTGAAATATTTTCGTGTTCGGAATTGCAAATCAAAATAAACAACAATCAAGCATCTGCATCAGCTGATTGGCATCAGCAGTGCAAACGCATCACAGTTGCGCATCAGATGCTCTGCAGTGATGCATTTCCGAAAACGCCCACTGTTGTAGGGCAAGAACAACATGCATTTTGTTTTTGTTAAAGTTAACTTATATTGTCAAATCAATTATGTGCTACTGTGGAAAAACACATACAAACAAACAAATATGTATACGTGAACAACATTTGACAATTTAAATTAACCAGAAATATATAAACAAAAGAAAATCTGCTGTGCAATGCGTTCACCTTACTAATTCCATCATGAGTAATTATTTACTTTTTTACACATATGGCAACCCACACATTGTCTATGCTTGAAAACACAACCCATATTCGGGGATTCCCACAAATAATGAATACGTTTGAATTTCTACCGCCAATCTCTTGTTTTGTTTCGGTACGATTGACGATTTGAGGTGTTGTAAGCAAAGCAAAGCAAGTTAATGTTTGTGTTGCCGTTGATCCACTTTCGCCAAAGTTGAATTGTTTAAGATGTCGTTTCAAATAGACAAATCCAAGTTATACCAAAAATTGTTGGAAAGTTTTAAAAAATCTCATACAAATACAAAAGCACAAAATTTACAGAAGTCAGTTAACGAAGTGTGGCGTAATTATAAGTTACAAGCAAAGTCCGACAAGGAACTTGATATTATTGTCTCTAAGCGAATTGCAGAAGAATTGCAATCAGCGGCTAAGAATAAATCTAATCTACTACGTTTTTTTTCTAAGGTGAGTGATGAAGTTAAAGTAAATAAGACATATTAAATGTACTCACTATAGTGTGTATGTAATGACCCTTTTTGGTCACACATTTATGTGTTTGTAGCTTAATAAGAGAATTATTAGCAGTACCTATAGAATGTTTTAATTTATAGGCAACGAGTACCTGTAAGCCTGCAGAAAAAACACAAATTATACAGACAGCTTCAAATTCTAAAGAACAAAAAGAAGACGGCATAAAACCAGGAGTTGAATCACAACAGCATTGCAAAAACACAGAAAATACAAATAAACCACCAAGAGCAAAGCCTTCTCAGGATGTTATGAAGAATAAGATTGCTCTACTCGAAAAAAATCTGAATGCTTTGTATTCTGCCAGAGATACTATGCCAAGCCGTGTTGAAGTTGATAAACAGATTATTAACTTGCGCGTAGAATTAAAAACAGCGAAACAGTCTTTCAACAGGAAGATTCAAAACGCAGTTGCCCAGAAGAAACACAGAGATGGTATGAAAAGAAAGTTAGAAGATATTTCTCACGAAAATCCAGAAATAAAAAAAAAACTATCCCTGAGGGATTCAGTGGGACGTCCTATCCTAGAAAACGATCAACCATTACTATTGAAAACAATAGCGGATATTGCGTTATTTGGGAGTGCAGCAGATGATAGAAGACGAACGGAATCTATTCGCAGTGTAAAAACTCTTGATGAACTCACACAAGAATTACGTAAAATAGGATTTGACAATTAGTCGAAGTGGGTCATATCTTCGTTTGCTTCCCAGAAAATCTAATTCTGCAGAGGGACGAAGACATGTATCGACAGTCCCGGTTAAGCACACTCGGGCTCAGACTGATCACCACAAAAGCCACTTAGATAGCAATTTCGCTGAAACATCAATCCATTATTTGGGGAACATAGCATCCATACTTGGGCCCGATCAAGTATTTTTCATATCTCAAGATGAGAAAGATCGGGTGCCTATTGGTGTAACAGCAGCAAATAAGCAAGCACCTCTTCTAATGCACATGGAATATAGAATCAAATTGCCTGATCACGACTGGGTAATCGCTGAGCGGCATAAATTACTTCCATCAATTTATGCTGGTATCAAAATCACTTCCAGTTTGCTAGGACAACCGCAAGCCGTTGGATATTCTGGACCAACATAAATCGCTATTCGAAGTGGAAAGCATAGTTCATCTACTGCTAATACTCATGCTCAGGATTTCCAGACGCTTCTCGAACTTGAAGAGTTTCAAGCATTAGCTAAAACTGACCATGGATTGGTAAAACCAGCGGTAATCGTGACGGTTGATGGAGGGCCAGATGAAAATCCGCGTTATCAAAAAGTTATAGGGTTTGCTGTGCAACACTTTAAGCGACATGATCTCGATGCATTGTTTTTAGCTACCAATGCTCCTGGCTACTCTTAGTCGGGAATTGGCTGGTTTGATATTGCCTCATGACCATGTTAGGTCTCATTTGGATGAACGTGGCGTTACAATTAATGAACATTTAGAAAGATCCAATTTCGAGGTTGCAGGAAATGTGTTAGCTGAGATATGGAGTTCAATGGAAATTGATGGCTATCATGTTACTGCAAAATATGTTGGGTCGGGCGAACAAGATCTTCCTGATTTTGCAGACATTAAATGGTATTCAGAACACGTGCGTGAAAGCCAATACTTGCTTCAAATAGTAAAATGTAGAAACATAGAATGCTGTCGTCCAAGAAGTGGCCTATTTAGATTACTAGACAACAGGTTCCTTCAACACCAGTAAAAGTAAAACAAACAGTTGATGACTTGGTTTTGGATGATGGAGGGCAATTTCTCTATCTCCCAGTCAATTTAGCTCTACGCTTATATTCTTCACTCAAAAATTTCCTGCAAATGCCCTACGATTATTTTTGTCCGACGGTAAAATTGAAGCTATTAAATCGAACATGCAAAACGTGTGGTCTTTATCATACTTCCGTCAAGTCACTAAATCGTCACATTGAGAGTCCTATAAGAGTGGTTGCTCGTCGTGCTAATGAACTGATATGCATTATTCAAAATTTAGAGCACCAAGATGTTGAATGGCTCGATGACAACGACGTAGACATTCCAAAATCGGATGAAAGTGAGCAGACACACAACATTGAACAGCAAACATCCAATGCCATCGAAAATTTAGAATCATGGATTCGGGTGTCATGGACTGAAGACTGTTAACTGGAATTAATATGTAAACCAAAAATTTAAAAGAAGTTTGTTTTATTCGTAATATTACGATTATAATATATCTATATGTGTACCTTACTCTATGTTGAATACAATTCCAATAAAGTTTGTTTAAATGAATATTATTATTAGTCCTCTTTCCTAAGCCTATTTTCTTATTTCTGAAGTCCAAAATCCCATGAAATTTATGAAAGTTATTTATCTTCAAGAGTCCAGCTACATATATTGGTCTGAAACAAGCAGCGTATACATTTTTGGGACTCCATAATTGTCAGATAAAGATTTTAAGGCTACTACTACATTCTTTGTCGATGGATCAACATCTCGTGGAAGGAACCTAGTTATATTCTTATGTTGAACAGAAGATCATCGGAATTGTTTTTTCGTTTACACCCTGCAAAAGCCCAGTTACTTCACAATTAATAAATTAATACAAATTCTAATACTTTCACACTACTCGGAAACACTAAAAATAACATTGTATGAGTGGATATTTTAAGTACTTATGTTTAAAGTCACAAGAATCCAGCTACGACATCAGGCCTAATGCCCACCCAGGATTTCAATTCACTGTGAGTACCATAATTTTTCTAAAATAAAATGTTCACTTCATACATAAAACACGCATTATTGTAAAACGGTTTGCCCATTGGGCAGCAATTTTTTTTTAAAATAATTTCGGAGAAATACATTTCAGTAATTTTCTTTAGTTTCTTCTAGAATATTCATTAATATTGTTGCAGCTTAATTTTCTGACATATTGTGTCATAGTGTAACCTTATGTCAGAGTACACGATAAAATTACATTCATTTCGTTCTAATAATATTTCGTTAAGAAAATATACTAATCTAAGTTATTTTTGATTTCAAGTAGAAAACTTTCCAAAATATCTCTACCCAGTTATACACTCCTGTTCACTTATTTAAAGGCACTAACAATTCCATATTCAGCAGCCTGTATCTTTTGCAATTTGTAACCGAATGCAGAATTTTAAAATTGAAATGGAAGCTAGACATCTTGAGATATACAAAACATCATGACAATAGTGGTTTCTTAACTAAAGAACTTTGTTTGAGCAATTTATAAAAAAAAGTCCAAAAATGTGCTATTTTTTTTGGTTCACTTGAATAAAGGCACTTTAACTAATTTTAATGAAAAATAGTTTTTCTTGAAATTTTAATTTATTTTACTTTATTTAAGAACAATTAGTAATGGGTACAACCCCCTTTATTTTTAATAAGGGTTTTCAATAAGAGCGCTACAAAAGTTTTTTTTAAATAAAACAAAACCGGTTTTCGATACCAATGAAATTCTTTATTCCTGTGAAAGTACGTTCGATGCCATTATGTATGGAACTCGATTTCTTTTGCATGGCCACCACGGACACGCACGCTTGCAGAAGTCCAGACGCTGAACCCAATTTCGACGGTTTTCAAGCATAAATCGTTCGATATTCGTACGAAGTTCATCAATCGTCGCTGGCTTGTTGGCATAGACCATAGATTTGACGTAGCCCCACAGGAAATAATCTAACGACGTCAAATCGCCCGACCGAGGCGGCCAATCGGCTGGGCCATTTCGTGAGATAACACGTTCACCAAAATTGGTTTCCAATAAATTGATTGTGGCATTCGCTGTGTGGCTTGTGGCGCCGTCCTGTTGGAACCACATGTCCTCCAAGTCCATATTATCCAATTGGGGCCAAAAATATTCGGTTATAATTGAACGGTAGCGATTCGCATTCACAGTAATGTGCCGGTCTTGATCATCACGGAAGGAGTACGGCCCAATGAAGCCGCCGGCCCATAAACCGCACCAAATGCGGGATGGAATGACGACTCATGGATTACGTGTGGATTGCTGTCTGACCAATAACGCATATTTTGCTTATTGACGAAGCCATTCAGCCAGAAATGAAATTCAGAATTCAGGAATTGGACGTAGCGCTCTTAAAGTTGAAGCCACTGACTCCAAATTTCGGTAGTAAATTTTAATAATTTCGACTCGTTGTTGGCTCGTATATCTTTCCATGATGAAATGGCAAACCTTACTGAAAAGAAATGTCAAAAGAGCGGGAAAAAATATGGCGTCGTTTGCTGTCCCTATCGATTTACTTTTGTGGCGTCTCTGTTGAAAAACCCTTTATATGGTTTCATTGAGAGATAAAGAGAATCCAACGAAATTTGATTCCAAGCATCCTTAATGGCCTGAATTAGTGACTGCTTGCCATCAAATTGTATACCTCCTTCATAGACCTTACGAGATAACCAACCCCAGACATTTTCGATAATTTTTAGATCAGGCGAATAGGGTGGCCAGTCAAGAATATTAACATTTTGGCTTGCAATGAACTCCTTTACTACTCTGGCGTTATGTATGGTATGGGGCATTATCCTATTGCAATATCCAAGATGTGGGACCAAATAGTTCATTTAACTTCGGAAAAGCTGATATAAATAACGTTTTATAGCTTGTACCAGTCATATTTGCACTTTGAAACTCAAGATCGATGGCGCCATAGTACGTAATAGCACCCCACAACCATAACGCCGCCCTCTCGGCTGGGATGTCGGTTCAAAAAACGCTTTCTTTGCGCAGATCACGGAAATAATAGTTGTAGCCATCAGGCCCATCCAAATTAAACTTCTTCTCATCCATAAATACGGGAGAACCGTCATTTACATGACCTCTTGGCTGCACATCCGATACCATGTAGTCTCTTGCGAATGGAAACCACTTTTCGTTACGAGGAGCTTTAAGTGGCGGCTTTTTTTGTAATTTCAGGTATTTAAGATACTCACAGCTCTTAATTACTCTGCGAACTAAAATTTGGCGGTTCCTTGGACTGTCACAGTATTCAGTTGTGATTACCAATAATTGTCTTCAGTATCACCAAATGTTGTGTATATCAATTGATTTGTAATTCAGTTTTGATTGCAAGAACTGAAATATTTAGTTGAAACCACAGCAACAAGAAATAAATGTGATCTGTCGATCAAGTTTTAGTTCTAGCAATCAAATTATCCTGTAGTGGTGAATATTCTATTAGTTGGATGAACGAAAAATAGGAAAACTAATTCGGTTGTACCAAATAATATATTGGTATGGTAAACTAAAGTAATTACTTGAATTTAATGGGTGTCAGAAACATTTGGTGAATGAATTTTATAGAATTTTATAGAAAAAAAGTAAAAAACATAATTTTTTATTAAAATTGTCTATTTTATTTTTAAATATAAACAAAATTATTATTATTATTATTGATAACAAGGATTCGTATTTCGTGCCCATTTTTGAACGAAAATATGAAAAAATTTCTATATCTCGTAAACGGAGCGTCGAATTGAAAAAATATTAAATTTTTACGGATTTCTAACAAAGTGTTCCCCCATTCGCATGAAATACTTTTTTTTTCAAAAAATCGCCAAAATAAGAAAATCGCTAAAATAAAAAAAAAACTATAACTCATAAACGGTGCGTCCAATAAATAATGCAATAAATTCTTTACCTCCATAGGAGGCTTTAACCAATGGATGCCTCTCATACGGCATCACTTAAAATCCCTTAAACTAATATTTTTGAAACAAAAAATCGCTAAACCACACATATGTATGTGTTGGCGATTTTTATTTAAGAAGTGATGTATTAAAGACATTTATTAATTAAATCCATGTATGTATTAAAGACATCCATTGGTTAAAGTCTCTTATAGAGGTAACAAAGTCATTATTTTTGCGATAGGACGCACTGGATCCGAGTTATAGACATTTATTATTTCAGCGATTTTCATACTTTGATGATTTTTTGAACAAAATATCTTCCATACGATGGACCACTTTATGAAAAATCCTTAGAAACTCGTAAAAATAGTCTTGTTTCCGATTGGGCGCTCCGATTCCGAGGTATTGGAATAGGGGCGTTTTAGCGGTTTTTGAAGCCAGAAATATTAGTTTTAGCGATTTTTAAAAATTCAAAGCGATGCCATATTGAAGACATCCATAGTTGAAAGCCTCCTGGGGAGGTAACAAATTTATTATTTTTGCGATTGGACGCGCACGGTTTCCGATATATAGGCATTTTTTTTATTTTAGCGATTTTATTATTTTGGCGATTTTTTGGAACAAAAAACTTTATTGCATGCCAATTGGAACACTTTATGAGAAACCCTTTAGAATAGGGACCCTTAAAAAAATTTTATTTTTCCGATTGGACTCTTCGTTTTCAAGATACAGACAGTTTTTCTAAATTTTTCATATTTTCGACCAAAAATGGGGATAGGTTACCCTGGGTATCATATGTATGTTTACGTTAATTTGTGTCATCCAGAATAACAGCCCTGCAGTTTCACAAGTAGTAGCTGGCAACTTTTCATCGACTACATTGCCGATGACTTTTCATCGACTGCATCGCCGATTACATTAGTACTCAGTGGTAATCTGTAAAGTGGTGTCTCGAGAAATTTTCTATTGTTATTCGTTAATGAAGTAACCTTAAGAATTTAATAGTGTCCCTTAATAGTCCCTTTGTGAAACAATAAAGTGTATTACAAATTGCCGGGAAAATTTTTTCATTTTACCACCAAAAATTTACAAATTTGTTTTGAAACAAACATGAAATTTCATTAAAAACGACATCGGTTATTTAAAAAAATATTACAAAAATACAAATAAACAGAAAAAAACCCCAGCCCGGAATCGAACCTGGGTTCTTTTCACTTTGCTATCACTGTTTGTCGATGAATTCGTCGACGAAATGTCACCGACAAATTCGTCGCTGAAATGTTACCGATGAATTCATCGACGAATGTTAGTTCAAAGGGTGAGCCATCACCAAAGCGGCCATCCCCTTGTTAAATTCGCCGCTCAAAAGCATTGCGGGTAGTTTGGCAGGTAATCGATGGCTTTTTGTGGTAGTCGATGAATTCATCGACGTAGAGTCGATTCTCTTTACTGCAGGGAGTTTCTCCACCCAATTGTTTGCGTGCGTTTGTGAAGGCGTCAATAATGGCGTCATATTCAACGATTATGTTTAAAAGTCTCACTTCACCTAAATTTATGATATCAATAAGTATGCACTTTATTCTTTTCCACAACTTTGTTTATCAGTTTCTGTTTAAAATATTAGTTTTTCTGTAAAGTCCTCGTGGACCATTCCAATATACGCAGTTTCTCTTTAACAATAAAGCCTCTTGTAAAAAATCGAATACATAAGTTTGTAACAAGTATTTGTGCAAGAGAAACTCAATTATGATTAGAGTGCCTAATATTTGAACACGAATTCTAATATTGTATTTTTTATTAGTTGTATCTTCTATTTCAGATGAATGAGGTTTTAAAAATACTCAAATTGTTTAATACAACTAAAATTCGGTAGTAGCAACTGGTATTTAGTAAGACCGATTTTTATTCTACCAATAACATTGCCAAACAACTCTTATGTTTGACAATTACGAATTCTGATCAAAATATAGACTTTATCATGGAATTTCCAATGCCTGAATTGATTTCCAATTAATCTTTCCCTGTGTGTACATTGTGTCGATTGGAGCCCGTTCTATAATGTGAAAATTAATCCAGGAAAAGTTCCTCTTATTTGGTTTGTGAGGTTTATACTTGTGCGTATTGAGGAGCTGATTACAGGGACATCCTTTGAGCGCCCCCAGTCCTTCAATTTTTTTTTCAGTACAACCTAATGTGCATATGGGGATGTTTTTAAGTTTTAGTCAAAGGACACATTTCAATAATTGTGACGTTTATTGATATTTTCCAATTCTTTCTGATATAATACTGCATTTTGACTTCTAACTGTAAAGTTCAAGAAAATATTTCCCCTTTAGTCAAATCTTGTTTGAATCCTTAAACAAATCTTTGAAAAACACAAATATTTTGTTTGAGATTGTGATACAAAAGTTGATAACAATTACAATTCATTGTTATCCGATTTGCTATTTGAAGAACATAGTACGTAATAAATATAACTACAAGCACTCTATGTACATTTGCAATCAAGTATGTAGTATATTTATCCACTTGAACACATGTATGTAACTGGTAGTTGCATGTTGGTTGCTCCATCTGGCCAATGATTGTCCATCTACAGATTTACTTATTTTCAACTAACGTACATACAATATAATTTTTCCAGAATTCTGAATAGTTCCTCCTCCTCTCCCACATTCTGTTTGCAAACATTGTTGTTCTTGAATTTCATACAAATATATTGTTTTGCATTTTGAACTTCAACAAATTTACTGTTTTCTTTTTTTTTTGTGATACGTTACGAAATAAAATAATAATTTAATTTTAAACTAATTTGTATGTAGATATATTTTATATGTGTGTATTTATCAAGAGTGTGTGTCAAAATCATGGTGAGTTTGAATCCGTGTTGGGATATGGACTAAAAATCTAAAATTTTGATCAAAGTGGGGCCCGTATAGTACACACAGAGAATTTTTGTTTCTATGTAAGGTAGAACATGCGTGCAGCAACGCGCTCAATGAGTTCTGTGAGACCAGTGGTTATAACGCTGCCAAGGGTAACAAAAAACCTCATTGGTGGAACGCTGACCTACAGGATCTAAGATCGGCCATTAGGCGGCTTTTCAACAAGGCCGACGTTTACAAGATTAGCCTTAATCTATATAAAGGTGAAATCAAGAAGGCCAAACGGAGATCCTGGCGAAACTTCTCTGAATCCATTGAGGGAACCAACCAGACTGCACGCTTCAGATGCGTGCCCGCTAAAAACCAACCGTGTGCGGGGTTCTTAATGATAGATGATGGCACGTGGACGTATTCGTCTGAAGAGTCGCTTGGGATTGTCCTGGATACCCACTTTCCTAACGATGACCGGAATACTGGTCATCAGCCAGAAGAGCTAGGCGGAAACTCACCTAGCTTAGAAAAAGTTCGCTCTATAGTGAGCAGAAAGAATCTGACATGGGCCATTAGATGCTTTAAGCCCTATAAATCAGCCGGATCTGACGGAATATTGTAGTTCGTTGGAGGCAATCTTCAGGGGCTGCCTTATGCTGGGAGTCATTCCTAGCATTTCGAAGCAAATCAAAGTGGTTTTCGTCCCGAAAGCGGGCAAATGCTCTCATGTCAAACCAAAGGACTTTAGACCAATCAGTCTATCATCCATTTTTCTTAAGACATTTGAAAGGTTACTGGACATTCGTGTTCGAAGTAATCTTCCACAGAATCTACTATCGAGTTCTCAGCATGCCTATATCAAGGGCAGGTCAACTGACACGGCTCTCCACTCTATAGTCAGCAAAATAGAAAACTCTTTTGAGAATAAGGTCTTCGCTCTAGGGACCTTCCTGGATATCGAGGGAGCCTTCAATAACAGTCAACCTTCGGCGATTCTTAGGTCGGTACAGAATCTAGGGGTCGACAGCTTAGTGACACGCCTAATTGCGAAGCTTCTGGTGGATAGATCCGTCAAAGTTGAATGGGGTGGTGTTACAATTGCTAGGAACGTTAGCAGGGAGACACCGCAGTTGGGAGTTCTGTCACCACTATTATGGTTAACTTCTGTCAATGAACTGCTTCTTGAATTTGACAGGACCGAATGCAAGGTCTTTGCCTATGCCGATGATATTGCTATCATCTGTACGGGAAGAAACCTCAATTTACTTAGCATTCGTACAACCAGCCTACTTAGTCTGATTTCGAACTGGACCGCTAATAGCGGACAATCACGTAACTCACTTAAAACCGAGATTATCTTGTTCTCTTGGAAATATAAAATACCCGCATTTGAACTGCCGTCAGTTAATGGAGGTGCAATTACAGTTGACCGAAAAGGTCAAGTATCTGGGGATAATTCTCGACAGAAAACTGTCTTGGAAACCGAATGTGGAGGAGAGGGTGGAAAAGTCGTCTGTTGCTCTTTACTGATGTAAAGGGGCGATAGGAAAGAGGTGGGGACTGTCTCCTAAGATCACCATGTAGATTTATACAGCAATAGTCAGACCAGTACTTCTATATGGCATCGTAGTTTGGTGGAGGTCCCTCCAAAAGAATTACATTCTGAATTCCTTGATGAAAATTAAAAGATCAGCACTGATTAGCGTTAGTGGAGCAGTGGGCACGACGTCAGGTACTGCACTTAGTGCTATCCTGAACATCTGTACTCCTGATATCATGGCCGAATCGGCAGCCGCGACATCCCTGGTGAGAATCAGAGATTGTGGCGTTTTGATATCGGTGCATTCCGGACACGCTGAATTACTACACCGGATCAACTCTATTCCCGTAAAAACGGACTACTGTATCCTCTACTTTCTACCAGTGACAAATCTAAGGACTTCTATTCGGAACAGGAATACCTGGGAAAAATCACTGGAAGGGGATACCAGTAGTATCAGACTTTCCACGGATGGATCAAAGTTGGACGAGCAAGTAGGCTATGGGGTCCATTCACCTGACCTAAATATAAATATCTCCTTCAAGCTGCCTGATCCCTGTAGTGTATTTCAGGCGGAAATTACCGCCATACTGGAGGTTGCTAAACTACTGAAAAGTACTGTCACAATCCTCCGGAGAATATGTAACTACACGGCCAGTCAGGCTGCCATTAAATCCCTGGAAGCCATATTTGCTACGTCCCTGACGGTGAAAGAATGCCACTCATCACTTGGGGTGATGGCAGAGTATTTTGACATCAGGCTCATCTGGGTACCGGGACACAGCGACATTCCAGGCAATTACGTAGCGGATGCGTTAGCTAGACAGGACACTACGGCACAGGTTCTTCCGGCAAAAGATGGTGTTAGTATGCCAATCTCTACCTGCCGTTTGCAGATCAGGCAGTGGCCGATAATATGTTCAAGGACAAGTGGAGACATACTTCAACTTAAAAACAAGCCAGGGTCCTCTGGCCACAGACGGACAGGAAGAGGTCTAGGCAACTACTTAACTTGCCGAGAGGCAGGTTATCCACAGTGATAGGAACACTTACGGGACATTGTCTTGTGGGAAAACACGCCCTAAGATTGGGACATAGAAACTCCACTCTCAGTAGATGCTGCATGGAAGAGGACAAGGAAACGACGAAACACCTTCTCTTGGATTGCCCTGCTCTGGCAGGACTGAGAAGTAGGATATTCGGTACACATTTAGTTAGCACCGTAGCCCTACAGGATATTCCTGTAGGTCTTATAGACAAATTTATTGAAAGGGCAAATTGGCTAGACGACTAGTCAATAGTTGCTATGGAGGAAACTGCAGGTATCACAATGGGCTTCTTTAGCCTAAGTGAGCTAGACAGCGTGCTGTCTTGCAGCCTTTTCAACCAACCAACCAAGGTAGAACATACATACATAATAAGTTAAAACCAGTATTCACATAAAACCCCTTCTCCATATCAAGACGCGCAACCAAAAAATGTCAATCCTTGTCGACATCAGACCCCTTCATTTAATTTTGAATAAAATTAAAACGTGTTCATAGATTTCATCATTCTTGGTCCATTTCATTCATAGCATATTTGGCTTCACGACTATCTGGCTTCCTTGAATTTGGACAAAAATAAAAAATATAATTCTGCCGAAAAAATGTTTTTTTTTTACCGAAATTTTTCTTTTTAATTTAGAGCAGATTAAAAGATATGTTCAGATAACATGAATGTATTTTTTATTCAGATACTTTTTGATACTTTTTTAACTTATTGACTTATTGATACTTTTCTAACATATTTGGACAAATCGTTCTCGAGCTGTGATAAAATCCGTGGAGCAAATTCTTAAAACATCTCAAATGTTACGTAAAATATCCACAAAAAAAATGTATACATTGAATTTAAAATTTCGACTATTTTTGTTGTCAGAATGCCCTAATACAACAAAACTCGCGTAATTATTTGCCTAACTAATTAATTCATTGGCCGTCGGTGGTGCAATGGCTAGCTCTTGTACTTGAGATCCGGGGTTCGATCCCTGCTCTGACCACCTAAAAAATTCCCTACGGCGCTAAATTCACAGTGTTCCAATTATCTAAATATAGTACATATCGTAGTATCATAAAGTAGTCATGGGCAAATTGACCAACACACCTGGCAGTTACAAAAATAGGAAATTCGATTGATTCGGTATGGGGGTAACCCAAATACAGTTGCATCACAATGATTACAATGACTACACTATTGTAGTTTGATTACACTATTGTAGTTTTTGACATGACATTTTTTGTCAGCGTTCTAGTAAATTGTATCGGTTAGAGGCAAGCCTACTGAGTTAATCGGTACCCCTGAAATGCCGGTATCACGTCAAATTTTTGAAAAAACTCGATTTTTACCAATTCTCAGATTTTGCTACATTTTTTTGAAAAAGAAAAAACATTTTTTTTTCACTTTTTTCAGCATAACTTCAAAGGAGTCCAAATTTTTCACTAACAATATTTGGCAAAAACGTAGCCATGGTGAAGCTGAACATATTAATACAATCTAAACTTGTCTAGTCACCCTAAATAGTTTATAAAGACCACTTTGTAACTTAAAAATGAAAATTTGTACGCATATATATGTCATCATTACTCGAGAATGACGTGTCCGATTTTGTCCGAATAATTTTAGAAAAGTTTAGAATTTCCATACCTTTAGTCTATTCCTATACTATTTCTCAATGTAATCATCAGTTTCACAGTTATAAAAAAACAGAATGGTGAAACAAAATATTCTTTTGCTTAAAAAATTAAAATTTTGTATTATTAAAAAAACATGTAACATAAGAAACGGCAGAAAGTGTAAAGTTTTATTAGTTTATCCCAAAGTCAGATGACCTGTGAACACAATGTGAAATGGATCATAAAAATCGATAGACACGTTTCGCTTTCTGGTGTATCGGCACGTTTTCCAAGATCTGATCAGAATTTTTTTAGGGGGGTCAAAGTTTCCGCCCCTCGGAACTTTCCTGCAACATATCGGCATGCAAAACTGTGTGTTCCTTACATCTGAGGTGCAAAATATGTTCAGAAGTTTTATAGAAAAGATTCAGATAAACATTTTTGTGGAGCAAATTAACCCTCTAACTGTCACGTATAACCATAATTTTTTTTGAAAACTTGCAAAATACTGCTCCAAAACGACGAGGGCGTGGTCAAAATGTTCTATAAAAATTATCGGCATAAAAGTTCACTGTATGTGTCCGAACACTCCAAAACACAAATCTTAGCCCATGTGCTAGATAATAAGCTAAAACTAACTGCCGTCTAAGGGTAAATAATGAATTTTGTCATTTTGCTGTTTCTATTAAAAATAGTCCACATAATAGAATGAAATTTGTCATATTTCAGCTTTTAGTTCCATTTATTTTTTGAAGTAAAGGGTTTTTCAATAAGAGCGCTACAAAAGTTTTTTTTTAAATAAAACAAAACCGGTTTTAGATACCAATGAAATTCTTTATTCCTGTGAAAGTACGATCGATGTCATTATGTATGGAACTCGATTTCTTTTGCATGGCCACCACGGGCACGCTTGCAGAAGTCCAGACGCTGAACCCAGACGCTGAAGTTCATCAATCGTCGCTGGCTTGTTGGCATAGACTTGACGTAGCCCCACAGGAAATAATCTAACGGCGTCAAATCGCCCGACCGAGGCGGCCAATCGACTGGGCCATTTCGTGAGATAACACGTTCACCAATCTTGGTTTCCAATAAATTGATTGTGGCATTCGCCGTGTGGCTTGTGGCGCCGTTCTGTTGGAACCACATGTCCTCCAAGTCCATATTATCCAATTGGAGCCAAAAATATTCGGTTATCATTGAACGGTAGCGATTCGCGTTCACAGTAATGTGACGCCGCCGGCCCATAAACCGCACCAAACCGTAATTTTTTCGGGATGCAATGATGTCTCATGGTTTACGTGTTGATTGCTGTCTGACCAATAACGCATATTTTGCTTATTGACGAAGCCATTCAGCCAGAAATGAGCCTCATCGCTGAAGATGATTTTCCGATGAAAATCCGAACGTAGCGCTCTTAAAGTTGAGGCCACTGACTGCAAATTTCGGTAGTAAATTTTAATAATTTCGACTCGTTGTTGGCTCGTATATCTTTCCATGATGAAATGGCAAACCTTACTGAAGAGAAATGTCAAAAGAGCGGGGAAAAATATGGCGTCGTTTGCTGTCCCTATCGATTTACTTTTGTAGCGTCTCTGTTGAAAACCCGTATGCAATATAACAATACACAATGTAATTAAATTTGGGGTTAGATAATATTTTGTGATGAATCTGTATGGAAATATTTGAGTTTATAAGTTACAACTAGAGTGTACAAAAATTTAAATTTGTTCAAGCCCGGTTTTCGGTTTGATCGAAATGTAAATTTTTTTCGAAACCTGCCATGGTATAATTATATATACATGGTAAGGTCGTTTGAACAGCTGAATTCATTTTTGTCATTCAATTCAATTTAGTTTTTTACTCGTTTGCATTTTTGTGTTGTAGGTACACATACGTGTAGAGTTTAACAACTGAAGCGAATGAGACAAATTGCCTGTTTGTTGCTGCCTACAACTCCAACAACGCTACTGCTATTACCATGAAGATATTAGCTCTGTTCGAGTACTCGAAAATTTGTGCAAATTTTTAATGGATCGTGTTCGTTTACTCCGAAAATCCTGTAAATAAAAGAGCGATAATTTCGACAGTTCGCTGTTAGACATCTTCCAAATTTTGGTTGGAGAAATTTTAGCCAACAAAAATTTGCAAGATAAAATAGCTTTTTGAAATCAGCTATTTTATAAAAACAAAGAAAAGTGTAAAATATATTAACAACGTAGATATGTAATGTAACTTCAAGCCAAAATGTATGTAGCAAAGGATAAAACTACATCAGCTTGTTTTCTTGCAATTTTTTACTGGAAGTCGTTCGCGTACTTTTAGTGCAAATTTTCATAAGGAGAGCAAAGTCGTTCTTTCTCTCTCAAACGTAGATTCTTGCTAATTTTTACTGGGAAAGTTAACGAGCAAAGCTATTATTGTACCATGAAACCGGCTTTCGGTTTCCAATTTTTGGCAAGAACCAATGCAACAGGGTGTTTCTGGTATTTTGTTTTAAATGAAACTACATATGCAGCACTGACAACACAGTATTTCCTGACCATTTCGTACCCAATGGGCCATACGAATTCGAGACGGATCCGTTTCTGCGGACATTTCGTCCGAAATGGAGGTCCGTTACGGACTCATAACGAATTCGTAGTGAGAGGGAGTAGTGTCTGTTGACATTTGCCTTGAATCTTTGAATGTCACAATTGGTGGGAAATACACTGGCCGGAAGTATATTCCACATACGGACTGTCCGGCTGAAGAACGATTTTTCTCTATAGTGTGTAGTGCGGTCAACCGGCCACTCGATAAAAAACGGATGAGAGTTCCTGGAAAGGCGCGTGCTTCGGTTAAATATCCTCACGTCTGGCATAAGTTGAAGGATGTCCGAGGAACACATACCGTGGAAATGTCGATAGAACAGCGACACGCAACCCACATTTCGACGATGCTCAAGGGGGACAATAGAGCTGGATACCCTACAGTACCCTATCAACACCTGCCCATATATGGGAGTTATATTCCATCTTTGGCCTGATGTACATAGGTGGTGTAGATATTGAGAAGATCAGGTGGAGTGAAGTATTTCTTGCACCGCTTTGAAGAGCCCAGACACATGAGCCCAGACACATGAGCCCAGATTACATGTTTTGCTCAACGGACATCACATTGTATTTTCATGCCCAGAACATCAAGAGCGTCTGATTCATCAACATCCACACCGTCTATAGACAATGACGACACACCTGGGTCAGCAATCCGCTTATGCGACAACAAACAACACTGGGTCTTACCCGCATTACAATCTACTCTATTCGTTCGACCCCATTCAACAATGGACTCCAGATCACGGCCGAGTGTTTCATTCATCGTCCGGCGTTTGACTTGAATCTCTTGAAGACTTGGCCTACGGTCGAATGAATAAGAATGACAGAGTTTACTGTCATCCGCAACAGAGTAGATTGGATTCACATTCTGACCAAGGAGATCGTCAATGAAAATAATAAAAAGAGAAGGAGAAAGAACAGAGCCCTGTGGTACACCTGCAGTCAATTTATGCTCGTCGGATGAAACCCCATCTACAACAACTCGTATAGTGCGATCTCTGAGAAAACTCGATATAAATCGAGTGAAGTTATCACCGACACCAAAAGCAGCGAGCTTTGGCAAGAGTGCATCGTGCCATACTCGGTCAAAGGCCTTGGAAATATCAAGAGCCACTACCTTACTCTCACCAAGCCGGTGGATGGATCGACTCCACTGTTCCGAAAGGAACGCCATCAGGTCTCCAGTAGATCTCATTCTACGGAAGCCATACTGCCGATCATGTTATTGGACTCAAGATATTTCACTAGATGGTGGTTAACCATGCTCTCCATAACCTTCGAGAGCGCAGAACAAATTGCAATTGGGCGGCAATTTGCAGGGTTACTTGCATCACTTTTTTAGGGATTGGCTGGACATTAGCAACCTTCCAACGCGCCGGGAAGACTCCGGCACGGTATGCAAGGTTGAAAAGGTTGCGCAGTGGACACGCCAGCGTCGAAGGGCACCTACTCAAGACCAGTGCAGATATGCCATCCGGGCCCGGGGATTTATTTACGACGAAATTCGCAAGAACCTTTTTAACTCCTCGCGTTCGAAAAAATATCTTGGGCATGGAACAAGATACGTAATTGTTCACGGGGAGTGGTTGATTGCTATCCGGCAAGGAAGAGTTCCTTGCAAACATTTCAGCCAAGAGGTTAGCTTTATTAACCGGTTCAGTGAATGTTATTTCATCTTTGAGAAGAGTTAGGATAGAGGAAGAACTATCCTTTATTCTTCTTGCAAATCACCAAAAGCACGAATACGCTGTTCGTGAAGAAACTTTTCGCGTCGAAGTACTTTGGCACACCTGGATCTTGCCTGTTTGCGTAGCAGTTCAGTATTAACGTTTTTATTAGAGCGCCAATCTTTGAACGCGTCCTCTTTGGATCTGACAGCATTCTTGCATGTCTGGTTACACCAACTTTTTTCCGATGGTTTAACCGAAATAATTTTCGTCGGAATGAAAGAATTCATACCAATCAAAATTATCCACTCGATCATTTCAGCAGCAGCATCTTTGTCATTGTCCAGAAAACAAAGCTGCCAGATAAAATGCTGATAAAAGTTGTTGCCTCTTCGTAGATAAAAATTTTTCGCTTCGGGACTGTGTTTGAAGCGAGACGAAGAGCTGAATACGAAAAGGACGCTGAAATGATACAGTGATCCGAATTACCAAGAGGTGCAAGCGTATTAACTTCGTACTTTTCAGAGTGCGAAGTTAAAAAGATGTCAAGTAAATTCTGGTTGTGCCCTCGAACACACGGGATGTGCGTCGGTTCATTCACCAATTGCATTAAGTCATTATGCGCGGCGAAGAGCTCAGCGTATTGACCCTCCGTAGTTGTATGGCTCGAATGCGTTAACCAGAAGGAATTATGGACACGGAAGTCACCAGCAACAACGATTTCACTGTCCGGATAATTCCCCAATATCTCAGAAATAGAATCGGAAAGGGTGTCAAAGCCATTAAAGGATGCCTCCCTTCCCGCATTAGGACTTCTATAAAGAAATCCGATATATAACACATGTGTTCCAATCTTGAATTTTACCCAAAGAGAGTTAAATTCTGGATCTTGTGAATCAAAATGTCGCTGACTCTGAAACACTATACCGTTTTTCACATAAACTACAAGGCCTCTGTGGGAAACAAAAAGGGAGAGAGTATGGTACCCGGGAACGTGAAAACCCTGTGGGTCAGAATCCTCACGCACCTGGGTTTCACGTAGAGCAAGAACATCAGGCCGACGAATATTAATGTGGGAGTTATCATACAGTTAGAGCTAACGAAAAGGTTTTTCCTGTCATTTTGTATGGATTTTATAAGTTTTAACTGTCAGTTAGCTTTAACTTTGTTTGGTGAAATGGGCGTTGTTCCAATTCCCATTAAACCGATTTACATTCGAAAATCATATTCCAAATTGAAAGAGATGTTTATGTCTGAAAACAGCCAAAGCCTCGATGTCTAACGTTAGCGTTCGCATGTTTTTTTCTAAGTGACAAATAGCTGATTTCGAAGCCACTAACAAGCATCAGAACGACAAGAGTTACGTTTTTCAATAGCAAAGTAGAAGACATATATTAGACGTATTTTCAAGTGGACTTTTATCCTGAAGACGTTACAACGTTTTAATGCTGTGGTTCAAATATAATTTCATTTTTCATTTTAGTTTATACCACGATAGTATTATTGTTAAATCAATGCAGTTTGGTATTCCCATGCACTGGCTAGACACAGGTGAGCATAACGACGCTACGTTATGCTACGTATGTCAAAATACCGACACATTACATTTGAATAGGTATGCACGAAAGTGTTTTGTGCATAAATCAGTATCAGCAACATCTTAATGGTACTACATGCGTTAAAACAGAAGCCACTGGCGGTGATTACTCGGGAAATGAACCAGCCCGAAGTCCAATATTAATGTCGCAAGAGCATTTAAATTCATTGGCTGAGTCTGAAATATTAGCGGCAGACATGAAAAGTCTTCATCTGCTTCAACCTGTTTTTAATGTTACTTGTTTTCGAAAACGATAAGACAATTTTCTGCCATACTTTTCAGTTAACGAATCCAATACGTTTACTAATTGCAAAAATATTGAAGGCTTAATGGCGGAAAATAACACAGTGCAACACGAAAAAAAATAACCATATACGGACACCACTACGTGATAAAAGACTAAAAAAAAAGACCCGTGTCTCCCAATTTTTCCCAAAGTCATGCACTTTTTTTTTATGGGCCGCCAAAGATTTGGGGCCTCGGTATCATTTTCGTAAAAATGTGATCATTTTCTCAGGCTCATATCTTGCAAACCGTTCAGAATTTCGATTTACTCTCTGAGGCAAAGTTGTAGCTCTTGCGAAAATTGCGAACATATAAAATCAAAAAAACTTCACCTTCCAGATCAAAATCGCAAAAAACTTAAAAAAATTCGATTTTTTTTTACCTTTTTTCCCGTGTTCAGGTCCATAGGTAGCAAACCGTTCAAAATTCAAGGAAACAATCAACTACAAAAATTTACCTAAGATCTCAATAAACAAATTTCTAGAACATATAAACTTCCTGGGAATTATTCTTAACACCGTTTTTTAATTTCATTTGTTTTTTATTTACTTCAACATTGAGATACTATGCTATCTATTACAAAAATATTAAAAAAAAGTATTCGTATTATGTTTATAATGTTGATGGCCCTGGACTTGCAAATCGCGCTCTCTTAAGTTGTGGATCCAAATCGTCGTCCGAATCTGACTCTGATTCAGCAATTATGGTGTCCACAGGCACGTTGCTTCCAGACTGCCCTCCATCATCAGCTCTTTAATACCCATTGCTAGCGGAATGGAAGGTTTTCGGTTCGACACATGCAACAGCACTGCTTTCAAGCTTGAAACAGAACCATCAATAAATAATCTCCACTCACTAGCGATGTAGTTCATTCCCATTTTTACCACCAAAGCTTTTATATCGTTGCAGTAAGCGAACGAATTGTCATCATTTAGAGTGTAGAGCATCTGAAATTCAGCTTGTGTGAGTTTAGCATGTGTGAGTTTTCTTTGCTTTAAAAACGCTGTCAAAAATATTGCAAGTCGCTGCGATAATCGCAATATGGCCACAATGAAATCCATTTCCATTTGTGTTATTAGTTGTGGTCCATCTCTTCCCTGTTGGGGCTCATAATCGATATCAAATGGATCTTCATAAGTAACACCACTTGCTGTACTCATTGCTGTAAATTCTGTAGTACGATCTGGAGTTGGCGGCCTTGGTGATACAAAATTTTCAGGTGCAAGCACTGGTAGTGTGGCTGTTGCAGTTGCTTTATAAATTTTGTTCTTCTCAGAATGTCGATTTAGACGACATTTGTAATTTAAGCATGCATAGCAACTGGTTGCATCATGATCACCTGGGCGATTAATCCAGTTTACCGGCTTACAATACTTCATAGTACCTCTGCCTCCACTCAACCATGCCAAGAGATTGTTATAACATTGGCGACACACTGTATTAGGTGTGTAATTTTCACCGGTCAAGTCCACTTCGTCGAAAAACAATGTATATGCTCTTTTGAATTCACTAGTTAAAAGATTCTTTTCCTTCTGAAATCTTGTAGATGTTTTTTTTCTGGTTTGATGACCGCAAACGTAGCAAAATAAATCAATATTTTCACACTGCATATTGAAATTGTCAGTTGCCAATGTTGTGTGCGAATTATACTGTAGCACTCTCACTTTTTTTACTTTCACTTTCACTTTATAACTTTCACCGCTGAGCTCTCGTTGACGTCGCGCTGTGTAATGCCTCGATGTGATCGTCGTGTCGCTTTTATATTGTGTGCTGCGTCCCTTGTTGCGTGTGCTGAGCTTACTGCATTGCCTGTGCTGCTGCTGTCGGTGCATGATCGCGTGATACCTAAGCGCTACCTAAACGGTGTTAACCCTTGGACAAACACATGGTTCTGGCCAGGCATATTTCATTTTTTGCTACCTATGGACCTGAACAGGAGGAAAAGGTAAAAAAAATGAAATTAAAAAATTTTCGGCAAATTTTTCACGTTTGCGTGCTACCTAAACAGTGTTAAGAATCATCTCTAGGAAGTTTATATGTTCTAGAAATTTGTTTATTGAGATCTTAGGTAATTTTTTGTAGTTGATTGTTTCCTTGAATTTTGAACTGTTTGCTACCTATGGACCTGAACACCGGAAAAAAGGTAAAAAAAAAAATCGAATTTTTTTAAGTTTTTTGCGATTTTGATCTGGAAGGTGAAGTTCTTTGTGACAAGAGCTACAACTTTGCCTCAGAGAGTAAATCGAAATTCTGAACGGTTTGCAAGATATGAGCCTGAGAAAATGATCACATTTTTACGAAAATGATACCGAGGCCCCAAATCTTTGCCGGCCCATAAAAAAAAAGTGCATGACTTTGGGAAAAATTGGGAAACACGGGTCTTTTTTTGAGTCTTTTATCACGTAGTGGTGTCCGTATATGGTTATTTTGACATGACTTAAAAAATTACACACAGTGTAATATCAAATGTGTGTGGAGAATATGGCACCACGATGACGAAATTGAAGACAAGACTGTCTTCCCACAAATCAGATTTAAGGGCCACCTATAAACCTACGCAACAGAAAACGGCATTAGCGGCCCACTCTGCTGCGACGGGTCATAATCCTAACTTTGCTGACGTTAATATTTTAGCGGATGAGACACATTACTATTCGCGGCTGTCGGTGGTGCAATGGCTAGTGTGCCCGGCTCTTGTACATGAGAGCGTGGGTTCGATCCCTGCTCAAACCACATTAAATTTCTTTCGACGACGGTCACCTCGCTTAGTGATGGCGACACTATCGAGTACTTAGCCATGAAAATGCTTCTCAAAATACCGTTCGGAACCGGTGTAAAATTTTAGGTTCCAATCAGTGAGTGTAAAACTAGAAAGCGCACATTTCACTGATTGTGAGAATCTCTCCCCAATCCCTTCATGGGATGTTATGGGACACCATTTTTTTTTAGACACATTACTCACGACGACTCACTCTCGAAATGCTAAACATTATTAACGTTCCCTCAGAGAAAAGACTCAATTACAAGACCGACACTGGCCGATGCGTTCAAACATATCCACCAGGGTTCGTATTTCGTGGGTAATGAGTTACCCTGGGTTACCCATTATTATTGCCGTGGGGAATGAGTAGCGATCGTTTACCCATTACCCGCAGGGTATGGGGAAAATAATGGGTAGCTACCCACGACAATGCGGAATTACTTATCACGATTTCCCATTACCCTCAGGGCAATGGGGAAAATAATGGGTAGCTACCCACGACAATGGGGAATTACTCATCACGATTTCCCATTACCCTCAGGGAAATGGGGGAAATAAATATTTTCTTGCCATATTGGAGACACCCATTGGTTAAAGCCTCCTTTGGAGTTAAAATTTGTATTATTTTTTCGATTGGACGCTCCGTTTTCGAGTTATAGCCACTTTTTTATTTTAGCGATTTTTTTATTTTGCCGATTTTTCGAAAAAAAAAATCTTCCATACGAATTGGACCACTTTACGAAAACCCCTTAGAAAGCCACAAAAATTGGTAATTTTTTCGATTGGACGCTCCGTTTCCGAGATATAAACATGAGGGCGTTTTAGCGATTTTTTGCATGAAAAATTTTATTTTTAGCGATTTTTTTTTAAAAGTGATGTCATATTGGAGACACCCGTTGGTTAACGCCCCCGTTGGAGGTAAATTTTGTATTATTTTTTTGATTGGACGCACCGTTTTCGAGTTATAGGCACTTTTTCATGTTAGCGATTTTTTTATTTTGGCGATTTTTCGAAAAAAAATTCTTCCATACGAATTGGACCAGTTTTTGAAAACCCCTTAAAAACCAACAAAAATTGGTTATTTTTTCAATTGGACGCTCCGTTTCCGAGATATAGAAATGTTTTCTAATTTTTTCATATTATCGATCAAAAATGGGGATGAGTTACCCTGGGTAACCCATTGCCCATCGTCGTGGGTAGCTACCCATTATTTTCCCCATTTCCCTGAGTGTAATGGGAAATCGTGATGGGTAATTCCCCATTTCGGGGTTAGCTACCCATTATTTTCCCCATTGCCCAGAGGGTAATGGGTAATCATGATGGGTAATTCCTCATATTCGTGGGTAGCTACCCATTATTTTCCCCATACCCTGCGGGTAATGGGTAAATGTTCATTACACATTCCCGACGACGATGTGTATAAGTTACTCATATACTTATACCAACTCTGATATCCACACACAATAAGCAAACACAGAGAAAACAGACAATAATTGGCGAAAGCTTGCACATTGCGTACGATTATGTTGTTTTTTGTGATTTATAATATGTACACGTAATTATTGGTAATCGTTTTGTGATCAATATGTTATTAATGTTAAATATTTTTGTATGTAGGACCTTGAGGATGATTAGCGATGCTAATCGAAATATTGGGAACATTTAATAAATCTTGAAATAACAGTTGAACCCGCTGGTATTTTCATTTTATGACCTCAAGCCAAACTAAATAAACAAAGATAATATAAAAGGTCAACAATCAACATTATAATATATGTATATGGGCTATTTCAATAATTTTCAACATTTGTTGAAACTGAGTTCAGATGCCTATTATTTCTCCAGTTTTTCGAACCGACCAAAAAGGTAAAAAGGGAATGGTAGGGCACACTAGAAAACTCGGAAATTCAAAATTTCAGATCATCAGTTCTTTATCTCTAAAAGTTATGGGCACTCAAATATGGAAAAACTCAAAAAAAGGCTTGAAATTTACAAGAGTTTTTTCATATTTCATCACTTTTCTACTTTTAGTTTTAAACTTCCGATCGATGTCCACTGATATAAAATAAAGTCACTAGACTTAGTAGATATTTACACTATAAAAGTTATGCCCATACTACTATTTGGAAAAAATTTGTACAGCGGTTCATTTTTGAAACCAAAATTTTCCGATTTTTCAATTTTCGCAGTTTTTTCTATTGCGTTTTTGCGCCGTTCAAGAAAATTGCATTTCGTCAACAGTATTTAATAGATGGTGTAATTTGCTAAAATTTGCGCCATATCACGTCGATGTCAGGCTACTAGTTGCTGAGAACGATGACCTCAAACTTTTATAGAATTGGCGTAAATTTGGCGAAAATGACAGTTTTTCGCGCCTGACATTTGCAATATTATTTAAAACTGGTTTATGTATTGCGTGATCTAAACTTCTTAGTAAATGGCACCTCAACGTCAAGAAGGCGTTAAAATATTTTGAAACGCAAAAATTTTATTAAGAAAATAACAATTTTGCGAAATTTCATGAAATTTCCGTGGTTTAAAATCAATGTAAAGTATTGGAAATGAAGTGCGGCGGTAAACTAAAGATCATATATAAATATGGTTCAATTCGGTCCATATTTAGCGGGTACAGCAGCATTTTTCTTCAAACACATTTTGCTTTGTGACATCTGCAGTTATGTATAGATTCCGTCGCGATTGACACCAAATGAAAGGTTTTTTTAAGCTTGATAATAAAACCGAACAGGCATTAAACAATTTTCATGATTTTAAATTTTACAGATAAAAAAAAATCCTAACCTCAAAAATAATTCTTATCTAATTAAAACCTCCAAAACTTTCGCGCCGTTTGCAATAAATGATTAACGCGAACTGTTTTGGTATGCTAAAATATTACCCTTCACTTGATTAAGGCGTCATTCGTGTCATCCAAAAAAAAATTTGGAAAAAAAAATATCAAAATGTCGATAATTTTTGAAAAAGCCCATATACATATTATATCTACAGTTTTAATTTTTTCGGTGACTTATAGAGAAATTGTACGTAGAATATTTTTTCTATACACACCAACCCCCTAAAATGCAGTTTTGTGGAACATTTTAGCGCCAACTCGGAATAAGTACGAAATTAAACCTTCAATGGATTTTCAGTTTTGACTTATTTTTGGCATTCAAGTTGAGATTCGGTGTGTTAAGAAACTTACAGTAGAGTTTCATGAGGAATAGTTCTGTACTACATTTTAACCAGTTGCACTCCTGTTTTAGGGGTGTTTTTGTTGCCCTTTTCGTATGCCGAAATTGGCTGCGCATCGTTGTCGCAGATGGTGGTGAAGGGCGGAATGTCCGGAACAAGCCCCACGACTGCGCCGGTGTTTCTCCCTCCCAACAAAAATGTGCTCCCACCATTATAATTGCCCCAATTGTGCCCTCAAAGGAATGAAAAGTATCAACCACCCTCAATACTTTTGCAACCGCAACAGTTTCTGAGAACATATATACCTCTATCTTCAACCCTTAAGATGGTTCCCATACAATTTTTTTTTTTGGTTTTTATAAACTTGTATATGAAATCAGCTTCTGCCACTCTCATGGTACCTTTTAAGGGGGTAAAATGTAGGATCGATCCACTCTCATTTCTCGCTCCAAAATTGTTTTCCGAACTTACCTACTCTCTACCTCTACTTACCCTCTATCTCTCTATCACTAACCCATAAGAAGAGTCCAAAACAGACTGCGCTTTAAAATGAACAAAATCAAAAAAAAAGTCCACAAAATAATATTTTCGTTAAAAGTTGTCGCTTTTATTGACGATAAATCAAATTAAAAAAAATGTAAATCAAATTAATTTATTTTTGTTTTCGGTTTAATGTATGAAAAATTCATACCACCTGCTCATGAACATTTTTCTAATTGAAAAATGGTTGATTTTGGTTGGAAATAACAGACAATTCGGTTAAGCACACTCACTAGCATGACTAGTTTCGAACTCCGTGACAAGTTCATCATCAGATGCCTAACTACTGTGCCTGAATTGATACCATCGGTTGATCATCAATCGTAACGGGGTTTTCAATAAGAGCGCCAACATTTTTTTTTAAATAAAACAAAACCGGTTTTAGATACCAATGAAATTCTTTAATCCTGTGAATGTACGTTCGATGCCATTATGTATGGAACTCGCTTTCTTTTGCATGGCCACCACGGGCACGCTTGCAGAAGTCCAGACGCTGAACCCAATTTTCGACGGTTTTCAAGCATAAATCGGCCGATACTGCTGCAATTTCACGTTCGATATTCGTACGAAGTTCATCAATCGTCGCTGGATTGTTGGCATAGACCATAGACTTTACGTAGCCCCACAGGAAATAATCTAACGGCGTCAAATCGAACGACCGAGGCGGCCAATTGACTGGGCCATTTCGTGAGATAACACGTTCACCAAACTTGGTTTCCAATAAATTGATTGTGGCATTCGCTGTGTGGCTTGTGGCGCCGTCCTGTTGGACCCGCATGTCCTCCAAGTCCATATTATCCAATTGGGGCCGAAAATATTCGGTTATCATTGAACAGAGCGATTCGCATTCACAGTAATGTGCCGGTCTTGATCATCACGGAAGAAGTACGGCCCAATGACGCCGTCGGCCCATAAACCGCACCAAACCGTATTTTTTTCGTGATGCAATAATGACTCATGGATTACGCGTGGATTGCTGTCTGACCAATAACGCATATTTTGCTTATTGACGAAGCCATTCGGCCAGAAATCAGCCTCATCGCTGAAGATGATTTTCCGATGAAAATCCGAATCATTTTCAAGGTGTTGCTCAGCCCAATTCACGAACATACAACGCTTATGGTGGTCAAGCGGCTTCAGTTCTTGCGTCAATTTGATCTTGTAAGGATATAGGCCAAGATCTTTTACCAAAATTCGCCACAACGACGTCACAGTGATGTCCAACGCTTCAGAACGACGTGTGAGAGACACATTTGGCCTTTCTTTAACTGAAGCCTCAGCGGCAGCAATATTCTCGACACTACGGGCACTTCTTTGTCTCACTGGCACGGGAACATTTTGTACTGTGCCTGTGGATTTAAATTTTGCCACTAGACGCTCAATTGTTGAGCTGGTAGGACGATTATGACGACCATAAATTGGACGTAGCGCTCTTAAAGTTGAGGCCACTAACTTCAAATTTCGGTAGTAAATTTTAATAATTTCGACTCGTTGTTGGCTCGTATATCTTTCCATGATGAAATGGCAAACCTTACTGAAGAGAAATGTCAAAAGAGCGGGAAAAAATATGGCGTCGTTTGCTGTCCCTATCGATTTACTTTTGTAGCGTCTCTGTTGAAAACCCCTTTATATATATATCGTCACCTAAAATCCAAAATGACGTAACAACAAAATTCTAAATTTTTCTTTCTGATTGATTACGATATGTTTGACTAAAATGCACGATTTGACAAAGTTGTAAACACCTAAGTTCAAAATCAACGATTTTATTAAAAAGATTAAATAGATGAAGTTTTTGATAAATCCACGTTTTTTCTTTGAACTGTAATTTTATATTAAATTTCGATGCCCCTATACTTACAATTGGCTAAACTACATATCCCCACAAACTTTTAGACATCTACGGCCCAAAATGGTAATTTTCTTCACAAAATTCCGATTCTATATCTAACTATTTTTTGCCTCTCCTGTAAAGCGATGAAAATGTTGTTACGTCTTTTTGCATTTTAGGTGACGATATACAAAACCCAATTCTGCAATTCACATGTGCGAATTAGTATCGATCGAAGACCCCTAAGTATCAACATATCGTCATGTGAGAACTTAAGTGTCCAATACTCCACATTTTGCACTTTTTGAGTTAGGGAGTACGCTCTTTCGAATGATGTCATTAGATTTCCAATATTTGCTTTACTTTTCGAGATAATTTTTAAGTTTGTGCAATAACCCACGTAATTTTCACTGCACCCCTGTGCTTATGTGTTGAATATCCATTTCATGTACTTTATTGAACAAATACACCAACAAGTTAAAAAATTTTTAGGAATTGTGCTTAAGTGTCCAATATAACGATTTTGCTGCACATTGTACAAACTGAGAAAAAAAACGTGACTTATAGTTGTGTTCAATATCTACATTCCATTACACAGCGGGTTATTTAGTTCTTATTCAAACACAACTATAACAGTAATACAGGGCTCCAATAAAATCCACAAAAGGGAAACATGTGAAGACAAAAAAATCGATTCAGATAGGATGGCAATTCGAGCCCACATTGAAAACTTTCCTGTTGTTGGTCCACATTATACGCGAGCCAATTCTCAAAAACAATATCTTGAATCTGGACTATCAGTTCGAAAAATGTTCGATATGTTCAAAGCAAATACTAACTACGATGTGAAACACAATTTTTATCGGAAATTATATAATTTCGAATATAATTTGTGCGACTTACATATGTCTTAAATTTCATAACCAAGCTGATCACCCGAAAGTAGAAACAGATATGTTGGAAAACCACAGCAAATGTAATCAAAGTGTAAAAATGCAGAAAGAAGTAGATACGAAATATATCAATGTTGTGTGCTAAAATTTGCAAAATGTTTTCCAGCTTCCACGTGGTTTTGCTAGAAATTTGTATTATAAATTCGTAACATATAATTTGACTGTTCACTGCAATCTCAATAGTGTAACTTATGCCGCGTTATAGTATGAAACGCAAACAGGACGATCTGGTAACGACATAGCTAGTGCGCTGCTTAAAATTCTAAATGCCAGCAGAGGACCATCCGCAAATTAAACACATTATTCTGTGGTCCGACTCCTGCCTTCCGCAGAATAAGAATAGAATTAAATCATTGGCTCTGATAATTTTTTGAAAAAAAAAATACCACTATACTCCGATGGCTATGCGAATAATCGCCCAAGTGAAAATCGCCCAAAACCCAAAAATGAACAATCGCCCAAAAAATATGGGGAAAAAATTGGGCGATTGTTCATCATGTTTGGGCGTTTTGGTATTTTTGATTTTTTTGGGTGTTTGTTCATGATGAATGATCGCCCTTTTACTTAATTGGGCGGTTGTTCGCTACAGTCTTGGGCGATTTCACCACAAAATAGTGGGCGTTTGTTCATAAATTGGATTTATATATTTGGGCGAATGTTCTTAAATTTTTGGGCGATTTTACCTCTTTTTTGGGTCTTTTTTCTTAATGAAAAAACACCCAAAAATTTTGGGTCATTGTTCATTTTTCGTTTTGGGCGATTTTCACTTGAGCGATCATTCGCATAGCCATACTCCGATATTCGGAAGCAGGTCGCTCCAGAGTATAGGAAGTGACCACAGTACATAGAGTAATTCATCGCCATTTAAAGCACATTTCATATTATAGTCCTGTCGTTATTACGCAATTTGGAAAATATGAATTACCCAAAAGTGGAATTAAAATTTATTCAATTAACTGGAGATGATATATACACATTCAACGCAGCAAGCTTGCGATTAAATCTTACGAGTGTTAAGTACAAATCCGCGAAAGATATTAAGTACACTCATTATCTGAAAAATATCCAGTACAAAACAAAGCATGGCGCCTTGGTGGAAGCAATATTTGTGCCAGTTTTCAATCCTCTTTCTATTGGAAAGAAAAGTCATAGTCTTCCTCGATCAACTTTTCCAAAAGTACATAAATGCAAATTAACACACCCCTTTCCAAAAAAGTAGTAAATTATATTAAATCTATCATGCCTGCTGAAGCTGTATTAAAAATATAATTCATCGAATTTATATTATTTTTAATTCAAATTGACTCATTATCATATGTTCCTTAAATAATATAATTTTTTGTAATAATGAACTGAAAATATATTGATATTAATTTGTTTAGTTTTTAAAACTTTTTGTATTACCTACTACATTTTGAAAAGGTGTTTTTATTTACATACAGTATTTGCTAAAGTTCCTAAAATGTTAATGTTCTTTAAATAATATCACGTTTTTGTTATAAAAAACTGAAAATATATTGATATTAATTTCTATAGATACACATTTTTTTGTGCAAGGCAAAAACACAAAAAGCTGGATATTGGACACAATCCACGCGCTTCCTTTTGCTTTGGCTTGCAATTGTATGGAGTGTGTCCAATATCCATTTTCTAATAGTTTTAAAGAAATGTCATAATTTTAAAAACAAAACAATAGTTATTGCATAATTTTTTTTGCAATTGTGTATAAAATTTAACAATACTGTCTTTGCAATTCGTTAATTTTTCGAATCTCATTAAAAGCGGGTTAAATTTTGTCTTAAGCTTTAAAACAGGTTTTTCTATCACTTCATACTTTTGGATATTGGACACTTAAGTTCTCACATGACGACAGACAGATTTTTTCCACCATGTTCTTCTTTTCCTCATGCGTTCTCGAATTGTTGCAGTGCTTCGAGGTGAGCTTTAATCTATATCACAGAGTTGTATTTTTCCATGGGTATAGCTTTTTTGATGACCGGGCTAGTGTCAGTTACGTTTATTTGAATTTGAATTTTATGACCGATTTTTGTTAGTTTTTGGTTAATGTTATTTTTTTTTTCAGTCTCAACCCATCACTTGGCGTGAATAGATGTGTTTCGGTTATTTCTTATCTAAAGTCAAAGTGTTACACATTAGCGGCATTCATGCAAACGTGAAAGCCGAGAACTTTTGCTCAGCGCAAGTTTCCCTCGCACCGTTGCATGAGGCACCGGTAAAGTTGCTCAGCGTAGTTGTGCTCAAAACCATATCAGCTCTGACCAAGATGGATACATAAGGTGGTAGCAGTAGCAATTGCATGTATTATGTATGTGTACTTTTTCTACTGTTCTAGTGCTATCACCTTATTTATCCATCCTAGTCAGATGACAACGAAATGTCAAAAGTTTACACGTTTCTCCATCCCACGTTTGCGCAGCAAATTTGCCTCGAAAACTTTCCACTTTTGAGCAAGTCGCTTTGTATGGGAAATTTGTTTGTTTTGACGTTTGCTGTGCAAGTTTACGATGTTTTCGAGTTTACGAGGTTCTTTCAAGCTTTCATGAAAACCACTATTGTGTTTCAGTCTGTGCTTCTAACATTACAACAAATAAAAAAACGGTCATAATACTAAATATCATAAAAACAAACAACAACATTAAACATGCGTACGCACAAAATGATATGAACGAGGAGCAAGTCGTCACGATGACCAATAAAAAAGCAAAAACAAATAATCGTGCAGCGAGCAGTGCGCGCACAAACAACGTTTTTTCTCCGCTTCAAACCATCGAAGATGACATTGAGGATGAAGAAGTTATATCGACCCCGGTCAAAGTCCGCATTCCGCCAATCACTGTCTTAAAGTGTAAGGCACTAGAATTTCATGATCTTTCTAAACAAAGCAAATTGACGAATTATGCTATCAGAAAAATATCAATAGGATTGACACTGTTTTGTGATTCGAAAAACGACTTCGATTCAATCTGCAATTCATTACAAAACAAGTACGAGTTTTTTACTCATGCAACAAAAAACGTGAGCCATACAAGGCTTTACTATTTGGTCTGGACAAACGTGACCCAGCCATTATCAAAACCCAACTCATCGAATTGGGTCTCAAGTGTTTAGATGTTAAGCTAGTACAGAAAACAGGTGCTGGCAGGACTGAAATTATTATATATGTAGTCTACCTCCAAAGACAATCAATCTCAATGAAGGAACTAAAACAAAACTATTCTGTGATTGAATACATGAAGGTGAAATGTGACTTCCAAAGATTAAATAAGTCCAAAATTACCCAGTGCTATAATTGCCAGATGTTTGGCCATGGCTCCAGTCGCTATCAAGTAAAAACTTTTTGTGCAAATTGTGCTGGACCGCACAAAACTTCCGATTGCAATGAGTCTTTTAACAAATGTGCAAACTGTAATGAAGCTCACAAATCTAATTCTGATGTCTGTCAAAGCAAGCAAAACTACTTGGAAATGCGCGAACGAATGCGAACTAGATCTCGCCGATCTGGACGTTCAGTTTTCTCAGCTGTCAATTACGAAAAAATCTTTCCGAATAATCGAAATCAATCCAGACCACACACAACATCTTCTTGGCGTCCTCCGGTATTCACACAAACAAATCCGAAGACTACAAACAACTCCAATAATTTGTTTTCACCAGAAGAAATCAAGAATTTAACTTTAGAGCTAATAAATAACTTAAGAAACTGTTGGAGTAAGGCAGCCCAGTTTGAGGTTATAACTAACCTAACCTGCAAATTTCTGTCGTAGTGATTTCCGACATAAATATAGTTATTTGGAATGCTAGAGGCATTACAAATTAGAGTATTTAATTTTTCCAATTTTTAATTACACGTAATATTCATATTTGTTTGGTTTCTGAATCATGGCTGAAACCACACTTATCTTTAAATCATCAAAATTTTTTTGTATATAGAAATGATGTTATTTCCCCGGCGGTCGTGCGGGTTCTGACGATAGCCTTAAACAAAAGTTCACATCAGACATTAATAAGCTAACTAGAGGTAATAATTTCATTCTTGGTGGTGATTTTAACAGTAGGCATTCATCTTGGGTCTGCTTACGTTCCAACTGTTGGGGAAACATATTATTTCAAAAACAGGACTCATTTAATTTCGACATCATTTTCCCAAATGACCACTCCTACATTCCTTCAAGTATAAACAGGCAGAGTTCGACTCTTGATTTGTTTCTGACCAATATAACTGAACAAATCTCAGCAGCTGAAGTCGTAAATGACTTAAGCTCTGACCATTTACCGGTACAAACAACGCTGCATGGCAATTTATCGAGCACCGAATCTCGTTGTTATGATTTTAGACATGCTAGCTGGACCTCATTTTCGTCTTACATCAACCGTCACCTTTTTCTTCCATCTTACAATTCTATACACACCGCATCACACATTGACCTAATGTTACCAATTTGTCTATCGGTCGTGAGTGATGCAATAAGAATAATAGCGTAGACAGACGACAGCGTTAATTTGCATTAGCAGTCTTAATTCAAATTAACTTGTGAATTATCCCCGTCCCAATGTGTATTAACTTTGGCGTAAATGCATGAAATCAGAGTGCATTTATACTGCATTTAGGTATTTCAATATGGCAACATCGTCGACAATCAATCAGCTCAAGATGTATCTATACATAGAGGTGATAGCCGGAACACAGTGGAAGTGGAACTTTCTTGTGTTTGTTGTTTGCTTTGTTGATTTTATGTACTGATGCTTGACACCGCTGAAGTGGATGTTATTGCAACAACACCACCTGCTATCACCATGTATTTGATACATCTTGAATCAGCTGTTGTCAAATTGTTTGCTATCGTCAATTGAAATTGGATTCAAAGTCAACAGCGGTTTACTAAATGCAAAAACTATCGTCTGTCAGGGCAAAATGTTAATTCAATGTTTCAATGTTAGCACAATAGATTAGCTGCTTTCCAACTACTTCCCAATGTATTCACAGAAATGTGTTTAGGAAAAACGCCATTGATGTAGTGAGCAGAAAATAAAAGAGGAAATTTAGAGAAAACGAAAGCTGCCTATAAATCTGAGTTTACACATGCAATTTTGATGTCGTTAATTATTGTGTTGGTTGGAGAGAGATGCGACGGCATTTTGTAAATATGCACTTTCTTAGATTCACTAAAGCAAGCAACGTCTTTATATGCGCAAGTTGCTTTTTCTGTCTTATCGGATGGCGTATTCTACGTTAAACTTAATGGCCGTGTCTCTGACACAGCCTGCAGGGACAGTCCGTGGCCGAAAGCCTCGGACAACTGTCTGCTGTATTTTTTTGTTATTGGTCATATTTAAGTGAATTTTCTATTAGGTATGTATTCCTTGTGGGTTGAGATAGAGGTAAGTACGTTCGGAAAAAATGTTGAGAGAGAGACGCAAAAGTGAGCCGATCCTATATTTCACCCATCTAAGAGTCACCACGAGACTTATTGATCACGGTCTTATTGATCCGCTCTTATGTATTTCCTTATATAAGTAAGCTTTAGGTCATAGTCTGTTTGTCAAATTTTGTCTCTTGTATTTAGTCAATATATCGTCCATCATCGACGGATATCTCCAGGAATTGATAAAATTCTAAACAATTCGTCGTCATCATCTGCGTTTACACTTTTATTGAATGAATAAGAGTGACAATATTTGACAAACAACCTATTACCTAGAGCTCAATTATATAGGGAACTACATACAGGGAATTCTTCGATTTTATGTCAAAATTGAATTAGCCTGGTAAATTTTGACTAAGAGTCGAAGAAGTATACGATTGGAAGATGTTTTTTCAATACAAATATTTCACATAAAAAATGTTTCTGACCTTGTAAGCTTGTGGTATGAACTTCTCATACAGTACCATATAAAGTAAAAAAAAATCGGTCACAAAATTAAAATTCTAACGTAACTGGCATTAGCCCGGTCAATAAAAACTATTTTCTCAGTGAAAAAATATAATAATAAATGAAATAGCACTGTATAATTGCAAGAAATCCGGTGAAAAAGAAGATCATGGGGGTAAAAGCTTTATGTTCTTGTGTTACAATAATTGAGCTTTTCAGTATGAACTGATACTTAGGGATTTTCCATCGACACTAATTCGCATATGTAAAATTTCTCATACGAGTTTGTATATATACTTTTACGAATTTCCTTATTCGTCCTTTTTGCGTTGTTTTATTCCCAATAATAAAACAAGGTTCGTTTTAAATTACGATAATTACAACGGTTTAACTTCCTTTTATTTTATTTATATAGTACAACAGTTTACTTTATTTATAACACTTTAACAAGTCTTATATTTTACTATCAAATCGCGTTGCTTACTTTAAGGGGTTTAATCACAAACTGAACTCTCCATTCCAAAGACCTCCGCTATTTATACCAACTCACCATACTCAAATGAAGTTATGTCTAGCGAATTCAAGAACCTTCTAGACGTTGTTGTTGTTGCTTATCTTTGTAGAATCATCTCGAATGGCGGAGAATTATCTTAACTGTGGCGAATTCATGCCACTGGTTTAGCCAGCTGGTGCGTTGTTACAATGCATACTTTCAGGCGCAGCACTAACCGCCTGTTATTTACATAATGTTAGTAGAGTCATTAAGAGCAAGCAAAAGCTTTTACTTATTCGTAACAATACGATTGATGATTTACCGGTGGTATCAATTCAGGCACAGTAGTTAGGTATCTGATGATGAGCTTGTCACGGAGTTCGAAACTAGTCATGCCAGTGAGTAGGCTTTGGTTTCTGATATTCAATAAACCCAAACATTTTTCACATAGAAAAAGTTTCTGACTTTTTAAGCTTGTAGTATTAACTTCTCATATATTTCCACACCCTACCGTAAGCTGGATTTTCTCTCCACCAATCAAAGATATTAAAAATATTTTATTATATTGCCATACGATTCCACAACCATGCATTCGCATTGTCTAGCTAAATGCCAACGCCAAATTTTCTAATTGTTATTGCTACCAATGCCATTCCTTTTGCATTTGCATTAGATAAATTAAAGCAAATGGAAATCCTATGCATCCCATCAAATCCTATAAATCCCATGAAGGGATAGGGGCGAGCTTCTCTCAATCACTGAGCTGTGCGCTTTCCAGTTTTCACTCACTAATTGGGACCTACAGTTTCACACCGATTCCGTACGGTATTTTGGGAAGCTTTTTCATGGCTAAATTCTCGATAGTGTAACCGTCACTATGTGAGGTGACCGCCGGCGAAAGAAATTTTAATGTGGTCTGAGCAGAGATCGAACCCAGGAACTCATGTACAAGAGCCGCGCACACTGCCATTGCACCACCGACGGATTTGTATTTTTTTTTACTGGTCAGTATGATCTTTAAAGGTTGTAAAATAAGTTTCGCCAAATTTACGGTATCAGTTTTGTGGCCTCTTTTTATCACATGTGATAAATCTTTAAATAAGTTAGGTAAATGGAGATGCAGATTTACATATTTATTTTTTGGAATGTGTTGCATTCACCGAAAATGAATTAATTTTTCGTTTTCTCAAAACTGTTGCTTGCTGCCAAAGTTGCTAAATGCCAAAATTGTTTAATGACCTATGAAATTCAAAGAGTGTTGACTGAATACACGTTGGTTTGCTTCCCATGCACTTTGGTCAGAAATCATTGTATTATGTGAGTAGGTGTCCAGGATTTATCACTCATTAACTTTCCTCTTGTAAACCACTCTACGAGGTTCGAAATAACACACCAATACATTTTCTAAGTCTCATTCATCAAAAGTGCTTAACAATTTGGAGAGCAATTAAACTCATCAATTAGATTGACGTTATTGTACACATTCACTTTCGCCTGTACGTTCACATTAATAGCACCATCGACTTCGACGTATACAAAAGCAAACACGTTCATCCTTTCGTTTCCTTTTTTTTATTTATTTGCGGAATCCATGAACATAATCTACGAATGTATGTGTGCGCCAGCCATCCTCTCTCCTTCATACATTTACATTAAGAGCATCACACTCACACACCCACGCACTCCCTGGCACACTTACCTATTCATATCCTTGGAATCCTTTAAACATTCACCACACTATTAATTTCTTTTATGTGTTCGATGTCTTTATTCCAATGCTCATATTTGACTACTTCCGCCTGAGTATGTTAGCCATATCCTGGTAGCTCGGTATGTGAGTCCTTTTCTTCCACAGTCCTTGTGTGTTTTCTTTGTCTTTTTTGGTCCTTTACGCTCATGTTTTGTTTGAAGTTAATTCCATATAACGTTGACATATTTAAAACCTTTCGTTTCTAGGTTTCTAGCTTACTAAGCTGCAAAAGTACAAAATATTATATTGTATGTATGAGTATTATGCTCCTTCCGTTCTGTCTTCTGAGCAAAGTTACATGTATGCTGGACAAGACCAGTGGATAGTTGGCTCTCAGCTATACATACTTACATTCTTATGTACATATGGGGAAAGATCATACAAACACTTTGACACAGATTGATTTACTACAAAGAAAGAAAAAATGCAGAAACGACAAAGCCGTCATAGTGATTGTTCTCAAAAAATATAGTGAGACTATGAGGTGGCCATACTAATAATTTATTTTTTACATTTTATTAAATTTTAACTTAATGCCATACATATGTGTCAAACATATATATGTTCGGTCCATGTAAGCTCGTTGGAATTCTACCTTACAGTTTTTGAACGAGTAGGTTCATCCAAAAACTTAGCTAACGTATCCCCACGTGTACCCCATTTTCGGTCCGTTGCCCGGTCCTAATCCCCACGGGCATAATCCCCATTGCAGAAATGGGGAATATGACCGACTATAAGGAGGACATAAACCCCATTTCGTCAGTGGGGTTTATGTCCGCAATCAAAATGGAACAAATCCCCATGGGAGATATGACCACTTGCTGCGGGGATTATGTCCGGCACAGTTTCGAACATATTCCTCAAAAGTTTAATTTTTTTGGTTAAATTAACAAAACTTATTATCAAAAAAAATTTCTAAATTCTGAACAAATAAAGATAATAACAAAATAAATTAATTTATTCAAATCGTGCTAATTAAATTTAATGCTCCAAAATTAATATATTACACTTAATTAAATAGAAACTTCTTGGACACTTCCAACGATATGCCTACAAAACGGACATAAAGTCAACGCCCTGTTGTCCTTATGGTCTTTATTAATTTTCTGGAAACAGGGTTTGGAAATTTCTCCATGCCTACATGGTTTATATCAGGGGTGAGCAACCTTTATAATTAACGGGCCAATTTACATTTAAAATTTTTTTTGGCGGGCCGCACATAACGTAACACTTATTAATAATTTACAAAACTTTATTTATGCTTTCTTTTTACAAAACTTTATTTATTAGAATAAAAAAATATAAAATTTAAAAAAAGTAAAGATTTCATATACACATTTTAGTGCAAAACAAACTAGAACAGAAAAGCGAATTTATTTAAAAATTTTAATGAGAAATTTGACACTGTTATTTCGATACAAGCTGATCAATATCCGCCGGAATTGATGATCGGTGTTCATTTTTAACTAATTTCATGGTTGAAAATAATTGTTCGCAAACATATGTACTTCCGAACAGAGACATCATTTGCTTTGCATTTTTCGTCAAAAGCGGAAATTTCTCAGGGCTCACATAAGATTTATAAAAATTGTATATGTTTACTGTGAAAAATAAATTTTTTAAATCAGTATTATTCTGCATGTCAATCACTTCTTTGAGATGTGTTTTTTACATTGTGTGATTTCAGTTCAGTGTGTGTCTTTTTCTGTACCCTGCATAAAATACGACGACGATAAAAGCAGGTGTTGTTGTTGTCTTTGTTGCATACACATGATGACGCTCAAGTTTATGGGAGAAAGTCGATAAAATAAATTCAATTTTAGAAATTCTTGGCGGGCCGCATAAAACGTAAAAACACCCTATCACATTGCAAAATTTGGATCAAACTCTGTATAACGCAATATTTTTGTGACCGTCATATTTCAACAAAGTTTGAAAGTAATCGGGCTTCGGGTTGTGGTACCCCCAATATAAAGAGTTTAATGGGGTTTGCAAATTCATCAGAATATAACACTCTTCCAGAATCTACAGTTTTCCTGAATCTTTGCACGATGGAATATTTCTATTACTATAATATTTCTTAAAAATATGGGCAGGTTCGGAATACTTGTGCTGGTACCTCCCATACAAACGGTTCAGTGGGCCACGATAATCCATCACGCCATAATCCCCTAAGGGGTTGTTGGATTTTAATCAAACTCCGTACAACGTAATATTTTTGCTACCGCTGTATTTGAGCAAGTTTTTTCAGTAATCGGACTGCAGGTTTTGGTACCCCCCATACAGAGGCTTCAGTACGGTTTCCAAATTCGTCATCCTATAGCACCTTTCCAGAGTTTACGGATTTCTCAAAACCTTGCAGGATGTGCTATTTTTCTTATCAAAATGTTTCTGCTAAATTTTGGGCAGGTTCGGAATACTGCTTCTGGTACCTCTCACACAAAACGGTTCATTGTTGTAGTTATAATTCTCGACGAGTACTACACTCAGAGAACTAATTGTTTGAGAAGAGGTTGTAGCAACCGTAAATTCGGCTGTTACCACTGAATTGAGGTTGCTACAACGGAATTGAGGTTGTCACGACCGAATTTAGTTCCCACAACTGATATTCGGATGAAGCAACCTCGTTGCAAAACTGATTCAGTTGTGACAACCGAATCATCAATTATATTTGTTCGGTCAACTAAATTTTCTAAAATTTCGGTTGGAACAACCGAATTTGGAATCAATTCGGATACGACAACCGAAATTGGCACCAAATTCGGTGGAGTGACTGAACGTGGCATCAACACTGTTGGCAATCATATGGTGGTATATCACTTAGAATTGACCTCCTACGTTGACCGTAGGTTATCCCAAAAAAAATACGTGATCATTTGCTTCGAGGTGCTTCTACCACAAACAACTTTTGTTGGATTTAGCTCGAATTGAAAGACCCATATAGTCGGATGCTATTTTGTTTTGGGCTCATATATTACATAGATATATGATTCGTTACCTGCGACGATGTTATACACTGTATTTGAGTTACCGCGGTTGTATTTTTTCAACACTTCTTTGCTCCAATCGACACAAGACTTTTTTTGAGCAGTCGTCAATCTATTTGGGATCCAACGAGAACCAATCTTTTTCACGGTTAAATGAACATGCAACATCTTATTGGTATATGGGTGCCAGACGTACTGTTTTTAGCAGTACGCATACTGTTTTTTTTCATATGTACTGTTTTATGTACATGATCCAAAACAGTACGCAAATGTACTGTTTTTTACACGTTGTACTGTGTTTTGTACTGTTTTTTTTTGTTGATTGCTTTTTTGAATTACAATTGAAAACCAAAAGAAAAAAATACAAATTTGATACAAAAAATTTCGTTCGGTGTACAAAAAAAAAAAAATATCAAAGATAATTTGAAACACCCTGTTAAGTATAGCACATCACTTGAATACAACGTTGTTATTATTTTTTAGCGTTCATATTTCTAAAACAAACCAAAAATTTATGTGGAAAAATTTATAAAAAGTTTTAAGTAACACTTGCGTAAACATAAAAATAATTATTAATTATTTTCAGTTGCATTTAAATACACAGGTAAGTTAATTTGGCTGTATTCGTATGTAGTGTACATTAAAACAAGTTTCTTTTCAGACATGGACTGTGAGGAAATAATTTCAGACAAATCTTTATCAGATAGCTCAACTACAGATATAGAAGAAGTTCCTTGCACATCAAAGTCCAAAGAAAGTAAACAAGTTCGCAATAGGCGTAAAAATAAATTTAAGGACAGTTGGAAAAGCAGTTTTAATTGGATTGGAAAAGCTAATAACGACACTCAGGCCAAATGCTTCGTTTGTGGTGTTTCTTTTTCAATCGCTAATGGTGGTGTTTCCGATATTAAACGCCATATGAAGACAGCTAGACATATGCGGAATTCGGGCAGATATCAGCAAATATCTGTAAGTAATTTTTTTAACAACAGTTCCAGTACAGAGACGGAAGGTGGATGACTGTCCAGTTCAATGGCAGAGGCTACTTTTGTCTACCATACCGTCAAACACAGCCACAGCTACAGATAATGCGAACGTTAATTTTGGTTGTAAAAAAACGTTTTTGTTGAATTGAAAAAAATAAAAAAAAAATGTGTCACATCATTAATAATGCCTTTAAAAATGCATTAAAACTTTTAAAATTTGATATTGAGAATATTGTAATCAAGGTTTTCAATGAGTTTAGCTCATGTACAAAGAAAACTGATTGCTTAAAAGAAATATTTGAGTTTTGTGATCTTGAGTGGAGCGAAATGCTTCGCCATGTACCTACACGATGGACAACTTTAACTCCAGCTGTCGAAAGACTTTTTAAGAACTATGAAGCAATAAAAAAATATTTATTTTCTCTTGATGATTGTCCAGCTATGCTAAATCAATTTTTCCAACTTGAAATATCAGAAGCATACTTGGGATTCGTCCACAACATAGGTTCGTCATTATTATCCTCAATTAAAAAACTAGAAGAGAAGGATAATCTAGTCATTACTGACGTATTCCATATTGTGAAAACGCTTTGTGATAAATTTGTAGAACAAAAAAATGAAAAGTTTTATGGTTACCTAGCAGAAACCGTTTGCCATAACTGTGATAACTCACAAGAGGTTTCCCTTTTCAAAAAACGAGCAGATGCAGTTTTATCATATATAATTAGATATATTGAAGACAGATTTGATTTAAAAAATAATAAATTTGAAAAACTAAGTATTTTTAATTTGGATTCAAACATATTATTTCAAGATTTTGTTGATGTTGTGAAATTGTTTTTTTATTAAGAATATTAATATGGATATCTTATTTGATGAATTTATTTTTTTGAAAACTTTTGCTAAAAATGTACAAAAAGAAAAAACTGTTGAAGTTAAATGGAAAGAGTTCTTTAACAGTGGAAATTTTCCTAAAAAATTTGCAAATTTTATTTTTTCAATTCCTCATTCAAATGCTGCCACTGAAAGAATCTTTAGTTTGATGTTTTCATTTTGGAGGAAGGAGAGAAATAGACTACTGATTGAAAACTTGCAAAGTGAGTTAATGATCAAAACAAATTTCGAATATAACTGTAATGAGTTTTACAATTACTTGCGAACTGATATTGGAAGAGATGGAATTTTAAAAAATATACATAAAAGTGATAAATATGTTAAGAAGTAATTTACAAACCCATTTTTTATAATTCTTTTTAATTTGTATTCTTTTTATTTGAAAGTTTAAATTTAAAATACTAATATAAAAAAGTGCTAATACCTGACTTTTTTAATATAAGTTAAAAGTAAGCACATTTACACTGGTTTTGTAATCTGGATTGTATTTAATTAATTCGTATTATTTATAATTTCCGCATATATTTTGATTGAATATGTTGCTTATTTATTTAAGAAATATATCGGTTTTTAATATACTTTCATTTATATTAGAAGATCAGTTTAAATTGCTCTAAAGACATTTCTAACCATTAAACATTGTAGATTAACATGTACACCTAAGCCAAAAATAGATAATGAGAAAGTAAGACTCCACGAAATCTGAGTATAGGGAATGGATGCACTATATTTCATTATAGAAAAAGTTATTTTTAAAAACCCTGTGGATGAAATTACGAGTATTTCAGCGTTACAATTTAGCTCCAATATACTCAAAATTAATTCCACAGATTGTTTTTAAAAGTAACTTTTTTCTATAATGAAATATTGTGCTTCCAACCCCTATATTCAGATTATGTGACGGCTTATTCATCATTATCGTATTTAGTCTTGGAGTGCATAAAGAATATAAAAGAAACATTTTGAATTTATAAAATATGTATATCGCTGTTTATACAATGTATTCAAATACATATATATTTTTTTTTAATCTGAAGAAACATTAAATTTTAAAATAGTCAACTTAACGCGGGTTAAGAAAAACTTTTGTACCTATTTACACATTAACCACACAAGACTTTTAAGCACTAAGCAATTAAATTTAATAAAAATGGCTGAACCAAGTCCTTTTTAATACGCAAGTTTTTAGATTTAGTCATTGTTAAATAAATTTTTTTTATTTGAAAAAAAAGGAGTAAGACTGAGTTGACATTAAATTTCTTTTTTTTAATGTAAATTGTATAACAAGAAAACCATAAATATTGTAATCTAAAATACCTTTTTCGATAAGATGCAAAATGTCATTTAAAATGTATTTTCCAAGTACTTTGCTCAAAAACATTCATAATATATGTTATGATCTCATATTTTTAAGTATTTTTTGTTGCTTATTAATTTAATATTACAAAATTGTTATTACTTGAATAAAAAGTTATGTTTTTGTTAAAAAATAAAATGTACTGTTTTTTTTTAATTGTACTGTTTTTTGACGTAGAATACGTCTTACCTTACGGTATGAGGAGTCATGTCAGGTTTTTATTGTTGTAATCTTTATTTCATTGAATTTGAGGAAACGGCTAGATGATTTTTTTTAAATTTTTTTTGTAGGTAAATGAGATGTTATCTTTCGTTTGATATACATTTCATATTGGTTGATATATTTCTAGTATTTTAATTTCTCAAATGAAAATTGTTTAAACACATACACTCAAACATATGTCTGGTGTTTGGTTGAGTGTTTTTGGTTGCTCAACATTGCTTAGGAACATGTATCTAGTAAAAAGTGAAACGAACAGCAAGCTAATGTTGCTTGGCAACATGTATCTAGTAAAAAGTGAGACAAACAGTAAGCTAACGTAAGAAAGCTTTTTTGCGAAAGCTTCAATAAAGCTGTTGTAACATTAATTTTGAATTGTAAAGCGTAAAGCTTTCACACAACGCTCGAATGCTAATGCGAAGACTCGATACGGTAAACCTTTTTTAATATTAGGGCGGCCCTCTCAACATTCGCAGAACTTATTTCAATAAAAATATTAATTAAAATACATAAATTAAATTAAGTTTAAAAAAATTACAGCAGACAGTTGTCCGAGGCCTTCGGCCACGGACTGTCCCTGCAGGCTGTGTCAGAGACACGACCATTAAGTTTAACGTAGAATACGCCATCCGATAAGACAGATAACATATATAACAATAAATTCATTTGCTTATATTATTTATCATTTATTGTTATATATGTTTTCTGTCTTATCGGATGGCGTATTCTACGTTAAACTTAATGGCCGTGTCTCTGACACAGCCTGCAGAGACAGTCCGTGGCCGAACGCCTCGGACAACTGTCTGCTGTAATTTTTTTCTTTTTATGTACTGTTTTTCCGTATTTCAAATCTGGCTACCCTATATTGGTACTAATGCCCAAGGAAGCCTCAATGCCAAAAATATTCTGCAGGAACCATGTATATGTTTGGATCAAACTTCAAACATTCATATGCTTTCAAGTCCCAAACTCGCTTATATTAAAATATAAACAATATCATGTTTACTGTTTCTTTATCCCAAACATCCATATATTTACATGGGAGCATTCGCCTGTTTCCCCCAAACCTACATATACTTACGTGGAAACATATGCCAAACATATCACAAACATAGGAATATTTGGAAACGAATTCTTCTTTGATTTCAATATATACATATGTATGTATTATATATTTTAATTTATTTTATCAGTATAAATCCACATTTATAAATAATTAATACAAAAAATTATAAGATTTAAAACGGCCCTTTATACGTTGACTTGTATTGAATGCATTATTTGTATTATATTTTTCCATGAAATGAGAATCTGCTGTTCTTTTGCTTCTCCTTTCTTTATGGTCTCTTACGTTTTTGTTTTCAGAAGTTTTCAGCTATGCGTTGGTACACAAACAAGATGTTTATATACAAACCAAGTTCATGCAAACCAAGCGCGGATTAATTACTTGTGTTTTTTTTATTACACTTATTTCATAAATGGTCTGCCGTTCCAATTCAGAGATAAAAAAAAACCCGACGTCGAAAAGGGAGTAAACACTGAGAAGTAATATATTCAACTGCTTGAAATGCGAGAGAGGATAAGAGACAAAAAAACCACGAGATTATTTTTTTCCAAACACCGAAGAAATCAGTAAGATATATGTACAAGTTGAGAAATTAGAGCAACAAAAAAGTGTGCCCGATATCCAAACAAAGGTCGAAACTTATCAAGAGAACGAGACAATCAACTCTAAAAATTATTCAATTACTATTGAATTAGAAAAAATTGAGGAAAAATTGCAAAAATTCGAGAAAATTTAAAGGAAGAGCAATTTTACTTAAATGTATGTAGTGGAGTGTATTATTCCGCAATAGAGAGAAAACACAATAAGAATTTATCGAAAAAATAAACAACTTTCCACTTTCCAAACAAAAAATATTACAAAAAAAACAGTATTGAGAATTACGTCGCGTCGACGTTTAGGCTACCTGCTACCGAGACGATCTGGTAACACCGTTTTATCGCAGAGTATAAGCATAGACTAATCCATACATAGATACATTTATTCTCTCATCGACATTTCATTTCACACTCTTCGTCATAGGTTTGTGTAAATGAGAGCAATTAAATTTAAAATTAACTTCCACCAGGTGGAGTTACAAAATATGTTCATTTAAGTTTTTCATGTCGTTTTGGTGTAGAACTGAAAAATTTAAATGTATTTTGCACTTTTTTGTTGACTTTTATCGTTGGTATACGTTTCTATTGTATTTAACACAACTAGTTTGCCACAAAAACACGAAATTCGGTTGTTGTTCCTTTGTTGAACGTTGTTTACTATTGCCTCTATCTGGTATTATTGAACCCATGTTTTCCAAAATCCTATGTTTACTTTCCATCACACCTATGACCAGTGTTGCCAGAATTGACGATTTATCGTCATTTTTACGATTTTTAGTCACAAAAACATAAAATGACGATTTGACGATTTCAGCTTCTGGAATGACGATTTTTAGTCTATTCCAAAATTGAAATTGTTGGTAGCGCAAGAGCGACAGCTATATATATTTAAACATAAACTTTAACTCATCAAGGGATATTGGGTAGAAAAATTCCCCACAAATGGAACCATTTCTGAAATAATAGAATTATCGAGATTTCATTTTTGTAGTCGGGCTGGGGAAGTATAGAACTATTAAAAACTTACGATATTAATGTATAAAACATACCGTGTCAATAATATACATATGTATGTAAATACCCTAAATATTATCTGTGTGACGTTTAATCAAATTCACACAATTGAATAGGGGGTCAGCCAATTAGGGGTTAATGAAAATTATTCATGAAGGACAAAAACTGCATCGACTCTTCTTTTTTACCCTATAAAATATAAATTTACAATTCCTGTTCACATTTCTTTCAGAAGTTTTAAATAATTTAATTTTAATTGTCAGAAAAATAGAAAAACGTTTTTCAACACATACCCATTTTTGTATTAAGCCGCCATCATTCTGCGTCTTGACGCCAGGGAAATCAAAAGAATTCTAATTTTTGTCGTTTACGCCAGAAGCGACGTCAAATGCCAGCTTTTGTTTTTCTTCCATAAGAATACGTGTAAAAATTTGCACCGCCTACGTTATCGCTCCGATTGTGTTCGTACACATATTTGTCAACTCTGTTCGTTGGTTGTTTGACCAATAGTTGAAGAGATTTCGGAATAGAGTTTAAATAACGATATATGAATTTTAAAAATATTACCATAACATATTGATTTAATTGCTTTGTTTTACTGTTTTCCCCCCACAAAAATATTGAAATTTGCTACAGCAATTGCGGTTTTGGCGTAGAATACGTCTTACCTTACGGTATAGGGAGTCATATCAGATTGTTATTGTTGTAATCTTTATTTCATTGATTTTGAGGAAACGGCGAGATAACTTTTTTTAAAAATTTTTTTGTAGGTAAATGAAGATCTTTCGTTTGATATACATTTCATATTGGTTGATATCTTCCTAATATGTATTTAAATTTCTTAAATGAAAATTGTTTAAACACATACACTCAAACATATGTGTGGTGTTTGGTTGAGTGTTTGAGTTTGTAGCGTGAACACAAACTATGCTGCTGTTTCAGTGTGGACACAAACCTTCGGGTGTTGTTTTGATTGATGAAATATTGAAATTTCGTATATTTACTTATGTATTTAAGTGAAACAAAATGTTAAATGTGAATTTGAATTTAACATGGATATATAATTATAAAAAATATAAATCAAATTGATTTGCGTCTGTTATTTATCATTTATCCTTACTCTTTTAATTTAAAAACATATTTATCATATTTTTCCTACCATAAGCTTATGTATATTATCAAAAGTAACTATCAAATAAATAAATTCATTTGCTTATGTTATTTATCATTTATTGTTATATATGTTTTCTGTCTTATCGGATGGCGTATTCTACGTTAAACTTAATGGCCGTGTCTCTGACACAGCCTGCAGGGACAACTGTCTGCTGTATTTTTTTTTAATGTTGGCGATTTTTTGACGATTTCGAAAAATTATTTTGACGATTTGACGATTTCTGTCTGCACCTCCAATTTGACGATTTGTGACCGACTTTATCTAGCAACACTGCCTATGACGTTTAATTTATTGAGCGAATAAAATGATCTATGTATGTATTGGTCTATGAGTATAAGTAAGTACAACTCTGTCGATCAGTTGATGAGAGAAAAGAATCGTAGTGGCAACTCTGAGATATCAGGTTGATGGAAAGTGGGAGAAATGTCACATATGTGATAATAATCAACAAAGTAACACAAACGAGATATTAAATAATTATATTAATTATTTAGTTTATGTCCACTTTGTTGTTTAATTATAACTCCGAGAGAGTGAAACAAAAATAGTCTTACCGCATACTGTGTGGGCGTAAAGAGTGTGGGGATTTGAGAATGTTGGTGATGGGAATGTGTTGTGTTGTGTTTGTTGGCTATTATATTGAGCCTTGTGAGTGCGTGTTTTGGCTATGTAATTTAACCACTGTTTGTTAAATTTTGTTTGTGTTTTTATGTTTAATGTTCTTATTTGTGTTTAAATTAAATAATTAAAATAAATTTGGGAACACTGCGAGTGAGCGAGAGGGAGGGGAGAGTGAGAGAAAATTAAATAATTTAATCTATTTCACCGGTAATAATAAAAAACGGTTACGAAGGACCATGAATAATGTTATAGGGGATGGCGAGACACTCTGCCCTGTGAAATAATAACACCGTGAGGGAATTTCGTTAAACGTTATAATAAACTTTATTAAAAGAAAACTTCAAATGGTCACGGACCGAGAAATGGAAAAGAAACGCGTGTCAGGGGGGAGAAGTAAAACTTAACTAACTTATAAAAAAAAAAAATAAAAATTGTTTCCCATTACATCCCATGAAGGGACTGGGGAGAACTTCTCACAATCACTGAGCTGTGCGCTTTCCAGTTTTCACTCACTGATTGGGACCTACAGTTTTACACCGATTCCGAACGGTAATTTGAGAAGCTTTTTCATGGCTAGATACTCGATAGTGTCGCCGTCACTATGCGAGGTGACCGCCGCCGAAAGAAAATTTGAAGGTGGTCAGAGCCGGGTTCGAGCCCAGGATCTCATGTACAAGAGCCGCGCACACTAACCATTGCACCACCGACGGCCACTAACTTATATCTAACAGAAAAAAGAAGGCTTGGGAAATTAAGAATAGCGGAGAAAAGGGAAAGTTGAAGGGAAATTCCAGAGAAGGAGAAGGGGGAGAAGTTAGGAAGATCAGAAACTAAGAGGGCAACTCACAAAAGAAATAATTCATTTTACACGAAGAAATGAAAGGAAAGAGAGAAGAATACTTTTAATTTAATAATTTCTACAATTATTAACACTCAGTAAATGCTCGGACCGACAAAGGGCTTCACGTTGTTGCGCTTTCTAGTTTCTTTACTCAAAATCGTTTCACACTTTGGTAGCACACATGCATATATACGAAACACATACACAAAAACCAAAGTAACAATACCCCAATAAGCACAAAGTCGGACTCTGGTCCGATTCGGATTCGATTTGAGTCCGACATCTCGGATTTCGCTCGGATTTCCGATTTCTCTGATCCGATTTGAGTCCGAGATGTCGGATTTCGCTTTCTCTATTCCGATTCGGATCCGGTTTGAGTCCGAGATGTCGGATTTCGCTTTCTCTGTTCCGATTCGGATCCGGTTTGAGACAGAGATGTCGGATTTCGCTTTCTCTGTTCCGATTCGGATCCGATTTGAGTCCGAGATGTCGGATTTCGCTTTCTCTGTTCCGATACGTATCCGATTTGAGTCAGAGATGTCGGACTTCGGTCCGAGATATCTAGGATTTCGCTTTCGATTCAGGTTTGCAGTAAAAATTATAGTTTTTATTTTATTTTTATATTTATTAATAATTTTATTTAATATTTTGAATTTATTACTTAATATATATGTGGTGAAATATAAATACAAAATACAATTCGTTTGTCAATTTCATTTTGAAAACCTTTTTTATATGTAATATGTTGTGCTCATAGGCAAATCTTCAAACTCAATATTATTACTGTTGAATATACAGTTAATATTAATGGTAATTGAAGAAGAAATGTCTTCGACTGATTTCAATGGATAGCCATGTACAATATAGTCCTGATCTACACGTTTGATATATTTTATTTTAAATATTTTATCATCATAGTAATAATAGTTATTTGGGTGCTTCAATGAAAAATATTTTGCTGTTTGTTTATTTGTTTTTATTTTAATGTATGTATAAGAACCATCTTCAAAATCACCAAGAACAATGTTTCTAGTATCTTTACTGACACATTTTTTGAAATTGCTTTCCTCCACACTTCTTTTCTATATTTGGCTCGCAAATTGAGTTCTTTTCTTTAATTTGCGTTTCAGCTCTTGCAAATAATTTTCATATTTAAAAGCACAAAATTTATCTAACGATCCGAAATTTCTGCAGTCAGTTACCAAGTGCGTTAAACAATGTACATTATAGGATTAGAATGACTCCTTATATAAAAATTGTATCTGCTCAACAAAGTTTAACAAGAGCTTCTCTGCTTCATTAATACATTCATCTTTATTTTGAAGTAGGATATTTATTCCGAGGCTAAGAGACAAAAAGTGATTGTATCTTTCAATATCTAATATTCCTCTTAATACAACAGGCCCAGTGTACAACAAAAACATTCTCAATTCGGTTGCCTTCCATCTATCTACTTCATGAATTGATCTCGACTTTCGATTAAATTCATTTGGCGCTTCGTTTCTAGTTTTCATCAACCGAATGTCTAAGTAGCGTAGTTTTTTTGATTGAAATGGAATACGGTTTCTTTCTATCCTTTGACCACGCCTTTAAGTATTCTAATGACTCTAAGTAAAACCACATGCATGTAATCCATAGGAAACTGCTTAACCATATCGATTGGCAACAACTCTAAAACCGTATTGTCTAATTTTGAATGATGTTCCAAATATGATTTGTTTCTAAAATCTTCATCAGTTCGAACATTATTTGAAGAGGTTTTAAAAATTATTTTATTCATGCACCTTTCACCACGTATTGTACAAGTAGCCAGAGTGACTTTTTATTCTCATTATCATAGCCCTCGCTGGCGCGTCACATACAATTGTCCCAATTTGTATTATGAAATATGATTCACAACATTGAAAACCTTCCACAATGAGCTCATTAGGTTCTTCAACAAACTTTTGCAAGAACCTGCAATGATATTAATTTTGTTCTTATTTTAGTATTTACAATTGAACTATATACTACACATACTGGTTTGAATTTGTTGTTCTTAGTGTATCCTTCATATACGCCAATAGCAAAAACAGCCTCTGAACTGGATACATTCATTAATATGGCCCTAACTTGCGCTCCAGAGCTTTTAGAAATTGGTAGACCATCGACATTAAAATTTAACTCTAAAGAATCGCACAGAACATTGTAATATCGTACGAAATCCGTGAGACTGTCCCTTATTCCGTAGTGCACGTATTTACAGTGGGTCACCGCTTATTCCGTGCAGCGACCAATGCAGTACTCAACTAGCAATGACCTTCAAACTATCAAACTTATCGGTTAAGTTTATATACAGTTGGTAACATACTTTCGTCACATACAATATTAATAAAAAACATTGATGATAAATCGTTCCAGCTTCACACAATAGCTAGAAATTATTACACATAATGTATGTAAGTATTACAGCTTATTTCGTGCAGTTGCATTTTCTTTGAAATATCAGGACTCTCAGCCATCGAAAGTTCGCTCTATGTAACGGTACTTTTTCTTGATCTGTTCTTACTTGTGTACCTAACCGGTTTTGTCTAGTTCTTAGTACGATTTCGCGAATCTTGGTGTTAACACGTGGTTTTTCTTAAAAATGGGTCGACGCATTACAATCGAACAGCGGCAGCTTGTGATAACGCATTTCAAAAATGGAAAATCACAGCGACAGATTGCCTCAATGGTGAACATGAGCTCTTCCACAGTTCAAGGGATCATTGAGCGATTTCTTCATGAAAATCGATTACATGATAATGGTAGAAGTGCACCTAATAAAATATTCAACCAATCAGATGAGCGGTACATTCTCCGTAAAGTAAAAGTGAATCCGAGATTATCGGCTCCCAAACTCGCTAGTGAGATTGAGCAACACTTGGGTAAGGCCTGCAGTGCACAAACAATTCGCCGCGTGCTCCACAAACACGACTTTAATGGTCGAGTTGCCCGTAAAAAAGCATTTATTAAAAAAAAAATCAGATTAACCGTCTTATATTCGCCAAGGACAATATTTTTAAGTCTCCAAGCTTCTGGAACACTGTCAATATATTCGGCTCTGATGGCATGGCATATTAGCCTGATTCAAGAATGTATGCAGATGTCATTTTTTTTTGTCTCCACAAGGCCGCCCCAGTTTCATTCAGCAAAAGAAGTGTGCATACCAAACATTGGAACAATCGGACAATATTTAGAGGTCGCTAGAAATTTCAACTTTTTGGTTTTGTGTAACAAGTTACACATGAACCCCGAAAAATCGTAAATTTCTAGCGACCTCTAAATATTGTCCGATTAGTGTGATATTTGAAATATATACTTACTTTGTCGATCGGAATAGGGGCAGCCTTGTGGAGCACAAGATTTTAATGTTTTTTGCATTTTGAATCAGTCTAATGGCATATGTATGGCGGAAGCCGAATACCGAACTAAATAATAAAAATTTAAGACCAACTGTGAAACATGGTGGCGGAAGTGCAATGGTTTGGGCCTGCATGTCTGCAACAGGGGTCGGAAACATGGTGTTTATTGAAGGAAACATGAATAAGGAGATATACCTTAATATCCTGAAGGAAAATTTGCTGCAAAGCGCCACAACGCTAGGCCTACAGGAGAATTTCAGATTTTACGAGGACAACGACCCGAAACATAAGTCAGGCATTGTCCAGTCCTGGCTTATCTGGAACTGTCCTCATCTTATGACACCACCGGCACAGTCACCAGATATGAATGTCATTGAAAATTTGTGGGCAATACTGGACCAGAACATTAGAAAGCACCAGATATCTAATAAAGAGGAACTGAAAAAGGTGCTGCTGGAAGAGTGGAAAAAAATTGGACCAGTAACTACCCAAAAGTTAGTGGATTCGATGCCAAAACGACTTCAGGCTGTTATCGATCAAAAAGGTGGACATACCAAATATTAATTAAAAACATTTCTCAGTTAGTTGTTAAGGAAAGCAAGACTGTAGTGACGTGCACGAAATAAGCTGTCACCTGGAATGAATAAAAACTTTATTTTATTTTACACATTTATGTCTACAAAATTTAATGTAAGTACATTTTCGCGATACAACGTTTCTTTTTGATGTTATAACTGTTTGAATGTTAAATAATGCAAATAAGCTGTAATCCACTGTACCTCCGTCGCTAGTTATTAGAGGAGCGACTCTCGGGGTTCCTTTTAACGTTCTTACGTCGGTTAGCAAGGTTGGTATAACTGGTTTTAGTATTCTTAAGATTTCGTTCGATGCTCTAGCTGCACACTATGTTGTACAAAACACTCTGCAAGCTGATCACCAATACTCCTTTCACTGGTTCTAATAAAGTCAGGATTTAACTTTGTTTCTGCTTTTTCAATGAATGAGGATTCAGTGCCTGCGTTTTCAGAACTTACATTAAATTCTTCTTCACTGGAAGACACTACGTCAGCGTAAATATTTTCCGAATTCACACTGAACTGCTCTTCTACCAAACGCCCCATTCCAGACTCAACGTTGTCTTTTTCAATTCCTTTACATTTTTTGGAAAATAATTATTTACAAGTTCTTCTGCTTCTCTTTTAATTGTTGCTTTATTTTTATTCATTTTGAAATAGTAACGCTGATTAATGTACAAGTACAATATGTTATGAACACGAAAATGAAATGCAATTGTCGCGAAGCAGCATCAAAGTTATTGACAACTTTTATTAATTTTTCTCCTTCTTTTTGTATTACTATTCTGTCAAATTCATGTATATTTTGTTTCTGTACTTTTTCTTTGCTTTTCTTCTCAGTATACGCATTAGGGAGTACTGAGAAACACTGGGCTGATTTAGCGTTGTACTTGTTGTTTTTAGAAACATCAGTGATTTAAAATAAAGCGACAACTCTTATGCGGCCATTGAAAAATACGATAATTAAAATGGATATAACAAACACAAGTCTGTGAAAAGACCTTGTTTTGAGTAAAGTCACTCTTTAAAGAAAAGAAGGTACTTTGTTCAAAAAAATACACTTATTTAAGCAAATGTATATTTGTCATATAAACATTATTATAATCAAGTAATCGCGGGCCACCCTAACTTTCTGTTTGTCACATACATATATGTTGTTTATCATTATGATTTCACCGGGCCAGTATGGATGTTGTTGTTGTTACTTGGTTCAACGTTGAAGAGAATTCGCGATATCAATAACAGCGCTGTCGATGTTATTGACTGCAGTTGGTTTGTTCAGCCGCTGCATTGTTATTGTTATTCTTTTTGCTGTCTTTACTTAGAATAACTGTTGTACTTTTGAATATTTGGTGGTTCAGTGACGCTGTAACATTTTGCAATTTTAGTTGACAAATTATAACTTTCTCGGTACCACATTACGCATTCATTTACATATTGTGTTCGGTTATTTAAAATTGTAAAAGTGAAAATTATTAAAGTGTTTTAGTTGTAACCAAAACTCAGGTAAAATGTCATCTAGCTCATCCTCGCCCAATGGCATTGTTAACGAAAAAAAAGAAGAAACGCCGCATGAGCTCAAGCTCTTCTATAGACAATACCATAATAAAGGGTAAGATTTGAATGTGTTTAGTTGTTCTAAAATGTGTTTAAATATGGGCATTTCCACGGAAAGACGGACTTTTTGGTCGCACCACGTGACCGCCTTTATTTGCATATTTACATCAATTTTTTAGCAAAGAAAAGCATCCGGCTTAAATTTACTCAAGCTATGAAGGCCTATATTTCCGGAAATATGGACTTGCGGGAAAATTGTTCTTCTTCTTCAAAAAAAATTAAAAAACACGATTGTTGCTAAAGTAAATTTGTTCCCCAAAAATGAAGGAAAAATCGATAACTCCCTTAGTTATCTATATGTGGAATGTTAAACTCGAACAAAGTTTTTTTTCCAGAGCATGTGCCCAAGGTCGTACACCGTGTTTAAAATGTGTTTAATGTTTTCAAATGACTTTAACGTTTTAAATACTTTCAGAGACAACCAATATCGTGCGATTATAAAGAGAATTGACGATTTGGAGGATACTATTAAAAATGCCTTTAACAGGTTAACAGAAGAGGTAATTTCGCTCCGCCGCGAAGTCAATAGGAAACGCAATGTTGAGGCCACAACGGTAGAGAAACTGCTTCCGGCTGCAGCAATCACGAGCCCGGAAAATCTAGCTGAACTGGAGGACAAAATCAGGGATGCAGAAGCATTTAATACTTTAGTAAGTTAAATTGTTTCTTAATTAATTAAGAATCAGTGTAATAAATTTATCAATACGTACATTGGAATAGGTGCGTGATCTGATGTGCATAACAGGCAGTAGTTCATCGGAATTTGTAAGGAACTGCTGGCACAGCATTATTGAAGACGAGGTGTCGCAAAATTATACCTGGTACGGTTCCAAAGGTAAAACGGCCGCTAAGGACTTAATAGTGGCAGCAGCTGTCAAGGGTAAGCTTCAGATATGCCCTAAACGTTATAATTTGATTTCAATAATTTTTAAATTGTATGTATATTTCAGGAGCATTTCAAAGGAAATATCCTACGGAACCATTGGAAGTAATGGAACAGAGGTCTAAAAAGTATTTCCAATACACAAAGGACTGCATTACAAAAAAAAATATCACTCAAAACAAAATGAGTAAAATGTACATTGCCACTCTTTATGAAATAAATACGTTAATTTAAATTTGTTTCTGACTGTTTTTTTAAAATTAAATCATTTCGATATGGGCTTCGATATCGATTCAAGATCGGATACAAATCGGCTCGATTCCTCTTTCGATCTCGAATCGAGAATTGGTCCGATCTCGATTCGAGAATGGGTACAATCTCGAATCGATTCGACATCGGAATCGAGCCGATTCGGATCCGATCTCGAATCGAGAACGGATTTCGTTCTCGAAACAAGAATCAGATAAGTCGGATCCGATGTGCTTATTGGGACCAACCATTTAACCGTCCGAGCCTTGGTTTATCCTTTTTTCACTGATCAAGCGCTTTTGATATCCGCTGTCCGATGAACCATTGACGACTGAATACATGAAACTAAAACGCAATACATCAGGCAAAATAAGAAACACTTCGTCTGCAATTTAGAGTCTAAATATAATCAATCACGCTACAGACGACGACTTTTTTTCTACATAGATTTCTTATGGCAGGGAAAAAGCCGTCACGAAAATCCGCTGCGGCTGACGACTCGCCGCTAGAATATATTCTTTTCTAACTTCTTGGCGGCGCTCTCACGAAATCTCCCAATTGAGAGAATGAAGTTGACACATGTTCATGAAATTTATAAAAGAAACCAACACATACATACGTGAATGCAAAAGAAAATTAGAGAAAAGGTTTCAAAATTGTTTACTTCTATACAACCAGAGCCGTCGGTGGTGCAATGGGTAGTGTGCGCACCTCTTGTACTGGAGATCCGGGTTCGATTCCTGCTCCGACCACCTTTAAAAAAATTTCTTTCGACGACGGTCACCTCGCTTCGTGACGGCGACACTATCGAGTACTTAGCCATGAAAAAGCTTCTCAAAATACCGTTCGGAACCGGTGTAAAACTGTAGGTCCCAATCAGTGAGTATAAAACTATAAAGAGCACAGCTCACTGGTTGTGAGAAGCCCTCCCTAATTCCTCCATGGGATGTAATGGGAAACCATTTATTTATTTATTTTATACAACCAGTTTAATTTCTATACAACTATACTATAATTTTTCCAAACTTTGAAACAAATTCCAGAAAAGAGCCCCAAATATGTATCTGGATTTTCAATAAAAGCGCTACAAAAGTTTTTTTAAATAAAACAAAACCGGTTTTAGATACCAATCAAATTCGTCATTCCTGTGAAAGTACGTTCGATGCCATTATGTATGGAACTCGATTTCTTTTGCATGGCCACCACTGGCACGCTTGCAGAAGTTCAGACGCTGAACCCAATTTTCGACGGTTATCAAAAGTTCATCAATCGTCGCTGGCTTGTTGGCATAGACCATAGACTTGACGTAGCCCCACAGGAAATAATCTATCGGCGTCAAATCGCACGACCGAGACGGCCAATCGACTGGGCCATTCCCTGAGATAACACGTTCACCAAACTTGGTTTCCAATAAATTGATTGTGGCATTCGCTGTGTGGCTTGTGGCGCCATCCTTTTGGAACCACATGTCCTCCAAGTACATAATATACAATTGGGGCGAAAAATATTCGGTTATCATTGAACGGTAGCGATTCGCATTCACAGTAATGTGTCGGTCTTGATCATCACGTAAGAAGTACGGCCCAATGACGCCGCCGGCCCATAAACCGCACCAAAACCGTAATTTTTTCGGGATGCAATGATGACTCATGGATTACGTGACGAAGTCATTCAGCCAGAAATTGGACGTAGCGCTCGTAAAGTTGAGGCCACTGACTCCAAATTTCGGTAGAAAATTTTAATAATTTCGACTCGTTGTTGGCTCGTATATCTTTCGATGATGAAATGGCAAACCTTATTGAAGAGAAATGTCAAAAGAGCGGGAAAAAATATGGCGTCGTTTGCTGTCCCTATCGATTTATTTTTGTAGCGTCTCTGTAGAAAATCCCTTTATATACCTACGATGCAGAGAGGAAAAAATCAACCATAGTCGCCAGACGCTCCCTCTTCTATTTCGTTTAGCCGCTAGAGATATTTTTCGTCATCATCTGAAGCGTGTCTGGGTCTGTTTGGACTCTTATGCCTTGTTTCCACTACAGAATTATTCGTAATTCGCTTCTCATTCGTAATTCAAACTCCAATTTCAAACCGAATTACGTAATTCACCATTCAAAATTTTGAGAGCGCATTACCTTGTTTGTAGGTAATTCAGTTTGAATTACCTTACGAATTACGAACAAATCATTGCCTTCACTAATTTTTATTGAAAGTTTATCGAAACAGCGGTGTTTGTATGACAGACATAAATATATGTCGGTCGCAAGCACATATATTATAACATATTAATCATTAGTCGTGTTTTGGTTACAAGCAAGCGATTATCGCTTGCTAAGTTGCAAAGAAAACGGCTTTTTTGCTATAAGTAATTTTATTCGAAAATATGAAAATGGGTTGAAAACGGTGAAAGATGTCAAAACAAAATTTGTTTAAACTCGCTAAGTTTTCTCTAAGTGCTTCACACAAAACAAGCGATTATATAATCAAGCGGTGTAACCAAAACATGGTAAATGTGTCTCATACACGTAATATTGAGTAGCAAACACAATGCGTTTGGACACAAGTATATTATATTTGCGACAAGTTCCAAAGACGCTGTATATTTGCATCCAAACAAAAAAAAAACAGCAGACAGTTGTCCGAGGCCTTCGGCCACGGACTGTCCCTGCAGGCTGTATCAGAGACACGGCCATTAAGTTTAACGTAGAATACGGGCCTGTTCGTAAATGCATCACTGCGCTGCATATGATGTGCAGTATGTTCAAAAATGCAAACAGTGGCAACACTGCAGCTGTCACATGTTCGAAAATGCAACACAGCAGTATATGACGCGCAAACGAAAGCAAATACAAATCATAAAAATGTCTGATGCAATGGAAGAGTAAGTATTTACAATTTCAATTATTTTATATTTGATTAATTTTTATGTGTTTAGATTCGAACTGGATGAAGGAAAGATGTCCAAACTTTTAATCTCCACCAGGTTGGATATGGAAGAAGAATTTATTTCCGGAAGAAAAAACAAATCTGTTTTATGGGGCCAGGTACTGCTGAAAATGAAAGAGAAGTATCCAAATTTCACCCAAACAAAGGAACAAATAACAAGGAAGTTCCTAAATTTAAGGACTACCTACAAAAGAATTAAAGCCCGAAACAAGGAGTCCGGCAGAAGTGCTGTAGCATGGCATTTTTATGACGATTTTGACGAAATTTATGGAAGCAGACACTCAATAACCCCACCTGAAGCTAACCTGATCTCTTCGTTGGACAAAAGTGGGAATTCGGACGATTCGCTACATTGTGACGATTCTCAAGATTCAGAAGAATCTCCTCCCCCCAAAAAGAAGAGATGCCGAAGTCAAAATGATGTGCTGGAGTATCTGGCTGAAGAATCGAAGAGAGAGCAAAAACGTCACGATGAAATTTTGGCAATCGAAGAAAGGAAGTTACAAGTAGAAGAAAGACGCATAAATGCCATGCTCGAGCTGAAGGAATTATTAGAAAAAACTGTTGCCAACAAGTGAAGTGCGTCCTTCGGCAAGTTGTTGTTTTTGAAATTGTTTTTCAAATTTGAGTAAGCGGCCCTGTTCCGGAAAACAATTAGATCTGAAAACAGATCTTTTAAAGGCCTTTGAACCGTTTATGCTCTGTATTCACATCTAATTGTTTTTTGGAACAGGGCCGCTTACTCAAATTTGAAAAACAACTGATTTACTTTTACTTTTTTGTTTTGTTTTAATGAGAAGTACCTAAATATCTTTATAAAAGGATTATATTGTTTTTGTTATGTTTTTTTTACATAGAATAAATGTTTTGTTTTTATTATATTTCTGTACATATGAATGGGATAGCCACAAAATTCTGTTTTCCGAAATTCTGTCTAAAGTGCCCTGGAAACTATCAAAAAAGCAATCAAGCAATTTATATGTGTTAGTGAGATGCCTTCGTCTGTTGCCCGCAAACGTTCAAATAAAACAATCAAGGTTAATTTTTTATTTTTATGGAAAGGTTTTTGAGATACCATTAAATTTTTTTTTTTTTACCTTTTCGGACTTAACAGATCATATCTCGAGCTAGAAACGTCAGATAATACCGTTCCCTGTACTCAAATTAAAGGTATTGAGATGACGAACAAAGATGTATAATTGAATTTTAGATTAGTTAAGTGATTCAAAATATATGAAAGAAAATAGTGCACATTTTCAAAAAAAATCGTATTTTATTGCAAATTGTTTTGTTTTTATGTATGTGTTTGTAATTGCATTTTCAGTTACATAAGAAATTAGTTGAAAAATTCGTCGAACAGAATTTTATACCCAACCCCATATGAATATGTATGAGTACGTTTAATAAATTTAACTTGAAAATAGCATTGTTAAATTATTTCTCAAGATAGCTCCATCCTCATCTTCGTGTGTTAATGTATCATTTCCAACCGTGTTTTGAACATCAATCTCCGGTGCAGCAATGTCACACGTTAGGTATTCCGAAGGATTTCCTCTATTAATAATAAAATTATGAAGAATAGCACACGCTAATATGATTTTAGAACCATTCCTTAGACTTTCTGTATCCAAATACTCCAAAATACGAAATTTATTTTTTAAAATTCCAAATGCTTGTTCAATCATCACACGCGTGGAGCTGAGACAGAAATTGAATTTTTTTTGTTCCCGTGTTAGATGTCCGTTGTCCCTGTATGGAGTCAATAAGAACTTAGAAATGGGATATGCCGAATCTCCTAAGATTATGGCATTTGGAGCAAGTGGAATTTGGCCGCCTACAATGGACCTATAAATTGGACTATTACTCCATACATTGGCATCGTGACAGCTACCAGGAAATCCAATAAAAACATCCAAAAATCGAAATTTACTGTCGCATATAGCCTGAAAATGTTCATTGAAATTGTAAATGAAATTATTACATAAAGTAATCTACTCACTTGCATATTAATGGAATAGAAACCCTTTCTGTTGTAATAACTTATTGGATCGGTTTTTGGCTTTGGTATTTTCACATGCGTCCCATCGACGCATCCTATTACAAAGGGAAACGGATTTTCTCTGCTATTCTGAAATCTTTCCATAACAATTTTTTGTTGCAACACAGATGGCCAAGCTATTTCTCTTTTTAATTGGCAAATGACTTCTACTCCTTTGTAAAATATTTTGTGCACAGTACCCTTTGCAACATTGAAGCGGTCACTTAATTGGCGTAAGGTAACACCATTATTACTCAGCTTCCATAGCGTGATGTACATGCATTGCTCCAAGCTATAAGGGAAACGACCCTTTTTAAATGTAGGCCAGAAAGGTTTTAGTTCTCGTAGCAAAGCCTGGAATTTTCAATTTATTACTAGATACCTCCACACAGTATACAGTGGTTCACTTACTTTAAATGTGGAGCGGCCCATTCGAAAATGATCAAAAAAGATGTCTTCGGGGTATTTTTTGATAATATTGAAATATTCCAAAACCTTTGGAATGCGCCTTTTCTTGTTAATCATAAAAGTTTTTAATAAAATCTTTCTTTGTTTACTTTTACAATTTTTTCTTTTGTATAAACTACATAATCGCACATCATTTGGTTTCTCATCTAATTCACAAATTAAATTTATTAAAAACTTTTCCATTTCTTCACTTCTATCGTTCGTAAATGCAAACAATCAAATGCGCAAATGAAAACATCATGCACAGCTGATTAGCAAAGTCATCGCATAATAATCATGTTATGCAGCGCAGTGATGCATTTACGAACAGGCCCTACGCCATCCGATAAGACATAAAACATATATAACATAAAATGATAAATAACATAAGCAAATGAATTTATTTATTTGACAGTTACTTTTGATAATATACATAAGCTTATGGTAGGAAAAATAGGATAAATATGTTTATAAATTAAAAGAGTAAGGATAAATGATAAATAACAGACGCAAATCAATCTGATTATTTGAAAGTTACTTTTGATAATATGATAGGAAAAATAGGATAAATATGTTTTTAAATTAACATTCAAATTTCTCGCAAAAACTAAGTCAATGGTTGTGTTATCAATAGTTGTGGGAGCATCGTTTCGAATATAATCCCAATTAAATGTATTGGATTATATTCGAAATCCAATAGTCCAATAGAATAGTTTTTATTTTAATTTACTAAACGTCAACTGTCAGCTGCTGTCAAACAGCATCACGCAGCATTGTTATTTTGCGTACTTGGCAGCACTTTCATTTTACATAAAAATGTATATTTTCATATATTTTTTATAATTATATATCCATGTTAAATTCAAATTCACATTTAACATTTTGTTTCACTTAAATACATAAGTAAATATACGAAATTTCAATATTTCATCAAACAAAACAACAGCCGAAGGTTTGTGTCCACACTGAAACAGCAGCATAGTTTGTGTTCACGCTACAAACTCAAACACTCAACCAAACACCACACATATGTTTGAGTGTATGTGTTTAGACAATTTTCATTTAAGAAATTTAAATACATATTAGGAAGATATCAACCAATATGAAATGTATATCAAACGAAAGATAACATCTTCATTTACCTACAAAAAAATTTTTAAAAAAAGGTATCTCGCCGTTTCCTAATAATCAATGAAATAAAGATTACAACAATAACAATCTGACATGACTCCCTATACCGTAAGGTAAGACGTATTCTACGTCAAAAAAGAATACATATTTTCAGCGGGTAGAGTAATTCTTTCAAGAGCGAAAATTTGACTCATCTAACGTTTCCTTTCATACTCTTCATGGTTCAGTCGGTGTGATAGAGAGGTGTTTGACGAAAAGTGACTTACACCAGGTGGAATAACAAGAACTTGTGACTTTAATTTTTCATGTTGTTTTTGTGAAATTTAAATGTCTTTTACACTTTTTTATTGACTGTTATTGTTAGCATACATTTGTATTGTATTTAACACAATAATTTTAACACACAAATGGAAATGCCGTTGTTGTTATTTTGTCGGTTGATTTGAACATTGCCTCTATCTGGTATTATTGAAGCAATTCTTTTCTATATATCAGAATTAGTCTATGCAAAAAATAGTGCTTTTAAGTGAGAACGCTCTATCTATGTTTAACCTAAAAAATATCAAACTTTCGAATGGAAGTTCCAGTTTGCATCTGGCAACACTAGTGCTGCCAGGACCCGAAATATAAATAGCAACCCGTAACAAGATCTATTTACAGCATTAATACAAATATTTTTTCATGTTGTCTACATTATTACCTTAAATTAAATTATTGCATACTTGTTAGCGCTATCGAAAATTATTTTAAACAAATATTTTTGCATAGTTTTTAGCGCTATCGACAATTTTCTTAAATATATTCCCGGGGTAATTAATTTTTAACCTACTTTATTTACCATTGAAACCTTGTTTTGGTTTTATTACGAACAAAATACTTATACAAAAAAGAGTTCAGATAATTATAGCAAATTTTGGCGCGACTTAAGTTGGGTGTGCCGATCACGACTTTCTAGTTTTACATAAGTATGGCCTAGACGCTTTTCGTCACTGACAGTAAGCTCTGATTCAGTTACAGCTCCTACAAAACTTTCCGTGTTTTGCGAATGGCATAGAAAATATACACGTGCAAAAAATTAGGTGTTTATAATTTCGTAGTTTGAATAACGTTGAATATCTTCGTCCGTATGGAATTGTAAACATGATGGTTCTGTTACTGTGATTTTCTCCCAGTCGTCTATATTAATGTATGAATCACAGTAGAATTTAATAATTCAATGTCTAGGTACATGAAATTCACGAAGTCTGGGTATAGGATTATCCCTCGGTGCTCGTATTTTAACATATCTTTCACCTCGTACTGCTTTTTCTGGGTCCGTTGTCATAGCCAATATAGAATGTTTTCTGGATGGAAATAATAGGCATTATATGTGATAGCACTGCGTATCCCTTCTTGAACGTCTATGGGTAACTGACGGATCCAACAGACGCATTTGAATACGGGACAACTGCCGCTGACTCTTGATAAGGAACCAAAATGGAGCGTATACTTTCACTATATAATATACCAGAATTCTTAAAATATCCTTTGACTGACCACTTGAAATACACTTATATATGTAGCTAGAGCATTCTTGATGAGTTGGTCAACCATCCTGCTATGCTCACTGCACCAGGATTTTCGTTGGATAGTAGCTCATCGCATGCGCCATTAATAACGGCAACAACGAGATGGGGAAAGATAACATTGATCGTTTCGCATATTCCAGCCGTCAATATTACTAGGCATTGGCTCAAAAACTTGTGAGATCTGAAAATTGTACATTATATGTCGTCGATAATTCAAAGAACTTTATCAGAATAATAAAACAGAAATCATAATAATAATAAACTAAACTTACAAGCATTTTTTTCCAGTGTAGAATATCGTCTCCAATTTCACCCGGCCAAGTTCCAGGGGCTTTTTGATTAATTGATGGCAACTAAGTGGTCCATACAACAGTTTTCGTCATTCATAAAATGTGTAATGGCCATCTCAATATCTTCGCTGGTCCCATCTATTGGAGTTGTAAATCCAACGAATTTCGAGCCTGGTTCTTTAAACAATGATATATGCTTTTCTACCACTATACAGAGTTGTCCCTTATTCAAAGTGTTTTTTAAGTTTCGTCTTTCTTTCCATCATTCGAAATGCAATTCAATACTGAATTACTGCTATTTGTCTTTTTCGGATCCACTCTACAATTCCTACGTTCACTCTGAATTTTATTTTTTGTCAATAATGAGACCATCGAAAAATTTAAGAGGCCAATCGGGAAAATCTTTATTTGCTTTTTCGACAATTGAAATTCGAAAGTCGTTTTCGGGTTGTATCCAGTAAAGAGCCAAAGCGGTCTGAATTAGATTAGGTTAAGTTAGGTTAAGGACACGTGACAACAAGAGAGAGTATAAGTATACAACTTGTTGTCCCCACACTCGGAGGTCGGTTGACCCATTGTGATTGTCCATATATATGAAGAGGAGATAGAAAAGGAGGAGGCTGATAGTGAAAATTGTAAAAGATAGATAGTCGTAGGAACCACTCAATGCACCCAGTGAATATACATATAAGGGTTTTTCAACAGAGACGCTACAAAAGTAAATCGATAGGGACAGCAAACGACGCCATATTTTTTCCCGCTCTTTTGACATTTCTCTTCAGTAAGGTTTGCCATTTCATCATGGAAAGATATACGATCCAACACGTAGTCGAAATTATTAAAATTTACTACCGAAATTTAGAGTCAGTGGCCTCAACTTCAGTGGCCTCAATCATCTTCAGCGATGAGGCTCATTTCTGGCTGAATGGCTTCGTCAATAAGCAAAATATGCGCTACTGGTCAGAAAGCAATCCACACGTAATCCATGAGTCATCATTGCATCCCGAAAAAGTTACGGTTTGGTGCGGTTTATAGGCCGGTGGAGTCATTGGGCCGTACTTCTTCCGTGATGATCAAGACCGGCACATTACTGTGAATGCGAATCGCTACCGTTCAATGATAACCCAATATTTTTGGCCCCAATTGGATAATATGGACTTGGAGGACATGTGGTTCCAAAAGGACGGCGCCACAAGCCACACAGCGAATGCCACAATCAATTAATTGGAAACCAAATTTGGTGAACGTGTTATCTCACGAAATGGCCCAGTCGATTGGCCGCCTCGGTCGTGCGATTTGACGCCGTTAGATTATTTCCTGTGGGGCTACGTCAAGTCTATGGTCTATGCCAACAAGCCAGCGACGATTGATGAACTTCGTACGAATATCGAACGTGAAATTGCAGCAGTATCGGCCGATTTATGCTTGAAATCCGTCGAAAATTCGGTTCAGCGTCTGGACTTCTGCAAGCGTGCCCGTGGATAATACCTCTTAATTATTTAAAGATAATACCTCTTAATTACTCTGCGTACTGATGACTTGCTCGCTTCCACTCCAGCTTCAGCTCTTATTTTTGACAAGGATACGGCAGAATAAGGAGCAATTCTGATGATTTTTATTTTCTCATACGTAGATAAAGTCAATGAAACCCTTCCTTTAAAATTTTTTATACCCCTCGGGGTCCTTGATGTAATTGACGACATCTGTTGGGCTTCGTCCATATTTTTTAGCTATTGCGCGGTTAGAATATCCTTCAGAACGGTAAACATCGATTTTAGTTTTTTCCGATAGATTTAAAATTTTTTGTTTTGCCCTTTTGACTCGTAAACTGATTAAGATGTTATAAATTGTTATAAACAAACGCTCCCTACAAAAAATCATCGCTTACTTTAAAAATCATAAAAAAAATAATAAAGTGCCTTTATTCAAGTGAACCAAAAAAAATATCACATTTTCTGACTTTTTTTTTAAATTGTTAAAAAAAAACGTTCTTTAGTTAAGAAACCACTATTGTCATGATTTGTTCATATCCCAAGATATCTAGCTTCCATTTCCAATTTAAATTGCTGCAATCGGTTACAAATTGCAAAAGATACAGGCTGCTGAATATGGAATTTTTAGTGCCTTTAAATAAGCGAACCGTAGTGTATATAAATAACTTCAACTACGTTTTGGTAGTAGTCATTTTTGACTTCTATCGACTGAACAAATGACAACAACAGCACTCAGGCTGGCCAAACAAATCGACAAAAACATTATTTTTGTTGTTGCTGTAATGGAAGAAAATATTATCATATTAGAACCAAAACGAAATGCTAGGGTGCCCCTCGATTTTAGTGTTACAAAAACCAATAATTATTTGAAACTTCAATATAATTGTTGTTACATAATTTTATTTGGCGATCTCATCAAACAGTCATCTCTTACAAAGGATACTAGATTATAAATTAATTATCCCAGGCAAATATATAATAAAAATTTCCATGCGCTAAAAAGTATGCCATACTTTGGGCTGAAAGTATACAATAATTTTTATTTAAAACATTTTTCGATAGCGCTAAAACGTGTGCAATTACACCAGGTAGAATTGTTGGCTTAAATTTTTCATGTCGTTTAGAGGAAAAACTGTGAAATTTAATAGTATTTTGAACTTTTTTGTTATATTTTATTGTTAGTATATATTTGTGCTGTATTTACACAAAAAGTTTAACGCACAAGTCGAAATGCCGTTGCTGATTTATTGTTGAATCGTTTGAGCCATTGGCTTTATCTAGTATTATTAAAGAAATACTTTTCAACATCCAACCGCCCATCTGGAACATACCAAATGTCTTAAATTTACTGAGAGACTTGGCGTCTCTATACGTCATTACTCTATGGTTCAGACAATGGGGTTGCTACATAGATGAATATAGTATAGACACAATAATTCTCTCAATAAATTAAACGTCATAGGAATGGTTGAAAGTAAACAGTGGATGGTGGAAAACATGTGTTCAATACTAATAATAGTAAACACCGTCCAACAAAGGAACAACAACCGTATTTCGTGTTTTTGTGGCAAACTAGTTGTGTTAAATACAATACAAATGTATACCAACGGTAAAAGTCAACAAAAAAAATGCAAAATACATTTAAATATTTCAGTTCTACACCAAAACGATATGAAAAAGTAATTTTTGTCGAATTTCTCTCATTTCCACAAACCTACGACGAAGAGTGTGAAATGAAACGTCAGATGAGAGCGACAACACTACGATGTGCCTTTTACATCTAGTCGAAATTCGTTGCATTCCAGCCAGCAATTCCTTCCGTCTTCTGTCCGAATTCTGACAACGTCTGCACAAGTTGCCGAGTGTGATGCCGAATTCGGTCAGAATTCTTACAGAAAGTTGTATGAACGGTTGACAAGAATTCGAACCGATATTTCTGTTAAAATTCTGATATTTGTGCAGAGTTTTCTTACAGAATTCTGATGGGAAATTCGGAGGGAAATCTATTATTTTGTCCGAGAATGTGCAGACAATTCTGAGCTTTGTCGAACATTTTAAATACCTTTTTGAAATACCTTTAAGTATCTTAATAAAATAAAGGACTCTGACCTGGATGTAGTTATTTGAAGTTGACCACGAAAATCGTGCGGCAATTGTGTCTTATGCACTTCCTTACTCGCCGCTTGATTTATAAATGACGATCGATTGACACAAACCCATCGCACAAAAAAATTACAGTGCAATGCAAGATGACAGAATTAAAAACAAACAAAAATTCCATTAAAAACTACAACGGATTGCAAAAATAATAACAAAACCAATCAGAGAAAACGAAATGCAAACATAATAATAAAGTCGAACACACAAAAATTCCCATCTGAGGGTGAGCAGCAGTGTTGCCAGTTTAGCACTTTAAGTGCAATTCTAGGTCTATTCTTTTGGCTTTTGCAATTTTTTTTTTTTTGAAAAAATATGCTAAGTGCTTTTTAGCACTTTATTGGGCAATTTTTGCCAACTTTTGACATTTCCCTTCATTTTTAGTATTTTTGTCGAAAAATTGAATTTTTTCTACAATGTATGTCTGTTTTTCGGAACTGAACTATGAAATAATGCTTATTTTCAACCAAGAGCTATAGCAAATATAAAATTGCCACAGGTGTGGATGGTAAATATGTACGTGAGTTGGGTTTTAAAAAATCCCTTACTGCAAAAGCATGTTAGTCCATACTTTTTATTAGCAATTTCATTAATTTTGAGGGTCGGAGAACATGACTCTAAAAAACCAAAATAAACTTGTCGATTTGTGAATTTGCTTCTAGGTTCATTACTGGTTCAAATCTATTAGACGTTCCAACCGTCTAATTACTTTAATACGTTTAAAAAAGGAATCAACTTTTATTAAAGCGTTTACTTCCTAATGCGATGGCTTCCTAATTTTACATTTTCTAAATTTATTATGGTTTTCGTACATGAAATTCTACACAAAAATTTGCAATTTAATCTAAATTATTAATTTTGCATAAATTCCTGCAAAAGTCATGTTTTTCAAAATTTGATAAAAACAATTTATTTTAAACAAATATAATTTTAATATCAGAATAAAATTTAATTTAAAAAACTTAATTCGAACAAGTACAGAAATTTCAGTTGGGTAAAACGACTTAAACATAACCTCACCTTTAGTTATCCTTTGGTTCCGAGTTACATTTTAGTTAATGTATGAGAAGTTCATACTACAATTTTACAAGGTCTAATTGAAAAATGGTTGGTTTTTGTCGGAATAATAAACAATTCAGTTAACCACATGCCTAACTTCTGTGCCTGAATTGATATATATTTTTGTTTTTGCAGCCGACAAACCTTCAATTTTACCCGTGGTAAATTTGTCCATATTCAATAGCAGAGTGACATGTGTAAAACATAATCTTATTACTTATTATTGTTATTATTGTTATGTTTTTGTAGTATTTATCATGACTTCCAGCCAATTAGACGCTCAACATTTGAATGGGATATACCAGCAGGAGTGGGGTCATAACATTTATTTTCAATCCCAAACTAAGTTTGTTAAAATACTAGCCAATGACAATATTGCATTGTGATCGGTAAAGGTTTACGGCAGTTTCCATGTTGACCAGCCAGACAGACAGACGGCCATGGCTCAAAAGTTTTAAAAAATCCCAAAACGCCCACAGATACCTTAGGTTTGACTCCTTCTATGCGTTAACTTTTCTCCGTATCAAATGATAGATACCCCCATCCCTATGGGTGATTGTGTTCGATTATGTATGGTCTACGAAAATTCATTTTTTATTGAATATAAGCCGTAAAGTGCCTGCATTACGACAATTGTTGATTAATTCAGTTTTAGCACTTTTTTGCAAATTGCACTTTTTTTGGCATGATTTTTTGACTGCTTCTGGGAACACTGGTGAGCAGATTTCTCGCTCAGACAGTGAGCACATTTCTCGCTCAAATCTTTCTTGCTACATTTCCTTTCGATGTTGCAAATTTCCTTCAAAGAACGTGCAGATTTCTCGGATAGTTGTCGGACAAAATAACAGAGATTTAACAAACTTTTCGGACATAAGACAAGTCGGAAAGAATTGCTCGATGGGATGTTTCTAGACCAGTAATGGTCACACACGGACATGGGACTGTCCGTGGAGGTGGAAAGTTTCTGATTGCCATTCACTTGGGAGTGGCCAGAAATGATTCCTTCATTGGGCATTCCCAGCAGCTCACTACTTCCACGCAGTATGTCCTAGGCAATGGCTTTTCGGAAACCTCCGTTAGCTAGCTAGAGTGAGAAGGCGAAACAAATGAGCATCAAATCAGGTTTAGTAGGTGACAGATGTCACTGAAGCTCATCAAACAATCGGACATATTCTTTTGTCCTTAGAAGGCGGATGAGCCAAACCTACGGGCCAACGGCGGATAGAAACTAAAAGAAGAAAATCCAGGTTCAACATATTGCATCCCGGTCAGCGTCTGATCCATAATGAGCGGCTGCAACAAAATATCCTGGCAGTAGGTGAAATGCAAAAACACGGAGGGCTGGGTTTGCCTCCCGCCACTGTTCATAATGGCAGTGAAAATACGTAAACGAACAACAAAACATAAACAACCCCTATTTGTTGACGACGTTATAAGGACCACGATTTACGGATATGCACTTGGAATGTAAGAACTCTATATAGATCCGGTGCAAGTATCCAACTGGCAGATGTCCTTGAAAGTTATAAGGCTGACATTACCGCTATCCAGGAAATGCGATGGGCAGGACATGGCTGCACAAGAAAAAGAAACTGCGATATATACTACAGTTGCCATGAAAAAAAAACATGAATTTGGTGGCGAATTTGTAGTTGACAAAAGACTGCGACATCTAGTCTCTAGGTTCAATCCTGTGAGTGAACGAATAGCCATAATCCGCATAAAAGCGAAATATTTTTATATTTCCCTAATTTGTGTGCATGCCCCGACAGAAGAGAAAGATGATGATGCCAAAGACATATTCTATGAGCTCCTAGAGGAAACGTATGACCGCTGCCCTGGCCATGACATAAAGATTGTACTAGGAGATTTTAATGCCAAAGTAGGAAGGGAGAATGTGATTAATCCAACTATTGGCAATTTCAGTCGTCATGCTGACAGTTCCGACAACGGTATGAGACTGATTGACTTTGCCGCGGCAAAAAACATGGTCATCAGTGGCACAAGATTCCAGCATAAAGACATCCACAAGGCTACTTGGGTATCCCCTGATCAAAGAACTAAGAACCAAATTAATCACGTGGTAATTGATGGAAGGCAATCATCCAGTGTAATGGACGTACGAGTGATTAGCGGAGCTAACATCGATTCTGATCACTACCTGGTAGCAGCAAAGGTTCGCACAAGATTAAGTAGGGCGAAAATCGTACGAAACCAGACGCAGAGGAAGCTGGACATCGGAAAGCTGCAATTACCAGAGGTAGCCACAGCCTACTCAAGGAAGCTCACGCAACTTTTGGCACAGAACCCACCCCCTCCCGATGACGATCCTGATGCGCAGTGGAAACCCATTTCCGACTCTATAAAAACTGCCGCAACAACCGTACTTGGCTTCGAAAAACCGGTTCGCGATAAACCGTGGTACGATGAAGAGTGTCGCATTGAAAATGACGAAAAGAACGCTGCACGTATGGTAATGCTTCAGTCAATTGCAACGCGAGCTGCGACTGAGCGGTACATGGAGAAAAGAAAGGAGGTAAACATTTCTGGCTGAATGGCTTCGTCAATAAGCAAAATATGCGTTATTGGTCAGACAGCAATCCACTCGTAATCCACGAGTCATCATTGCATCCCGAAAAAATTACGTGTTGGTGCGGTTTATGGGCCGGCGGCGTCCCAATACTTCTTCCGTGATGATCAAGACCGGCAAATTACTGTGAATGCGAATCGCTACCGTTCAATGATAACCGAATATTTTTGTCCCCAATTGGATAATATGGACTTGGATGACATGTGGTTCCAACAGGACGGCGCCACAAGCCACACAGCGAATGCCACAATCAATTTATTGGAAACCAAGTTTGGTGAACGTGTTATCTCGCGAAATGGCCCAGTCGATTGGCCGCCACGGTCGTGCGATGTGACGTCGTTAGATTATTTCCTGTGGGGCTACGTCAAGTCTATGGTCTAGGCCAACAAGCCAGCGACGATTGATGAACTTCGTACGAATATCGAACGTGAAATTGCAGCAGTATCGGCCGATTTTTGCTTGAAAACCGTCGAAAACTGGGTTCAGCGTCTGGACTTCTGCAAGCGTGCCCGTGGTGGCCATGCAAAAGAAATCGAGTTCCATACATAATGGCATCGAAAGTACTTTCACAGGAATAAAGAATTTCATTGGTATCTAAAACCGGTTTTGTTTTATTTAAAAAAAAACTTTTGTAGCGCTCTTATTGAAAAACCCTTACGTATCGAACAAAAAATTATATAATGAAGCTAAAGTAGGTAGAATTGATAATTTTATCATTCATCTCATTAGAAATCATGAAATCATATATATCCAATACATTACTAACCGGCATTTTCATATCTCGATAGCAAAGGATTCATCCAAAATGATATCGGCATTCCTATATTTTTCCACATATATAGACAATATATTGTAAACAATTAACTACTCCTAACAGCAGATTTGATACCAACTTTTATTCAGACGATAAAAATATTATTCTAAATCTAAATCGGAATAGATATTGGTGGCTCACAGAGTAACCTAACTTCTTTTATCACCTGACTGTAGCTTTGTTTCTATCTTTCCATCCAATAGAAAAGTAAAGTTTTTCAAAAAAAAAATTTACTTTACACAGGTTATATATATGTATGTACATATTTTGTATATTAATAATATTTAGTTTTAAATAATGTTGTATATATGTATAATTAATATACTTGAGAGCCCGATAAAGGGACTGTGTATAATAAGTATGATTTATCAACTATTTGTTTATTTATAGTTTAAGTATAGAAATTGAGAATAAAATAAACATTTAAAAAAAATAATAACCTTTCATGAGATAATCATCTACTCTTAAAAATTTATCTATTCTTGAAAAAAGGACCAATTCTAAAAAAGAATCCAATTTCTTAAAAAAATATCCCTTTCTTCTAAAAAATACCTTCTCTTAACAAAAAAACATTTTCTTACAAAAATTCCTTTTCTTAAAAGTACCTTTTCTTGGAAATAAAATAATACCTTTTCTTTTCTTTTCTTGAGATAACTAGCATTTCTGAAAATAAGTAAATTTTCTTAAAATGGTATCCTTTTCCTAAAAAGAGTACCACTTCTTTAAAAAGTGCCTGTTCTTAAAAAAAGTACTTCTTTGTAAAAAAAAAATCTTACTCTTATGGGTTTTTCTTACAGAAAGTACTTCTTAAAAATAGTACCTTTTCTTAAAAAAAAAATTAACTTTTAATAAGAGAAATACCTCTTTTTAAAAGAGGACCTTTCGGGAAAATATAATATATATTTTACAAAAGGGACCTAAAAATATACTTTTATTTTTAAAAATACATTCTATATAAAAAACAAATTTTCCTTAAAAAAGTTTATCATTTTACAGAAAGTCTCTTCTCTTATAGATCCATTTAAATTATTGTATTCTTCAACGGGCGCGTTGGGACTAACTAGTACATAATGTATAGCGAAAGGAACTTCGTTTCAACCGAGTGTCCCCTGATACCTCATATAATTTTTATTTAGCCATTCGCCCGTTTTGTAAAACAACAACACCAAGTGTGTTAACTTTATTTTTTTACTTTTGACCATCTCGTTTTTATACGACAGTTTTGTTTCTAAGTGACATTTTTGAACAACTATTAATTTATATTTATGTATAAAGCCTGTTACTAAGTTCGTGTGAAATAAGTTTACCCAGGCATCCAATATTAAAACCAAAATGCCGAATTTTTATTTTTTCGTCATCAATAAAACGAATATAGAAGTTAAAAATTCTCCTTTCTCTTCAAATGTAATTTTTGAATTCAACAAATTTTAATAAAATGATATTTATCTTTCGAATTCAACAAAAATTTTCAACCGATGAAAAAATTTAAAAAAAGCATACAAAATGTGGAAAAAACTGTTTTGAAAAAACTTTCGGTCAAGATATTTGTCATGGCATTTAAAATGTTGACAAAAAAGGTTTTCAAAATATAGAATACAATAGATAAAGGAAATAATAGATATAGCGCGCCCATTGTCAACTTTGTTTACTAGGTGCTGTCCTATACTACTGTCACTTTCATTGAAGTTTCCCATAATTCTCATTGACGTTTATTCAAAATTCTGAGCAGAATATGTTGTACATGGCCACCCTATAGTAGCACGTCCTGTTGAAACCACATGTCGTCCAAGACCGTGTTTTTCAATTCGGGCCAAAAATAATCGGTAATCATGGCGCGATAACGATCGCCATTCACAGTAACGTGACAATCGTTATTGTCGACGAACAAATATGGACCAATGACGCCGCCGGCATGCAAACCGCACCAAACAGTTATTTTTTGTTCTTGAAGCACATGTGGATTTTCAGCAAACCAATAACGCATATTTTGCTTATTGACGAATGAGCTTCGTCACTGAAGATGATTTTGCGATGAAATTCATCATCTTGGCGCATCTTCTCCAGAGCCCAATCGGAGAACGTACGTCGCGTCAAATGGTCCATAGGCTTCAATTCTTGAGTCAGCTTGATCTTGTATCGGTGTAAACCAAAATCTTTACGTAAAATTCGCCATAAAGTGGTTTTGGCGATGCTCAGTACTTGAGAACGTCGCAGAATCGACTGATTTGGATCGTTTGCTACGGACGCCTGAACGGCAGCGACATTTTTTCACTTCGACCAAACCGTTGTCTCACTGGCACGCCAGCATCCCACGATGAATATGTAGACTCAAACTTTTGCACTAAACTTGTTGTTGCTTGTCTACTAGGGCGAGAATATCGACCGGAAATTGGTAGTACATTTTTATAATTTGCATACGTTGTTCGTTCTTGTACGTCACCATGATGAAAATGTTGAGTTTTCTGAAAAAAAAAGGAAAGTAGCAGTTAGACGATCAGGGAAAGAGTGCGTTCGCAAATTAAATTCAAAGTTGTCAAGTACCTATTGGAAAACCCTTTACTATCATTCGGTTTGAAGATAACTATTTTTTGACTATTCTCGTATTATTAGGTTGCTTATAGTTTCAGTTTTAAACCGGTTGCTTATAGTTCCATTTTTAAACCGATTTCTTTGATCGGTTTTTATGATTTTCATGACAGAAAATTACCGCTCTGCGGCCGCACTGCTATGTGGCAAAATAGTGAATTTACACATATGTATATCGACTTAAATTACTAAACAACAATTCGGTAAACATATTCTCCTCTCCGCGCAAAGCTTTCCAACCGCGGACTAAATCCCCTTCAAAAATTTGTTTAACTTTTTCTTGGTTAAACAAAATGAACGATCGCCACTCACTATTTAATTTTTCCTCACAATCCACACGGAATGGACATGCTTTTAACAAAAGTAACATCTTTGGCATGTCATTGAACTGCATTTTTTCTGGATCTGAATATTCCAACAGTTTTAATTTATGGTCACTGAAGTCAAAAATATTTTTTAGTTCATCGCACTGCCAAATATAATAACAAATTTTTTAAGTCGTGGCAAAATACCATATACGGACAACACTACGTGATAAAAGACCAAAAAAAAAGACCCCTGTCTCCCAGTTTCGCACAAACTCGTCCAGGTTTTTTTTTATGGGCCTGGGTGTCATTTTTGCAAAATAGTGATAATTTTCTCAAGCTCATATCTTGCAAACCGTTCGGAACTTTGATTTACTCTCTGAGGGAAAGCTGTAGCTCTTGTCATAAAGAAAAAAATTGTAAACATATAAAATCAAAAAAACTTCATCTTCAAAGTCAAAATCGCAAAAACTTTAAAAAATTCTATTTTTTTTACCTTTTTTCCCCTGTTCAGGTCCATAGGTAGCAAACCGTTAAAAATTCAAGGAAACAATCAACCAGAAGAATGATCCTAAGATCTCTCTAGAACATATGAACATCCTAGGAATGATTCTTAACACCGTTTAGCTAGCCCTTAGATAGCCGCAAAAGTGAAAAACATTGAGATACTATAAAGCCTTCTCCCGTAAGTGAAAATGTGCTTTTCATTGTTATACTATTACTGATTTTATTAATCTTAGTCCTTAGGTGGTATGGGTTGATATTTAGAGTTAGGGTTGTAACAAAGAGTAGTAGCATGGATATTTAGTAATAATGATTCAGTGCTGTAGGGATTAGTAGTCTCAGCAAGGATGGCACTACAATACTATGCTATCTATTACAAAAATTACAAAAAAAAATATTCGTTTTGTGTTTATAATGTTGATGGCCCTGGACTTGCAAATCGCACTCTCTTAAGTTGTGGAACCAAATCGTCGTCCGAATCTGACTCAGAACTTATGGTGTCCACAGGCACGTTACTTCCAGACTGCCCTCCATCATCAGCTTTTTCAGATACTTCATTAACATCATACAGGGTGATCTTGTGACTCCACCAACATAACTGAAATGAATTAGAAAAGAAATCAAAAAAGGCATGCAAAACAATGCATCAATAAAATTGATATTACCTCTGCAAGCAATGCGTCGAATTTTCTGCTTTATACCGTTTTTCCATGGGCATTGTGGTTTGGTGAAACCGTTCTCCTTGCTCATCGGATTCGGTAGGGAGTTGTTTGATAAAATCGTAAAAATGAAAATGAAGAAAATGCAGCTTTAATGTCATGGATGTGCCGATTTTCTCAAAATAATACAGCATTTCTTTCACACATTCTCTTGCTTCCGGTTCCGCGTCTCGATCCCCTCCCAAGACTGGTGCATACGAGGTGAAGGTAAATCCATGCCATTGAATGATTATAATCATGAAACGATGATTCAAAGTTGCTCTTGAATAGCTTTCTAATGTCAGGGCCATTAAGTACGCCTGTTAAATGAAGACAAAAAATAAAGACAGAAAAGAAAACATTAACAAAGTGAAAATAGTACAATGAGGTGAACAAAAATTCGTTTTAAATTTACTAAAATACCTTTTTTAATTTTGTCATCGCTACGCTTTGGGAAAACACTTTTCAAATAGTCGAATGCGTTTGGGCAATTTACAACGGCCACTTCGATGAATTTTTTAACAATTCCCAATTTTATGTGGAGCGGTGGCAGCAAGACGTCTTGAGTATTGTCTATTAAATATGCATTCCTCAGTTTATGTTGTTTCATTTGTTCCTCCATATTTCCTCTTGGTCTCCACAAATTACATTGGTATTGATTCAGAGGTGAGCGCGAATCCCAATTACAAAGAAAACAAAAGAATTTTGGAAAGCCGCCCTTATCGATTATCCCTTGCAAAATGTTGATGACCTTCAAATCACAGAAAATTTTTGAATTTATTTTCGTAGTATTTGGTTTTTTCCATTATATCTTTCAATTTTTCATAGGTTTTTTTCATGTTAATACCCATTGCTAGCGGAATGGAAGGTTTTCGGTTCGACACATGCAACAGCACTGCTTTCAAGCTTGAAACAGAACCATCAATAAATAATCTCCGCTCACTAGCGATGTAGTTCATTACCATTTTTACCACCAAAGCTTTTACATCGTTGCAGTAAGCGAACGAATTGTCATCATTTAGAGCAGCGACGGCCAAATACACATACTTTGATATTTTGAAAGCTCTTACAATTGTATTGTGTTGAAAAGTACACCGAGAAAATGTTTATTTAGGAAGCTTTTATTTAATTCTCTTGAAAATTCATAACGTCATCTAAGTTTATTTCTCCATCATAAAGTTTAATGCGTAAGAGATCTGAAATATGATTATCTGATAATTTGTTTCGGTTTTTATTTAAAATTAATTTTAGGGAAGAAAATGATGACTCACAATTATAGGTGGAACCAAACATTGAATACAATTTAAATATCTCATTTTTTATTTTGGGATACTTTTCATTACAAATTTGCTTCCAAAATGTCTCTCCTTCTGCCAGTGGAATTGTAAAATCTTCCCTCATACGTTTTAATTATTCTTGTAATTCTATACTTTGTTCACTTATATTACATATAAGCGGAAAGTTATGGAAATCTAACATATTTTTAATACAATTAAAGTCTTCGAATCTTTTTTCATAATTTTCATACAATCTTTCAATAATTGCAACATAGCTATTAATTTTGGCTGTATTTGGATTTTCTGCAAAAACTTCAGCAGTTTTTTCTAAATGGGAAAAGTTTTTCTCTTTTAAGTTGGCAATAAGTATTTTTAATTTTCTTCCAAAATGATCTACTATTGAAACTAGTTGACATATTTTTATTTTTCCCTTGTAGATGTAAGTTTAGCTCATTGAGCAGTCTAGTTACGTCACATCAAAAAGCTAAATCAATATTAAAATCGTTACTATTCAGAGCCGAAATAAACTCGCCATCAGTTGGAGTGGAATTATGTTGAAGAAATTCGAGAACCTCGTTTCTTAAATTAAAAAATCTTTCCAGGCATTTACCTCTGCTTAACCATAGTACTTCCGTAAATAAAAGCAAATCTCCATAATCAGTTTCTAATTCCTGAAGGAAAGCTTTAAATTTACGGTGTGTCAATGCATTATGACCTCCTTTAATCCTATTTATAATTTTGACTGCTATTTCCATTGCATAATTCATTCCCAATTCTTTCGTAAAAAGCGATTGTTGATGAATTATGCAATGGAAAGAAGGAACGTTTATGCCATTTCTGTTAAGGAATCCCACCAAACCCTTATTTTTTCTCCGTCGGTGCAAATGGCGCTTAATTGGTCAAATAAATTCAGGACGTTGCTTTTAACTGCATCATATAACGTCTCCCCTCTGACATTACCATGAAGGGTTACCACAGAAAGAATTTCTTCGAATGTTTGAAGATGCTCATTTACAGATTTTGCACATATTATTAGTTGACACATATTATTTATGTCTATGCTCTCATCCAAACTAATAGAAAAATATTTACAGTTAAGCAATATTTGTTCTGTCAAATTGTAAATATAGGACCCAATTTTTTCGGTTCGGCGTACAACAGTCTGCCGGGACAAAGGAACAGAGTCATAAATTTTAGATATTTCCTTAGCTTTATCACCAAAACATTGGAGCACTTCTTTTGACAGATCTTTGAAAAAAGTCCCATCCTCAAAAGGTCTGCATCGTTTTGCTAAGCCTAGCGCAACGACAAAAGAAATTTTTTCTTTGAAATTTGCATCATACTGGGGCTGACATAATGGCATATTTTTCTGTTGAAATTTAAATTTTAAATCATTTACTAATTTTGATCTATCAGAATTATTATTTACCCATTTTTTCTGGCATATATTATAATGCCTTTCAATATTAAATTTATGATTCCGCTTAGCGTTGTAATCACAAACCATGCATATCGGTTCGCCGTTTAAATTTTCAGCAAATAGAAAATTTTCTTCCCATGATTTATTAAATATATTTTTTTTAGTGTTCATTCTGATTAATGTCTTGCTTGCCTGAAGTTACAATATCGACTGTTTATGTTTTCGTATCCATGTGACAATCATGCATTGTGTGTCGCGATCTGATTGGCTGATGGAATCATGTCGGTGTGAAAGCACAAAAGCTCTTTTTTAAAAGTTTGCTCAATGAGCATATGGCTTGGCCTTCGCTGATTTAGAGTGTAGAGGCTCTGAAATTCAGCTTGCCGTTTGCGGTACGCCGTAGAGTTCACATTACCATGTGTGAGTTTTCTTTGCTTTAAAAACGCTGTCAAAAATATGGCATGTCGCTGCGATAATCCCAATATGGCCACAATGAAATCCATTTCCATTTGTGTTATTAGTTGTGGTCCATCTCTTCCCTGTTGGGGCTCATAATCGGTATCAAATGGATCTTCATAAGTAACACCACTTGCTCTAGTCATTCCTGTACATTCTGTACTACGATCTGGAGTTGGCGGCCTTGGTGATACAAAATTTGCAGGTGCAAGCACTGGTAGTGTGGCTGTTACAGTTGCTTTCTAACTTTTGTTCCTCTCAGCATATCGATTTAGACCACATGTGTAATTTACGCATGCATAGCATCTGGTTTCATCATGATCACCTGGGAGATTAATCCAGTTTACCGGCTTACAATACTTCATACTATGTTTGCCTCCACTCAACCATGCCATGAGATTGTTATAACATTGGCGACACACTGTATCAGGTGTGTAATTTTCACCGGTCAAGTCTTCTTCGTCGAAAAACAACTTATATGCTTTCTTGAATGCACTAGTTAAAAGATTCTTTTCCTTTTGCAATGTTGTAGAACTATTTTTTCTGATTTGATGACCGCAAATGTAGCAAAATAAATCAATATTTTCACACTGCGTATTGAAATTGTCAGTTGCCAATGTTGTGTGCGAATTATGCTGTAGCACTTTCACTTTTTTTACTTTCACTTTATAACTTTCACCGCTGAGCTCTCCTTGACGTCGCGCGGTGTAATGCCTCGATGTGAGCGTCGTGTCGCTTTTATATTGTGCGATGCGTCCCTTTTGAATTCAATGCAGATGTTTGCTTCCAGGTAGTTTTTGATAGAAGTTTTTTTGATTTATTATGTTCAAAATTTCATCTTTATGACAAGAGCTACAATGTGTTTCCAGGTACTTTTTTATATTATGGGTTGTTTTTGTGTGAATTCAATGCAGATGTTTGCTTCCAGGTAGTTGTTTGATAGTTTAAAGGTTTGGAAATCAAAATGTTTTTAAGAAATCGCTTATTTTCTTACACTTCAATTGTTTTTAAGCGAAATTTTGGCTCCCAGAAAGTACTTTTGTTAGAAAAACCTCACTATCTCCGGTCTTAGAAGGGTTAATGCGGAGTATTATACCTTAAAAAAAAAGCTTGAAGTGTTGTCTTTTTTTGAGTCTAGGAAGAAATAAGTTAACTGGGGCTGTTTTTTGAGAAACGCAGATTTTTATTAAAAAAGTGAGGTTAAAAAATCTTTTTTTCTTTTAATTTGCCCCAATGAGTTAATAAAAATTAACATATTTATATACAGATTTATAGCGTTTTCAAAGTTCTTCTCAATGATACCCATCTCAGCCAGATCAGAAATTGGTGAGATATAAGATATATATAATTTCAGTAAATTTGTTCGTAAAAGCGGAAAATAAAATTGGGCGATTTTTTGCTCATTCGAAGATGAAGAGCTACAACTTTGCCTCAGAGAGTAGATCAAAATTCCAAACGGTTTGCAAGATATGAGCTTGAGAAAATGATCACTTTTTTGCAAAAATGACACCGAGGCCCCACTTCTTTGGGGGCCCATAAAAAAAAAACCTGGAGGACTTTGAGCAAAACTGGAAGACAGCTGTCTTTTTTTTTGGTCTTTTATCACGTAATGGTGTCCGTATATGGTTATATTTTTTCGTGTTGCACTGTGTAATTAAGCAAATCTATTTTAATAACGTCATTTAATAGATCATGAATATCTAAAAAGACATTACATTTTAATCAAAAATACATTAAAGAAAATGGCATATGAATGCTTTCGTTTTTATAGTCTGCATCAAGTGAAATAGATTCCAAAGCTACATGTTTTGAAGTAATACTTTTAAAAAAGTAGTAATACGTGACTACAATAAATGTATTTTAGTACCTTTCGATTAATATTCCTTATTAAAAACATTAATTTGTTTCAAAATATAGTTAAGAAATAATCATAGTTTGTATCGTTGAGCTCTTCCAAAATGTTGGATGCGGATGACTCATTGACTTCTTCAAATGAAAACAGTAGCAAATAATGCTTTAAAGGTACCCATAGTTCGATTAAGCGCTCAACTGCTGTTTCCAAGGACAACCACGGCGTTTCACATACACCTAGAATATTATGTGGCAAAGTATTAAAAATATATTGAAAAGTTCTAAAATCGCTACGACGTTTCGTACTATGCGAAAAGAATCTGTACATATTTCTTACAATCTTCTCCAGTCTTGCAGGCATACATATGTATGCTTGGAAGCAGCAGATGAGCACAAATTCAGTGTATGGCATGTGCAACCTAAATACAATAAATTTTTGTTTTCTTGTTATAACGATCCTTCGGTAGCAAGAAAAATCATATTATTTAAAAGTATTTTCATTGAATTGAAAAAGCTCACTGTAGGAGCATACAAATCTTGGGCTGTTGCATCTTCAACTTTCATAAGGCCAAAAAAAAACGGTCAACTACGGTGCATTTGTCAGACGGAAGGTAACGGACTATCAGGACCAGATATTTATTCATGCTGATATCCGTTCCTTCATACAAATTCAGTGAGAAGCTACAGCTTTCGTAGCACCACACTTAATAGGAGTTTCACTAGAGCTTATAAAATTCAAAAGCTGAGGCAACGAACTCATTGTTCTAAGCGAAAGGTTGTGTTGTATGCAGTACATGACCATGGATATCTCATTGGATATTTTTTACAGGATGCTGGTATTTTTGAGACACTTTCAATCACAGAAAGTTGTTTCTGATTATTGCTGCTCTTCGTCGGTTCAAATGTGGTATGTCATTTTCAAGGGAACGGTTGCACAGTATACTAAACGCCTTAATTTTAAAGCACTTCAAATATTCGCAGCTGTCCTCCCACTACGGTTTGTACTTCTGAAGTATTTTTTTTTCTTCTTCGAGGGTTCGTCTTCGTATGTGGAACCTTCGACAACTGGAGGAGTAGCTGGATGGAAGTGTGTAAAATAAATAAAAAAAATAAATGGTTTCCCATTACATCCCACGAAGGAATTGGGGAGAGCTTCTCACAACCAGTGAGCTGTGCGCTTTAAAGTTTTTTTTTATATTCACTGATTGGGACCTACAGTTTTACACCGGTTCCGAACGGTATTTTGAGAAGCTTTTTCATGGCTAAGTACTCGATAGTGTCGCCGTCACTAAGCGACGTGACCGTCGTCGAAAGAAATTTTAAGGTGGTCGGAGCAGGGATCGAACCCAGGATCTCCTGTGCAAGAGGCGCGCACACTAACCATTGTACCACCGACGGCCAAATAAATAGTTTTTATACTTTCCATACGCACAATACACAAATCGGTCAGTGTTTCTTAACGTCATTTAACAAGAAATGAGAGTGATGCCAGATATGGTCTTAAAGAATTCGAGTATTAAGAAAGTGTTGCCACAAAGAATACGCACTCCAAATGCAAGTTGCCACAGATAATTATTCAACATTTTCGTTAACTATTCCGTAGATTTCAGGCATTGTTCGTAAGAATTGATAGATTGTAAAATTTACACAAAGAATCTGCCAAATATCGGTAGAAGTGGGCACACTGAACCTGGAGTGAAGTTACTATAACTCGACTGAGTTAAACGAATGTGCAGATAGATTCATCGTTTCTCGTAAACGTTTTTGAGTTTACAGTTATCATATATATTGAACGGAAAAGCATCGTCATAGGGATGAAAATGTTCATCACCCCAACAACTTTTGTAATCGAAAGTGAGCTAACGTACAGTTTCTCGTTCCCGCTACGAAAAGGTGTTCATCAGCCGCAAATTGTCCATCACTGCGATGAAAGTATGATGATTCTGCAATGAATTTGACTCATTATTGCAACGAATTTGTTTCGTTGCAGCAATGAATTGGTTTCGTTGTTGCAATGAATAAGTACCGAAGTTGTTCATTGCTGCAATGAATTTGTTTCATTGCTGCTATGAATTTCTTTCATTGCTGCTATGAATTTCTTTCATTGCAGCTATAAACTTGTTTCACTGCCGCTATGATTTTGTTTCATTGCTGCAATGAATGTTTTGAAGTGTGTTTGAAATTATTTATTGTTAATTGTATATAAGTACACTGTTAGTGTTACATTGTAGGTGTTTTGATAAAAAAAATTAAATTTTTGTTTCGAAAATGGTCTTAGTTTGCTAAATATATTATATCCATTCCACTCGTCTGGAGAAAGATTATGGCAGTTGAGGGGTGGATTGTTATTGTGGCCGTTGTATTCAGGACCTGCAATTAAAACCAAATATGAGGATTTTAATATTAATATTTATATTTCAGATCTATATCTATTTATGTATGTACTTACCATGAACATAAGCTCTACTCCCCTATGGGTTTCATCACAGCAATTGATCCATGTACAAAACTTCCCTTAAAACAGAGCCACATCATTGTTTTCTTAAATTATGCAATTGTTGTTGTGTTGAGGGTTCTGTCGTTCAACTGTACCGCCACATCTGCCCGTCTGTAAGCCAGTGATCGCTCTGTGAGCATTTCCTTCAACTGCTCTTTTATTTATTTTAAACAAATTTGTTAAACTTTCGATTGGATTCATTTCAGTGTACGTTAAATGGACACTTTGTTTTTGACTTCTTCAATTTAAATGACTGTGAATCCAAATTCCAATGCAACGAAACAAGCACGACCGAATTACGGTTAAAACACAAAAACACCAACATTTTGTTGCGATTTGTACCCAGCAGTCGACGTAGCTAACGAATTTTTAGTTATTTCCCTAACTACCAATAATTACCATTAACTACCCGCCAGACTACCAGCAATGCTTTACACTGACGAATTTAACATGGGGATGTCATTGACGGTAGTCAGTGGCTACCCTCTGCACTGCAATGTACCATTCAGGTCGCTAGTTAGATGGAATTGACGAAATATCTAACAACATTGTACAAACTACTTGACTAGTACAATCCACTTGATGAATTCGCCGGACCATAATGAATTAATATTATGAATAAATCTTTTTCATTATCTTTACCACATTATTTTTCTACATTTTCAAACTTTTGCACAATTTGTTAATTTTCTTTCCTTATTAAACGATTCATTTGTCTTTTGCTTGTCATTTTACCGTTCTAAATATTAAAATTCACTTTTTTATACTTCTAACACAACCCACGTAGGCTGTCACGATGATATTTCTACTAACGTTTAATAGCAACTGACGCCAACACACAAAAATATCCAAGCAACCAACAAATCAACGGGATAACGGTTCGGTACATTGTTTTTTCCTTGTTTTCATACTTATAATAATCAAAAGGCGAACTATAGCATTACCTGTAGCCACTCAAGTAGCTAGTCAGTCTTTTCGCTAATGAAATAACTGACTACATAGAGCCACTAGCTACTTTTCAAACTGCAGGGTACCGTCATGCTCATACACACACACACAAATGTTCAGCTACATATTTCGGGGTAGTTTTTGTGCTATCGATGTGTCACTTGCACCCTGCATTCTGTTTATTTATCTTATTTATTATCTGACTTATAGACACTCAATTTACACAAATGATCACACAATTTATTTGTCACAATATAAGATTATTAACAAGTATATCTAATTAGTGTGTTTTACTAAAGTTATTTAAATTATTTCGGCGGAGAAATATGTCCACCACCTTCGACTGTTGCAAATGAACTGGTTTAAGATGTGTACGTGACCCAGCACTCACGCTCACCATTTCCTCTTGCTGGCCTCTTTTCTACGCTCACTCAATTTTCTGACTGCTTTTCTCTTTTTATCTTCAAAAAAAAATAGTTTCGTTGCAATAACGAAATTCTTTCGTCAACTATAAATGTTGGCAAACATCCAAAATAAATAAAGAATTAAAAAGGCTATAAAAAGTAAGAGATGAAACAAATATCAATAGTTTAAATCTCATCAACTTACTTTTTTTATTTTTTAACCCATTTTCCTACCAAATTCAAATTAAATAAAATGGTTGCAGGAATGAATAGTAAGTTCTTGCATCAGCGAAAGGAAAAATTGTCAAAGAAATCATGTATGAAACTTTTCGTTGCAGCGACTACCAAATTGTAGTATATACGAGACTTTTCATTGTAGCAACGAAAATACATTAGCGAAAATGTTTCATCCATGCGACGAAGCGTTATTCTTTCAGTGTACCGTTTGTTATGTTTCTTTTTTGGTTCTCGTAAACGATTCTTTTTATTTATTTATCAGAATTACATTTTCGTTTGCTGCAACTACATATGTATATTCCCCACACAATGTAAATTCTTCTGAGTTTCGTTTGGGCGCAACAATTTTTTTAATGTATCGAAGCTGGTCACCCCAAAAAACGAAAGTGTATTTGTCTTGTATGTATAAATTTCCATGGATTACTTTGGTGATTTTATATTAGCTACTAATATATTATGTGGGATGTTCATTAGAGTGTCCAACCCCGAAACCGAAAAACCGGGGAAATTGGTTAACTATTTTTTGCAATAAACCGTGTGTCAATTTTTTACAAAAATACAATTGAATAATAAAGGACATGATTTTCAATTTTTAACAAAATTAATTTGATTTCTATCTTAAAATATGATTTTACAGCTTGAATAAAATTTAAATTTGATTTTCAAACAGTTTTCTTTTTTTAAGTTTCAAACTGATTTCATAACTTGAGTAAAATAATCTTTGCTGATATATTTATTTTAAATATAAAACTGTAAATTGGTTTATCTCAAAATTAAATATTGCTTTCAAATTTTTAGGAGTTTAATGCCAATTTTAATAAAACTCTTAAACTTTGTATGAAACATTGCAATTTGGAATACATATTGTTTTAATATTAAATTTAATTTTGAACGTTATGAAATTTGGAAATTTAGTGAAACGAATTGCCGCTGCACAAATTTATTGTAAGTGGTGCATGTGCAATTTAATCTATAATAAACCAGTTTCACCGGTTATTGCCAAAACTAAAAACTGAAATCCGGTTTCTTTTAAAAATGAGTTTTCGAACGACCCAAAACCCGGGCTTTTGGACACTATAATGGTAATACAATTTATTCATAACCATGTAGACACAAATACAAATAAATAAATGTCATACATGTATGTGCGCACATTCATATGTACGCCTACATGGAGCTCTGAATAGGTATCTATCCCGCATAAACTATAGAGCTTTCATAAATATACACATCTAGATCACAGGATATGATAACAAGATTTCGTATTATTTAATATCGCATGCTTTGAATTTAATTATATGAGTATTAAGCAATAACAACCGATTGCTAGCATCGCATTCACTCTAATGTAAATTACCCGAATAAAAATATTCTACGGATTCGGTAGATGTGTATATAAAAACCCGCATTACATAATCGAATATCTTACACATGAAGTGTGATATATAAAATAGGAGATTGACAGACAGGGTTTCCCAACAATTGAAGTGGAACATCCCTTGGAATCACTAATCAAATATATCTACATCAATCAAGTTATACGAATAACTTTGAATTTTTTTTGAGTATGCAGACATTTCACTAGCTCATTATACACATTTTTTTCGCGTAGGCAAACACTCAGTGGATGTCCCCTATAAATGCAGTGCATTGCATTGGAATTAAGAAGTGGGATAGGAGTAGGATCAAATAGTGATATGGAATACACTCGCCGGAAGCTTATTCCACATATGACTGTTGGACCAAAGAACGGAATATCCCTGTAATGCGTAGTCCGATCCACTGGTCAAGTGAGTATAAACGGATATGATTCTCTGGATAACCGTGTTGTACTGTTAAATGTCCTAACCTCTGGAGTGATACCATGTATCCCATAGGACAACTTCCCATGAAAATATCGGTAGAATAACGATACGCAGCTAACATTTCGCCGATACTCCAAGGAGACAATAGGGTTGGACACACTGCTATCGCCTTTCAACATCAACGCTCTCCTCTGCACATGGTCCAGAAGCTCCAAGGTAGTCTTAGGAGCCCCAGCCCCAATATGAGAGTTGTATTCCATTTTCGGCCGAATAAAAGTTCTATTGATATTAATGAGGTCGGTCGGAGTGAATAGTCTTTAGCACCGCGATAAAAAGTCTAAACACCTGAAAGCTTCTTTAGACACGTTAAAAATGTGATTATTCCAACGGATGTCACACTGTACTTTCTCATGCCCAGAATGTCTATACCACCCATAGCAAACTCGTGTCCACTGTGTGCTTGTGCGATATTCTGCAACACTAGGGTCTTACGTGCATTAAACTTGACACGTTTTGTCTGACCTCACTTAGCAACCGAATAGAAATCATGATTCAGCGAATCCTTCATTGCCCGTCTGTTCCCTGCACCACGGGAAGATTAGGTCGACGATCGAACGAATATGAGTGGCATAACTGACTATCATCAGCGAGGGAGTAGATCGCAATAGGCCTGTAGTTATCGGGGTTAGTAGCCACACCCTTTTTGGGGATCGGCTGCACATTGGAAATGTTCCAACGCGTAGGGAAAATACCCGCACGGTATGAGAAGCAGGAAAGGTTGCGTAATTGTCGAGCATGCTTCGAAGCGCACTTATTCAAAACAAGTGCCGGATTTCATCTGGGCCCGGAGACTTTCCTATGTTGAGCTCCTCAAGAATATTTTTAATTCCACGCATTCGAAAAAACATCTCAGTCATGGAACAAGATACGTTTTCCATCACGGGAAGTGGTCGACAGCTATCCGGCAGAATTGAGCTTCCGCAAACATTGTTGCCACCAGATTAACTGTATTAATCGGGTCAGCAAATATTTGATAATATTTAATTACGGTTGGGATTGATGAAGAACAGTCATCCCTTATCCTCTTAACAACTCACCAGAAGCTCTAGCTTCCCCTGGGAGAAGAAAGAGCCTTAGCACGAAGACGACGTTCGTACAGAAACTCAGCGCGTCGTAGTACCTTGACACATTTCGACCTGGATTTTCATCCAACTTCCAATTGCTAAAAAGCTTCCCCTTTGCCATGCATTAGATTACACTGTGCGACAGTGGAATTAAGATCTCAAGAAGAACAAAAAATTATGACGCTCTGTTTTGCCGTTGATCATCAATTTTTTTTTGCAGGAAAAATACGATGTCTGGTGGGGATCGGGGCATTATATTCAGTTTTATTTCAATAATTCTAAAGCAGTTAAATGCAAAAATTAGCATCTTTACTGACAAATAGGTATGCTTTTACGTGGAAACATTCGCGTGTTTCCCCCAAACCTTCATATAATTACGTGGAAACATATGCGTATTTTCTCCCAAGCATAATAATACTAAGAAACGAATTATTCTTTATTTATTCTAATTAATTTTATCACTTTATAGCCACATTTACTTATATAAATAATTAATACAAAAAATGATTTCTCCATTTACTTGCATTGAATGCATTATTTGGTTTGTTTTGAATCTGCTGCTCTGTTGCTGTCTCTCCTTGCTGTCTCTCACGTTTTTGTCTTCAGAAGGTTTCAACTATGCGTTGGTACACGAGCAATATACTTATATACAAATCTAGTTCATCCAAGACAAGCGTGCATTAATTACATGTGCTTTTTTATTATATTTCGCAAATGGTCCGACATTCCGATTTTTTCTGTAGAGCCTCGGGCAGAAAAAGGGATTCACTCTCCAGTCTCTTTCCTCAAAATCGTTTCTCACTTTAGAAGCACACACACAAAAACCAAAGCAACATCACAAACCGATGGTTTGTTTATTCTTCTTGCCCTGATCAAGCGCTTCTGATATCCTCTGCTCGATGATCCACTTACGACTGAATACATGAAATTAAAAGGCAATACCTCACGCACGTTCAGGAATATTTATGGATCACTCACTGAGAGAATAATGCATAAATACAGAAAACACATACAATATATACACACTCGTTGTCCCTCTTTTATTCTCCTGCTCGCGAGAGAGCATAAACAGTGCAACAAACATGGCTGTATTTGTATCACAAACACAGATATATTTGGGTCGCAAACACATATGTTATAACATATTAATCATTGTTTCGCAAACATGTAATATTGAATAGCAAACACAATGCGTTTGGGCACAAGTATATTATATTTGCGACAAGCTTCAAACACATGTTATATTTGCATCCAAACAACGAAAACTGCAGATTTTTCAGCGTGTACTAATCATCTACGCAAAATTTAATTATTTTATATTTTTGTAATTTTCTGATTCAACGTAGAGAAATTGGTGTACATCTCTTTGAAGGAATTGTAACCCACAAATTAACTCTACAAAACGCTCTAGTCATTTATTTCATAACTGGTAGGATTTGAGATAATGTGATTTGAATTTGTTGGCTTTATATGAGAACCCAACATAATACATAGCGAATTTGCATATTATAACCAATCAGAATGTAATTAACTAATTGTGTTTTCTTTTCTTTAGGTACATACACGCTAAAAAAAATAACGGATTTCGTAAATTGAAGATCTGCTGTTTTTTTTTTCATTACTGCCTATCACGTTTTTGTTTTCTGCAGTTTTCAACAAACAAATCCACATTTTGGTCACAAATACATATATAACTATAACAACAATAGAGTAAATCATACGTGATGCGGTCGGTGTGATAGAGAGATCTTTGATGAAAAGTGACATACACCAGATGGAATTACAATAACATCTGGCTTTAATTTTTCATGTCGTTTTGGTGAAAAACTGTGAAATTTAAATGTGTTTTAAACATTTTTATTGACTGTTATTGTTAGCATAAATTTGTGTTGTATTTAACACAATAATTTTGACACACAAAACGATATGCCGTTGTTGTTAAAGCAATTATTTTCAACATCGAACGTAAATATCACATCAGGCCAAATGTCATAAATTTGGTGAGAGAACCATTAGATCTATAATAAGTATTAGTTTATGATTACAACTTATTAATCATTGTGTCCCAAACATGTTATATTGAACAGCAAACACAATATATTTGGACACAAGTATACTATATTTTCGACAAGCTACAAACACGTTATATTTGCACACAAATAACAAAAAAAGAACAATTTTTCAGCGTGTATGTAAATTAGAATGGGTCGAAAAAAAAGTTGAAAGACATTTTCAGACCACCAACAATTTTATACTCCGTGCATCCTACGAACGGCCCAAATAGGTTCAATTGTGCTGCGCTGACATTTGGTATCCTACCGTAGTGAAGCGCATACCGTTTTTCATGTTTCGACAATGGCTCCATTTTTCCTTTTGGTCACTGTTTACTCCGAAGTCAATTTTGCCTCTAGACTTTCTGTATTTCGTTTCCTGTATCCATATGATGCGTATTTCTCATAACTGCTGCGAAGAATTCTAAAAACCATGAAACTTTTGCCTCTACACTATTTATTTTTATTAACAAACAAAAAAGTTATGGAGGTTTCCATAAAAAAATATACTTCACCGTACACCACCTGTAACTGATTTCTTTCACTGTGTTGTCATTTCGCGTCGTATGGAAATAAAACGCATATTGTTGTTCTTATTTTCTCAAACGGTACTTTTCTCCCTCCGCACACTTTTGACTGAGGCTTGAATTTTGACACTTTTAATACTCGGTATCTTAGATTTTGTTGCCAATATTTCCTACGTTGTAGTTTAAAGGCAGCAGTTTTATTTTAAAGTTCTGAAAAACAACACACACAAAAAATTAACCATGGCCTTCTGAATTTCTACACCTGTGTCTTTCGTTGGTGTTGCATACCTAAGGAATTCGGATTGGGATTCCTTCAATATTTTTATGTGTTCTTCTGTTACTCTTCTGTTTTTCACGATTCAAATATTTGACGAAAAACGTCAAAAATTTCTTAGCCCCAGTTTGACCACGAAATATTTTTGTGTGGCAAACAACAAAACAACTAATTTTGGCCACACAAAATTATTTGCCTTCAAATAAACATTTGCTCAATGTGACCAAAGTGTGACCACCAAACAGCAAATTGTTTTCTTTTTTACAAAAGAATTGTAAGAGCAAACAATGACAACTAACAGGTGGTATAAGCAGTGTTGTCAGCTTTTACGATTCAAATTATAAAATGAAAAAAATTACCAACATTAAACTAAAAAGAAGAAATGGTAAATATTAAAAATTATTATTAATATTAAATATTTTGGTAATTTTGTTCAACGGCTACAAAACTGTACACAGCTAAACAGGGTAAAGTTTTAGCTTTGTTGATCTGTACTGACTTCTCAAATTGTCTCTAACTGACTAAGCTGCGACTAATTAAGATAAAAAAAATGGTGTCCCATAACATCCCATGAAGGGATTGAGGAGAGCTTCTCACAATCAGTGAGATGTGCGCTTTCTAGTTTTTACCTCACTGATTGGGACCTACAGTTTTACACCGGTTCCGAACGGTATTTTGAGAAGCTTTTTCATGGCTAAGTACTCGATAGTGTCGCCGTCATTATGCGAGGTGACCGCCGCCGAAAGAAATTTAAGGTGGTCAGAACCGGGATCGAACCCACGTTCTTATGTACAAGAGCCGCGCACACTAACCATTGCACCACCGACGGATATAATACCGATAATTTGGCCATATTTAGAATATTGAGGTTACTGAATATGTTGAAAATGGGTTTTTAATATGCTCTACCAGACCTTACAATTACCCTAGGTGATTTTTAGAGCAAGCATGTCAAACTCGCAAAAAAAAATTTAAAAGAAATTTGAAAAATATTCGATAATTTTGCAATACTTCAACAAAGTATATCTCAATAACTAAGCGAGTTATCGTAAAATTTCATTTAATTTTTTTTCTTTATTTTGACTTCGTTTATAACAAAAATATACTATAGCTCACATAAATGGCGTAAGGTGGCTCATTCAACACAGAGGGCGGATCAGTAAGGCCGTGACTTTTTGAACGTAATATTTTTTTTTGCAAAAAAAAAATATTTGTCAACATAATCTCCTTTTAGCTCAACGTTTCCCCAATTTTTGTATCCCTTCCAAAAAATAGGATTTTTCGAAGTCCATAAAATAGGCATTTGTTTGATCAATAATTTCATCGTTGGAGCGAAATCACTTTCCACCGAGCCATTTCTTTAGGGTTGGAAATAGTAAATAGTCTCTGGGGGCTATATCCGGAGAATATGGCGGCTGAGGTACAAATTCGTAGCCCAATTCATGGAATTTTGCCACTGAGACCACACACGTGTGCACCCGTGCATTATCGTGATGAAAAATAACTTTTTTCTTGACCATATTGGGTCGTTTTGTTTAAATTCTCGTTAAATCGGTCCAATAAGTAGGCATTGTATTCTCCGTTTATTGTTTTTCCCTTTTGAAGGTAATCGATGTGGATTATCCAGCGTGCATCGCAAAAAACTGTTTCCATCACCTTATTGGCCGACAAACTTACCTTCTTCGGAGCCGGAGAAACCCATTGTTTAGAATGCTGCTTAGTCTCCGGAGTGTTGTTATGGATTAATGCTTTATCCAGAGTTACAAATCGCAGCAAAAACGCCTTCGAATTACGGTTAAACAACTCCAAGCAATCCCTTGAAGTGGTCACACGATTACGTTTATGGTTTTTTGAGACCAAACGCGGCACCCATCTTTCAGACAGCTTTCTTAAACCCAACTGATCATTTAAAATCGAAACCACACTGTCATATGAAATGCCTATGGCATCAATAATCTCACGCACTTTTACTCTTCGATCGGCCAACACCATATCGAGAGTGTTAAGAAAAATTTATTTATCGAAGACACAAACCACTTATGCAAAACTTCTAAAATCTGTTTTTTTTTTCCAAAAAAAAAAATTAAATTTTGTACATAGAAAAAGAGCCAAAAAGCATTTTTGAAGCCATTTATGATGAATATATAGAAACAACTATTTTTTCTTCCTGTAAAAACTGGCCCTGGTCGTTTTTTTATCTAACCTGGGTTGCTCATGACAAAGGTGAATAAACTTCTAATGTCTAACCGCCTAACACCGTAGACGCGCATAAACAGCGCAGCCTATATATCCTGATTCCCCTTCAGATCGGAGATCTAGCCCAATTTATGAAGCGACCCATGTCGTTGACAGAAATTATGACTTCGAGTGCCAGTATTGGGCACCCATTAGTAACGTGAATGGACTACCTGTACATTTGAAATTAGCTCCATGGGAGCACATAACGGCCCCATCCCAAATATATCCTGATTCTATTTCTGATCGGAGATTTAGCCCAATTTATGAAGTGGCCCATATCATTGGTGGAAATAATGTTTCCAGTGCAAATACTGGGTAGTACAGATAAAAGTGAATCCGAAATTATATCCGAAATTAACACCATGGGAGGCAATAATATCCCCATACCAAATATAATCTGATTCCATTTCAGATCGGAGATATAGGCAACTTTATGAAGCGACCCATGTCATTGACAGAAATAATGATTTCGAGTGCCAATATTGGGCACCCCTGATAAAACCGAATGGACTACCTGTATATTCCAAATTAGCCGCATGGGAGCACATAACACCCCCATCACAAATATATGCTGACTCCATTTCAGATCGGAGATATAGTCAACGTTAGGAAGCGACCCTTATCATAGACAGAAATAACGAATTCGAGTTTCAATATTGGATACCTGTATATTTGAATTATTTCGCACTGCCTTCCTGGATTTTTCCCATTAAATGAAGATAACGGTACTAGTAAGTGGAAGGAACTTGAATGACCGATTTCATCCATAGTTAAGACGTCTTGAAGTTTGAAAATCAGTAAACAAAAAAATAAAACATTTAAAATATTAGGTGTTAAATGTTTGTGTGATATATGTATTTATTTCGGTGAGTGTATGCTGTCAGAAATGGCTTCATTGTAATTTAACTTACATACATTCAGTTTTCCACGCGTGTCTTTGAGTACATACAAATCATCCCCCCCCCGCCCCCCCTCCACAACTGATCCCGTTTTACCTATTGATTTTTCATTCATGTTTTTCGGCATAATTGGATTTCCATTGTGTGTTTCCAATTATGCTTACGTCTCTTTAACTACCTGGAATTCCCCATCTGCACTTTGATTATATTGTTCTCTCTTTAAAAAGAGGGAACCAATTTTTTAATACTTAGGTAATAAACCAAAAATGGATTTTCTATATTTCGTAGGAAATTTCGAAGATAATTTTTTAGAATATTAAGGAATGAATATTCATAATTACCTCTCTATGCAAAATAAGCCCTCGTGTGTGAAAACAATTATAAGAAACACAATTTAAGGGTCAATGACGTCACAGAACCCGTGATAAAGAACCCGTGCTATAGGACTTGATAAAAATAATATAGAATGGTGTATTATGAGAATGACTACAAATGTAGAATACAACAGTTCAAACAAAAACACTCATTGAGTTGGATTATTTATAACACAACCAATGTAAGTATTAAAATAATAATTGGAAATTTTTCAATTATAGTTTTAATTCAATTATTTGTGCAGAGACAGTAGATACATACACGCAGAAAAATTTGTATTTTGTTGTTGTTTGTATGCAAATAGAACGTGTTTTGGCGCCTGCGGCAAATATAGTATACTTGTGTCCGAACACATAATGTTTGCACTGCCATATAGCAGAAACAATGATTAGTATGTTGTAATATATGTGTTTCTGGCTCAAGTATAGATGTGTTTGGTACACAAATACAGCTGTGTTTGTTGCGTTATATACTCTCTATTGAGAGGAAGATAATAGAAGAGGTACAAGGAGAGATTATACACATTTAAAGTCGAAAGTGTGTAACTGAATTTTTGCATTATTTATCAGTCAGTGATTCATAAAAATTCCTGAATGCAGGAGTAAATTGCAGATGAAGTGAGTATTTCTTACATATGTTCCATCTTAGTCGCATGTATTCAGTCGACAATCGGGCAGATGCCAGCAAATGCTGGTTGATAAAGAAAGCATGCCATGGAAAACTGTCAATTACACGCTAAAAAAAACTGTATTTTTTGTGTTGTTTGGTTTTTGGGGTTTGCTAATCAATATTACATATTGGAGACACAATGATTAAAATTTTATTATATGTGTGTTTGTGGTCCAAATATATCTGTGTTTATGACACAAATACTGGTGTTTTTGTTGCAATGTTTATGCTCTCTCGAGAGCAAGAGCATAAAAGAGGGATAAAGAGAGATTATTTACAGTTTTAATTGCAAGTGTGTAACTGCTTTTTGCCATATTCTTTCAGTCTCAGATTTATAAACATTCTGGAATGTGTGTGTGTAAATTGCTGATTAAGTGAGTACTTCTTATGTTGGCTCAGAGAGTAATACTTAAGAGTTTCCATTACTCTCTTCGATGCATCTTCATGACGACGAGGTAGTAGGCCATTTCATCGAGTTTTATTTGCTGCTGTATTTTACCAATTTTACACTTTCGTTGGACATAAATCGGACAGAAATCAAAGGGAATGCGTATTTTCGCTCGCTGCAAACAGCATTCAACATAATTTTGCTGTCATTAGTATCAATCAAACACTTTTAAAGTTAGTTTGCTGCATGGTCTGTAATCTATAAGTCTTCTTTGGTCTCTCATTCTACATCATTTCCCTAGTACCTTTTCGATCAGCTGTGCCATAGAAACCCCCTGGTTCAACGAAATTGTTTTAAGCTCCAAATGTTGTTAAGTTCATTCGAGTGTTTCCTTATAATTTTAATGTAATATTCTTCCTTTTTGTACGTTTAAGGTAACTACTTTACAACTTGGGAAACATTTGAAAAGGAATTTGAATGGTGCGTATAAGAAATATGGCATGGAAATTGTATTAAAAAATGAGTAGTTATTTTTGTTTTAGTATCCACACTGAAAGAATTATCTTCGTTCTATTAATGAATTTCTTCATTCATTTTATGAATTTCTTCATAAAAAAATACCCAAAGAAGAATTTCATAAAATCTATGAAATAGGTTTAATAAAGTTATAATTTATGAAAAATCACCATAAATTATATGAATCGTATCTTAGACTGAACGAAACATTTACATGAATTTTATGATTAATTTTCATATATTTTATGGAAGTTTTCATATTGTCATGAATAGTTTCATACATACAATGACCTTCTTTCATTCAAGTTAGTAATTTTTTCATAAAATCTATGAAAGTTTGCATATATTTATGAAAAATATCTTATTTAATATACAGAAATTTCATAAATTTTATGAAATTTTTCATATAAACTATGAAATATCTTCGTAAATGGATGAACGTTTACATAGAATGTATGATAATTGTACATACATTTTATACTAGCTTTCATATTTCTATGAATAAATGCAATGTATTTTTTTCTAATAAATTATGAATTTGCTTATAGTTATTTCATTACAGACTGTCTGTGTTATTAATAAAAATTGTTGTTTCAATTTTGAATTATATATGTATTTGTTTATTTTAAATTGAATCGCTATTAGCTTAAGAAACATAAAATTTTAGACTTCAAGATTTATATGTAATGGCATACATAACAAAGATAATAAAAAATATACGTACATATGTATTGGACTTCAGTAGTAATCTATTTTAATTGTGTTTGTGTTTATTTAAATATACTTATTAGACCATTTATATATTACATATGTAAGAACTACATTATGTTATAGAATTACATTAAGAAATGTTTTTTTACATTTATTTTTCGATTTGAATTTAGTCAAGTAAATCCATAGTTTTCTTAAGATTTTCTATGAGTATGCTTACTTTGGTATTTCTTTTAGAACCAGTATTTATTTCAAAAAAAAAGTTTTCTATAAAATTCCAAAACAATTCAGAGGCTTTTGGATATTCTAAATTGAATAAATGAAAACTTTTGAAGCAGATGTCCAGCGATCTTAAGAAGTTAGAAAAAGGAGTCAACTTGCCATCTAAATATACATAAAATTCGGATATTTTAGTGAAGTCACCAACAGCCAAAATAAATGGCTGTATATTTTCGTTTCTTTTCATTAGAAAGTCGATATGATTTTGAACAGCCTGCAGCGTATTATCGATATACATGAATGTTTGTTGAGAATCTTTGATGGTATACCGATAAATCTCTTTTTTCCCATGGTGTGATTTTCTTAAAAATCTGCCAGTTGGATATAGGTAGTAATGTAAGCTCCATAAAACTTTGAGGGCAAACATGTCGGGATCTGCAGTAATAAATAGAAATATAAAGAATGTTTTCCCATGCTTACTTAGAAACATGGTATTTACCTATTGCCGCATCTTCTAATGTAACGAATTTCAAAATATTGTCTTCATCGTGACTTTTTACTTGCTTACAGTTTTGTAAAAATTTAAAAAGCGTAATCAGTTTTGTATCACCCCAGCCCATAATTGAGTCATAATTTGTAAACATTACTCCAAAATCTTTGTCAATCTGTAATGCAAAACAGTTCATAATATATTGGTACCAAATAAAAAAAAACAATTTATGAAAATATTAATAAAATGTGAACAAGATATAGCTCTTATATTCTGGCCACATTTTAACACCATCATGTATGTTTCGACACTCATTTAAAATGTAGTTAATACGGTAATTGCTACACGCTGACCATGCCAACTCGAATTCCTCTGATGTTAGATTATCGTATTTCAGACTTTGATTAAGAGTTTTTGCATCTGTCTCTGGAACTGAAAAGAAATTATCAATAACAAAAAACTAGCTCAATATATAAATGAATACTTACTAAATTCAATTTTTGGTGACTTAGATGTTGTAGGAGTATCTTATTCTCTATAAGGAAAACATTTTAATGTCTTTTTCATATTAGCAAATTTTGTGTAAATTCGTCCTCGCCGTTCCGTTCGATAAAACTCTATTTTTTCCGATGGAAATATGGATAAAATTTCATTTTCCAGCTTATAGCTGATTTGAAGAGACATGTCATACATATTGGTTTCAAAAAATCTTGCAATAATATTGATAACCATTTTTCTGTGCTCTTCAGTCAGTTTTTTTGTGTTTCTATAATTTTCCTTTATCTCCAATTTTGTGTCAATTCTTGTAGTTGCTCAGAATTTAACATTTTTAAAACAGTAAGTGTGACCTTCTCTCCTTTAAAAGAAATATAAAAAATATAATATAAATAATATATTATAAATAATATATATAAAAAACATAATATAAATAATTACCTTTCAAATATGGAATCAAGTGTTCTAAATTCCACTCATTATCAGTCATAGTCGATCTATATAAACGTAGTATATATATAAATTTACAACTGTTTTCGAAATTAAATTTATATATAAGAAACTATTGGATACTTTGCTAATTATTGAAAACTAAAATGTTAACTCTTTGATTGATGTAAAATTTAGTTATTATTATTCTTTAAAACGTAGCATGCATTTTCCTCTTGCTGTATTTATTATTGCGATTGGAGGGCCTATTAAGTCTTTTACTTTTGAAATCTTATATTCGCCTAAACGTTTTGGATTAATTTCAAATGCTGAATAGTGTTTTAGAAATTGTATATCATCAATTTTCTGACAACATATATACATTTTATGTTCCACAACAACGAGAACAATAATTTTATATGCTGTGTAATCAATACCGAGTGTAGCAACAATATAGCCTCTTTTTTATGAAATGCTATTGTGTACAACTTTATCGCAGGTTTTTATAGTATCAACTTCGTTATGCAGCTCGGAAGCTATAAAGTCTAGTAAGTCACATTCACATCCGTTATTATCGGAAATAATTATATTCAGGTTTTGTGAACAATCTAGTAAGAAATTGGAAAATATAAACTGATATTTTTTGGATACAGAGACACATATATTTCGTCTAGAAGTAATGGCATGTGTGTATATTTTAAAACTTCTGTGCTTAGCTTCGAAGTGAAATGACCAAAATTTTCTAACAGGTCCACACGATTTCATTACTTCTGGGTAATGAGACAATATGTGAAATTTAGGCTTCAAGTTTTCCTTAAATAACTCAATAAACATTTTGTTATGTTTGTCGATATTGAATTTAAATGAATTTATTAAAAAATCGTTGACTTCAAATCGTAAAACACAATCTAAGAGTTCAATTAGAAGTAATACAAATAACCACACTTCGTCATCGACTGGTACCATATCGCCAACCATTATGGGGAAATACATGACAAATGTAAGCATTTCCCGAGCTGACATTTTGAAGTGGGATTTTTTTAAGTGAAATAGTTTAATATCTGGCGAGATATTGCCAATTTCTAATTCGCCGTATTCAAATGTTCTTTTACGTGTGTTTAATTGTTCAAGAGAAAAATATTTCTTCGTGTTTATAAAGTATTGAAGAGATTGAGCCATATCGTAGTGACATATTCCTTCAAGAATATCATGCATTGCATCTACGCTTAAGTTTTCTACGACATGAAAACTTGGAATTGTATTAAACTCGCATAAATTTAACCACTCCTGTCACCTTGGGATTATCTATTTCTAAATCTCGGCTGTAACTATTGTAATCTCTTCTTAGTTCGGGTATGGCTGAAGTTGATCTTTCACTTAACTTTTTGTCAATACTACAAAAACGACAGAAATGACCAGTGAAAGACTTGCTAAAACCTAGTATACTGTTTAGGCCCAAATTATCGCCCAAAATTAAAATCGGTATAAGATGCGGGTGGTATTCGTCATTACTAGACATTTTGACTCTTATACCTTCAGTTTCAATTTTTTCCATTTGGTCTAATATTGGTTTAAGGCATGCTTTATTACCAAATACTTTTAAATCTGCTGATTTTATGGCCGCGAGAAAGAAGACATTTTCTAATTTTGAACTTTCAGGTAAACAAGGAAATGAATAGTAAAAATTGCAAATCGAATGAGTTGTGGCATGCGAACCCAAGGGATTATTAATTTCCAGATCATCGGAATATAAATAGTATGGAATTAATAAACGGTCGGGATATAATTCACACTTTTTCCGCAACAACTCTCCCTGAACTATATTTTGGAATGAATTCGATTCTTTTAGTTTTTTTATTATGAGAGTAGTTCTCATATTTATGAGAGTATCATTTTTTTCAAGTACTTTTTTAAAGCAATATGCCATTGGCATGGTAGTTATTTTGGTTGTTTTATTTTGATACACAAGCTTATCTTTTTTATGAGTAAGTACACCTTGGCAGTCAATCTCGACTTCCTTTAAGTCCTCTACTAAATTATTATTCTTGAGTTGTTCATACAGTCGGAACTCAGTCTTTAATGTTTGTAAACGTTTAGAACACTCTAAAATTAGATTTAAAAATTCTATTGACAAATTTTCATTGAGCTTCGTTCCAAATTCACGAAAAACGTCCAATAGTGGTTCATATATTAAGTTAATAATATTTATATTAATAAATTCTATATCTTTACGATCAAAATTATGCTTAGAATGCATTTGCGTTTGAAAAGTCAAGAACAAACTTGAAAGTTTATCTAATTGAATTGTTTCACTTTCGAGGTTGTTAACAACAAAATCTGTTATACAATTGTTGGAAGGCGGAACATGAGTACAAGTTTGTGCCACATTAGAAATTAAAGCTTCTTCATGACTGTGAACAGGCACTACATCATTGGAAGTTTTGTGTCTCTTAAGCACGTGTTTTTTGAAAGAAGGCGCATTGTAAACTTGTCCACAACAGCGATAGCTATCGTTTTTTTTAAGAAAATGTATTGTCTTTAAGTGTCTGAAATAGGAATTGTGATCGTGATATTTATTTTTGCACAAAAAACAATTCATTTTTATGTAATTACACTAATCTATTTTATATGTATATACGTCTGTCCGTTTATACTGATATGAATTTACTTCACACAATTGTTTACAGCGTCACTTATTTCTTCTTTTATTTAATTTTAATGTTTTATGCATCTAATATACAATATGTATTTACAACCATAAAAACACTTAATCACCCCGAATTTCCAATACGTCTGTGCGCACGAGCTGTTACGATTCTACTAAATGTCTTCTTCTTCTTTGATGTTGAAAGAGCAAAGAAATTCTTAGCACAAGCAAAGACAAGGCAATAATAACGGTATTCTAACGACTTGCAAGGCCTACTTAGAAACAAGAAATCACACATGCGTACATATATGCATACATACATACACGCTCACAACGTCACGATGCAGAAAATAATTTGTACGGATGTATATTTGTATGTTATGATTTTGATTTGTAAGCAGGGGTGGGTTTTGTCTAACAAAACGATTATTTATTTATATTTTTTATTGTATAAATATGCAATAGTGATAATTATTAATTACATTTAAAATAATATGAATCTATGGAATGAATCTATGAAGTTGTATGAAATAATCCAATGTAAGAATTCATAGAATAAATGAGAGTTTCATAACTGGAATGAAATTCAACATTCTATTTATGAAACAAGGTTTATGAAATTTGTTCATAAATATTACGAAGCATAATTCTTTCAGTGCAGTTGTATTAAGTGAACACCATTCTCAGAATATCAATATGCTGCCGACTGGAGACCTCTGAAGTCCGTTTACTAAAATGGGTACGTTTGCTTTGCATTTTGTTAACATAATATAATTTATTGCATGCGCATATAATATTTTGGTATATTGTTCGTAAGTAAGTGGGGTTTTCTTTATTTTATACCATACTAACATTCTTAAGTTATATTTTATTTAAAATAAACACCACCAATTGTATTGAATAAAATATTGCATCACTAGTGTTAATAAATCTGACTAATGTAAAAATAAAAAAATTATTTACCATGGTAAAATATGATTTTGCGTTTCATTTACTTCATTATAAAGCGCAGTTTAGCTAAATATGAAATCGTATTACTTTTGTAAATATGTTTCTGAGATTAGTAAATGGAAAGTGTACCAAACGACTAAGTAATTTTTTATTATTCTTAGGATCATTTTTATGTCCTTTAATTTATAATGAACCAAATGTAGTAAACTTGTAATTATTATTAGGAATACAAACAATACAATAAAAATCGAGTGTGGTCCTTAAACACAATACGTTCCTCTTATTTTGCAAAGAATATGTACTTGATTTTAGTATTACTGTACTTATTTTAAGTGCAAACGATCACTACGAAACCTATTCGCATTTTAGTATTTTGTAATAATTTTAATTCAATACTATATAAAATTTGAGTATAAATGTACTTACCTTCAGATTGCAGAATACTCGGTTCCAAATAAATTTCCAGTTTAAGTTCTTATTAAGTAAAATGTAGTTCCAATTGCTAAGGTAGTATACTAATATTCTTCACCCATTTTCTACATATGATACAACAAATTAAACGGTGCCACAAACAAAAATCCCGGGTAGTGATACTATTTTTCTGATAGATATTGTCGAGTACAACAAGAATCTGTATTTGAAATTTGCCAGTCACATCAGAATTTTGAGATACGGGTAAAAAACCGGTTTTCGTACCTCTATGCACTTATAAATCAGTAAGTTTCTCAACGGATTTGGACAGAAGAAATTACTCCCATTAAAATGGTACATATATTGTTATGGTTGGCTTAAAAGCTATTTGTGTATTTCTCCACCTAACAGATTTTTATCCACACTCTTTTCGACTTTTTCAACTTTGGCGATATTTTTACGCATTATTTTATAAAGGAACCGTTAAATTTTTTAAATTATTCCGTTAAAAATTGACTGAGTTATTCAACTATTTATCAAACCTAAATTTTTGCATATTAGTTTTCTTGTTTTTATTTTTGCTTTCTGTTCAGTGAAGCTGTGCAAGGAGTTTGCGGTAAAATTTTGTAAATGCAATTCGGAGTATAATAGAAAATTGAGGCAACAGTGTTCGCCAAACTTTTTTTACTTGTTTACTTATTTATTAATATTTTACAATCCGTAAAATGAAAATGTGTCTTTAAATATATTTTGTTGGAAATATCCTACACAAAAAAAAAAATTGTAAATTTAAACCAGTTTGCTGCTATCAATCTTTGCTGATATTAGCAAAATGTTTGCTAATATTGGCAACAATAAGTTTGCTAACTTTTCTAGTATCGGGTTTCTCAATAAGTGCGCTACAAAAGTTTTTTTAAATAAAACAAAACCGGTTTTAGATACCAATGAACTTATTTATTCCTGTGAAAGTACGTTCGATGCCATTATGTATGGAACTCAATTACTTTTGCATGGCCACCACGGGCACGCTTGCAGAAGTCCAGACGCTGAACCCAATTTTCGACGGTTTTCAAGCATAAATCGCCCGATACTGCTGCAATTTCACGTTCGATATTCGTACGAATTTCATCAATCGTCGCTGGCTTGTTGGCATATTCCATAGACTTGACGTAGCCCCACAGGAAATAATCTAACGGCGTCAAATCGCACGACCGAGGCGGCCAATCGACTGGGCCATTTCGTGAGATAACACGTTCACCAAACTTGGTTTTCAATAAATTGATTGTGGCATTCGCTGTGTGGCTTGTGGCGCCGTGCTGTTGGAACCACATGTCCTCCAAGTCCATATTATTCAATTGGGGCCAAAAATATTCGGTTATCATTGATCGGTAGCGATTCGCATTCACAGTAATGTGCCGGTCTTGATCATTACGGAAGAAGTACGGCCCAATGCCGCCGCCGGCCCATAAACCGCACCAAACCGTAATTTTTTCGGGATGCAATGATAGATTACGTGTGGATTGCTGTCTGACCAATAACGCATATTTTGCTTATTGACGAATCCATTCAGCCAGAAATGAGCCTCATCGCTGTAGATGGTTTTCCGATGAAAATCCGAATCATTTTCAAGTTGTTGCTCAGCCCAATTCACGAACATACGACGCTTATGGTGGTCAAGCGGCTTCAGTTCTTGCGTCAATTTGATCTTGTAAGGATGTAGGCCAAGATCTTTTCGCAAAATTTGCCACAACGACGTCACAGAGATGCCCAACGCTTGGGAACGACGTGTGAGAGACACATTTGGGCTTTCTTGAACTGAAGCCTCAGCGGCAGCAATATTCTCGACACTACGGGCACTTCTTTGTCTCACTGGCACGGGAACATTTTGTACTGTGCCTCTGGATTCAAATTTTTCCACTAGACGCTCAATTGTTGATCTGGTAGGACGATTATGACGACCATAAATTGGACGTAGCACTGTTAAAGTTGAGACCACTGACTCCAAATTTCGGTAGTAAATTTTAATAACTTCGACTCGTTGTTGGCTCGTATATCTTTCCATGATGAAATGGCAAACCTTACTGAAGAGAAATGTCAAAAGAGCGGGAAAAATTATGGCGTCGTTTGCTGTCCCTATCGATTTACTTTTGTAGCGTCTCTGTTCAAAACCCTTTTATTTATAATTGATTAACTTGAGTAGTGCAAGTGGCAGAAGTAGCTACCTATAACATGAACTCCCTGACCGGGTGGAAACTTCGAATAGAAAATCAACAAACAAACATGAACGGTATAATTAATTAAGCTCAAGTTTTTGTTGCGAGTCGAGCCAAGTGAGTGTCTTCAGTGGCATGCGTTACTTGTTTGTACAACATGAAATGATGCAACTTTATGTAGCTGCTGTTGCTCTTGTTTAGGTTATTCCTGATTCAACTACTACTTCTGTTGTTCCGGTTACTGGGTTGTTGTTTTAGTAGTCGGAGTCATCGTTATCGTTGCCGTCTTACATTGTCCCTCAATGTTTCCAGCTTATTAACATAATTCATGTGAACTTGGTCCGTTGTTTTGCAATAACATTTGCATAAACTAATGCAAGACGACAGACATAAGAATTCCCAGCAGGACGGAGTAACTTGTTTATTGTTCCAAAAAACTTAAAATTTAATCAGTGCATTTTGTGCGATTGCTTTAAGAACTAAATAATAGTGAGCAAAAGGGAATTTGTTTTTATTGGCAATTTAAACAAATTTAGTAAATATCAAGCACCAATTTTGAAATTTGAGCTTTACACCATTTTTCGGTCACAACGATGATCAAAAGTTATGTACAATGACTGTTATTTTAACTCCTTTCAATAGCACAGTTCAAACTCCTATCGGTAGAAAAATCATTTATCGATTTTGCGAGTCAGATAACAAATAGGTTCTGCAGGCAGGGGTGTGGAGTCGGAGTTGGTGTTTAGGAGACGGAGTTCAGGAAATTTGGACGGAGTATATGTTGGGGTCGACTTCAACTCCGGATTAATAAAGTTATTACAAATATCAAAATCAAAGAAGATGATATAAATGGTGTCACAATAAACGTGCACGATTGAGTTAACGAATCAGTCGCATATTTTTTGACACAGTGGTGACATTTGCAAGGTGGGCATGTTCCGATTAAGTATAGAAGAAAAGTATCTGGCAAATGCACCCATGGCTCTAATCACATGCCCTTGCTTCGCGAAATTTGAGGATGTGCCGAACTGATGTAGCCGGGTTTACGACAACGCTCTCCTTTACATCAGCAATGTTTTCGAGAGACCGACCTGCACGATGAATTCGAATAATCCGAAAGGTCGATTTAATCACCACATTTTCAATTTAACATTGCTATTCTCGTCCAAGTGACAGGCGCATTTGTCGTGATAGTAAATACAGTAGTGACAACTACTTCAATTTGCTATTCTTGTTTTAGTTGACAATGATAGTTGTAACGTTCACAATAGCACATGACAATCAAAATTTTGTGTAAATAAACAGCAAACAATTAGAAAAACTGGATATATCTCGCAAACGGAGCTTCTAAAGGAAAAAATAAGCAATTTTTACAAGTTTCCAATGGTTTTCAAAAAGTTGATTCAATTCACAACGTAGCGATTTTTAGAAGAAACAAATTACAATGTGAATTGGACAAATTTGTCTAAAACCATTTGAAAATTGGTTATTTCTTTGAGCGGGTGGTCCATTTGGGAAATATGTATAGCAATTTTTCTAATTTGTAATAAACAGGGATGGGATTTTCATGCGTTTATTATTTGACAGTATGCACTGAAACGGGGTCGACAACCTCAAAATATTCATCAGAAATTAAAAAAAATGTTTTTTTAACATATACTAGTACTCACTGCAACGAAAACATCAGTCCCTTGAAAATTTAGGAATATATTGTAAATAACGTTGAACTGTCTGAATGCGGCTAAGCCACAACTTGATAAAAAATAACCCGAAATTAGAGAACAATAAAGAAGATGAAAAATAATGTTTATTGTCGGTCGGATATACATATGTATGAGTCCCGCAGGATCCAATAAACGGGTCCATTAAGGCACGGCGAAAAACAGCCAGGTGGGGTTCCAGAGATGAAAGGAATTATTTTCACATATTTAATGGTGCCCTTATTTTTGTTGTGCCAAATTACTTTAATTTACAACGATATAGTAGCCCATCTTGAGAAAAGGAAACCTCCGAAAACTGAGTGTGGGTACTCAACTCCTAAACCTACTTCAATGCTACAAATTCTGCAGATCTTAAAGCAAATATTTTATTTTTTTAATTGCGCGCATAATTTGCCTTCGGCAATGTTCTTCAAATATTTACTACACAAAAAGTTTATTCCGATGCAGAGATGCCGGTGTTTGACCCTTCCCAGAAGAGAAAATCCTATGCAGAAAGCTTTATTACACTAAAATCTATTCCGAAGCCGGTGTCGGACCCTCTGCAGAGGGTATGGCCGAGTACGGCCGGTCTCGCTTATAACGGGTTTTTCAATAAGAGCGCTACAAAAGTTTTTTTAAATAAAACAAAATCGGTTTTAGATACCAATGAAATTTTTATTCCTGCGAAAGTACGTTCGATGCCATTATGTATGGAACTCGATTTCTTTTGCATGACCACCACGGCCACGCTTCCAGAAGTCCAGACGCTGAACCCAATTTTCGACGGTTTTCAAGCATAAATCGGCCGATACTGCTGCAATTTCGCGTTCGATATTCGTACGAAGTTCATCAATCATCGCTGGCTTGTTGACATACACCATAGACTTGACGTAGCCCCACAGGAAATAATCTAACGGCGTCAAATCGCACGACCGAGGCGGCCAATCGACTAGGCCATTTCGTGAGATAACACGTTCACCAAACGTGGTTTCCAATAAATTGATTGTGGCATTCGCTGTGTGGCTTGTGGCGCCGCCCTGTTGGATCCACATTTCCTCCAAGTCCATATTATCCAATTGGGGCCAAAAATATTCGGTTATCATTGAACGCTAGCGATTCGTATTCACAGTAATGTGCCGGTCTTGATCATCACGGAAGAAGTACGGCCCAACGCCGCTGGCCCATAAACCGCACCAAACCGTATTTTTTTCGGGATGCAATGATGACTCCTGGATTACGTGTGGATTGCTGTCTGACCAATAACGCATATTTTGATTATTGATGAAGCCATTCAGCCAGATATGAGCCTCTTCGCTGATTGTTGAGGCCTCTTAAGGTTGGCATCTTAAAGTTGAGGCTACTGACTCCAGCTTTCGGTAGAAAATTTTAATAATTTCGACTCGTTGTTGGCTGGTGTATCTTCCCAAGATGAAATGGCAAACCTTACTGAAGAGAAATGTCAAAAGTCGTTTGCTGTCCCTATCGACTCGTTTTGCTATCGACTTACTTTTGTAGCGTCTCTGTTGAAAAAGCCTTTATCTGCAAAATATTCTAAATCGGATTCTAAAAAAAATATCGTAGCCTAATTTTGAGCTTCTCCCGAAGTCCGGCAATTTTGCCTATTTTTGTTATACATTCGTTGTCTTAAGCGGCATGGCCACACATCAGACTGGCTCATCAAACTGTCATAATCTTGATTGGATTAGTAAAAAAAACTCACGGATAGGTTGATGTGAGTTTGACGAAAATCAAAATAGTTTTGATTTTCACTATCGTCGCTGCAGAGATTTGAAGCCAGTTTGAAGTGTGTGCGCGTAATTACTTAAATTTTATTTCTGTTTAGTTTTCCAGTGACTTTATTTTTTTTTGGTGACGCGGTGTATTGAAAAATGGTTAAAAAATATTTCTGAAAAAAAACACTTGAGAATTCAAAAAAAAAATTATTTTCAACAATAAATAAATAGTTTGACAAATAATGAAATTTTTTCCGACCAAAAAATCATACATTTTATCGTTTTCACAACAATTTTAAAATTAAATTTGATAGTATGAATTTGATGTGTGGCTGTGCTAAGTCAAACAAAATATTGCCAACATATACATAAATTTGATCAAACAGTTTGATGTGTAGCTACGGCGCTTTAGACATATTTTTTGAAATATCCAAAAAAATATGCAGTTTAAGAGGAATATACATTAAATCATAAAAAATTCAAAAATGTGCACTAACAAGTCAATGTGATTTGTATGCAAATTGTGTGGTTCGTCAAGATAATTAGTATATATTACTTATTAGGCTTTTGAGAAAAATCATGAATTGGCATGGAAATCCCTAATAAGTATTGTTAGGCAAATGAATGGTATTGCCTGATCGATTAATTATGAATTTCAGTTGTTGTCAACAAATACAAAAGCTCCTCATAATGTGATTTTTAGTTCCGGTAACAGTGCCAAAATTCTTGAAACAAAAAGATTTATAGCCTGTTTTTGCAACTTAATTTTTGATCATTCGTGCGCCAAATGAGTAGCGAAGATAACTTTTGGTTTTTGCACGCCTTGTTTTGAGTGAAACGAAAAGAGCTTTCGTTTTGCTTAAAAAATTTGGTTCATCGAAATCAAACACGAACGAAACAAAACGTCAGATTAGACAATCAGAAAATATCAATCCTTTAGTTTGTTTACAAATGTGTTTCTTAACGCATTTACAAGAAAAGTAATTAAAATTGGTGTTTAATATGGACATTTCTAACAAAAAAAGTCGCTACATGTCACCACAAATGCCACGGATGCAATCATTTTAAAAACACTTTAATTATCTCACTTTACTAACTTTAATTTTTCCCACTTTTGTTGCAATTTGTTGTTTGTTCATTTTATTTGGTCTGCAATCAGCTGCTTTCAATTAAACAGCTGATAGAGCAGTGCTGCCTGCAGTTTGCTAAATTTTGGTATTTTCCAATAGAAAGAGCTTTTAAAATCAACAAGAATAACACATTGCCAAAAATTTACTTTGACATAAGGGCAGCTAGTAAAATGAGCTTTCATTCCCGAACGAAAATGGAACAAAACTCAAATATTAACTTGATCGCCTGGGTAGCAACCGCACGTCTACTTAAACAAAAAGGTTCGCTGAACAGGCTATTTGTGTTGTTACAGCAATTCCAGAATAGGAAATTTAAATGCCAATGACAAGAATCCAATGACAAGAATCTTGTGAAAGACGCACAATGTGGCAGACTCACAAAGAGCGGCCAAAAAGTTTATAACTTTTGACACAGACGGAATTATTTAATGGGTTTTTATATTGTTTGATAGGTGACTTTTTTACCCTTATTTTGGTATATTAGTTTGTATTGTTACGAATTTCCTTATTCGTCCTTTTTGCGTTATTTTATTCGTAATAATAAAACAAGGTTCGTTTTAAATTACGATAATTACAACGGTTTAACTTCCTTTTATTTTATTTATATAGTACAACAGTTTACTTTATTTATAACACTTTAACAAGTCATATATTTTACTATCAATTCGCGTTGCTTATTTTACGGGGTTTAATCACAAACTGAACTGTCCATTCCAAAGACCTCCGCTATTTATACCAACTCACCATACTCAAATGAAGTTATATCTAGCGAATTCAAGAACCTTCTAGTCCTTGTTGTTGCTGCTTATCTTTGTAGAATCATCTCGAATGGAAATATCTTAACTGAGGTGAATTCATGCTACTGATTTAGCGAGCTGGTACGTTGTTAAAATGGATACTTTCAGGCGCAGCACTAATCGCCTGTTATTTACATACTGTTAGTAGAGTCATTAACAGCAAGCAAAAGCTTATTCGTAACAGTATATTAGGTTGTGGCGGAATGTAGTTATGATGTCTAGAAAGTTATAGATATTTATAGATATTTTCTTAAGAATGATTAGCCTTAATTTGATTTTTTTTTTTGGCATTTGTATATGAAATTTATAACAAAAAATTAAGTATTTATTGTATTGTATAACATAAAAGCCTTCCTGAGTCCACCTTTTTGTCGAATAATTAAAAAAAAATTAATTTTAAATAATTATAAATATTTTGTTTTGCATTAAAATTTAATAAATAATGATAATAGTAGTAATGGAATAATAAAAATAGTAAAAGTAATAAATAAAAATAGTAATGATTACAACACATTATTTCTGTGCCCACAAGGAATAACTAAGTCGAGTAAGGACAAAGTTGACTTTGTTTTGTTTTTTTCTCTTATGTTAATTGGTTGATCATCATAAATTGAATTTCAAATTTAAGTATTATAAAATTGCTAACATAGAACTTATGAATATGGGTTTTAATCAAAATTCCCTGATTTTAGACAACGATTTAACATTTTTAAATCCTCTCTCGAACACTGACCGAAGTCGGGTTTAGTTGATATTCCTTGTGGGCACAAAATTATTGTTTTTATTCAAAGTGAAAATATCGTCTAAATATTGATGATTTTCATCTTCAAGAATTTGCATGGCTTCCTTGTATATTTCGATTTGGATTAATTTCCACTTATATTAAAAAGATCTTCATTGGTATTGCATCTGAATATTTTTCTTGTGTTGTGCTCGAGGAAGTATATGTAGTCCTTGTTTCGTTTCTCTTGAGCTTCCTCTGACAAATCTCCAATTGGTAGCATATTGTGTTCAATGATTTTCTCACCATGATATAAGACATTATGAGCCGTTGATGACGTGTGTCTCCATCCATATTTTTCGTTATAAAATATTGCTGTTGCACTGGCATAAATACCAAACTTGTTGGAACTAATTTTTCTATTGCACGACAGATCTTGCACTATGATTTTAAATATGTTGATTAATTCAAAACCTACTTCAGTAATGGATGCAGTAGTTTCTGGATCCGAAACAATTCTTCTGGCGCTATTGACGTCATTGCTGTTTCCTTCATTTTGGTTTGACTGGTTGATTATTAGGCCAAGTTCTACGTATTTTTTTGATGTGTTAACATCTATAGCGGCGTATAGGGACTAAATCTATCAAAGTCAGATTTTATGCTGCTGCTAAAACAAGATTTTATGCTGCTGCTAAAACCAGATTTTCTGCGACTGCAAAAGAGAATAATGACGTGTTTAACAAAAATGAGCGAGCAAGAGCGCAATGAAAGAGTGGTGTGGCAGGGGTGAGGCAAACGAAATTGTGTCTATAGCGTATGTATTAACATAATAATGTATGTATGTACATGTGTCTGTTGCTGTTGTTGAACGGAGATATAAAGCATAGCCACGCAAAATTTCATTTGCAAGCCCATAGGTTTGCGCAGTCGACGTTATGGTGACACACTAATACGTCAGCTACTTCGTACAAAGTGTGTGTGATGTTGTGTGTTTGGCTGTTTCGTTGCTGTTGATATGGCAAACATGTGGTCATGTGACACACGTATATGTCAGCTACTTCGGACAAAGTATGTGTGATGTTGTGTGTTTGGTTGTTTCGTTGTTGTTGCTATGGCCAAACAAAGCGAGTCATTTGATGGTCAGCATTACCTGGTGTATACAAAAAAACTATTACTTTTTATTTTCAAATGTAACATTTATTAATGTGTTCATAGAAATCGAACAGGTACCGTGTAGCAAAAAGGTGTTAACACCTCATCCGTGAGTTCGCAGACTCATTGATTTTTTGATGTGTCAACATCTATAGCGGCGTATAGGGACTAAATCTATCAAAGTTAACACATGCAAACAACACACAGACAGGTTTTCTGCTGCTGCTAAAACCAGATTTTATGCTGCTGCTAAAACCAGATTTTATGCTGCTGCTAAAAACTGATTTTATGCTGTTGCTAACACCAGATTTTCTGCGACTGCGAAAGAGAATAATGACGTGTTAAACAATAATGAGCGAGCAAGAGAGCAATGAAAGAGTGGTGTGGCAGGGGTGAGGCAAACGAAATTGTGTCTATAGCGTATGTATTAACATAATAATGTGTGTATGTACATGTGTCTGTTGCTGTTGTTGATCGGAGATATAAAGCATAGCCACGCAAAATTTCATTTGCAAGCCAATGGGCTTGCGGAGTCGACGTTATGGTGACACACTAATACGTCAGCTACTTCGTACAAAGTATGTGTGATGTTATGTGTTTGGCTGTTTCGTTTTGTTGTATTAACTTTTTCTATTGATTCCTTTTAGTTCGGCTGTCGGCATTTTTGTGAACAGTTTCTTCATTCGGACCAAAATCTAGATCACACTCAAAAAAAAAAATGTCCTAAATTTGAGTTCAAAGTGAACTACAATTTAGTTTACATTATTTACTCAATTTTAATTAATTTTTACTTAAAATTAGGAATTTTAACTTAAGTTAAATAAAATTCACTTGACCGTAGTATACGAAAAAATTGTCGGAACTCATAATAAGAAAGTACATTTCCTTAAAAAAATTTTTAGAAGCGAGTGCTAGGTTACTTATATTCGGGAAAAATGTACTTAATGTTAGTAAATATTTCGTAGATTTTAGTTTATAGAATACTAACAGTGTAATTCTCGACAGTAAATAAATTAGTGACAATAACTTCAATTTGCTATTCTGGATGTCAAATAAAAGCTCTTGTTGTTTTAGTTGACAATGATGGTTATAACGTTCTCAATAGCACATGACAATAAAAATTTTATATAAATAAACTGCAAAAAATTAGAAAAATGGCTATATCTCGTAAACGGAGTACCCAAACGAAAAATTAGACAATTTATAACTGTTTCCAAGAGTTTTGGGAAAGTTGGTTCAATTCATATGTCAAAAAGCATTTGGCGATTTTGGAAAAACAATACGATGTGAATTGGACCAAGTTTTCTAAAACACGGAAAATTGGTTAATTTGTTGTTTGGACTCTGCGCTTAAAGAATATTTTTATGTTGCAATTTTACTAATGGGTAATAAGTAGGGATGGGATTTCCATGCAAATCCATGTTTTCTCTCAAAAGTCTAAAAGGTTATTACAGGAATTATACTGACGAATCTCGCAATTTGCAGAAAACCCACATTGGCTTGTTGGTGCATATTTTTGAATTTTTTATGATGAATGCTTTATTTTCTCTAAATGCATATTTTTTTTGCGTATTTCAAAAAAAAAACAAAATTAGGCAAAATTGCCAGTCTTCGGGAGAGGCTCAAAATTACGCCAACAAATTAATCGAAAATACTAGAACATGAAAAATTTAACCCATGGAACCCACTTGGTACAAAAAAGGATTGCGAGGACGATGTGCTGGATTTATGTACTTCTTTGTAGAAGCCAAAAAAATTTGCATAACAATTTTAGATAATTCGCTTAGTTATCGTAGTAACGCGATTAGTACGCGGGCTTCGTTTCCGATTAACAAGACCCCCCTATATCGTGGTAAATTAGGGTTATTTGAGTCCCCAGATAACGCACCACAAAACTAAAGACATCATTAAATTTGCGTAAAGTATGCGTTTCATTTCAATAACCACACTTGCCTGTTTTTGGCCGCGCCTAAATGGCCCCGTATTTTCGACGCTGTAAGCCTCATATTCGACTGATATAACAATAATATTTCGTATTCTTTATTTTTCTCTAATTTCGTTAACGTTATTGACAATGTATTGCTGAATTTTCAATTTGCAAAAATTTTTAAATGCATTTGTTTAAATTTTTAGGCAAATTTTGATCTTTTACGAGCATGTCTTAGGAGCATATTGTTCAACAATAAAAGCATGAAAATCCCCTTTCCTAGTAATAAGTATCGGGGTTTTCAATAAGAGCGCTACAAAAGTTTTTTTTAAATAAACCAAAACCGGTTTTAGATACCAATGAAATTCTTTATTCCTGTGAAAGTACGTTCGATGTCATTATGTATGGAACTCAATTTCTTTTGCATGGCCACCACGGGCACGCTTGCAGAAGTCCAGACGCTGAACCCAATTTTCGACGGTTTTCAAGCATAAATCGGCCGATACTGCTGCAATTTCACGTTCGATATTCGTACGAAGTTCAGCAATCGTCGCTGGCTTGTTGGCATAGACCATAGACTTGAAGTAGCCCCACGGGAAATAATCTAATGGTGTCAAATCGCACGACCGAGGAGGCCAATCGACTGGGCCATTTCGTGAGATACCACGTTCACCAAACTTGGTTTCCAATAATTTGATTGTGGCATTCGCTTTGTGGCTTGTGGCACCGTCCTGTTGTAACCACATGTCCTCCAAGTCCATATTATCCAATTGGGGCCAAAAATATTCGGTTATCATTGAACGGTAGCGATTCGCATTCACAGTAATGTGCCGGTCTTGATCATCACGGAAGAAGTACGGCCCAATGACGCCGCCGGCCCATAAACCGCACCAAACCGTAATTTTTTCGGGATGCAATGATGCCTCATGGATTACGTGTGGATTGCTGTCTGACCAATAATGCATATTTTGCTTATTGACGAAGCCATTCAGCCAGAAATGAGCCTCATCGCTGAAGATGATTTTCCGATGAAAATCCGAATCATTTTCAAGTTGTTGCTCAGCCCAATTCACGAACATACGACGCTTATGGTGGTCAAGCGGCTTCAGTTCTTGAGTCAATTTGATCTTGTAAGGATGTAGGTCAAGATCTTTTCGCAAAATTCGCCACAACGACGTCAAAGAGATGCCCATCGCTTGAGAACCACGTGTGAGAGACACATTTGGGCTTTCTTGAACTGAAGCTTCAGCGGCAGCAATATTCTCGACACTACGGGCACTTCTTTGTCTCACTGGCACGGGAACATTTTGTACTGTGCCTGTGGACTCAAATTTTTCCACTAGACGCTCAATTGTTGTTCTGGTAGGACGATTATGACGACCATAAATTGGACGTAGCGCTCTTAAAGTTGAGGTCACTGACTCCAAATTTCGGTAGTAAATTTTAATAATTTCAACTCGTTGTTGGCTCGTATATCTTTCCATGATGAAATGGCAAACCTTACTGAAGAGAAATGTCAAAAGATCGGGAAAACATATGGTGTCGTTTGCTGTCCCTATCGATTTACTTTTGTAGCGTCTCTGTTGAAAACCCCTTTATATGTCAAAGTGTGGTGTTAGATGTTGCAAGGTAAGCAAATAATTTTAGATTTTTGGGTTCGTGGTCATTAATAGAATTGTATTTATTTATTTCCGAACAGGTTCCACGAATTCAGCTGAAAATCAAAAATGGCTCTGATTTGGGGGTTTGGCGGACTTGGAGCGCAGAACGTCCTGTGAGGAAGCATATGGAGAAGTCCATAAGGGAAGTTGTAAGTGGTTTTTATTGTTTTTACCTATATATGTGTATATATATGGGCCTGCTCGGAAATGCGTCACTGCTCTGCATCTGATGCGCAGCACGTTCGTAAATGCAGCACCTGACAACTTTGCAGGATATGCAGCTGGACCATCTCGTTACGAGATTTGCGGCAGTCCTGGGCGGATGTTGGATTAAGGAATATTGATTCCTCTATATCAAAGGCTCCTTTGTTCATGGAATCCCTTTCCGGTATGGCACTGTGGTATTTCTAATCGGATAGTGATTCCGCTTTTCCAGCACTATTCAATGACCGACTGCGACTACGGCCCATTGTGAGAGCCGCCTTAGTCTGATGGCAGACGTGCAAGTAACCGTCCTGCCTATAATGTCCAACGGCAACAAAAATATCTCTACTTTAAGTGTACCAGTTGGCGTGGTACCCCGAGCGGTCGTGATTCTCATCGTCGCTATCCTCTGAACCATAATAGTAGTGCACAATAGGTGGGTTTCTTAAGCACCTGCCACCACATGATAACCGATCTCACCACCGCTGTATAAATCCAGTGTTCAATTTACAAAGAAGTTCCCATTTAAAACATTTAGCCCTCTGGCAGATATCCTATCGGCTATCGCCACATTTTTCGCCCTTTATACTTGTTGTGTCTGAGACTAAGCTTGCTGTCAAAAATAATATCCAGGTATTTGCTACCAGCTCAGTCTTAGCCAGGTTTACATCTAGCCCAATTTGACGCGCCCAACTGCCAAAAGTCCGTAAGTTACCATGGAGAATTAACACATCGTCCGCAAAAACGAACATGTTCACACCCGCATTTTTATTCCAAGCTTGAATCCATAGCAGTGGAGACAAGATTTCTCCATGAGGTATACCTCTGTCATCATACCTCGTAGAGTTTCGGTTATAGCACGCCTCCTGGTGAGCTTTCGGTATAAAAGCCCCATACTATCCACATTTTCCTTATGGGTAGAGACCACAATGTCAAGAAATGATCTATGTATCCCACCAGTTCATGCAGTGCTGTCTCTGTAGATTTGCACTTATAGTACACATGCTGTACACGAGATAACAATCTTGCATCAATGGTCTCCCTGAAGTGTATGTCTATTAGTTGTTCCAAAGTATTCAGTACAAACGAGGACATACTTATAGACTTAAGATCTTCAGAAACAGTGTGAGAGGTTTTCCCACTTTGGAAAAAAACACCAGTTTTGAATCACTCCATCCTTTCGGTATGTATTTTAAGTTCATTCACGCGATGTATAACTTTATTAGCAGGGGGTTCATAACGAATGCTTTTTCGCATGAAATAGTACCTCTCGAAAACGCGAATCATTTTTTCTACTTTTGCGTATCTGTCTCGAACTCGTAACAGACTACATATTCGAAACCGTTTCGGATTTTTTTTTGTAAATAAATTCCACTTTTATAAATATTTGCAGATTCGACACGGATTCCTTCTGATAATCAAAATTTAAATAGGTACTGAACTATATTTTGAACCTCTAATCCACTGATGTTTTTCGCTTACATTACACAGGGTGATTCAGGAAGTTCCGGAGAAATTTCTCCAGCGTATTGCTTGGCACGAGTAAATTAATTCCCAATGTGCACAAAAACGAATGCGTATCCGTTTCGAAACCGTTACGAGTCCGTAAAAACATGAAAAGCGAATCAGTTAAATATTTAAATTCGCAGATTCAAATCTGAGTTGAGAAACCACAAAATCTTAAAAAAAAAATACTAAAACGATTTAAATTTAGCTGATAACGAACTTTTGTAGTTTTAAAAATTAATATACTGGGTGATTCAGGAAGTTCCGGACAAATTTCTCCAGCATATTCCTTGGCTCATTTCATGAAGAAAAGTCTACTAGGACCATGTCCGAAAATGCAAGGGTGCGAAATGGCAGCGGGTTCAAAATTTTCGGATTACCGGTCGGAGGGTAGAAGGGTAAAGTTGCTAACTTCTGAGCCAGTGGTTCAATAAACTAAAATCTTAAACGTGTTAATTTACAAAAACAAATAAATGTGTGTTGTTATTTCGCTTCCAAAAACAAAAACAAACATTTTTGCATTTCAGTAAAATGGTCATAACTTTGGAACGGTAAGACCTCTGGACTTCGTTTAGGTCATTTTGGAAAGGTAAGAGGTATGGCTATCTTAAGTTACCTGCCATCTGGCTGAGCAAATTGAGGTTATGTGAACTTTTTCCCATTTTTTTCCGAAAGCTCTGTATCTCGGCGATTTCACTTTTTTCTACTTGTTTGTTTATTGATTCTGAAAGGCTTCTTAAAGACCTTTCCAACAAATCTGACCACTGGCTCAGAAGTTAGCAACTTTACCCTACTATCCTCCGACCGCCAATCCGAAAATTTTGAACCCGCTGCCATTTCGCAGCCTTGCATTTTCGGACATGATCCTAGTGGACTTTTCTTCATGAAATGAGCCAAGGAATACGCTGGAGGAATTTGTCCGGAACTTCCTGAATCACCCTGTATATTAATTTTTAAAACTACAAAAGTTCGTTATCAGCTAAATTTAAATCGCTTTAGTATTTTTTTTTAAGATTTTGTGTTTTCTCAACTCAGATTTGAATCTGCGAATTTATATATTTCACTGATTCGCTTTTCATGATTTTACGGACTCGTAACGGTTTCGAAACGGATACGCATTCGTTTTTGTGCACATTGGGAATCAATTTACTCGTGCGCATCGTAGAAATCAGCCTTCAATTTGCATCAATATTTCATCGCAATTCAGACGTGCTTTGAAGTTTGAAGCCTTATGTGCGGCTGATCCAAACCTCATTTTTAATAATTTTTCAATTCCGTTTATTTTAAATATATTTTGTATTTTATTTCTAATTACATTCTTTTACTTGACATAATGCCTTTAAAATAAATTGAATTGCTGAGTCAAAAAAGCTTTATTTTCACTATCGAAGTTTCTTCCTACTTTTCACCAGCGAAGCTGCACGTTATTTTGATATGAGAAGTAAAATGTTCGTAGGGAATAGCGAAGTGTAACCCGCCTTGTACGCGAAAACGTTCGTTCATTACACAGTGCAACACTTAAAAATATAACCATATACGGACATCACTCCGTGATAAAAGACAAAAAAAAGACCCGTGTCTCCCAGTTTTGGCCAAAGTCATGCACTTTTTTATGGTCCCCCAAAGATTTGGGGCCTGGGTGTAATTTTTGCATAAAAGTGATCATTTTCTCAGGCTCATATCTTGCACACCGTTCGGAATTTTCTTCAAGGTCAAAATCGCAAAAAGTTTTAAAAAATTCGATTTTTTTACCTTTTTCCCCTGTTCAGGTCCATAGGTAGTAAACCCTTCAAAATTCAAGGAAACAATCAACCACAGAAATTTACCTAAAATCTCAATAATCAACTTTCTAGAACATACGAACTTCCTAGGAATGATTCTTAACACCGTTTACCTTAACATTGGGATACTATGCTATCTCACCGACATTGAGATACTATGCTAAACAATTTTCGGGAAATTTTTCACTTTTGCGGCTACCTAAACGCGTGTTAAGAATCATTCCTAGAAGTTCGTATGTTCTAGAAAGTTATTTACTGAGATCTTAGGTAAATTTTTGTTGTGGATTGTTTCCTTGAATTTTGAACGGTTTGCTACCTATGGACCTGAACAGGGGGAAAATGGTAAAAATATCGAATTTTTTTAAGTTTTTTGCGATTTTGACCTTGAAGATGATTTTGATTTTACATTTTCACAATTTTTGTTCTTTATGACAAGAGCTACAACTTTTCCTCAGAGAGTAAATAAAAATTCTGAACGGTTTGCAAGATATGAGCCACAGAAAATTATCACTTTTTTTGTAAAAATGACACCGAGGTCCCAAGTCTTTGGAGGCCGATAAAAAAAGTCCATGACGTTGGGCAAAACTGGGAGACACGGGTCTCTATCACGTAGTGGTGTCCGTATATGGTTACATTTCCATGACTTAAAAAATTACAGACAGTGTTATTAGCCACGAAGGGGCGGTAGAAAAGTAATGCAGAGGCGAGAGACAACTTCCTATGACATGTACATGTTAAAGTAGATTGACGTAGAGGTACCTGTATAAAAGGGTTCAGAGAATTCGTCAGTTCTGCGCCAGTACTGCTAACTGAAGGCTGACGAAACCAAGAGACGAAAATTAAATTTTTCAGTTGTACCGCCGTCTTCGATAATTTGGCGGCGGCATCGTTCCCTGCATGCCATGACGCCAGTATTTTTTTTTAAATTTGGTAAAACTCTTTTAAATAGTGTTATACATAAGCCAACAATTGTTTCTTTTTTAAAGTCGATGTGTAAACAAAACAAAGCACAGAGTTGTCTCCTGAATTGTCATTTGGGAAACGGCTAATTCTCGGATGGCCTATTCGCAATAAACTTCGATCTAAACGCGACATACAGGTAAATCGGCAGCATAAAACTTTTTAATTAAGTTGGTTGACCCGTCATTTTTGTTCTTAGTTTCTGCGCAATTTTCGATCAATTATGAGCATTTAAAAACTATATTCACATAAATTCAATTTAATTATTTTTGCGATTTTATTTAACCTAATAGGCCATTTTATACCTGTATAATGCTAACAACTTTGTTCTACAGTTACAAACTTCGAAAAATTCTTGAAATTTTGTTCCCACTAAAAATAATTTTTTTTATTAGATGGGGCACCATGAAACGCTTTAATTTATAGTGGATACTTGATCATATGTTTGTTATTATATAGCGTTGTCAGTGTGGCATGTTATAGATATTCATTTCTAGTCAGGCGACGAGTACTTAAGGCCGTATTCATAAAAAGTTATGCGAGGTTTGAGAGACGATTTTTCATACAAAAAACGTCTCTTAAACCTCTCACAACTGTTTATGAATAAGGGGGTTAGTTTCCCAATAGATCAATACAAGGGATTGGGGGATCTCCACAAAATCTGTGTGCTGGGTGCTTTATAATTTGTATTTTTCCGATGTCGAATGAAATGAAATGAAATGACGACGACCACAATTTGCATATAAATAGGGGTTGGTACACAAAAATGTATATGTTCGCTCAGTGTGCCGTAACCCCGGCCACTTTAGAAACTACACAACAATTGCAAATATTTATGTTGCCAACACTTACATAAATGCAACAATTTGTGTGTGTGAATATTTTCTGTGGCAGACGGAACGAAGGGAGAATATTTTCATTTCATTAAGGTCTATGTATCCATGCAACATAAAATCAAATAATAACGAAACAACTAAACAAACTAAAATATTTGTTGCGAACAAATACATTTCGCGGAATGTTATGAATGTTTCACAAACAATTCATTCTTTGCAACTAATGGAGCACTGGAGAGGCGGTGGGTGAGGTCGGGCATCTGCAAAGTTGGGCACACTGTCGTATGGACTGGTTTTGTTATATAGTAGGTCAATACCGTTCACACGACACCATACACTACAGACTACAACTAAAGAATTCAACGAACAAAGACACTAATAGTGCGGTTATATGCATTATTTTATCACAATAATGTCCTGATTATCATTTAGATGCATTTTGACTCGAATTAGTATTGACACTAATCACTTGATGAAGTTGGGTAAGATGGATAACAATACAGAATTATTTTTGTAATTATGGACGAGCGTGATTTTATTATTAATGCGAAAAATAATATGTTTTTCGTCCAGCTGTAAGGAAGACCATTATTGTGGTAGGACAAATTCTGATAACTGTTATCCCAAACCACAGAGAAGATCGCGAGATTACATTTTCATATCAGTCGCCACTCCGACAAATAGAGCCAATGGGACTTGTTGACAAAGTACAACTTTTTCAACCAAATTGTAGACGAAATTTGTTCATTGTTCACAAAATGTAAACTTCTTTTATATGCTGATACCCAATGTGCCTGTCACATAATTCCGTTATGAATTCGAGAGGGATCCGATTCTTCGGACATACGTTGCGGACTCACAATTAATATTTTTTCATATGAAATTCCTCTCAAAAACGCGAATGGTTTTTTGTACTTTTTCGGATCCGTCTCGAACTCGTAACGGACTTCATATCCAAATCCGTTTCGGATTCGTTTTTTGTAAATAAAATGAATTTGAGACGGATCTGCTTTTATCAGTTTTTGCAGTGTCGAAACTTATTCGTTCTGATATTTAAAATTATTATATATATTAAAATATATTAAAATTATTACCGATATCAACTAAATTTAAATCGATTTTTTTAAAGGTATAGTGTTGTATCAACTCAGGTATGAATCTGCGACATTAGATATTTCGCTGTTCCGCTTTTAATTTCTTACGGATTAGGACATTTCCGCCAAATCACAATTTCACTGATTCGGTTTTCTATGTTTTCGAGTTCGAGCTCCGTAATTTGTGTTACTATATATAAAAAATAAACCAAGAGAGATATGATTTTCAAACATTAATGAATTTTACGAATTAAGTAACACGATATCTATTTTCGAAAATAATTTTATAACATGAATAAGTTCGACATAAGATTTTAAACAGTTTTTTGTTTAATTTCAAAATGACTTAATAATTTTAATGGCAATTAAATAATTTAAATTAGTATACAAATAAATTTGTTACATTTCATAAGATTTTCATGTATGAAAATTACTTTCAATTTCGAATATAATTTAGTTTAAAGTGAGTTTGAATTAATCTCAAAATTTGTTCATCAGTGATATTTTTCTTTATTCGGTCTTTTATTACAACTAATTTATATTATTTACTCAAGCTCAAGAATATTATTATTAATTAAGATTTATAAAATAAGTTTTGAAGATTTTGCAAATGTTTTGTTGTGTGTTTTGCTTGCGATATTTTTCGAACACTTGCATAGTGGAGAATTCTCAATTTGACTGGGTTTTCGTTTATATTTAGAGCGATGATTTTTTTCAATAGCATCATTCCAAACAACCGCTGATGAAGATCTGTGGCTAGATCTAAAATGTCTATTCGGTTTGCCAGGAATCACGTGGATGCATTTTGCAAAACTTGTTTTTAAAAACTTTGTCTCTATTAATAGAGATATAGAATGGTATTCAGCTTGAGTATATAAAATAATACAGTTTATCAGGCATTCCAAATTTTAACATTATTTACATTTTAGTTTAAAAACAAAGTGTGAATACAGCTCTGACATTTTAAGATTGAAAGACGAATAAAAATAAACTATTCAATCCAACTCAATTCAATTTAATTCCATTCAATTCCACTCAAATCAATTCAGTTCAAATAAATTCAATTCAATTCAATTGAAAGCTACGGCAGCAATTGTTCGTGAGGATATTCAATCTTGTGTGTTTGATAATACTTTGTACCCCCCACCGTGTAGAATGTTCGAGGATGTAAACAACGATATTCCAGAATCATTGTCATATTTTTTGGAACAAGTCATTCTTAAAAACAAACGTCATAATTTGGATCATCTGAATTTAGTTTGTACAAATATTAGCCATTGCATAATGACTGCTGTTCGGCCCAGAAGCTGTAAATCTAAACTACAACTGGGTCTTTAAGTTTTCTTTCATCGGCGGTTTGGTTCGAAACGTCTCATACAAATTTTCTCGTGTTTTGGTTTATGCGCATCTTACAATGATACAATGAACTATGAATGATAAAATGAACTATGAATGATACAATGAACTATACGGGGCATATATCGTCACCTAAAATGCCCAAAGACGTAACCCTCATTTTCAAAATTTTACAGGAGAAGCACAACACCTTATAAAATCCAAAGTATTTCATTTTTAAACGCGTTCATTCCACAGCTTACCTTAGGAACTTGGAAGTCTACTATTTTGCACATATATATTTTAGCGCGGAGTATTATATTTAATCAAAAAAACAGTTTTTATTTTTTGAGGGTTACGGCTTTGGGCATTTCAGGTGCATATCATACAGAACGTGACTCCTTCAACTTTTAGAATCGCGATATCTTAGGAAGGGTAATTCTTAGAAAAAAAGTATAAGGACCATTTTTGTAAAGAATCTTAAGATCTATGGGTCTATATGATCTATCTAGGCTTCATTTTGATAAAACTTACCGTTTTCGAAAAAAATCCAAAAAACCTCAAACTTTTTCTTTCACCCCGAATAACTTTTTTAGCACACATGGGATCAATGGGGACTTTTGACACTTTATTTCCAATGGCGTACCCAAGATCTCCACCAAAATTTAGCTCCGTCGGAATTTTTGTAATTTGACTACCATTTTTATGGCTAATTTGACCGGACTATTAAGGGCAAAAGACAAGAAAGTTGTATTCTATCATGATTTTTTATTTCTTTTTTACATACATGTCAACAATGCAAAACGAAAAATCGAAACGAAATAACCTCGAAAATTAACTGGTTTTATCGGTTATTTTTATTCTGTAAAACCGATATTCGGTTTTACCGGTATTCGTTACTCGTTTTTATTTTGTTTCAAAATCGAATCTTTCAAATAAAAAAATATTATATCTACGTTCAATTTCAATTCCATCAAAGAATCAGTGACCTGTGCGCTTTCTATTTGTACACGCATTGATTTGGACGGACAGTTTTACACCGGTTCCGAACGGTTTTTGAATTGTTAGATTTTCTTCAAAAAATTTAATTATACAGAGAATTACAAACAAATAAAAAATGGAAGAAACGGTTTCAACGGTTTACATTTTTTATATTGAAAATTATAATTGTACTGCAAATAAAAGTAATGTATTCGTTTATATACTATAAATGTATTGTACTAAATTTAATTTCTAAATTTAAATATGAAATATTTTTAAATAACAAATTGCTTATTATTTAAAAAAAAAATTAAGTAACATTTGTCTTGTTTGAGTTTTATCAAACAAGTTTGTTTTTAACCTAATTTTTTAAATGTAAGGCTTAATTCTAAAGACCGGGTGGAAACCAGGGTTTTCCGTTAAAAAATGTTGGAGTCAGTTATTTAAAAATTGCTCCATTTATCGACACAACCGAAAACTTGGTTTCTATTTTGAATACTCTATGTGTGAGATATCTAATTCATTATGTCTATATTTTGAAGCTACATTCGGCAATAGTCCGGAAATAGCGTATCGCATGTTGACTTCGCACTCGTCCAAAGTGGTGACCTTGTTAGCGTAAACTAGGCACTTCCGATTTTCTTTTAAGGACTTGACGTAGCGACAGAGAAAACAATCGAAGTGTATCAAGTCGAATGTTCGCGGCGGCCAAGTGATGAACTCTGGCCGTGAGATTACCCAGTCGCCAAAGTTTTCGTTCGCAAGTTCGAGCGATGTGGCGCTTGAATGGCATGTAACGCCGTCTTGTTGGAACAGCTCAGACATTTCAATGTTGTCGAACTCTGACCTCAGAAAGTCGGTTAACATCGCTCTATTCCGAGGACCATTGACGGTAACGGTGATTCCATCATCATTTCCAAAGAAATACGGTCCGATGATGCCGCCATGCCATAATCCGCACCAAACAGTCAATCTTTGTCGATGCAGTGACGCTTGGTTGAACATATCGTCGTCCCGAAGTTATCTTCACGTATATCACAAAATCAAAAAAAAAATGAGATAACACTATTTCCTGGGATACATTTTTTGGATCTATCCATCTGCTTAAACTCCAGGTCCATATCTCATATGGTTTCAGAGATATTATGTAGTCATTTTCTTGTATATCCACTTTTAGTTAAAATTTAACACGTTATGATACCGTATGAACCAATATTGTGGATATACAATAAAAAATATATGAAAATTTTTAATAAAAAAAATTAAGTTAACTTTACGTATGTGAAAAAAATATTTAACAGACGTAAAAAAGAAGATATTAACATCCTATTAATATACATAATGGCATCGAACGTACTTTCCCACGAATAAAGAATTTCATTGGTATCTAAAACCGGTTTTGTTTTATTTAAAAAAAACTTTTGTAGCGCTCTTATTGAAAAACGCTTTACGTGACGATAATTTCGGACTAAAAATTAATGCTTTTTTTCAGTTTATGTTCACTTATGCGCCATAAACAAAAAAAAATATTTCCCAAAAGGTGGCGTATACAACAAAATGTGAAATTTATTTTGGAGATAAAAATAGCCATAACTCGGGAAATTTCATCAATGACTTTGGATGTTTTGACTCCACTCGATGCAGAATTTCAGGCACTACTACTGGCAAAAATTTTGGACCACTTTTTTCGCACCAATTTTTTAATACAAATTGTTGAAACTTTAGAGTCAATTTCCCAAAAAAAATATTTTTTGGAGATTCGTGAAGATATCTGCGGGACGACGATATGTAGATTCAGTTCCCTCTAATAGCCGCAGTTTTGCTTATTTATAAGTATTATATAGCAGCATCAAATCAGGTTAAGTAGGTGACTGATGTCACTGAACTGATGTCAAACAATCGGGCATATTCTTTTGTCCTTAGAAGGCGGATGAGCCAAACTTACGGGCCAACGGCGGATAGAAACTAAAAGAAGAAAATCCAGGTTCAACATATCGCATCCTGGTCAGCGTCTGATCCATAATTTGCGGCTGCAATCAAATATCCTGGCAGTAGGTAAAATGCAAAAACCCGGTGGGCTGGGTTTGCCTCCCGCCACCGTTCATAATGGCAGTGAAAATACAAAAACGAAACTGAAACCATAAACAACCCCTATTTGTTGACGACCCCCGCAAACGTTATAAGGACCACGATTTACGGATATGCACTTGGAATGTAAGAACTCTATATAGATCCGGTGCAAGTATCCAACTGGCAGATGTCCTCGAAAGTTATAAGGCTGACATTACCGCTATCCAGGAAATGCGATCGACAGGACATGGCTGCACAAGAAAAAGAAACTGCGATATATACTACAGTTGCCATGAAAAAAATCATGAATTTGGTTGATAAAAGACTGCGACATCTAGTCTCTAGGTTCAATCCTGTGAGTGAACGTATAGCCACAATCCGCATAAAAGCGAAATATTTTTATATTTCCCTAATTTGTGTGCATGCCCCGACAGAAGAGAAAGATGATGATGCCAAAGACATATTCTATGAGCTCCTAGAGGAAACGTATGACCGCTGCCCTGGCCTTGACATTAAGATTGTACTAGGAGATTTTAATGCCAAAGTAGGAAGGGAGAATGTGTTTAATCCAACTATTGGCAATTTCAGTCTACATGCTGACAGTTCCGACAACGGTATAAGACTGATTGACTTTGCCGCGGCAAAAAACATGGTCATTTGTGGTACAAGATTCCAGCATAAAGACATCCACAAGGCTACTTGGGTATCCCCTGATCAAAGAACTAAGAACCAAATTGATCACGTGGTAATTGATGGAAGGCACTCATCCAGTGTAATGGACGTACGAGTGATCAGAGGAGCTAACATCGATTCTGATCACTACCTGGTAGCAGCAAAGGTTCGCACAAGATTGAGTAGAGCGAAAATCGTACGAAACCAGACGCAGAGGAAGCTGGACATCGGAAAGCTGCAATTACCAGAGGTAGCCACAGCCTACTCAAGGAAGCTCTCGCAACTTTTGGCACAGAACCCACCCCCTCCCGATGACGATCCTGATGCGCAGTGGAAACCCATTTCCGACTCTATAAAAACTGCCGCAACAACCGTACTTGGTTTCGAAAAACCGCTTCGCAATAAACCGTGGTACGATGAAGAGTGTCGCATAGCAAATGACGAAAAGAACGCTGCACGTATGGTAATGCTTCAGTCAATTGCAACGCGAGCTGTAACTGAGCGGTATAGGGTGAAGAGAAAGGAGAGTGAGAAAATTGAGACATACAGAAGGAAGATCGAAGCCCGAAAATTGTACCAAAAAGTTTAAAACGGAACTAATGGACATGGTTCAGGGCCCCCTTCTGTAAAGACAAGGACGGAAATCTCGTCGCAGATGTGCAGAGCATGTTGGGAATATCCGGGCTACTAGTATCTGATATTCAGCAGACAATATAGGCCATACATTTATCAAATAAGATACACCGACTCTTGCTGTCACTGCGCCACGTTCAGCATATACCTATCCAGAAATAAAATTGTGCAGGGTATGAAAGCCTTGAACCCATGATGACGAAATATTATTGTGAATGGCCAGTTTCGCTGTAGACCCATCTGCCTTGCCTTTTAATAATGGTCCATTAATAAGGACTTTGAAACTTCGCTGCTGTCGCTGCAATCACGTAAGAATCATTACTATTAAAAAACAAGTGTTCACAGCGAACACACGATGCTCACTCGACCACTGCGACATCGTGACTGACCAATCCGCACAATCGATAATTCCATCGACGCGACGCACCGTTTCTTACTTTTCGAAATAATTGTATTAAAAAGTATAAATTTGCCACCAGACACCCTGTATATCTATAATTCCTAGTATGAGGACTGTTCACAAATTCTCACCTTGGGGCTACTTATACACGACAGCCGTTGAAATGATTTCCGACTTGATAATGATATCATCGACGCAAATCTACTCAATTGTGGTTACAAAAATATGACAACTCGCATGGCAATTGTATAAATTTTCAATTATAGGGTCGAGAGATTCGAAATTTCGTATTAAACAGGACATAATGCAAATTTTAAAAAATCTTCTACCCAATCTCTTCTTTGGCTCTAACGATACACATGGATTTTAAACAGAAAAATTTAGTACATATTTGATTTTAGTCCAAAATTTCAGTTGATTCTTCCCATTAATCGTTCGGTCTCGCTGGACTATCGGTGAAAGTCCTACTAATTAAGTAATGTATGGTAAACAGTTGTCCGTTATGGTAGACTATGAACAACGACCGTCAAACTGTACAACTTTGCACGAGTACAACTTCGCGTGTTTTTGGAACGCACGTTGCGGGATGGGGGCTAAATGAAAAATTTTTAAACAACTTTTTTTTAACTACTTTATTACAACCCATTATTATCAACTATATTGGGTACTTTTGGTTTGGTATAAAGGGAAGTTTTGTAGGTGGAGCCTGAGTATTACATATTATAGTTTTGAACGCAATAAAATTTAAAAAAGCCAAAGTGAAAGTAGTTTAAAAAAATAACAGCTTACAGAAGTACCTTTGCTTAAAAAAGTAAATTTTCTTACAAAAAGTACATTTTCTTAAAAAAAAGTAAATTTTTGAAATAAGTACCTTCTCTTAAAATATTACATTATCTTACAACAAATTGCCGTTTCTTAAAACACTACATTTTCTTTAAAGTATACCTTTTTTGTAAAACAAAGTAACTTTTCTTGAGATAAGTACGTACTCTTAAAATTGCATCTGTTCTTTCGTAAAAAAAGCTTTTCATCAAAAAAAAATACCTTCTCTTACAAAAAATACCTTTTCTTACAAAAATTCCTTTTCTTAAAAGTACAATTTCTTAGAAAAAAGGTACCACCTTTTCTTTTGTTTTGTTGAGATAAGTAGCCTTCCTGAAAATAAGTAAATTTTCTTAAAAAAATAACCTTCTTTAAAAAGTACCTGTTCTTAAAAAATTATTTTTTGTAAAAAAAAAATCATACGCTTAGGCTTTTTCTTAGCTTAGTGACGGCGACACTATCGAGTATTCAGCCATGAAAAAGCGGCTATGCGAATAATCGCCCAAGTGAAAATCGCCCAAAACGCAAAAATGAACAATCGCTCAAAAAATAGGGGGGAAAAATTGGGCGATTGTTCATCATGTTTGGGCGTTTTGGTATTTTTGATTTTTTGGGTGTTTGTTCATGATGAATGATCGCCCAAATTTTTAAAAATGTAAATTCGCCCAAAATATTTTTTTGGGCGATTGTTCCCTTATCTTATTTTTGTTGAACAAGTCATTTTTGTTCTTAAGTTAACTGTTGTAACTGTATTATCATGTAAAAGGCCCAAAGTGTTGCGGATGGCCAAAATAATTCTACCTGTCCTACTTGTCGTGAAGAAGTCAAAGATTCCATGCGAGTGTTTTCAAATATATAACAAAAATACAAAAATCGTTTTCTTCCAGTTGTGTTTTTACTTAATTGGGCGGTTGTTCGCTACAGTCTTGGGCGATTTATCATTATGAACAATCACCACAAAATAGTGGGCGTTTGTTCATAAATTGGATTTATATTTTTGGGCGAATGTTCTTAAATTTTTGGGCGATTTTACCTCTTTTTTTGGGTCTTTTTTCTTAATGAAAAAACACCCAAAAATTTTAGGTCATTATTCATTTTTCGTTTTGGGCGATTTTCACTTGGGCGATTATTCACATAGCCTGAAAAAGCTTCTCAAAATACCATTCGGAACCGGTGTAAAACTGTAGGACCCAATCAGTGAGTGTAAAACTGGAACGCGCACAGCTCACTGGTTTGTGAGAAGCTCTCCCTAATCCTTTCACGGGATGTAACGGGAAACCATTTTTTTTTATTGTAATAAAAGAAGTACCTCTCATCAAAGAAAGGACATTTTCGGGAAAATATAATACACATTCTTACAAAAGGGGCCTAAAAATTTACTTTTGTTAAAAAAAATACATTCAATAAATAAACAATTTCTTAACAAGAGTTTATCAGTTTACAAGATCCATTTAAATTACAGTATTTTTCAACAGGCGCCTTAGGAGTGTTGGAACTAACTAGTACATAATATATAGCGAAAGGAACTTCGTTCCAACCGGGTGTCCCCTGACACCTCATGTAACTTTTTTTTAAATGTAATGTATTTTTAAACAGTGGACGATTTTCGGGCTACATTAATTATAATTTTGCTGTTTCAAAAATTTCGACAAAATCATAATACTTACTATGCAAAACGCATGCAAAACTACATATGTACATATTTAAAGTTTTTGCCCGTTTATTTGCCATTCTCAAATATTACCACTAAATTAGATTCAAATGATTTTAAACTTCCTGTGACTCCGGGTGGCCATAGTCAAACTGGTGCAGCAGAGTTTCTATTGATGTTTGTTACAATAGCATTTTGCTTTAGTTTTCAGAAATTGTTGCAAAAATAAACAAACAACCATTAGGGAGAGTAATTTCACAGGCTTTACAATTTTCGGAAAACAGGAATTTATTTGGCTGCTGAAATTTTAAAATAAGATTAACTTGAGTGCTCAAACTTTAATTTTTCGAGCAAAACACATTATTTGATGTGAAATTTACCAAGGAGATCAAACCAACATTGCAAAGAACCCTCAGGAAAGGCGTCACTGAATAAACACAATGTACACAGGTCGTCGGTGGTGCAATGGTAGTGTGCGCGGCTCTTGTGCATGAGGACGTGGGTTCTATCTCTACTCTGACCACCTTAAATTTCTTTCGACGGCGGTCACCTCGCTTAGTGACGGCGACACTATCGAGTATTTAGCCATGACAAAGCATCTCAAAATACCGTTCGGTACCGGTGTAAAACTGTAGGTCCCAATCAGTGAGTGTAAAACTGGAACGCCCACAGCTCGCTGGTTGTGAGAAGCTCTCCCTAATCCCCTCGTGGGATGTAACGGTTAAACCATTTATTTTTTTTATACAGGTCATTACATTTTGATTGTAATACAGATTTAATTATCTCTTATGTACAAGTATATATTTATACATTAGTTTGGCATTTCGTGCGTAAGTGCTTAAGGTTGTAAATATCGGTTTAGAACAAAATATTTGTTTAATTAAGGCACACCTTGAGAGAATGAGGGGTTTTCACCACCGCACAATGGAACATTTTCAGAGAAGGCTAATAATTTATAACTTTAAGTGCGGGCGTTTGCATTTGATAGTTCTAGCCAACACAGGTTCTAGGTTAAACACATGTAATTATAAAGGGTTTTTCAAAAAGAGTGCTCCAAAAGTTTTTTAAATTAAACAAAACCGGTTTTAGATACCACCGAAATTCTTTATTCCTGTGAAAGTACGTTCGATGCCATTATGTATGGAACTCGATTTCTTTTGCATGGCCACCACGGGCACGCTTGCAGAAGTCCAGACTCTGAACCCAATTTTCGACGGTTTTCAAGCATAAATCGGCCGATACTGCTGCAATTTCACGTTCGATATTCGTACGAAGTTCATAAATCGTCGCTGGCTTGTTGGCATAGACCATAGACTTGACGTAGCCCCACAGGAAATAATCTAACGGCGTCAAATCGCACGACCGAGGCGGCCAATCGACTGGGCCATTTCGTGAGATAACACGTTCACCAAACTTTGTTTCCAATAAATTGATTGTGGCATTCGCTGTGTGGCTTGTGGCGCCGTTCTGTTGGAACCACATGTTCTCCAAGTCCATATTATCCAATTGGGGTTCATAATATTCATTGAACGGTTTATCATTGAACGGTAGCGTTTCGCATTCACAGTAATGTGCCGGTCTTGATCATCACGGAAGAGTACGGCCCAATGACGCCGCCGGCCCATAAACCGTATCAAACCGTTATTTTTTCGGGATGCAATGATGACTCTTGGATTACGTGTGGATTGCTGTCTGACCAATAACGCATATTTTGCTTATTGACGAAGCCATTCAGCCAGAAATGAGCATCATCGCTGAAGATGATTTTCCGATGAAAATCCGAATCGTAGCCTTCTTCAAGTTGAGGCCACTGACTCCAAATTTCGGTAGTAAATTTTAATAATTTCGACTCGTTGTTGGCTCGTATATCTTTCCATGATGAAATGGCAAACCTTACTGAAGAGAAATTTCAAAAGAACGGGAAAAAATATGGCGTCGTTTGCTGTCCCTATCGAATTACTTTTGTAGCGTCTCTGTTGAAAAACCCTTTACTTTAGCATCGTATAAGGTAACTCAATTGTTGTTTTGGTTAACCAAAAAAAGCTTTTAAAGATATGACAATTATGTACAAAAACGCTAAAAACAACCATAGTTGTGCGACCATTTGAGGTCATATGTTACATTTTAGGATGTTGATGTATGTATATGGCAATTTTGTCGAAAACCTTAAGAAGTACAACTTTGGAGAACATTATTACATTCCTGTGTTAATAGTATAGAAATTATAAGCGAAAATGTAAAGAAAATTAATATTTCTGAATTGGTACAATCATTTTGGAACCCAAAATTTAATTTTTCATTAATGTATTTGACAATATTCTTAAGTATATTAAGCACTACAACTTTGTAGAAGATATAAATTTGTAATTTATTTAATATTGAATTCATATAGGTGAATATTTAAAGAATATAGTTAAACGCAGCATTTCTAAACCAATTATGGAGCTCTAAATATATTTTTTTTGATTAGTGTATTTAGAAAAGTTATCAAGAAATTTATAAGCTACAATGCCTTTGAAGACAGCTACCGCAATTTATTTACCGTTAGGCAAGAAATTTAAAAACATATAAAATATGTTCAATTTTTGAGGTCGTTTCGTGAAATAATCGATTAATAGTGTACTTTTCCTTAGATATATATTAGAGGGAATTGTGAAATAGGATAATATCTACAATATTGTCAAAGATTGTAATGCAATATTTCAAGCTGTTTAGGATTTCTTGAAGTAAAATATAAATAGGGCCCAGACCCACCTCCAAAATTTTGTTCGGTCTGTAAAAAAAATTGTTACGTATAGGGGTAAAACCGGACGGTGTTTTGTGATACCACGTCCAAGTACTTTCACAATTTATTCGTTTAGTTGAGGCCCGAAACAAATTCCTTTAATTTGTGTCACATTATAATGTCGACACGTTCCCGGCAGAATGTATTAAGCGACATATTTGGCGACAATGACTTTTTCCCATATTCTCAAAATGTATGCCAAGGTCCACATTTCGATATACAGAGAATGTCCCGTGCATAACCACGTCATGAGTTATTAATCAAATGAAATGGTAATAACCGCAAAAATAATACAAATCAGCTACTTGACAGAAAATTTTTTTTCGTTTCTTGAACAATTTCCATTTTGTCGCTTAATACATTCTGCCGGGAACGTGTCGATGTATTAAAATTCAAACAAACATGTATGTATGTCGGTCTCAGTAAGATTTCACTTTTTAAATTTAGTGTAAATTTTTTGTGCAAGTGGCACCTCTGAAATTTATCAGCTGTCACATGTTTATTCCGATTATTAAAAATGGTGCGCTTTACATTAGAACAACGCGTCATAATTGTGAAAACTTATTACAAAAACTTGGAAAGTCATGCTAAGTCATGTATGGACAGTAAGACCGGTCGGTCCCTTGAAAACATTGTTGATATAAACGAGAATGTCGCCGAAAACCCGAAAACAAGAACTCGGCATCGTTATCAACAACGTCACATATCACGCAGCACTACGCAGCGAATTTTGACAAAAGTCCTCCACCTTCATGCGTACAAAATTCAGCTTACGGTGCGTTTACACGGGACAGTTTGAGACTAGATAGTTGAGAATATGTATTACGGTGCGTTTACACGGGACAGTTTGAGACAAGATAGTTGAGAATATGTATTAGTTGTCACAAAGACAAAAAATTTTTGTGTGACGTACGCGTCCAACCAGTTATAAAGACAGTACAGTTTTAAGCAACCGCCGGCAGTGGCGTTTCGTTTAATTTCGTGCTCTGATTTTTTGTTTCTCCGCTCTGTTGCCATTGTGTTTTGTCCTTCTTCTCCAAATTACAATGGAACTGATTTACTCTGTAAAATTAGACATGCATTCATGTTTATATGTTTGTATTGTCAAACAATATTTCAATAAGAATTAGCAACATTTTTAAATACAAATATATTTCCCAATTTGTAAAGGCGTTTGCGATGTGTTGCTTTTTTCTCAAATTACTACGAAACGTCACCGATATGGCCGATGGCTGAACTAGTAGAGGTTGACGCAGTAGGATTTGTTGTAATTGTGTGAACCAACAACAGGCATTTAGTTTTTGTTTCATGACTCTAATCGTCAAATTCAACACAGATCCATATGAACAAACACAGTAAACAAAAAAGTACAACAACAAAATACACTGAATTTAACAGATGGAGTCATAAGAAAGTAAAATCAGTTGTTCTATTGCGCCAACCTTTACTAGTTCAGCCGTGATCTGGCCGCTTATGTCAAATTTCTTGCCGAAGTTACTGTCATTGAAAAATCAGAGACAGTGGCGAGGCAAGTGAGAGAAGTGTAAATGTGTGTAAATGTATTGCTACTGTCGGAGCAAAACTGTCCCGTGTAAACGCCAGGTTACTCAGGAGCTCAAACCAGTAGACCATGGAAAGCGCTGGCAATTCGTTCAGTGGGTAATGGAGCAAAGTGAAGTCAATGCCAATTTTTCAAAAAAAAAGGCATATTCTCCGATGAAGCTTATTTCCATCTGAATGACTTCGTGAACACACAAAAATGTCGAATTTGGGGCTCAAAAAATCCTCGTGCACTCCATGAGAAACAAATACACCCACACGAGCAACTGTCTGGTGCGGATTTTGGTCAGGCGGCTTAATTTGGCCTTAATTTTTTGAAGATGAGGTCGAAATTGCGAAACTGACTGTAAACGACATTCGTTACAGGAACATGATAACGGAGTTCTTGTGGGCCTCAACTGGGCGGCATGGATATGGACGACATGTGGTTTCAGCCAGACTGCGCCACCTACCACACCCCGCATGAAACAATCGAATTATTGCACCAACGATTTCCAGAACAGATTATTTCAAAAAATTCTGATGTCAACTGCGATTTCTTTATTTGGGGTTTTGTGAATTCTCGGGGTTGTGCGAATAAACCAGAAATTAAGCCGGAATCACAATGCAAGCAACATTTCCAAAAGGCGTTCACAATGCAAGCAACAGTTTACTTCGAATCGAGATGTTTGTTCTAACAGGTGATACCAGTATTACGGCCAATATATCAAGGCAACAACACAATATATTTTTGTTTTCATGTTAAAATTAACACAAATGTTTGTCAAGAATAAAAGTAAGCCAGAAATTATAAAACCAAATACATTTGAATTTGATTCTTCATATAATGAACAGAAGGAAAAGCAAATCATTTAAGTTGTTCTTATAACACAACCTCTATTAGTTGCATCATGATTCAAATGTCACATCGAGGGTTGTATTTCGAATATTAAAAAATGTTAATGTATTTAAATATATTTGGTATTAAAAGATTCTACATATAAAATAACGTTTTATAATGCGTCTTTTAACACAAATGGGTTCAATTTTCATTGATGTTTTTAAGTTTGAAAATGAAATTCGAAGTACAGCGCCATCTACCGCTTAATAGTACATTATTTATTCGAACAAATATGTTGCTGGAGTAGGAATAGATCAACTTCAGCGACAAATTGGAGATACATTTTTGTAAAAAAAGCGAAAGGCCATTATGTGAAATTCTGTGTGTGAGAACGAGATAGCATGAAAAACGAAATTGTCGCTTGCATTGTGAATGCGGCTTAATTCCTGAGCTCAAATCCGTGATCCAACGCGTCATCGGTGAGATACAGCCACATCACTGTGAAAAAGTCGTAGAAAATTTTATGAAAAGAGTAATGGCCTGCCATTTGACGTCTTCTTCCAGTAAAAAAATCACAACTTGTTTTTATTTACAAAAAAAGGCCATTCTTACTGAGACACCCTTTATAAACAAAAATATTGAAAGTATTGGAATGCAGATTTCATCGCTATAACAAGTTTCGTTGAGATTAACTAAGTTTTTAGAACATTCAATTCTATAGAAACTGACTGCCACTTGTGTCGTATAATGTATAAATAGGGATCCCAAGTGGATAATACTTACTATATAAGTAGAATGGTAGGCAGGTGTTCGATGGTGTTACATATTCAAGTTTATATCGTGTCGTGCTCTCGACAAAAGCGGTAATCCCTGTTTCTTTGCTTTTGGGCTTCATGTTTTAAGACTTTATGAGTTGTGCGACTCATATGCTTCCTACTAAATATAATTTTCGTTGTAAATGACTAAAATTCTCGTTGTAAATGACATATTAAAATGAATGTGTTTGCTGCAGGATATAACTTGTAATTGTAGTTTTAATATTTGTATTAAATCAATGTCCACTCCAGTAATCACAGATTCAGTTTCTGAATTCGGAAAGGAACGACTTGTCGTACTTAAATATTTTGTATTTACTTCTCCTTGTATTGGCGGGTCGAATATCAATCCCAGTCTACGAAATTGTTTCTGAACTTGGGCTTTTTCTGATTTCGGGTTTTATGATTAGCTAAGTTATTTCTTACTGTTACATTAAGGGACCCGAATTCCAAGTCATAGCTACATACGTTTTAGAATATGTTCAATAAATCGATTCCAAGTTTGGAGTGGGGACTTACCAACTTCATACGTTGCATTGAACCAGGGTGTTTCTATCGCACAGCTGATCGAAAAGCCACTAGGGAAATGATGTAGAACGATGCAATAAACTAAGTGTAAATGAGTTCTATTGATACTAATGGCAGCTAAATTATGTTTACATCGATCGAAAATACGCATTCCCTTTTATTTTTGTCCGTATTATGCCAACCAAAGAGTAAATTACTCGCCATTAAGAGCATACAAAGAGATGCATAGAAGCTCTTTTCTATTGCTCTGTGGTTGAACTCATCATTACTTCGAGCTGCTTGACTCTGTTTCATGAGTTAAGTTCGATATCTACATGTTCGAGATGATGGAGAACTAGTGAACGAGTTCGTCCCAAGTTTGGATGCGGGTGTATTTGTCCGGGGTGTATTAAAATAACAAAAAGTCTACGAAACCTTTTCATCGATCATTGTGACTAAAAGTTTAAAGTCAAATTCAATATTAACTCCATTGATTTTAAATTCTACAGAATGCAGATTTTGAACTTGAGTTCTTATGAAATCTACACTGAACGGAAAAGCATCGTCACAGGGATGAAAATGTCCATCATCCAACAACTTTTGTCATTGAAAGTGAGCTAACGTACAGTTTCATTCCCGCTATGAAAATTTGTTCATCAACTGCAAATTGATCGTTAGTGTGGTGAAAGTATGGCTGTTGCTGCAATGATTTTTTTTTCATTATTGCAACGAAATTGTTTAGTTGCTGCAAGGAATTTGTTTCATTGCTGCAATGAATTTGTTGTGTTATTGTGCATCATCCAACAACTTTTGTCATTGAAAGTGAACTAACGTACAGTTTCATTCCCGCTATGAAAATTTGTTCATCAACTGCAAATTGTTCGTTACTGTGGTGAAAGTATGGCTGTTGCTGCAATGATTTTTTTTCATTATTGCAACGAAATTGTTTAGTTGTTGCAATGAATTTATTTCATTGCTGCAATGAATTTATTTCATAACAGCAATGAAATTGCTTAACTGCTGCCATGAATTTGTTCATTACCTTATGTGTCATTGGTGCAAGGAATTTGAGTCATTGTCGCAATGAATTTGTTTCATTCCTACAATGATGTTATTTCATTGCTGCAATGAATGTTTTGAAGTGTGTTTGAAATTATTTATTGACAATTGTACATAACTACACTGTTAGTATTACATTGCAGGTGTTTTGATTACAATTTTGTGAATTTTTGTTTTAAAATCTGTCTCAATTTTCTAAATAGATTATATTCATTTCATATTGAAACACTCGTCTGGAGAAGATTGTGGTAGTGTGTTACTGTGTCCGTCGTATTCAGGTCCAGGAATTTCAGGAATTTATTGTTAAGGTTTATTACTAAAATATGTAAATGTCTACGTCTATACTTACCAAGAACACAAGCACTACTCTCTTATGCACGACTCTTATAAAATAGATCCACATCATTGTTTTCTTAAATCATACAATTGTTGTTGTGCTGAGGGTTCTGTCATTCACTTGTAGCGCCAAATCTGCCCGTTATTAAGCCAGCGATCGCTCTGTATGCATTGTTTTCCACTTCAATTTTATTTATTTTAACCAAATTTGTTAATATTTGGATTGGATTCAATTCATTTTACCTTAAATTGTTATTTTGTTTATGTTCGTCTTACTTGGAACACTTTTTTTCATCGACTTCTTCGTTTTCATTGAATTCGTGTTGATTCTTGCATTCTGTTTATTCACCTATTTGATTTTTAGACACTCAATTTACACAAACGATTACAGCAAATACATAAATTCACACAATTTATTTTTCACAATAAATGATTATTATCGTACTACTAAGTATAACTAATTAGTCTGTTTTAACAAAGTTATTTACATTATTCCGGCGGAGAAATATGTCTACCACTTGCGGTTGTTGCAAAGGAACTGATTTAAGATGTGTACGTGACCCAACACTCACGCTTGCCATTTTCTCTTGCTGGCCACTTTTTTACGCTCACTCAAATTTTTGACTGCTTTTCTCCTTTTATCGTCAACAAAATTAGTTTCGTTGCCATAACGAAATTGTTTCGATAACTATAAATGTTGGCAAACCTCCAAAATAAATAAATAATAAAACTAATCTATAAAATGTAAGAGATAAACTAAATGTCAATACTTTAAATCTCACGTATTATTTTTTTTAAATTTTTAACCCATATTTCCACAAAATTGAAATTAAATAAAATTGTTGCAGGAACGAAAAGTAAGTTCTTGCACCACCGAAATGAAGAATTGTCAAAGAAATCATGTATGAAATTTTTCGTTGCAGCGACTACCAAATTGTCGGATAAACGCCACTTTTCATTGTAGCAACGTAAAAACATTAGCGTTCATTGTCTTCCTTTGTTACCTTATCAAAATATTTATTATTTATGAGCAAGACAATTACTTTGTGATTCATTCGGGTCTTCTCCAGCATCATCATCTTCAATTTCTTCGCGCCGAAACATATGGTTACTAATTACACCAACATGTCTTACCAAGTATTGCCGCTGGAGGTCTCTTTTCCTCTGAATCTGTAATCATTTAATGTACTACAATAACATGAAAAGCAACACTTTTATGTAATTAGTACCGCACTTCAAATGGCAAGGCAACTTGGCGATAGCGTTTCACGTGTTCATCTGATTCGGAGGCCAATTGTTGACTAAAATAGTCTAAATAATGACGCCAATAGTGTTTTTTTTCAGTGACATACTTACACACTTACTGTCGAAAAGGATCTAAGCATATTTTCGACAGATACTTGGTAATTCTCGGAACGGTGTTTTCCTAACAATCCCTTGACTACATCTTGTATTGTGTTCCACGCATTGTTTAATTCATTTTTGAATAGTTCAGTTTCCACTAATTTGCGTATATCCGGGCCATTCAGAATGCCTTGTAAGGAGAAATAAATATACATAATATGTATGTATATATTAATTAAACATTTACTTAATTCAATAATATAGAAAAAACTTAAATACACCTCACCATTCTTTAATTTATTTACGAAAATACGTTTCACACAATCAAGTACTTTTTTACCACTTCAAGTTTAATATGAAGTGGTGGCATCAATATTTTTTCTTTTCAAACGAGATGTTTGTCTTTTATGTTACACATTTCAAAAATTTACTTGTTCATAAATATGTACATCAATTTACGCCATTTTTGTTTTTTACTTGGTGTAATTTTGTGAAATTTTTTGAAAAAGGACTAAAGGACATATAAAGAATTAAGAGAAACTTCTTGAGCAGTATATACTTATTTGACAATATATTTGTAGTACATATTGTGTTCAAAACGGACCATCCCAGAATTCAATTTTCAAATTTGAAGAATTCAGGTTTTAATAAAGTACTAAAAGGACATATGTAAATTCAAGACGAAGGATTATCCTCTGCGAAATCCTCCAGTGAAATCTACTTCACTATAAACTGGTACTCCATTTGGATATTTTGCTGCTCATTTTGGTGCAATAATCTTGACCTTGTTTCCAAAAAGGACGTCTGAAAATAAAGATAGACAATTTTGGTCTGCGACGACACATAATGAAATAAATTCGTAAAATATTCTGAATCCCTAGCTGGTGATATTACTGTACATTTTAGATACTTTTTGTACAAAGGGCGAAAAGGTCCCTTTAAACTTTGACATAGAGCATTCAAGTATTCCACGAAAATTCCACTTTTATGTTCTCTTTCACGAGTGTTGCCAAATTGCGCATATCTATCTACATATCTTGCCAAATTGTGTCGACTTCTTGATCATCTTTGTATGTGGTTAAAAAGGGGCAAAAATTACCGAAAAAAACATTGAGTGTTCCAACTCACGGGCGATGTGTTAACACCTTTTTGTTACACGGTACCTGTTCTGTTTCTATGAACACATTAGCAAATCTTCCATGTTACACATCAAAAAAGAATAGTTTTTTGCTGAAGGCTGTTTTGCAATTGCACTTTATTTTTTCTTACATCTGCTTTAACATTAGATGTCATATTGTTAAAATAAATAAAGCAATATTTAGGTCACTGAAATAATTTTTTTCACTAACCGGAGAAAACATGATCTCTAAGCCTAAAGGAAATCACAACTTTAAAACTATCGAGGATCTAAGACAACTAAATTTGAAACATATGGTAGGGCCAGACCAAAACAGAACGAGACAACTACAATTAGAATAGTGCGTTCTATAACTAGAACTTTCGAAACTTCGGCATCAGTGCGTGTAAGTAGGAAAGCAATGTGTAAGTAGCGACAAACAATCACTCTGCACAACAAAATAAATGTCTTCGGTTAGTGATTAGTGTGAATACACACCGCAGTGGCTTAACATTCTAGACGCTGCTGAAGATGATGCTTCACAAACAACGAAACGATCGTCCAGCGAATGTGAGTTCGAATCCCAACCGCGGCATTTACGTTTTTTTCACTATCTGGAGAAAACATGATTTATAAGCCTAAAGGAAATTACAACTTTAATTTTTTTTGTTTTGTCATAAACAGAGCGACGTCGACCTGCTTGTTTGAAAGCTGGCATAAAAAACAATATTTAGCTGACTGAAATAATTGTTTTTGTTTTGTCATAAACAGAGCGACGATAAAATGTATTGAATAGTATAGAGAACTTATTGCACTCTTTTTACGCTCTCATGTAGAGAGTCTGAGTAAACGAGCATAAAAGAGTCTTATTATCTTTATATAAATGCACCATTTCGACAATGTTATTACGTAAAATAATACAAAAAGCATAAATGTTTCAAAAGGCATCAATGTTTCACATCAAGATTATGAATAGACCAAGTTATGCAAAAGAGAGTGTAATACGTTTTGAATCATTCGCCAGATGTCGCCAGTGCTTTTCAGTCATTCAATTCGTTCCATGAGTTATCTATACTATTCAATACTCTTTGGCGACGACGGCCTGCTTGCTTGTTCGCTGCCGCTACATTACTCCATCATACTTATTTTGAGACAGATACTATTGTTGTACAAGAACCACGTATACGATGCTAACGCTGTATGTTGTTTGCATGTGTACCCGCGCCTATAGATGTTAACACATCAAAAGAGACTTCAAAATTCAATAAAAATCGTTTGAAATGATTGCGTATGTGTTAAAACAAGTGTCTGTGGGTAAAAACGGGGAGAAATTGGTAAAAATTTTAAACTTCTAATAACGGCAAAAATATTTAGAAATGATTAGAAATTTATTAAAATAATGTGTGTATGTAAAAGGTTGTAGAAGGGTCATGAAAGGGTAAAACTGCAAAATGTTGGTAAAATTCGATTGAACGGGTAACAATTTAAATATCGAGAAAATTAGTTTTTAATGCTTGGGACTTTATTAAAAATAGTGTAGTGGCTACAAAATGTTTGAACTTCAAAACGTCAAATACAGGTAAAACTTAAAAAATCCAAAAAATTCACGAAAATATTTGAATTTTATAACAATTGTTTTTGTACGTAAAATGGACAAAACATGAATATGCGAGAAGTCTTGCTTTTCAATATTATATGTGGGGAAAATAGGTCAAAAATAATTAAAATAAAATGCGGGAAAATCGTTTGGGAAGAGTTAAAAATATAATATGTGGATAAAAAAGGATTAAATCGTCAAACACGCGTAACATTTCAAAATGCGAAAAAACTCGTTTGGAAAGGTTGGGAATGTGTTTATAATATGTATAGAGTATTGAAAAGGGGACAAAAAGGTTAGCTTTAAAAATATAGAAAATCGGTTTGGAATGTTTTACAACTTGTTAAAGATAGTGCCTGTGGATATAGAGGGGAAAAAGCCACGGCAAAAGCTTAAAATGCGAGAAAAATAAGTCTTGATTACATGGGATTTTGCAAGTTTTGGATCAACACCAAGCCTGTTGTTCATAATTTGGAATATTTTAGAAAAACACCTTCTTCAGATGTCAAAATTTTTAAAGTACAATTTTTAGTTTTGTATTGAACATTTCAACACAAATTATTAATAATTATTTTGAATTTTAACCATTTCCCTTTTTATACTATACACACTAGGGTTATGACTCATTTTTGACAAAAATTCTACCTATGACCACGTGATAGCCAATACTAAATTAATAATATAAATCGTAATTGCGGGTCATTTTGGCCAAAAAACCTTCCGCACCAAATGCATTTTCTAAAAACTCACAGATATTTTTTTTTACATTTTTCTTTTTTTATTAAATTAATATATACATTATTTAAGAACTAAAATAATAACTATTTAAAATGTGTCAATTTATATGCAGTGTATGAACCGAGGTATGATTTACTTTCCATTATATCCGTAGAAAATGCCATAAAAGTAGTTCAGGTAATGTTTGCAAAAATAATCGCTCTTCAACTGTTAAAGTTATTGATTTATTTGATTATTGTATGATATAAATTTAAGATTTAAAGTGCGAGTATTTTTGCAGAGAGGATAAATGTCCTGAACCACTTTTATTGCACGTTCTGCACAAATGTTACTGCGTTGTTGATTTCTTATATTCGACTCCTCTTTAACCCAATGCCTTACAAAACACTGTTGAGCTTTTTGAAATTGCGACAAAGATAAATTTAATAATTCAAAATTGTCTTCGCGGAAACAATGATCTGAAAACCATACGTCGTACCATGCACCGCATATAAATTGACATACTTTATATAGTTCTGGTCGGTATTTTGGAATTAATATAAACGCCAATATCCCTAGAATTGCTCTAGAATTCCATCGTGCATTGCTAATTGGGGGTATACTTTTAAAATTTATAAATGGGAATTTTTCATGTTGTTGGTAATATCTGAAAGCTTTTCCAAGCTCATAAAGGAACTGCATGTCGTCTCTCCATTTGATGTTAACAGCTTTGATGGGTTCTTCATTTTGTTTATAGTTGGTTTTTAGTTGTTCATAATTAATTATTAGTTCTGAGACAAAACTATAACATATATTTGGCGATGATGATTTGCCTTCCAACAACTCGTCCATAACATGTCTTAAAAGCAAGTCTAAAACGTGATGTTGGCATCCAATATATTGTGGAGGAACAAGTGACATTACCTTGTAATGGTTCTTTAGCAAAGCAACAACTCCGTTTGTTTTACCTGTATTAACGTTAGTTGTGTCAGAAATGATCATTTTAATTGAATTCCACAAATCATATTTTTCTAAAGTTGCCTTTATACCATTAAATATACTTAAAGCTTTTCCATTATCAAGAACAAGAACACTTAACTTAAATTCCTTTGTTTCATTTTTCAATACGATTACTTGTATTTCTTTACCATCAATTTTCTTTGCATCAAAATGAAGGCACCAGTTTTCATTTTTCAATGTCTGTTTGTAAACTACTTCTATTTCTTCAGCAGATTTTATTACCGCTCTGTAAATACCTGTTTGTGATGGCGTTGAAATGTTAACGCCTGACTTAGCCAATTGTTTGCAGATTTTAGATGCCTTTGAAGTGGTTACATTTAAATTTGTATCCAATGATGCAGCTGCCTTTACAGAAACTTTCAGCATTTCAGAAGACTTAAAATCTTTGTCTTTAGATTGTTTTCATTTATCAAAATTTGTTCATCTTCATCTTCGGAAAGATCGTCTATCTCAAAAATGTCATCTTCATCGCAATCGGATATTGGAACTAAATCACAGTCACGCATTACTTCTTCATCGCTACTTGCTTCGGACCATTCCAAATTTTTATTGCTAACATCAAAGCTTCTATAGAAGCTGAAAGCTTTAGGTCTTTTTAAAAAATTTTGATAACTTTGAACCAGTTGCTTTACTCTCCGTTTTATAGACGTTGACGCAATTTGTTGAACTTTAAGCTTATTCCATAAAACGTAAAGCTCTTTTGATATGGTTTCACATCTTCCATTTTTAGACTTCTCGGAAGCTGCTAATGCAATATATCTGCCAATAATAATTTTTTGTGATGGGATTTTATTTAATTTACATAACGAATGCTTTATATTTGGAACGGCTCTTAATGTTGATTTCCCGTTTTCAAATGTAGTCAAATTTTTGGACCACAGTTTGCAATTTTTCTGCACAGCTTTATCACTCTTTTTGTCTGACATTATAACAAACCTCAAAAATACAAACGAAAATTAACGAAAACTAACAGAAACAAGTGACGTTTATTACAAGAATTATTGTAAACGTCAAAAAATTGTGTGCTACTAAGATAAAAATATTGTGTTTCATTTAAAAAATATATAGTAGTAGTATAAAAACCATTTATTTTTTTGGTCCAACATTTCATAATAACCGTAACCCTTTTGATGACTGAATTATATATCAAAGATCTTGTAAACACTTACGAACAAAAATTAAGACGACTGCAAAGAAAACTACTAAGACATGGGTTTATATGGTTAAAATCTCCTACAACGATCAACACTATGTTTTTAGATTTTTTTTTACAGTATTTGTTAAAATTTTTAAAAATTATATGATACTTTACAATTTTACTTTTAAAACCATTTTGCTTATATCGCAGGAACTTTTGCCGTTCTACAACCCCCAGTGAAATTTAATGAACAAAATTTTTGTAGAACATTTTATCCCTTTAAACGCAGGTTTTATGCTTGTTTTATGAAAATATTTAACAAAAGGACTAAAATTAGCCCTAAAAAAGGGAGATAGAGGGTTAATATGTTCTAAGAAAAGAACCGCCATCAAATTTCACTGAAGACATGTACCAACATTATTTAGCTCAGACGTATATTTAAATAATTTGTTTGGCTTAATTTGTTTAAACTAAAAAAAATATAGACCAAATTTCAACTCGGTTGGTGCGGGAACTTTTTTAACAGCAACGAAAAAGTAAGAACGCATTTCTTAATATTTTTTTATTGTCTTTTTGGCTAGGGCATGTAAAATTTGATATTTGGTAATAAATTGAAAAAGTCATAACCCTAATACACACTAATTGCTATGTATATTTGTAACACATTTTCAATCCTCCCCACAAAAATTATTTCGTTGCTGATTCCATGTAGATTTTTTTCACTCATTGCAGTTTCTCACGTTTTTGTTACTTTGTCCCATATACTCTTTCTTAATACAATCCCTACCATCCTAACATTTACCATTTTTCTCACACGCTTAACCTTACCAAGCGATTTATCTCGCAATTTAGAGTTTTAATCTTTTCGTCCCCCTTTTTCCACATTCATCCATTCTAACAATTCTCCCCGTATCGGCAAATTTCACAATTTGTTGCCTACTTATCTTTTATTTGACACATACACATGTACATCATTCTTACACATTTAATAATTGAAAAATATTCGGATATTTAGACTCTCGAATCATTTCTTTTGAATTAAATCGGGAGCGAGTAATATTTTCAAATCTTTGAAAATAAAAATTCGGTTCCCGAGCTAAACACAAAACTCCGGAGTTGAAAAGATTTAAATCTTCAAAGAATTAAAAATTAAACAACCTTACCAATTTAAATTTTTCGAGCGAATCTCCTTACTCTGGATAAAACACAGAAACTTAAAAAAATTCGAAAACGATTTAAATTGAACTGGTAACGAATTTTTTTATTTGTAAAAATTAATATATAATGTAAGTGACAAAATTCAGTGGATTAGAGGTAGAAAATATAGTTCATTACCTATTTTCATTTTGAATATCTTTTAAATATCAGAACGAATCCGCAAAAATTTATAAAAACGGATTCGAATATAAAGTCCGTTACGAGTTCGACACGGATCCGAAAAAGTATTAAAAGGATTTGCGTTTTCGAATTTCGATATTAGTCCGTAACAGATTGGCGCGGCCAAATTATGTCCTGACCCATCCTTTCTCCAGGAATACTTTACAAAATCGTTGCATTTTTAAGTTTTTAGTACGGAGATTTTTCTGATTTAAATGTCAGATTGACATAGTTTAATCTTTAGTCGATTTAAGTAAATATGCGTTTCAGCTTTTTTTTGAAATTCGTATCAGTTCGCGTTTTACCAAAAATTCAATACGGTGGGAACATTACGTTCTAAAATGGGCAAAAAGTTTGTTTGACGAAGGACAACGTTGTTGTATAGATATACTGGTTTTATTCTGTAATACCTTTTCCGATGTGATCTGGATCAAATTTTGAATATTTAGAAATAATCGAATCAGACATTTAGATCAGAATAACCTCCGTACTAAAAACTTAAAAATTTCCAGAACAACCCTCAAACGCGGATATGTCGGGACATGTTTTATATATGTGCGTGTGATGTAATAAAGTTATCTTATGAATTTATTTTTGTATCGATACGAGGCACTGTGTGGTGCTTTAAAAAAAAATAAAAAACGAATAGTAGAAAATGCAATTTTGTTCCTTATTCATCTTTACCTACTAATAAAAGAAGCTGTTTCTTGCATTATCGTGTGCTACAATTCAAACAAATCCAATAAACAAAATGCAAAATAAATAACTCAAATATCAACTACAGTAAATTGAGAAAATTTGTAGTTACTTTGTTTTATTCTCTCATATACTCAAGTTTGCTTACTGCATGTCGATCTCATACGATATTTATTGTATTTGTTTCTCAACCCTTGAATTCTTTATAGCATTTGTTTGCGGGCAATAGCATAAAGCAAATGATCAAACTATTTGCGAATGTCTTGGCGTATTTATAACATGTACTCTTGCTAAGGCCTAGTTTGTAGCATAAGACTTGAATGGTGATAAAACCAGATGAGCTTTTGTTTAAGTTGTCACCGATGTTACGGAGCTGGTGACTAAATGAGATTGTAATAACGGGTTTTTCAATAAGAGCGCTACAAAAGTTATTTTAAATAAAACAAAACCCGTTTTAGATACCAATGAAATTCTTTATTCCTGTGAAAGTACTTTCGATGCCATTATGTATGGAACTCGATTTCTTTTGCATGGCCACCACGGGCACGCTTGCAGAAGTCCAGACGCTGAACCCAATTTTCGACAATAATTTTATTGTGGCATTCGCTGTGTGGCTTGTAGCGCCGTCCTGTTGGAACCACATGTCCTCCAAGTCCATATTATCCAATTGGGGCCAAAAATATTCGGTTATAATTGAACGGTAGCGATTCGCATTCACAGTAATGTGCCGGTCTTGATCATCACGGAAGAAGTACGGCCCAATGACGCCGCCGGCCCATAAACCGCACCAAACCGTAATTTTTTCGGGACGCAATGTTGACTCATGGATTATGTGTGGATTGCTGTCTGACCAATAACGCATATTTTGCTTATTGACGAAGCCATTCAGCCAGAAATGAGCCTCATCGGACGTAAAGTTGAGGACACTGACTCCAAATTTCGGTAGTAAATTTTAATAATTTCGACTCGTTGTTAGCTCCTATATCTTTCCACGATGAAATGGCAAACCTTACTGAAGAGAAATTTCAAAAGAGCGGGGAAAAATATGGCGTCGTTTGCTGTCCCTATCGATTTACTTTTGTAGCGTCTCTGTTGAAAACCCCTTTCTATCGCTTTATCCTAAAATTTTCTGTCGACAAAAAAATACCGAAAAGTAAGACCCTGTAAACAGCGTTGCCATGTCAGCATTTAAAATGCATTTTAGCTTTTTTTTATGTTTAAGTGCATAAGCAAAAAGTAACTATGTACATATGTACTTTGTTTCGCTAAGTGATTTTTTCACATGTGCGGAATAGTATCGATCGAAGATCCCTAAGTATCAACATCACTGAAAGGCCTATAATTCCAACAACAAGAACAGACAGACTTTTTCCACCATGTTCTTCTTTTCCTCATGCGTTCACGCATTGTTGCAGTGCTTTGAAGTGAGTTTTTAATCTATATCACAGAGTTGTATTTTTCCATGGTATAGCATTATTGTTGTTGTTGGAATTATAGGTTGACGTGTCTCGGCGTATTGGTGTGTCATTTTCACCTACTTACAGTGTTATTTAATTTTGTCCATCGGAATAGTGGATGCGGACTGGAGCATTGTCTTGATGAAACAACACTTCATTTTCCGACAAATGCGATTTGTTTACACAATTTCATCACTTAAATGCTGCAATTAATTAGAATAATATTCGCCGTTGATGGGTTTTCTTTCAATAAAAATTATCCCATGCGCATCCCAACAAACAGACGCCATTACCTTGCCTGCAGATGGAACCGTCTTCGTCTTCTTTGGACTCGATTCTCTCATTCCACTCCACAGCTTTGAGTGTTCCTTGTTTCTACTGTAACATCTTCACGACTCTGTTTTCGTTCTATTGAAAGCAAGCGCGGCACCCATCTTGCGCACAGCTTTCTCATCTTCAAATCTTCGGTCAATATTCGATGAATAGCATTTTTTGAAATATCATTTCAGTTAACTCACGCACCTTCACCCAACGATCATCCAATGCAATTCTCTGCTACCCAATATTTTACAGTTGCAAACGACAGAATCCACAGTAGAATCTAGACTCTTCGAATATATTTTTGATCACAGTCGTATCATTAATATAATAAGTATTGAAAAAATTAAGAGAAATGCAAGATATAAGAGCAAGAATGCAAGGAGGGCATAATAAATATTAAAACTTTGAGTTATATTGGTAACAGTATTTAGCTTTTTTAACATTTTGGCGAAACAAAAAATTTTGGATGCTAGACAAAATTTTCAGCTTAATACATATATTAGACAAATACAATTAATACAACTTAAGCAACATAATCGCATCCTTGAAAAGGACTTTTATGATATGGCAGTATCAGTTGTTGGCATGCAACAATCGGAATTTGTTAGTACCCCCGGAAAATTATATTTAACTCTTTCAAGTGGGGACATTTCTATGGAATAGCACACGTGCCAGAGAGCCAGCAACCCTCACTGCTGCTCGGTCTACCAATGTGAAAATGCCCACAACCAGTTCCAAATGTGGAGTAGATACAATTTATTCCATTGGAAAGATTATGCCAAAACTATTATCATCTCCACAGCAACATATGGTGGCATCTGGCCAACGACGACAAATATCGTAACGAACAAATAGTACAACACTAAATAAAAACTATAAACAATAAACATTTAATGCACTTCTTCTCTTTTGGCACCATCAGCAGAACATTTCTTTGTAATTTGACCGAAAAAAAAACAATAATAATAATGAACGGTCTTATGGGCCACCACCAGCAGAAGTACCCCGAGATGGTCGTTCCACTCCACCAGAGCAAAATTCTAATTAACATCATTTGCATAACTCAACCAGGCAATAATAACAAAATATTTTATTTTATTTTCTGGTAAAAAGGAATGGGATTCGAGGAATTCTTTCTTTTGGCCCCCACTCGAGGCAAGATTTGCTGCAACTTACGAGGATGCTCTGTGGTCTTTTTGTTTTGTTCTGAGAAACCATCTTCCAATCATAAAATGTAAAGACTGTGGCACTCCAGGAGCAAAGGAAGAATACATGAACGAGGACAACAAGTAATTGGAATACTTGTCAGTTTTATGTGTTGTCTTGTTAATTGGAAACCATTAAGTAATTTATAGTATTTTATGCAATTATGTATTATAGTAGTGTGGCTCGGTTTCTTAGCCTTTTAACTTTTAAAGCTTATGGAAGGTCGTCCACAATGTACACATCGTCAAAAAGAGGAAGCCCTACTTAAGGAATCAAAATTAATTTAAAATCTAAAATCCAGTTTTCTCAATATTTTAAGGCTCAGTTTCACAGCTGCCGCCTAAAATGCATTTCCTGTCACAAATAATATCAATAATATCCGATATTTAATTAAGCGCTTTTTGACTTATAGCTGATCTGGCAGGAGTTTATAAGAGTTTTTGGTGAGTTTTTGACGACATAAACCTCTCTTTTTGTGAAACTTGTCGTAAGTTGTATAAAATTTATAATTTAAAACTGAGAAATTGGTAACATACAGCGGTTTTCTATGATGCCAGTGTACCAACTCGCTTCACTTAACTTTGTATTGTAATTAGCATAAATCTTTCTCTTTTTCCTAAAGAGAGAAAGACAATAATTTTCTACATGTCCTTCTATTTAAGTTTATGTCTTACATAAGCAACTTAGATGTCAATCAGTGTTGCCAGTTTGGCATAATTAATGCTTTTTTAGCATAATTATTTTGGCTTCAGCAGAATTTTGTTGAAACATGATGCTAAATTCGATTAAACATAATTTTCACGAAATTTTTCCAAAATTTGATATTTTTCGTAAAATTTTTAGCATAATTTTTTAGTTATTGCAAAATTTTCCATCAACAAACTTTTGGTCATGTTTTTGAATAAATTACGAATTTTTAGACTGAAAACACATCGGACGTTTTAATTTTAATTCATATAACAATAATATATTCTTTCTTATGCTCCATAAAGTAATGCCATATAGTGCTGCCATTACTCTCATCTGACATTTCCTTTCACACTATTCGTGGTGCGGTCGATGCGATAGAGTGTCATTTGACGTAAATTGACTTACACCAGGTGGAATTAAAAAAATTTTTGACTTATTTTCTTCATGTCGTTTTGATGAAAAACTATGAAATTTAAACGTATTTTGGACTTTTTTGTTATATTTAATTGTTAGTATATATTTGTGGTGTATTTACAAAAAAAATGTTATCGCACAAAGCGAAATGCCGTTGCTGATTTTATGTTGGTTGGTTTGAGCCACTGCCTCTATCTGGTATTATTAAAGCAATACTTTCCAACATCCAACCGCCCATCTGCAACACACCAAATGTCATCAATTTACTGAGAGAGTTGGCTACTCTATTCGTCAGTACTCTATGGATACAACACACCAAAGGATAGAGACGAAACATATTTTCAATTCATTTTTTTTTTGTTTTTAGCCTTAGAGGCCGATATCTGCCGAAGCATTTACAGAACTTTAAAACGTAGAAAAATGTATTTCTATGCTACTTATTTCACAGTTTTTACATGACATTTTATGTGACCTCTTTGATGTAATGAGTGTAGGTGGGGAATCCTTTGGAAAAAAAATTAAATTTAATAATCTAAAATATATGACAAAATTATATGTTTTCTAAATTTGCGAAGATGAAATTTTTGTATGTTTTATAATAACTTGTAATTAAAATATAATTAAAACAATATAATTTATATGGGGCATTCCATGCCAAATCACTGAGGTTTTGACGCGACTCCCTTCGATTTCGCTGAATTTTTTATATGATTTGGTAAGTATTCAAAGCAAAGTAGTTTTCCAAAGTAGTTTTGAGTAATCGATTTTTGAAATTTTTGAGCAAAAAATTTTAAATTAACGATAGACTAGGGATAAATATCGATATCTGAAAAAAGTAGGGTATCATTTTGTTCATCTTTAAATGTAGTTTTAGAAAACAATAAATAAATTTTTTAAGAGTAATGATTAATTAGATATTAAAGTCTAAAAATTATAATTGACTGTTGCAAAAGGTCCGAAATCTTCGATTTTTTCAAAATTTTGTTCTCTTGTAACGGGTTTTTCAATAAGAGCGCTACAAAAGTTTTTTTAAATAAAACAAAACCGGTTTTAGATACCAATGAAATTCATTATTCCTGTAAAAGTACGTTCGATGCCATTATGTATGGAACTCGATTTCTTTTGCATGGCCACCACGGGCACGCTTGAAGAAGTCCAGACGCTGAACCCAATTTTCGACGGTTTTCAAGCATAAATCGGCCGATACTGCTGCAATTTCACGTTCGATATTGTTCATCAATCGTCGCTGGCTTGTTGGCATAGACCATAGACTTGACGTAGCACAGGAAATAATCTAACGGCGTCAAATTGCACGACCGAGGCGGCCAATCGACTGGGCCATTTCGTGAGATAACACGTCCACCAAACTTGGTTTCCAATAAATTGATTGTGGCATTCGCTGTGTGGCTTGTGGCGCTGTTCTGTTGGAACCACATGTCCTCCAAGTCCATATTATCCAATTGGGGCCAAAAAGGTTCGGTTATCATTGAACGGTAGCGATTCGCATTCACAGTAATGTGCCGGTCGTGATCATCACGGAAGAAGTACGGCCAATGACGCCGCCGGCCCATAAACCGCACCAAACCCTAATTTTTTCGGGTTGCAATGTTGACTCATGGATTACGTGTGGATTGCTGTCTGACCAATAACGCATATTTTGCTTATTGACGAAGCCATTCAGCCAGAAATGAGCCTCATCGGCCGTAAAGTTGAGGACACTGACTCCAAATTTCGGTAGTAAATTTTAATAATTTCGACTCGTTGTTAGCTCCTATATCTTTCCACGATGAAATGGCAAACCTTACTGAAGAGAAATTTCAAAAGAGCGGGGAAAAATATGGCGTCGTTTGCTGTCCCTATCGCTTTACTTTTGTAGCGTCTCTGTTGAAAAACCCGATATTTGGTGAATTGACTATCTGGAGATCTGTATAGAGATGTACATGCTCTAAGGCACTTTCTCTCAAATACTCTTAATTTCTCCATATAAAAAAAAAAATAAATGGTTTCCCATTACATCCCATGAAGGGACCGGGGAGAACTTCTCACAATCACTGAGCTGTGCGCTTTCCAGTTTTCACTCACTGATTGGGACCTACAGTTTTACACCGATTCCGAACGGTATTTTGAGAAGCTTTTTCATGGCTATATACTCGATAGTGTCGCCGTCACTAAGCGAGGTGACCGTCGTCGAAAGAAATTTTAAGGTGGTTGGAGCAGGGATCGAACCCAGGATCTCCTGTACAAGAGGCGCGCACACTACCCATTGCACCACCGACGGTCCATATACGATGGGGAAATGTTAAATCATATTTGGCAACCGTATGTTAAAATAGGCCGTATTAATGCTTGGTATAAAAGAATTTTAACTATTGTGTCTATGTGATTTAAAAAAAATAAATTTTTGTACAAGAAAAAAGCCTTTCTGGCTTTAATTAATTGTAGATCAATATGTTTGTTAAAATATAAAAATTTGTTCAAGTGAATACCCAAGTATTTAACGACTTGCTTATTTGGGATATTTATATTATCATTAGATTTTATGCCAAAGTCTGTCCAATTTTTCTTGATATTATTATTACATTTTTCCACTGGTGGGCCAAAAAGTATGGTTTCGCATTTTTTTTATATTAATTTTCATATTCCAGTCATAAGAGTATTTTTTTATAAGACAAAAGTCTGCCTGCAGTTTGCGGTTGATGTTCTGTATTTTATCGTCAGCGTGATATATAATAATATCATCAGCAAACCCGATAACGTTATCCATTTTTTCTAATAAATCATCATTGGTTATAAGAATGACTTGGAATATAGAGATATATTATTATTAGTTTAGAAAATAATCATGGTTCATATTTATATTTTAGCGATTATACCTTTAAAATGTTGGCCGTAACTTCGGTTAATATCATCCATACTCAGGTTGCAAAATGGCGCATTCGATCATTTCGATTGGTATGACGCAAGCTGCGAACGATGCGTGTAATGTAGTCTTCCAATTCCTCAATCCTAGCCGGATTATCCATGTAGTTTTCTGCTTACGTAGACCGAAAAGGAAACGTCTAGAGATGTGATATCACTTGATCTAGATGGTTGATTCAGCGGATGGTTTGTTCACCGAATTATTAAGGCTATTTTTTTATTCCATTAAGCTATCGCCACTTACGACTTTCCAAATAAAACGATCCAAACTTAATACTACGAAATGTGGCGACATTTGCTGTAATGGGTGACAAAATTCGATACGGCAACCCGTTTTTAGCCTGTGCCTACAAATACATGGTATCAGCATATGTTGTTGTAGTTGTAAGCAGCAACAAAATACATTTTGTTTTCGTTCATTCGTCTCAGGTGTCACACTCTACACAAATAAAGGGTTTTTCAACAGAGACCCTACAAAAGTAAATCGATAGGGACAGCAAACGACACCATATTTTTTCCCGCTCTTTTGACATTTCTCTTCAGTAAGGTTTGCCATTTCATCATGGAAATATATACGAGCCAACAACGAGTCGAAATTATTAAAATTTACTACCGAAATTTGGAGTCAGTGGCCTCAACTTTAAGAGCGCTACGTCCAATTTATGGTGGGGCTCATTTCTGGCTGAATGGCTTCGTCAATAAGCAAAATATGCGTTATTTGTCAGACAGCAATCCACACGTAATCCATGAGTCATCAGTGCATCCCGAAAAAATTACGGTTAGGGGCGGTTTATGGGCCGGCAGCGTCATTTGCAGTACTTTTTCCGTGATGATCAAGACCAGCACATTACTGTGAATGCGAATCGCTACCGTTCAATGATAACCGAATATTTTTGGCCCCAATTGGATAATATGGACTTGGAGAACACACAGCGACTGCCACAATCAATTTATTGGAAAACAAGTTTGGTGAACGTGTTATCTCACGAAATGGCCCAGTCGATTGGCCGCAGTCGTGCGATTTGACGCCGTTAGATTATTGCCTGTTGGGCTACGTCAAGTCGATGGTCTATGCCAACAAGCCAGCGACGATTGATGAACTTCGTACGAATATCGAACGTGAAATTGCAGCAGTATCGACGGATTTATGCTTGAAAAGCGTCGAAAATTGGGTTCAGCGTCTGGACTTCTGCAAGCGTTCCCGTGGTGCCCATGCAAAAGAAGTCGAGTTCCATACATAATGGCATCGAACGTACTTTCACAGGAATAAAGAATTTCATTGGTCTCTAAAACCGGTTATGTTTTATTTAAAAAAACTTTTGTAGCGCTCTTATTGAAAAACCCGTTATTTTAACGTTCACTCTATTAATCTATCGAAGAATAAAAAAAAAAATAAATGGTTTCCCATTACATCCCATGAAGGGACTGGGGAGAACTTCTCACAATCACTGAGCTGTGCGCTTTCCCGTTTTCACTCACCGATTGGGACCTACAGTTTTACACCGATTCCGAACGGTAATTTGAGAAGCTTTTTCATGGCTAGATACTCGATAGTATCGAGCCGGGTTCGAACCCAGGATCTCATGTACAAGAGCCGCGCACACTAACCATTGCACCACCGACGGCCACTCTCTCGAAGAATATTATCCCAAATTGTCAAGTAGCAAATGACCAGCTTCATACTTAGAATCTGCGGCTAGAGAGGATTCTTCTATTTCTTCCACAGCTTTGACAACTTCCGGTAAATAATTTAATAGAACAGTAACAGCTTGATGTTTCGCCGACCATCTGGTTTGACTACTTCCTTTTAAGTTTTTTTTTGTACACTTTTGCATTATTTTCCACCGCGTGGTGGATCCGAAAAAGAAACAATAAAGTTGTTGTACAAGCCCAAATAGGCTAACTGCTTGTGGGAATGTTGAAGCTGCATGCACGCCAACAAGATTTATAGAGTGCGCTAGATACGGTACAATTTCAGCCAGCTCGTTCATTTGCATACCTCTGGATTGGACTCCTTTGTATATGCCGGGAATATTGGCTCCGTTGTCGTAGGATTGTCCACGACATTTTTGCATATCTAAACCATCAGCTTCCAGTTTTTATATAATGCGCGGTGTGATATAGTCTCCAGTCTTTCCGTCAACTTCAATAAAATCAATAAAACTTTCCTTTATTGCAAAACCAGTTTCTGCTATTTTGATGTATCGAATCACCTGGCTCATTTGCTCTGTGTGAGATATATCTGGAGTGCAGTCAAACATGATTGTGAAATAGTTGGCATCCTTGATCTCATTAAAAAAGGTATTTCGAACTTTGTTTGCCATGATATCGATGATTTCATTTAAAGTATGTAAAAAGTATGAAATTATCATGTTATGACGCGATAGAGAAATGCGTTTGAGTGTCATGACACGTCTCTATCACGAGGGTTGCCAAATCGCGCACATATATTGGTTGTCTATTACTTCATGGTCTTTGGAAAAAACTTCAAGCGAAGCAAAAATTTGTGTGCTTCTGCTAATTTGAAGCAAGCAATTCAAAACCTGGCTTCACTTGTTCGATATTTCGAATTCTTGTCTCAAGGATTTGGCGCCCCATCAAACCGCCGCCCGGGGCAAGTGCCCCCCCTTAGATCCGTGGCTGTCGCTATCTGATGATAAAACTTGCAAATGACCACAAGTACCGCTACAATTCGTGCATATATCAGAGCACTTTAACCCCACATTTCTCCATCCACAAGCTTTCTGACATCCTTTTTTCGATTTCCAAGAAATCAGTTGTAACAACCTTTATGGAGCTGGGGGCTCGAGTGTTTGACCGGAATTAGGCCATTCATATTTTTGTCTATCCCCATTGCTCTGCATTTTGTTCATTCCCATACCACTGCTGAACCTGGAATGTTTTCGTGCTGCTGCTTCAGTTTGTGGTAGCGACGCAGTATTAAATTTACTTTAAATGCTTTTCAAATTACTGTAGCTGTATACTTCAAGAAGAAAGCGTTCTCCAGCTTCAGCAATGATCGCAGGATCCTTCAATAAGAAGATCTAACTATATCTTCGTGGCCGTCGGTGGTGCAATGGTTAGTGTGCGCAGCTCTTGTACATGAGAACGTGGGATCGATCCCTGCTCAGACCACCTTACATTTCTATCGACGACGCACAGCGTGACTTTCGCCACATTTAGGATGCCAAAAGTCCAAAAAAAAATGTCCCCGACCGATATGAATTATTAGCATATGGTAAAAAAGAGTATTTATGTAACGAAAATGTATTCAAAACAAAACGAAAAAAACAATTATCATGATAACAGTTATCAAACTTGTGTCACTGTGGCAAGTGTAGTAAATCTGTTTATAGTTTTCAAATTTCGTTGAACTTTGCGGTGGCATTACTTTTTTTTGGCAAAATATTTTTACAAAAGTCTTTTTGTTTTAATTAAATTGGAACCTTTTCTTTAAAGACTGGTAAGTTTCTGAAGCTTTAACGTTATTATTCTAATTTTTAATCAAGGAAAATATGCAATCACTAAAAATGATTGTTTTTCGATAGAGAAAAACTTGCATGATTCTGTAGAATTCTGTTAAGTGATTATATAGAGATTGAAGGTTTATATATCTAGTTTCAAATTCAACAAAAAGTTTTTGCTTCTTTTTCCTCCTTTTTGCGATATGGCAGTTCCACGAAATACGCTCTTTGATGTTTGGCTCACAACCAAGAAAGAAGAAAAAAATGATGCCGTATACTATAATCACATTTGCAGTATAATTGGAAAAGATGTGGACCACCATAAATTAAAAAAGTTTGTGATCAAACTTTCTTTTGATTTTCGGTCAAGATGGGAACATGCTGCTCGAATAAATAGCCGTTTCTAAATGCCGTTTTCTAAACAACCAAAATTCTAAATGGTTGTCAAAAGATCTGAACTTTGAGATTATATTCTTGATGTTGGGACAAGTACATCTCGCGATATATCGAAGACAGGAAGGCCTGAAAAAAACTTTTCTGAATGTTCTTTGCGCTCAAAGAAGCGAAAAGCTAAGGAACTTATGAGCAATACTGATAATGACCAATTGTTAATAGCAGCGGAAATGACACTGAGATCATCTGGAAAAAGAAATTCTGCAAAAATACTACAAGACTTGGCCGTGACTTCTACATCAAGAGGCACTGCATTAAAGAAAACTCGATTATCTAATGTGAACATGAAAAGTTTGTCACCAGATCAAGCACTTGCGATGATTATTGATACAGGTCGTTCAACAAATGATTATAACCTTATCAGGCAGCATACTTCAGAAATAAGCCATAAAATATATCCTTCATACAACTGTGTAAAAAAATCAAAGGCTTTATGCTACCCTGAACAAATAACCGTAACTGAAACTTATGCTGAGATTGGATTGCAATCACTAATTGATCACAGTTTAAAAAGATTGCGTGATGCACAAGAGGAAGTGTTGCTCTCCCTTCGCGAAATTGGAGATGTAAATGCAATTATAAAATGGGGATGTGATGGCGCTGAACAGAGCATTTACAAGCAAAAATTTTCGGAAGAAAACCAATCTGATAACAGTATGTTTTCCATTTCAATAGTTCTCCTTCAAATGTATACAACAGTTAACGAACGAAAGATTATAATATCGAATAACCCTGCTCCATCTTCTACAAAATACTGCCGGCCGGAAAAATTTATATTTACAAAAGAAACACGAGACGTTATTTCAAGCGAGGTTAAATATGTGCAAGACCAAATTTCGGATCTGCAACCTACAACAATTCAAACAGAGAAACTAAACTTTAAAGTGAAAAGAACACTTATCTTGTGCATGATTGACGGCAAAGTTTGTAATGCCCTGTCGGCATACACATCGTCTCAAAAATTTTATATACATATGTGGGGCTTCACCGAAAGAAATAAATAATTTTAGTGCCTTATCGGAACGACAAGTTGACGAAAGCATGGTTGCTTTCGGAATTTCCCCTTTACATTCGTGGATACAATGTATGGAGTGTATCCTACACATCGCTTATCGAATCGAATGGAAATGAAGACATGGTGTGTACGGGGCGAAGAAAATAAGGAGAAGATGAAAAAGAAAAAAGAATATATCCAAAATAGATTCAGAAAGGAAGTTGGTCTTTTAATTGATATGCCAAAACAAAAAGGAGGCAATACAAATGATGGTAACACGACGAGAAGATTTTTTTGGAGATCCTGAAATAACGTCCGACATAACAGGAATAAATATAAATCTGTTGAAAAGGTATTACACAATACTTTCCTGCATAGGTTGTGGATTTCAAATTAATTCTGTAGCTTTTGACCGCTTTGTCACAGATACCAGAGAACTGTACTTATCAGAATATGCATGGTACAATATGCCAGTGAGTGTGCCTAAAATTATTTTTCATGGAAAGGATATAATATCGTCTTCCATTATTCCTATTGGTCAACTTTCTGATGAGGCTCAAGAGTCCAGAAACAAAGATGCAAGAAATTATCGAGAATTCTATACCCGAAAAACATCTAGAATTGAAAGTAATTTGGTTTTGTTGCACAGATTACTCATATCGTCAGACCCCTTTATATGCAGCATGCGGAAAGCGACAAAGACAAAGCGACGAACATTACCAAAAGAAGATATTGGCTTATTATCCGTTCCGAAATATGGAAACGATATTGACACGGAGTAATTATTTTTATTTCCAGATTGCTTTTTTTAATATGAAATTTAAATTTGTTTTCAAAAATATAGATTAATCATCTCAAAACAACTACTAATTGAAGGCATTTGTGTGTATCTACAAATTTAGTGAAATTAAAATTATTTTTATTTCTTTCCGCCCCAATAAGTGCTATTAAATTAGAAATTATAGTATTTTGAAAATACACCGATCGATCTCATCATTATTATTGCTAAATTTCATTGACATATCTACTTTTATTTGACTGTTACGACTTTTGGCATCCTAAAAGTGACAAAAGTCACACTGTGCGACGGTCACCTCGCTTAGTGATGGCGACACTATCGATTACTTAGCCATGAAAAACCATCTCGAAATACCGTTAGGAACCCGGTGTAAAATCTTCCCGATTGTGAGAAGCTCTCCCCAATTCTTTACTGGGATGTTATGGGATTTATTATTTATTATTTTTTTTGATATCTTCGCCGACAACAATTATGAATTCAAATACTGATGAAACGCTTATTGCGGTATTGATTACACAGTGCAAAATATAACCATATACGGACACCACTACGTGATAAAAGACGAAAAAAAAATTACCCGTGTGTCCCAGTTTTGACCAAAGTCATGCACTTGTTTTTAAGAGCCCCCAAAGATTTGGTTCATCGGTGTCATTTTTGCAAAACAGAAATCATTTTGTCAGGCTCATATCTTGCAAACCGTTCGGAATTTTGATTTACTCTTTGAAGGAAAGTTGTAGCTCTTGTCATAACACAATTGTGAACACATAAAATCAAAAAAATTTCTTTTTTTTTCGTTACTTCAGCATTGAGATACTATGCTATCTATTACAAAAATAATAAAAAAAAATCGTATTATGTTTTATGTTTCCTTCACCCATTCTCTTGCCTCCGGTTACGAGTCCCGATCCCCTCCGAAGACTCTGGTGCGTACACACTGAAGATAAATCCATGCCATTGAATGGCTATCATCAAGCGATGATTCAAAGCTGCGATTGAATAGCTTTCTAATTTCAGGGCCATTAAGTACGCCTGTTAAATGAAAACAAAAAATAAAGACAGAAAAGAAAACATTAACATAGTGTAAATAGTACAATTAGGTGAACACAAATTCGTTTTAAATTTACCACAATACCATTTTTAATTTTGTCATCGCCACGCTTTGGGAAAACGCTTTTCAAATAGTCAAATTCATTTGGATAATTTACAACGCCCACTACGATGAATTTTTTAACAATTCCCAATTTTATGTGGAGCGTAGGCAGCAAGATGTCTTGGGTATTGCCAATTTCTTCAGTTTATGTTGGTTCATTTGTTCCTCCACACTTCCTCTTGGTCTCCACGATTTACATTGGAATTGATTCAGAGGTGAGCGCGAATCCCAATTACAAAGAGAACAAAAGAATTTTGGAAAGCCGCCGTAATCGATGATCCGTTGCAAAATGTTGATGACCTTCAAATCACAGCAAATCTTCCATTTATTTTGGTAGTATTGGATTTTTTTCATTATATCTTTCAATGTTTCATAGCTTTCTTTCATGTTAATTCCCATTGCTAGCGGAATGGAAGGTTTTCGGTTCGACACATGCAACAACACTGCTTTCAAGCTTGAAACGGAACCATCAATAAATAATCTCCACTCACTAGCGATGTAGTTCCTTCCCATTTTTACCACCAAAGCTTTTATACCAAACCAAACTTCGTATACGATATCGCATACGAGAGTTACGCGAAACTTTTGCGGGTAAAACTCTCGAGAACAGATCCGAAAACGATTGGAAAATGAATTATCAGTCGCTCAGTTTGTGGCAGTAAAAGTTTCATTTACGATGTCTTGCAAGAGATTCGTTTGCGAGACTTTTGCAATATCTTTTGCGAGAACAACACGAAAAACAAAACAAAATGCAATTGCTAAAACTTTGTTGTTGTGTCGTGCGCCTGCACGTGTGTGCCTCTGTTTGCCACACGACAAAACGACAACAATGTTTCTCTCTCTTTTTCTGCCGTTTAGCATCCGTTTTTAAACCAGTTTGCGAACATTTGTGCGAGTTTAATTTCTCCTCCGGTTTTGGTCCGGTAAATACTCGTTTCTGAGCCCGTTTGCGAGCATTTAACGTAACACTCGCTAAGGCTCGGGGTTTCGCCAGCTGGGGGCTTGCGGTACGCCATAGAGATAACATTAGCATGTGTGAGTTTTCTTTGGTTTAAAAACGCTCTCAAAAATACGGCAAGTCACTGCGATATTCCCAATATGGCCACAATGAAATCCATTTCCATATGTGTTATTAGTTGTGGTCCAGCTCTTCCCTGTTGGGGCTCGTAATCGGTATCAAATGGATCTTCATAAGTAACACCACTTGCTCTAGTCATTCCTGTAAATTCTGTCCTTCGATCTCAAGTTGGCGGCCTTGGTGATACAAAATTTTCAGGTGCCAGCACTGGTAGTGTGGCTGTTACAGTTGCTTTCTAACTTTTGTTCCTCTCAGCATATCGATTTAGACCACATGTGTAATTTACGTACGCATTGCAACTAGTTTCACCATGAGCACCTGGGCGATTAATCCAGTTTAACGGCTTACAATACTTCATACTATGTTTGCCTCCACTCAACCGTGACCTAAGATTTTTATAGCACTGTATTAGGTGTGTAATTTTCACCGGTCAAGTCTACTTCGTCGAAAAACAACTTGTATGCTCTCTTAAATTCACTACTTAATAGAGTTTTATCCTTTTGAAATCTTGTAGAAAATAAATCAATATTTTCACAATGCATATTGAAATTGTGAGTTGCCAATGTTGTGTGCGAATTATGCTGTAGCACTTTCTCTATAACTTTCACCTCTGAACTCTCGTTGACGTCGCGCTGTGTAATGCCTCGATGTGAGCGTCGTGTTTCTTTTATATTGTCTGCTGCGTCCCTTCTTGCGTGTGCTGAGCTTACTGCTTTGCCTGTGCTGCTGCGGTCGGTGGATAGGAAGTTCATACGTTCTAGAAAGTTGGTTATTGTGAGTTGATTGTTTCCTTGAATTTTGTACGGTTTGCTACCTGTGGACTTGAACAGGGGAAAAAATCGGACTTTTTAAACTTTTTTGCGATTTTGACCTTGAAGATGAAGTTGTTCTGATTGTGATTTGTTGTTTGTAAGATATGAACCTGACAAAATGGCCACTTTTTTGCAAAACTGACACCGAGGCCCCAGATCTTTGGAGGCCAATAAAAAAAGTGCATGACTTTGGGCAAAACTGGGAGACACGGGTCTTTTTTTTCTTTTATCACGTAGTGGTGTTTCCGTATACTGTTATATTTTTTCGTGCTGCACTGTGCTATTCAATTCTTTTATCAAAATAATCGTTCTCCAATTGCAACTTTTCGTGCACTTTTGCCATTTTATAGTCGTAATAATCGCCACCTGTGATCGCTATTCCTCAAATTGTTGTAAATTACGATCGTACATATCCTTTACATAATGTTCAAGCGCCAATAAGACAAGGAATCGCTTGAAGTAATGAAAATATTGCTGCCGTTCAAGCAATTGTTTCTGAAGACCGCAATTTATAGATTCCAAGACGTTATCAACAATTGGGACTGTCTGTAACCAACATTTTATGGCCGATATTGGAAGAAGTTTATCTTGACTACATTTGGTTCTAATAAGACGGGAGATTGCGTCTATTTCTTGTGGGTTTATTTGAAGTCACTGGTCTTTAGCAATAAACCAGACGCTCTCCAAGTTTAACAAGTCAATATTGAACGTTCTATTCGACTACGACATTCGACATACGACTTGATTTGGTGGAAAAACTGCTCGAAAATTGGGTGCATTGAATTTGTTCCTGCAAAATAAGACGTTTTATTCAGAACTTAATTGTATCGATTAAATTTCATATTAAATAAAAAACATTTCAATTACCTTAACAATTAGTGTGTGTTTTTTTACAGAAATCATATCACTCAAATTGGAATCCACTTTAGTTACACGATAAAAAATGGGGTGTTTTATGTTGTTTGGATACGAATACAGCACGTGTTTGGAGCTCATCGCAAATATAATATACATGTGTGCTAACACATTGTGTTTGTTATTCAATATTACATGTTTGAGACACAAATATTAATAGGTGATAATGTAACGGGTTTTACAACAGAGACGCTGCAAAAGTAAATCGATAGGGACAGCAAACGACGCCATATTTTTCCCCGCTCTTTTGACATTTCTCTTCAGTAAGGTTTCCCATTTCATCATCGAAAGATATACGAGCCAACAACGAGTCGAAATTATTAAAATTTTCTACCGAAATTTGGAGTCAGTGGCCTCAACTTTAAGAGCGGAAAATCATCTTCAGCGATGAGGCGGCTCATTTCTGGCTGAGTGGCTTCGTCAATAAGCAAAATATGCGTTATTGGTCAGACAGCAATCCACACGATGAGGCGGCTCATTTCTGGCTGAGTGGCTTCGTCAATAAGCAAAATATGCGTTATTGGTCAGACAGCAATCCACACGTAATCCATGAGTCATCATTGCATCCCGAAAAAATTACGGTTTGGTGCGGTTTATGGGCCGGCGGCGCCATTGGGCCGTACTTCTTCCGTGATGATCAAGACCGGCACATTACTGTGAATGCGAATCGCTACCGTTCAATGATAACCGAATAGTTTTGGCCCCAATTGAATAATATGGACTTGGAGGACATGTGGTTCCAACAAGACGGTGCCACAAGCCACACAGCGAATGCCACAATCAATTTATTGGAAACCCAGTTTGGTGAACGTGTTATCTCACGAAATGGCCCAGTCGATTGGCCGCCTCGGTCGTGCGATTTGACGCCGTTAGATTATTTCCTGTGGGGCTATGTCAAGTCTATGGTCTATGCCAATAAGCCAGCGACGATTGATGAACTTCGTACGAATATCGAACGTGAAATTGCAGCAGTATCGGCCGATTTATGCTTGAAAAGCGTCGAAAATTGGGTTCAGCGTCTGGACTTCTGCAAGCGTTCCCGTAGTGCCCATGCAAAACAAATCGAGCTCCATACATAATGGCATCGAACGTACTTTCACAGGAATAAAGAATTTCATTGGTCTCTAAAACCGGTTTTGTTTTATTTAAAAAAACTTTTGTAGCGGTCTTATTGAAAAACCCTTTATATGTATTTGGGATACAAATGAAGCTGTGTCTGTTGCATTGTGTATGGTCGCTCGAGAGCAATAGAATAAAAGAGGGACAACGAGAGTCTATCTTGTAAGTGTGTATCCAAGGCTGATCTAGTAGAGGTTAACCACAGAGTAATAGTTAAGAGTTTCCATTACTCTCTTCGATGCCTCTTCATGACGATGAGATAGTAGGCCATTTCATACAGTTTTATTTGCTGCTGTATTTTACCAATTTTAAACTTACGTTAGACATAAAACAGACAGAAATCAAAGGGAATGCGTATTTTCGTTCAATGCAAACAACATAAAACATAATTTAGCTGTCATTAGTATCAATAAACAATATTTAAAATTAGTTCCTATCTTCTTTGCTCTGTGCCATAGAATGCCCCTGGGTTACCGAAGTAGAGATTGTTGTAATTGTGGGCACCAACAGCAGGGTTTTGTTTTTGTTCCACGGCTGTAACTGGCAAATTCAATGCTAGTGCATACGACCAAACAAAGAAAACAAAAAAGTACAATAACAAAATATGTACACTGAATTTGCCAGGCAGGGTCATATGAAAGCAAAATCAGGTGATCTAACTCGTCAACCTCTACTAGATCAACCTTGTGTGTATCGGTATTTTTGCATCATTCTCTCAGTCAGTGATTCATAAATAATCCTGAATGTGCGTGTAAATTGCAGATGGAGTATCATGTAGTCAGTCGTCAATGGTTCATCGGACAGAGGATATCAAAAGCGATTGATCAGTGAAAAAAGAATAAACAAAGGCTCGGACGGTTAAATGATTTGTGATGTTGCTTTGGTTTTTGTGTATGTGTTTCGTATACAGTGGAGTCGCGTTAGTGTGAACACTCGCTCGTGTGAATATCCCACTCGTATGAACAAAAAATAACCGTCATTGAGCTCCTTACCGTGTGAACAAATTTGGACGCGGTAGTGTGAGCAGTAAAAAGCTTTGCCTAAAATTTGGAGAATACATAGAAAGAAATGCCAAGACTACTACTAAGAGAAAAAAATAACGAAATAAACCGTTTTTCCTAGGAATTTTGTCGCCAAAAAATCTATGCTGAGACGCATTTTCTATTTTTGCTTTGCTTTGTAATAGCTTATTCACATTTACCGCGTTTCAGCTGGGACGCCGGCGTTTCGCTCTCTTGAGATCATTTCGAAACCATGGTGTTCACATTGTGCTTTTGTTAACTACTGTGGTTTCATGTGACATTTCTGTTTTGTGTTTTCTGTATTGACTGTAAACAACACAAATGCACATTTGTGAATAAAGAAATATAAAATAATATCAAAAAATTAATGTAATTTTTATAATATTAGAATTTATATCATTGTATGATAAAGCAATGAATGCATTCAAAGATATAAATGATTATACAGTGCACTCGCGCTAACTTGAGCTAATTAAAACCAGGCCAGTTCAAGATAGTGAATTTGTTCAAGTTTACGAATGCTATATTTTTATATTAAAAAAGGTTTTTTTTTTTGGTATGCCTAACCTAACATATCGCTCACTTACTAGAAGACTGCTATAACTCAAAATTTACTGTTTTTGGACTAAGAAAAATCTTTAAAGTTGATTTACTCGACACGTTGTTTTGAGTTATATGTTTTATTATTTTCATTAACATAGTCCATTGGCAGAAAAATATGTTCAAGCTAGCGAGTATTCAAGTTTGCGAGTAGTCAAGTTAGCGCGAGTGCACTGTATTCATAAATCACATTGCAATAAGTACTTACCACCACAAAGCAAACTAGAAATGTAAACAAACAGATTTGTTTTCCCTCATTTTTCTGACATTTGAACCAGCAATGGAAATTTTTTCATTTTACTCCTTTTTTTAACTACTATTGGAGTACAACACTGTGCTCTCTCTCTCATTTTTACTGTGGTTTCAAACAAACTACAGTAAAAAGAGCATAATGTTTGCGTTTTTTTTGTATGGAAATAAGTGCCAATTAAAGTGTGTTTCGCTGAAATCATCGAAAGAGAGCGAAACGCCGGCGTTTCAGCTGAAACGCGGTAAATGTGAAAAGGGCATAAGATGATTGCATGTAATTATTCTAAACTATTTTAGTAACTAATGGAGAGCGCATGTGTACGCATTATTTTTTGGCTGATGGTAAATAAAAAAATTTCAACATTTAAAAATGCCAAACAAGAAGGTTTTTTTAACACTACTTCAGAAAGCAAAAATTATTCGAGATCATCGAAAAGGAATAAATGTGACTACAGTTTCAAAAAAATTCGGAATAGCGAAGTCTACTGTGTGTGCCATAAAAAAAGAACAGTTTGCAATAATAAAACCAGTAGGATTAACATTAACACCGGAGAAAAAATGCACAGTTAAGAAAGCTGAGCTTCCAGACCTTGAAAAGAAACTTTACAAATGGTTTCTTAAGCAGCGCAAAACGTAATTTACCAATAAGCGGAGTAATTTTAAGACAAAAAGCATTACAGCTTTTTGAGGAAACAACAGGAAATTCTGCCGGCTTTTCAGGAAGCGCAGGTTGGTTTAAACGAAGATTTGGAATTCGATTTTTGTCCATTACTGGCTTTCAGCTCAGCCTGAACTCGTTGAACCATTTATTTCGAAGTTAAAAAAAATTATTATTGAAAGAGGCTTAGAGAAGGTGCAGGTTTACAATGCTGATGAAACTGGTATTTTTTACAAAATGCTACCAACGGACACTCACGCCATCCAAGATTTTTAAAGAAATTTAAATGTCCACTTATCTATAAAAGTTCCAAGAATGCTTGGATGACTGCCGATATATTTAAGGAATGGTTTTTTAACAATTTTGTTCCCGAGGTAAGCCCAAGCAACTGTTTCCTTTTGTATTGTGTACGTAACTAACAGCTTTCAAAAATTCTATTTAAGGTGAGACGCTTTTTAAAAAGCCAAAATCTTCCTCAAAAAGGGTTGCTTTTGCTGGATAATGCAACATGTCATTCTTCAAAAGATGTTTTAACATCGGATGATTTTCTTCCACCAAATGTTACTTCTCTCATACAGCCGAAGGATCAAAATGTTTTGAACCTATTGAAGTTGTACTATAGGAAAAATGTGTTAAGCGGAATTCTTTCCGAAAACGACAATGACATCGTGCAGAGTCTAAAGAGCATGACTTTGAAAGATGTTATCTTAAATTTAGCATCTGCTTGGGCTAATATTGAAGCTTCCTCTATATCGAAAAGTTGGAACAATTTGTTTAAATCGGATAATTTAGATGAAGAAGATGAGGTGCCTCTTTCTATTTTGGCCTCTATTATCAGATATGAGGAATATGGCAAATCTCTCGAAGAAACTACAGAACTTTTATTAAGAACTTTTACAGGTAAGAAACAAGATTTACCATGAAAGATATTTTTCGTAAATTAAATTAAATTAAATTTTTTTTAATGTTAGGAAACATACAATACTACAGAAGTTGAATAAATTTTGTGAAAGTGATGTTGGGAAGAAATTTCTGATGAAAGTGAAAGTGAAGAGGAATCCGAGGCTTCAAAATTACTCATAATCAAGCTGTAGAAGCCCTAAATGTTGGTATAAAATGTTCTGAACAAAATACCATTGACTTGGACAACATTATGCGCCTAAAACAAATACGAGACTCTGCTGTAATGATAAATGTTCAACAAAAAAAAAAGCAAACAACTATTACTAAATATTTTTCCAAAGAGTAAATATCGTTAATGCTTAAATATAATTTAAGAAATAATAATAATAAATATGTATAAGGAAAAGAAACAAATTAAAAAGAAATTTTTTACCCCTGTAGTGTGAACAATGTCTCACTATTTCGAACACCCTTGGAACCGGCGTGTTCACACTAACGCGAATGCACTGTATATGTTTGAGTGCACCCAAAGAGAGAAACGATTTTGAGGAACGAAACTGGAAAGGGCAACAACGTGAAGCCCTTTGTCTGTCCGAGCATTTGCTGAGAAAATCGGAACGGCGGACCATTTGTGAAATATAAGTTGCGTGTTTTTTCCAACCTATATACGTTACCCCATGCATATGCTATCTTGTACATGCTATCAGGGAAAATTATACCTGTTAAGCTTATCGGGTATAGGTTGTAAAAAAATGTATTGAAAAGCTAACAAAAAATAAAAATGTTACCAAGTAAACACTTTATATTGGGAAATATCTACTAACATGACAGTTAATAAATAAAAAAAATAATTAGTGAATTATTAACATTTGCATTAATTCACTTTAAGGGCAATTGTGTGATCTACACCAAAATTTTAACAACAACAGTTTGCTGCGCTGAATTCAAAAAGTTGATTGTTTCCTTCCGCTCGGCCCAACTTCTTTAGAATATAGACCTTTAAAGTTTGACTATATATTCGGTCAGTGGCCGTCGGTGGTTCGAACCCGGCTCTGACCACCTTCAAATTTTCTTTCGGCGGCGGTCACCTCGCATAGTGACGGCGACACTATCGAGTATCTAGCCATGAAAAAGCTTCTCAAATTACCGTTCGGAATCGGTGTAAAACTGTAGGTCCCAATCAGTGAGTGAAAACTGGAGAGCGCACAGCTCAGTGATTGTGAGAAGTTCTCCCCAGTCCCTTCATGGGGATGTAATGGGAAACCATTTATTTTATATATTCGGTCATATCTCAAGAAATTGTGACCCGATATAGTTCAAATGGATATCAGTACAAAGGCATTTTTATACCCTATAAATCCTTTGTGTAAATATATTTCTTTTAATTAACCCATTGGGGGTTTATTTAAAAAAAGTGTTTTAACCTCACTTTTTTGTTAAAACTACAATTTGCAAACAAAACCCTACTGTAACTTTTTTCTTGGTAGACTCCGATAATAGACAATACTACAAGCCTTTTTTGAAGTTATAACACTACATATTAACCCCTCAAATACCGGAGATATAAACTTTAAAAGTTTTGGAATAAATTTTTCGATATAAAATAAAAATTATTTGAAAAAAATCGCGGTGATTACCTTTCAAGCTTTATAAACAAAAATAGTATGCCGCAGGTGCGTAGCTGGTGTTGGGCCACCGGCAGAAAGCTTTATAATACAAAAATGCAATTAACTTTAATTTTGAAGTTTAACATCTCCGGTCTTTGAAGGGTTATTGGTGAATATTAAAATAAATATATTTATAGAAAGGTTTATAAAGTTTAGAGAGACCTTTGTACTGATGACCATTTTAACCAGATTGGATAATAAATGGCTGACTTATGCCCAACTATACGTTCAATCATTGTTTTATTCACCGTTTAATGCCCTATCAAGCAAAAGAAAATAGGTCATTTGGGTACATTTTTTCGTAAAAATTTACCAGTGACATTGGGCGTTTATTTACTCATTTCTGTCTTCGTCCGTTAATTAAAACAATTTACCCATAACGGCGTTTAATATGGATGCTAAGTAGTCATTCCAAGCCAAGAAAATTGTAGGAAATCACTGATATCCAAGATTATTTCGTCCTTCAAACTGCTCCTTTTGATCCTATTCTTAATATATTTGATGCCAAGAAAGTCGCAGAAAAGGAGTACATTGTTGGATGAGGTGGAACAACTATGCCTGAATACTCTACAGTGGTACACCAAAATCAGAATGACGCTCCTTTTTGAACATCCAAGTCATTCAGAAGCAATGCTTCAATCGTGCATGCGCCATACAAAATTGGTCATCTCCAACCATGAAAAGTATACCCGATAGTAGTCTTAATGGACACAAATCTCGTATTTCCCCCTGTCTTTGTAAAACACTTTTTTGATGTGTTAACATCTATAGCGGCGTATAGGGACTAAAGCTATCAAAGTCAAAGATTTTATGCTGCTGCTAAAACCAGATTTTCTGCGACTGCGAAAGAGAATAATGACTTGTTAAACAAAAATGAGCGAGCAAGAGAGCAATGAAAGAGTGGTGTGGCAGGGGTGAGGCAAACGAAATTGTGTCTATAGAGTAAGTATTAACATAATAATGTATGTATGTCCATGTGTCTGTTGCTGTTGTTGAACGGAGATATAAAGCATAGCCACGCAAAATTTCATTTCCAAGCCGGTGTAAAACTGTAGGGCTTGCGCAGTCGACGTTATGGTGACACACTAATACGTCAGCTACTTCGTACAAAGTATGTGTGATGTTGTGTGTTTGGCTGTTTCGTTGCAGTTGATATGGCAAACATGTGGTTATGTGACACACGTATACGTCAGCTACTTCGGACAAAGTATGTGTGATGTTGTGTGTTTGGTTTTTAAATGAAATGTCATCATATGATTGAACGCCTTTTTAAATTCTTTATAAAGGGTGTCCCAACAAGAACGCAATTTTTTAATCTGGCAACATTCGAAGTGTCATTGTTTGACATTTGAACAATTGTTATTGTTTGCTAGTAGAAGGTACGAGGTTAGAAAAAATGGAGCGCTACACTCATTCTCATTGTGAAATTGTTTTACCAAAAAAAATGCTGATTTTGCCGCTAAAATCATCTTCAGTGACGAGGCCCATTTCCATCTTGATGACTTCGTCAATAGGCAGAATTGTCGCATTTGGGGTGAGGAAAATCCTCGAGTGATTCACGAGAAGCAAATGCATCTTCGACGTGTCACTGTGTGGTGTGGTTTTTGGGCTGGAGGAATCATTGGACCTTTTTTTATGAAAATGAGGCAGGTCAAGCGCAAACAATCAATGGTGTTCGGTATCGTGAAATGATAACCAGTTTTTTCTTGCCTCGAATTGGAGAAATGAATGTGGAGGGCATGTGGTTGCAACAAGACGACGCCACATGTCATACAGCCAGAGAAACAATTCAATTGCTGCATCAAAAAAAAAATTGCGCTCTTGTTGGGACACCCTTTATTAACTTCACCTGTCTGTATGCATGTATGCCGAAAAAATTTTGGATTGATTTTTAACCCTTTTCCCGTTATCCAATCGAGCTGAAACTTCGCAGGCAAACTAATGGCGACGACAAAAATAAACTGAAATAAAACAAAATATGGGCGGGATTGGATAAAGGGGCGTGGTACCTCCCATACAAATCACAAATTAAAAATCCATTATTTCTGCTCCTGTTAACGGTATTTGAACAAAATTGGGTATGTTGGCTAGGTTTACATATTCTAAGATCTACTGCAAATATGGGCGGGATTGGACAAAGGGGCGTGGTCATATATAAAGAATGTATAGTCAAAAACTATGTTTTCTACGGGTTGGTTTTTTATTACTGTGAAAGGTAAGTCAAATAAAATGTGGGTGCGGAGCACTCTCAGAGCAAAGAGAATAATGACGTGGTTATACGCATATAAAAATGAGATAGCAAGAGAGCAATGACAATTTTGTGAACTTGTGTAGTGTATGTAGGAATATGTACGAAAGTGTCTGTTGCTTTGAATTCTTTGGTTTTTGTGGGAATAACGTCATCATATGATTGAACGCTGTTTTTATTTTCCAACGTATCATTTACTAATGTGTCCGTTCATAGAAATCGAACAGGTACCGTGTAGCAAAAAGGTGTTAACACATCGCCCGTGAGTTCGAACACTCATTGGATTTTTTTTCCTATAGAGACACATCCGTTTAGAAAACACTCTTATCTCAAAGAAATGTGAAGTAAACATTTTAAATAAAAACAAAATATAAGATAAAAAAATGTGTTTACTGTATTGAGGAATAATTGGTTTAGATTGTATTAGACATATCCAGCTCCGCAAACGATAGTGAGGATAGGCAATATCGCAGTGTTTTCAAATATACAAATTCCGACAATTGTAAAGAGCAGAGCTTTTGCGATGCTATTGTCGTAGGATGTTCGGCCGAATCCTTCTAGCCTAAACCTAAATTGACATGCTTCGAATGGGGCTGGTTCCTTTCAGAGCTTCGTCAAATCGACGACGCTAATGGTTTTTACCACACTTATCCGCCTGTGTATGTAAAAAGATTTCTCGTGAACTCAATTGTGGAAGTCCAAAACGTACATTATGTCAACAAATGTTTTAAGTTTTTATTTATTTCAATTTTGTTTACAAATGAATTCTGACAGGCAAATAGATGATAAAGTGTTTCGTAGTCGTGTATGTTTCAGCGGAATGCATTTCTATTGTATCCTATACACCCAGCGAAATAACTATAAAGGCAATATATTTTTTCTCTGTACTCTCAATGCACTGGGTTTTTGGTGTAGAATTTTAATGCATATATGTGACATTAGGTATATTATATCAGAGCCTGTAACCATTCGATCTCTTTTACAAGTTAAATGTAAAGTGACGTTGATTTTTCTGTTTCTGGTGCGAAATATATATAAAGGCAACATGAAAAAGCAACCGAATTCGAACAGTAGTAAATAGGAACTTAAAGAGAAGTGAGTTTTATTTGATTGTTATTTTATTGTTTTAAAATTAACGTACGTCAAATTAAAAAAAAATAATTTATAAAGAATACCTGGAGGAAAGTACCTAAGTAAAGAAGAATAGGGAAAAATTTAAGATTATCATGATGAAGGGCTGTCCAATCGGGAAATTTCGAGGCGATTGAAGAGATCTAGCTGTGTCAATGACAATTTTATAAAATAGGGTGGCCAATCTAGAAACACAAAACGACCAGGAAGGACACCACTGATCAATGGCAGTGCCAAAAGAGAGATCAGAAGGGTTGCTGTTAAATAAAACTTCGGCGATAAGGAAATTATTGCTAAATTGAGCTTGGGAGCAGGGTTCCGTCGTGTTCAACAAATAATGAAACGCGACTTGCAACTGTCATATGGGAAAAAGTATGCAAAACTTGGTCTCATGCCAAGACACGCATTAGCTAGATTTAAATTCGGTGAAATATTCACATTTTTGGATGAGCGGTGATATTTTCCGATGGGAAAAATTAAATTTGGATGGACCTGATAGCTCGCAAAAATATTGGCGTTCCAGAAATTTTTACAAAATTATGCGTCAGCGGCGAAATTTTGGCGGTGGGTCCCGTATAGTTTGGGCTGATATGAGTTATAGAGGAACCACTCCAATATGGTTCGTTTCCACAAAATTTGACTCCGAGTATTATATGCGACTATTGGATGTCGTCTTAGTTAATTCTGGAGAGGAAATTTGTGTTCCAGAGTTTATCATCCAGCAGGACAACGCAACAGTACATCGGTCTGAGAAAACTCTAAAGTTTCTGGAGTCCAGAAATAATACAAACTCTCGACTGGCCTGCACTTAGTTCTCAGCTCTACCCTATCTAGAACCTCTGGTCTATTTACCTACCCAAGTTTACCACCCAGGACTCCAGTTGAAGAATGTCAAGGATCGAAGAGTAGCAATACCAGAAAATGGAAGATAACAGATATTGTGCATATTCATTCGTTGATAAACTCAATGCCAAGATGCTTAGTAGAAGTTATTAGCGATAATGGAGAACAACTGTCTTACGAAACTTTTTAGAATATTTAAATAAACCTTCTGCCTTTATACATATTTCGCACTAGTAATTAGTTTATTTTTGTTGATTCGCCTTGAAGAAGTCATTGTCAAAGTATTTTTGCTGAAAAGTATTTAATATTGAAAGGCCTAATACAATCTAAATTAAAAACTTGAAAATTCCTCACAACATTTAGAAAAAACAAAAAATGGTGTTGCCTTTATATTTATTTCGCGGCGTGTATACGCATCCTATATAAGTTACAAAAAAAAACACAACCATAATACAAAAAACACAAGTAATTAATACACGCTTATCTTTCATGAACTAGACTTGTATATAAGCATATTTTTGTTTACCAACGCATATATATAATAACTAATAATAACCAACGCATAGTTGAAGGCTTCGAAAACAAAAATGTGACAGACAACAAAGAAAGGAGAAGCAAACGACCAGCAGATTCAATGCAATTAACTGCAATAAGGGCCGACTAAAATCGTTTAATTTTTTTTATTAATTATTTATAAATGTGGATTTATATGGATAAAATTAATTATAATAAATTATACTAATAGGACATGGGACTGTCCGTGGAGGTGGAAAGTTTCTGATAGCCATTCACTTGGCAGTGGCCAGAAATGATTCCTTCATTGGGCAGTCCAAGCAGCTCACCACTTCCACGCAGTATGTTATGGGCAATGGCTTTATCGGAAACTTCCGTTAGCTAGCTAGAGTGAGAAAGCGAAAATAAATGAGCAGCTTGATTTGGTTATGCGATCACTGATGTGTCTCAGGCTTAGTAGGTGACTGATGTCACTGAAGCTCATCCAGCTACCGGGCATATTCTTTTGTCCTTTAGAAGGCGGATGAGCCGAACATATGGGCCAACGGCGGATAAAAAACCAAAAGAAGAAAATCCAGGTTCGACATATTGCATCCTGGTCAGCGTCTGATCCATAATGGGCGGCTGCAATCAAATATCCTGGCAGTAGGTACAATGCAAAAACCCGGTGGACTGGGTTTGCCTCCCGACACCGTTCATAATGGCAGTGAAAATACAAAAACGAAACAGAAAACATAAACAACCCCTATTTGTTGACGACCCCCGCAAACGTTATAAGGACCACGATTTACGGATATGCACTTGGAATGTAAGAACTCTATATAGATCCGGTGCAAGTATCCAACTGGCAGATGTCCTCGAAAGTTATAAGGCTGACATTACCGCTATCCAGGAAATGCGATGGACAGGACATGGCTGCACAAGAAAACGAAACTGCGATATATACTACAGTTGCCAGGAAAAAAAACATGAATTTGGTTGCGGATTTGTAGTTGGCAAAAAACTACGGCATCTAGTCTCTAGGTTCAATCCTGTGAGTGAACGTATAGCCACAATCCGCATAAAAGCGAAATATTTTTATATTTCCCTAATTTGTGTGCATGCCCCGACAGAAGAGAAAGATGATGATGCCAAAGATATATTCTATGAGCTCCTAGAGGAAACGTATGACCGCTGCCCGGGCCTGTAAATGTAATTTTAGTGTTGATCTTGGTATATGTTAATGTAATTTAAGTGTTGAACTTGGTATATGTTAATGTAATTTACGTGTTGAAAGAGTTTAAACCGAAGCGGTTGAGTGCAGTTGAACGACTGATTCGTGCACTTTACAAAAAAGAAAAGCTGCGCGATCCTAAATCGGCTGACAATTAACAATTCAAAGCTAAACTGTTCTCAATCACAATGAGGTACGAGTACAGTACTTAAATCTACACTTACACTAGATTACAATTCATTTTAATTCAGTACTTAAATCTACACTTACACTAGATTACAATTCATTTTAATTCAGTACTTAAATCTACACTTACACTAGATTACAATTCATTTTAATTCAGTACTTATATATATATAAGGGTAAACGCTTGGCGTTTAGACATGCCGCCGGGTCGGTGTGGATGCACACAACACCGTAGCCAGAGACTTAATCGCTTCAGATAGAATCCGCTGATCAGGAGTTGTTGTTGACGCTTGCTTCTTGCCCTTCTTCGGCTTTTGTTTCCTCGGCTTTGGTGATGCCCGTTGACTTTGGCGAGTTGGTGAGGCATGTTGGCTGGTACGGCTCGGTGGTACAATCCTCGGACGGTCGGTGGAATGCAGCAACGTGTGGTGATAGTGTTGGCACTTCTGGCATGTGTTTTTTGACCGACATTCCCTGAATGTGTGGCTTCGTGCTAGGCAATTAATGCAGTAATCGTGCCGTCTAACTGCTCGGTTTCTTTCGGCGGGCGTCATTATCAAGAATTTAGAGCAGAACCTGATAGAGTGGTACCCCGTGCAAAGCCTGCATCGGTAGACTGACGATCGGTTTCTTTGGTGGGACCTGTAATGGTAAAATAAAGCGTTATAAAGGAAGATGGAATTTTATAATATAGTGAGAAGTGTGAGGAATGAGTGATGGACTTTCGGGGCTTTTTCCCCTTTTCCAGAATATCGATTTGTCTAGGAATCTTTAACAGGTAGATAACACAATTTTACTATTGGGCGGGTCATGATTCCGTTTGCAGTTCGTACGTCCGCAATTCGAACATTGCCATCGTTCCCTAGATGTGTCTTCTCGATTCTACCCAATCTCCATTCATGAGGTGGAAGCAAATCATCTATTATGACAACGAGGTCATCGACTTTTAGGTTGGGAGTGGCCTTTTGCCACTTGTACCGTTTGTGGAGAGATTGGAGATAGTCCTCTTTCCACCTGATGGCAAATTGGTGATGAAGCGCTTTTAGCTTTTCCCAGCGATTTAGCAGAGATAAATCCTCTGAAGGGGGCTCAGGGAAAGCTAGTAAAGGAGACCCTCTTAAAAAATGACCAGGAGTCAGAGCCGTCATGTCCGTCGGATCTTCTGACAACGCAGAGATTGGCCGAGAGTTGAGCACCCCTTCTATTCGAGCCAATAATGTTGAGAATTCCTCAAATGTATACCTTTGGGCACCAGCAACTCTTTTGAGGTGAAACTTAAAACTTTTTACGGCAGCTTCCCAGAGCCCGCCCATGTGAGGAGCATGCGGTGGGATGAATTTCCATTCAAAGCCATGCACAGAATACTTGCGATATATGTCATTGGCGGCAGTCTTCAGAAACTTGGAGAACTGTTTCTTCAAATTTTTGCTTGCTCCCACAAAATTTCGACCATTGTCGGAGGAAATTTTTTGTGGGAGCCCTCGCCACCCAACGAAACGGCAAAACGCGGCCTCGAAGGAGGATGACGTGAGGTCGGAGCATGCCTCGAGGTGCACTGCCTTTGTTGAGAAACACACAAATACGCAAACGTAGCCTTTTTCGTAAGGTGCGTTGCGTAGGTGTGAAGTTTTTACTTCAAAGGGTCCGGCAAAATCTATGCCGGTTGTGTGGAAGGGGGGTGTTAAAATACATCTCTCTTGAGGTAAGGGTGCCATGATTTGATCACACGGCTTGTGTTTGTATATAACACAGGTTTTGCATTTATGAATAAGCCTGTCTCGGCTTATTATAAATATTCTCTTATTATGGGCTCGTGGAATGGCTTAGAGTGGACTGTAGATGGATGGTTTAGCTAAGATTTTGGGGTTTATACAATTTCTCAAAGGGAGAGAAATTGTATAAGCCGCAGAAAGAGAAGAACAGTACGAGAAGTATTAGCGAGTATATGGGTTAGAGAAAAGTTGTTGAGGGAGGATTCTCACCTTATAAGCGCCAAGTAAAACACTTCAATAAACGTTATAAATCGTATGGCGTTTATTGGTTTAATCCACTTCGACGTGTGTGAATGCAATTTAAATGGTGAATTCAATGTATGTAAATGTAATTTTAGTGTTGATCTTGGTATATGTTAATGTAATTTAAGTGTTGAACTTGGTATATGTTAATGTAATTTACGTGTTGAAAGAGTTTAAACCGAAGCGGTTGAGTGCAGTTGAACGACTGATTCGTGCACTTTACAAAAAAGAAAAGCTGCGCGATCCTAAATCGGCTGACAATTAACAATTCAAAGCTAAACTGTTCTCAATCACAATGAGGTACGAGTACAGTACTTAAATCTACACTTACACTAGATTACAATTCATTTTAATTCAGTACTTAAATCTACACTTACACTAGATTACAATTCATTTTAATTCAGTACTTATATATATATAAGGGTAAACGCTTGGCGTTTAGACACCCCTGATCAAAGAACGAAGAACCAAATTGATCCCGTGGTAATTGATGGAATTCACTCATCCAGTGTAATCGACGTACGAGTGATCAGAGGAGCTAACATTGATTCTGATCATTACCTGGTAGCAGCAAAGGTTCGCACAAGATTAAGTAGAGCTAAAATCGTACGAAACCAGACGTAGAGGAAGCTGAACTTCGGAAAGCTGCAATTACCAGAGGTAGCCACATCCTACCCAAGGAAGCTCTCGCAACTTTTAACACAGAACCCACCCCTCCCGATAACGATCCTGAAGCACAGTGGAAACCCATTTCCGACTCTATAAAAACTGCCGCAATAACCGTACTAGGTTTTGAAAACCGCTTCGCAACAAACCATGGTACGATGAAGAGTGTCGCATTGCAAATGATGAAAAGAACGCTGCACGCATGGCAGTGCTTCAGTCAATTGCAACGCGAGCTGCGACTGAGCGGTATAGGGAGAAAAGAAAGGAGGTAAACCGTCTCTTTAGATGTAAGAAACGGCAGTGGAGAAAGCATGAGTGTGAGAAAATTGAGTCATACAGAAGGAAGAATGAAGCCCGAAAATTCTATCAAAAAGTCAAAAACGGAACTAATACACATGGTTCGGGCCCCCCTTCTGTAAAGACAAGGACGGAAATCTCATCGCAGATGTGCAGAGTATGTTTGGAATATGGAGAGATCTTTTCTCCGCGCTACTGGTACCTGAGATATCCAATGACGAGACAATCGATCTAAATTTGGACGACGACGTCGATTGTCTCCTACCCTAGACGAGGTCAGAACAGCTATTGCCCGGCTTAAGAACAATAAAGCCGCAGAAGCAGATGGATTACCGGAGGAGCTGTTTAAGACTGGCGGCGATGAGCTGATAAGGTGCATGCATCAGCTCATTAGCAAAATTTGGTTAGATGAATGCATGCCCGACGATTGGAGTCTCAGTGTACTATGTCCCATATTTAAAAAAGGTGATCCGAGTCTCTTTGCCAACTACCGTGGAATAAGCTTTTTATCCATAGCATATAAGGCTCTATCAAGCATAATGTGCGAAAGACTAAAACAGATTATCGATGACCTGATTGGACCATACCACTGTGGCTTTAGGCCTGGAAAATCGACTACCGACCAGATTTTCACGCTACGCCAAATTTGTCGATTATAAGGCGGCCTTCGATAGCCCGATACGGGGGAAACTCTACGAAGCAATGTCTGAGCTTGGTATTCCTGAAAAACTCATACGCCTTTGCAGGATGACCCTGACGAACACCAAATCCACAGTGAAAGTTGGTAAGGCTCTTACCGAACCTTTTGAAACTAAGCGAGGCCTCAGACAAGGTGACACCCTATCGTGCGATCTCTTTAACATCTTAATAGAGATTATTCTGAGAAAAGCTGCTGTCAACATGAATAAAACCACCTGCAGCAAATTCACATGCTGCTCGCGTATGCTGATGATATAGATATCAATGGACGCACAGTTAGAGAAGTTACTGCGGTGTTTTCGAGAATTGAGAAGGAGTCAGTAAAGCGTGAACGTTGATAACCGTTATAACTTCGAGGTAGTGGACGAATTTATATACCTCGGTTCTGCCGTAAACAAAAACAACAACGTCAGCCTTGAGATCAAGCGGAGAATTGTGCTTGCGAATAGATGTTATTTTGGGCTAAGCAAGAACTTTATAGATAAAGCCCTCTCTCGAGTAACAAAAGTCCAATTATACCAGACTCTCATACAACCTGTCTTGCTTTATGGCGCAGAATCCCGGGTATTATCGCAAGCAGACGAACCATCTGTAGGAGTGTTCGAGAGAAAAATACTCCGAAAAATTTATGGCCCTATTGTGCACAACGGCGAGTATCGGCGACGCATAAACGATGAGATGTATGAGCTATATCCCGACATTGACATAGTTAAGCGGATCAAGATATCGCGATTGCGCTGGCTAGGCCGTGTCAGTAGAATGGATGAAGACGAACCAGCACGAAGGGTTTTCGAAACCGAACTCGAAGAAAGACGAAAAATAAGAAGACCTAGAATCCGCTGGAGGGAGAATCCACACTAGGTATTACAAACAGGAGAGATAAGGCAAAGATCGAACTGGTTGGCGAAATATGTTATCTTCGTTTTGTAAGGTCCCTGACCCCTCGGGGTTGTTCGTGACCGGATAAGTAAGTAAGTAACTGTACTAATATATTGAATTCAAAGAATAATTCGCTTCTAAATATTATAATGTTTGGGAGGAAATACGCACATGTTTCCACGTAAGTATGGGTGGTCGGGATGAAGAACGCATATGTGTCCACGTAAAAGCATATATGTTTACCAGTAAACATGCGACTGTTTGAATTTAAATACAAGTGTATTTGAAACTTGCAAATATGAATGTTTGAAGTGCGTTGCAAACATATACATGGTTCCTACAGAATATGTTTGGCAGAATATATTACAGAGGCTGTTTTTTCGCGTTTAGATATGGTTGGTGTAAATGTTATTATATAAGTTTCACAGAAATTAGGCTGTCAAACTTAAAATAGAGTAAATCCTCGTTAGTATTAGATATATCAAATATAAGATTTCGTAACACATTGAGTTATTTAAGATGTTTGAACTATTTTTTCTAGTTTGTGGTACAAAATTCGAAAAAAAGGAACTCACATTTCAACCGGGAATTCCCGGGAAATTTATTTATTTTTCCCGGGAAATGAACAAGTCGGGGAATTTGCATTACCTAGTAACAATGTACGTAGTCTTCCATTGCATAAATACTTTGAATTTGGGTCTCTCCATCTTGGTAACATTTCCATTTACAAGTAATGATAACAAAATGTATCTAAGATAACTTTTAGTTGCATTTTCTTGCAATTGAACATGTGACAACATTGTCAGGGCTCAAGTCGGAATTCAAGTGGGATTTTGAAATGCCGCTTAATATAGCTTAGCCGCCCCGTACAAATTAAGATATAATTAACTTTAGCGGGATAGCCAAAGTCACGATGTCGAAGGAAAGCCTAAGCGAACGACAGCAATGCACTCACTTTCGCTTCAAATTGGTAGTCACTATCTTTCGACTCCTCGTTCGCATGGCCTTACGTGTTGTAAACAAAGGCATTTAACCATTGTCAAATGACAAAGCTACCAGATCAAGAATTCCCAAAAAAAAGGTTACTACCAAAAAAAATCGCTATATTCGTGAAAAACGCTACAATTTTTTAACTAGTTCCAAAAAAGTACATCTCTGTATCGCTCAGCTGGGAAAAATTAACAACAAAATGCAAAGCGAAACAAACAAACAAATCATATGCAAACAAACAAAAATTTTATAATTAAGGGTGGGATTTTGATATAAGTTTGCAATAAATGATGAATTTATCTGCTTGTTTTTATTGTTTATTGTTATTTATTTATTTGACATAAAGTTCTTAATAAAATACTGCCACTTTTTTCCACTGCTCCTCTGTGGACAGTTTTGAGCCTCCAAAGACTGGCGTACCACTAACGAACTCGGGATTTTCCTCCATATATCTCACAAATGTTTGCAGCTGCAGCAACGTTGACTTTTTTATGCTAAAATATATAAAATTTTTCAATAACTTGTATGAAGTTTTTTTACGTGCATTTCTGACGAAAGGAAAACTTTTCGATGCACCCTGTTGTTAAAATACAAACAAAACTTACTAAACCAAAAACTCTGCTACGTTTCATTTGTAAACAAAACAGTTACAATACAATTTGTAAATGAAAGAAATTGTTTTGTGTTATTAATATTAATTAAATAAGATTTATAGATTTTTATGTAAAAAAATATGAATTTTGTGGAACACAAAACAAAAAATGACGATTAAAGTTGAAAAGAAATATACATATTGAACTAAATGCTTTTAGAAATATATTTTTTTTTAATTCAGGCCAAAACTGTGATTTTTGTCGCATTCTTACTTTTATGAATTTTTAAAAAACCAAAATTATTTATTTATAAATTTCCTTTTTTCCAAAACTTCAATGATTTCTCTGAAACTGCGGGGCACATTTAAAACCAATGTAAGCACGACTTAATTAATTTTGTTGATGAGTTTTGAATTTTTTTAACTGAATATGGTGAACCGTTTTCAAGTTATTCCAATATAAGTAGTGGAAGTGTCATCATTTTTGACATAACCGTATATCGCGAAAAGTCGAGCTGATAGAAAAATCCAAGTGCAGATTTGGATACAGCGTCCCAAATAGCCTTAAAAATAACATTCAGTGCTTAATCAACAAATACCTTGTTGCCTTGTGTTATAAATAAATAATAATTTGAAAAATCCCGAAAGATCCCGAAAATTTTCAAAAAATCTCGTTAATCCCGGGATTGAATTTATGGTTGAAATCCCGAAATCGGGATCCCGAAAAATTTTCTTCAATCCCGAATCCCAGGATTGGGAAAACCGATCCCGATTGGAAGCCCTAGTGGCTACCGATTGTACTGAAATGTTTACATTTCGTTCGCATTGATTTTCATTCGACTTGTTGTTCTGATGCGTGTTAGTGACTTCGAAATCAGCTGTTTGTGGCTTAGAAAGCATGCGAACGTTAACGTTCGACATCGTGACTTTGGCTATTAATATCTCCTCTTCAGCTCATACTGTACACAACTGATCATTAAAGCCGCATTCACAATGCAAGCGACAAATTCGTTTTTCATGCTATCTCGTTCTCACACACAGAATTTCACATAATGGCCTTTCGTTTTTTTTTACAAAAATGTAACTCCAATTTGTCGCTGAAGTTGATATATTCCTACTCCAGCAACATATTTGTTCGAATAAATAATGTACTATTAAGCGGTAGATGGCGCTGTACTTCGAATTTCATTTTCAAACTTAAAAACATCAATGGAAATTGAACCCATTTGTGTTAAAAGACGCATTATAAAACGTTATTTTATCTGTAGAATCTTTTAATACCAAATATGTTTAAATACATTAACATTTTTTAATATTCGAAATACAACCCTGGATGTGACATTTGTGACATTTGAATCATGATGCAACTAATAGAGGTTGTGTTATAATGACAACTTAAATGATTTGCTTTTACTTCTGTTCATTATATGAAGAATCAAATTCAAATGTATTTGGTTTTTATAATTTCTGGCTTACTTTTATTCTTGACAAACATTTGTGTTAACTTTGACATGAAAACAAAATATATTGTATTATTGCCTTGATATATTGACCGTAATACTGATATCACCTGTTAGAACAAACATCTCGATTCGAAGTAAACTGTTGCTTGCATTGTGAACGCCTGTAGAAAATGTTGCTTGCATTGTGATTCCGGCTTAAATGCTATCAAATTTAAACATGGGAGTCAGCCTTTTGAAATGTGTACTCAATCCGGTGACAGTTTCTGAGAAATCCAATCAAAGCTGTATTCTTATCAACATCTGTGTGTTTTGCGCATTATGCCATCGAGCGGTTTGAATTCTAATTTCCCACTGCGCTCTAATTTCCTTAAAATTTGATGAACTGTGCTAGCGATTAATGTTAATTTTCAAATAAACGTGATACGATAGCAAATAGGATTTCTAATTAAAATCCACATCATTCGTGAAGTAAATTTTGGAAATGCGCCGACTCCGTTATGAATTCTGCTTTTAATTGGCATTTGTAAATATATACTTGTGAGACGATAATAAATATCTCACGCTATTCTATAAGACTTCCTAGTATGAGTGATATTGAGGTTGTTATATACCCAGATAATTGGATTTGAGTTTAGTTAGCATTTAGTATATTCATCAAATAATATACGTACAATTTCCGCTCCAGAAATGATGACTTTAATATACACAAACAAATACAAAAGCCGCCACAAAGTCAATCGAATGTCTGGTAAACTTTGTATTGAGGCGCAAATTCGATAAATGTATTTAAAAATCCCTTAAATGTTTCTTACTCATACGGTAAGAAGTACAGTGTACTTCACAGCTACAGGCTCATTCAATCATCTGTCCAAACCATCCATTATTATCCTGCTGAGCAATTTAGGGAACGCTAAAGAAAATCATTAATTGTATACAGATTTGCATCCATCAATTGCTTTGACGACACGTCGCACAGTGTCCCCTTTGACCAATATAGAGGGACAAAAATCTAAAAATTAAAGTACGTACTTCAAAGAATGTGAAATTTTTATTATATCAGCAGTAAAAACATTTCTTTTCAAACTAATGATAATAAGAATAATGAAAATTTATTGCTATTTTTCACAGTACAGGAGCTCTTAGAAGGGCATTTTAATCTTAATAGAATAAGTTTTAATATTTTGTTAAATACTGGACAACTTTCAACGCTCGTAATTTGTTTATTCTTTCACCTATTCTAATAGTTGATTCTTTATTTAAAAGGCAATTTATGGTACTTACAACATGTAGAGTCATATTCCATATAAACCACATAATATATACAGGGTGATTCAGGAAGTTCCGGACAAATTTCTCCAGCGTATTCCTTGGCTCATTTCATGCAGAAACGTCCACCAGGACCATGTCCGAAAATGCAAGGGTCCGAAATGGCAGTGGGTTCAAAATTTTCGGATTACCGGCCAGAGGGTAGTAGAGTAAAGTTGCTAACTTCTGAGCAAGTGATCGGATTTTGAAAATTTCAATAAAATAAAATCTTAAACGTGTTAATTTAGAAAAACAAATAAATGTGTGCTGTTATTTCGCTTCCAAAAACAAAAACAACAATTTTTGCATTTCAGAAAAATGGTCATAACTTTGGAACGGTAAGCTCTCTGGGCTTCGTTTAGGTCATTTTGGAAAGGTAAGAGGTATGGGTAAACATAAGTTACCAGCCATCTGGCTGAGCAAATTAAGGTTATGTGAATTTTTTTTCCATTTTTTTGCGAAAGCTCTGTATCTCGGCGATTTGACTTTTTTCTACTTTTTTTTATCGATTCTGAAAGGCCTCTTAAAGACTAATCCGACCACTGGCTCAGAAGTTAGCAACTTTACCCTACTACCCTGCGACCGCCAATCCGAAAATGTTGAACCCGCTGCCATTTCGCACCCTTGCATTTTCGGACATGGTCCTAGTGGACTTTTCTTCATGAAATGAGCCAAGGAATACGCTGGAGAAATTTGTCCGGAACTTCCTGAATCACCCTGTATATATTATTTTATTTTTGTTAATATGTATACCAAAAATTTAAACAATTTCGCTTGAATGGGATTTTTGTATGGGCCAGAACTTATGAATCCATCGAGACCAAGGAAAAATAAAGCCACAATAAAATCAAAGCGGGGACTACTTACGCCAGGAAGAATTTTACGATTCGGAATATAAAACATTTTATTTAAAAATGTATAAAAATTTTTTTCCTATAATTTTAGTTATGGCTTTTTATTCAAACTGTTAAATAACTCGTATAACTCGAAATTGTCGTAAATTGAAATTCAAACTTAAAATTGCTATGGAAAATGTTTGACATTTCGTAAATATACGGATACTACGAGGTATACCAGAGCTTTATGAGTTTGAATCAAAACCACATTATTTTTTTTTTGTTCAAAGTACTTATGTCTTATTTATGTGTACATTGATTTGTGTTTTGTTTGACAATAGAAATTAAAAAAAAACAGAATTTCAAAATTGAATTTTTCGCAATGATCTTATTTCCGTCACTTTTTAATTTTAATGTACGAGAAGTTCGTACTACAAACTTTCAAGGTCTGATACATTTTTTCTAAGTGAAACATGTTTGGTTTTTCGTTGGAATAATTGACAATTCAGGAAACATCATCAGATGCCTACTCACTGTGCCTGAATTGGTACCATTGGATAGATCATCAATCGTATATATATCAACTCTATATGCAATTTGTTACGAATCTTTTTCTGGCACTGGAGGGTCTCCGCGGCTAGCTACGGCGGCCTCTCTGGAGGGGTTCCAACCAGCCACTCCAGTCCGGGGCAAGTAGCAATCAATAAACAAAACAAAACTCAACTAATCACAAAACAAAAAGGCGTCACCCCGAAGAGGGAGGAGTGGTGACTTTCCTCCACATTGCCCTCCCTACCATGACCGTAAATACCCATAAAATACCCATACGTTGTGGCCCCTGTCAGACACTCTGACACAACACTTACCACAATACATCAGCCTACCCTTTTGGGGAAAGAATTCACACAAATCTCATTTTCTTGTCTTATTACAAATCAATACATATTTATTATTATTTAGTAAAAAAACTTAAATCTAACAAATATTAAAACTAATAAGCTGTTGGGATTGGGAAAAGAGAAAATTACAAAGCGGAGATTCAAAGGCGACTTTTCGCACCTGCAAATTAAACCTAAGAAGCTCGCTAGGTTGGAAATCTGCTGGTTAAACTACTAGCTAATATTATCACAAATTGTCTAATAAAAACCCACTCTTCGTAAGATTGCCCTGAGCAAAACCAATAAAAAAACAGTTTATCTAAACTCAAAAATTTTAACTTAGAGAATCTAAATTAATTTCATCAAAAAAAACCTAATCAAGAACAGGCAAACACAAGTATTATAAAGAATAAACGAGGCTAGATATTAAAACTTAAAATCCAAATTAATTAAAATAAATTAATTAAAATAAAATTGTCAAAAAAAAAAAGAATTTTGATAGTAAAGTAGTGGTTCAAAATCGAAAAACCTTAGTAAAAATTAATTCTACAGATCGTCTGTGGTTATCAGATTTCGTAGACCCAAATTGTAATTTTAGCTTCGTGATTCTAAGCCGTTATTATAGCCAAAATGGCTGGCCCGCGACGCCGAGATTTGGTGCTGAGGTTTGATGAGTCGAACGGACTTAAAGCGCGATATTGCGATAGTGTTGGTGGATTTAGTTAATGCTATTTGGCTCTTCGGAGTAATACTTCCGGTTTTGCTAGTCCAGACAAGCCAAAGCCATCCAGTTCTGATATCACTTTCAAATAACACTGGTTGGTAATAAAGTATATACAGACGATACCTGATATCACGTTGATAGTGGTGTTCTGGGGACTATGATCCTCCTTGCAATCCCCAGCAGGTGGCGTTGTTCATACGCATGAATAGGATTTAGGCCACAGTTCAATGGGATCCTGGATGAAGGAAGTCTGTCGACTGGAATTAATGTGCCCTGTTTAGGAACGGAAAGTCAACACATGCGTGTCATACACAAAATTCATAAACTCACTTTATAGTTACAATTTTGCCCCAATATCCCCACACACTCCTCACTTGTTTTCCACCCCAGTTGTTTCACAAAATGGCTTTCTATAACAAGGTGCAGTTAATTTAATATATTACTGTTCAAACTTAACCTAACTCACATTTAATTATCTCGCGAACACTCTTAACTGGATTTCACGCACATAATTCGACTTTACTGGCTAGACACACTATTATCGACTGTGCAGTTTAATTTCTGCTTCGCTTTCATCATCCTCCAATATTCAACCCGTTTGAATCTACAAGATCGGCCATATTTGTCGCACTCTGACTTCTGTCCTCTTTCTAATTCCATAATTATGCGCCGACATAACTACATTTTCTCTCCCGAAAATTTCATAAATCCCATTTCCCCTCATTTCATTTGCTGCAATTTGCTTGCAAAAGTGTACCAAAACTATCCTAATTTCCCTTTTCAAAAACAGTTTTTCGTTATAAATTATGAATGAATTTATCGGTAGTGTAGGAATGAACCTACATACCCGTATCGCGATGGTTGGCAACACTAACATTGGACTGCACTGCCGACATTCTATCATTAACATCTGTTTGACATTTTACTTTAATTATTTGCCTCAAAGTCATCGCCTGAACACGACAGAGAATTGTATCGGCACAATTCTCCAGCAAATACACCAAAATTTAACGTTGGCCACTATCCACGGCTTCTCAGATCAGCACTTTTTTCATTGCCATACTGATCACCACCGTGCCTCATAGCTCGCACGGGTTACCGGCCAACACGTTCGGTATGACCATGGTGGAGACACGTGCCTCAACTGTTACTCCTCGACGGCAAACATTCGCCTCATACCACTAGGGGAAACGTGGAGAAATGTTGAAGGTTACTTCAACTAGAAAACAGAGAGACCGATCGAACCTAATACTTGAGATGATTCTCGGACCAGGCCAACAACACGCATCGGAAACATTCCCATGTGACTACTAGGCCGCGATGACATGTGGCCCCCTTCAAACGGTGACCACATGTAACCATTCGCAACAAATTTGCATACATATGTGAATTGGTATCGATCGTAAATCTCTCAGTACCAACGCAACCTGAAAGTCAATTATTCCAACAATGACAGAAGACCTTCTTCCTCCATGTTCTCCTTTCCTGCTACATTCTCGCACGGTTTAAGTCATAGACGAATTTAGTATAGACACATTAATTCTCTCATTTGACATTTCATTTCACACTCTTCGTCGTAGGTTTGTGGAAATGAGAGAAATTCGACAAAAATTAACTTACAGCAGGTGGAGGTATAAGAACTGTTTACCTAACTTTTTCATTTCGTTTTCGTATAGACCTGTGAAATATAAATGTATTTTGCACTTTTTTGTTGACTTTTATCTTTGGTATGCATTTGTATTGTATTTAACACAACTATTTGCCACAAAAACACGAAATTCGGGTTTCGTTCCTTTGTTGGAGTTGTGTACTATTGCCTCTATCTGGTATTATTGAACCCATGCTTTCCACCATCCAATGTTTACTTGTAACCATACCTATGACGTTTAATTTGTTGAGAGAATTAATGTGTCTATACTAAATTCGTCTATGGTTGATGTTGTTTTGAGGTTAGTTTGCCTATAACACACAGTTGCATTTCAGTGTGAGATAGTTTTTCGAATGACCGGGCTAGTGTCAGTTATGTTTGAATTTTTCGCAATGACCTTATTGTTTGTACTTTAGGGTCAATTTCACAAACAAAATTTAAAGCTAACTGTCTGACACCTAAAACTTTTCGTTAGCTCTAACTGTAGGTTAACTAGACATGGTGAAAGAAACTGTTCTTTTTTTTATTATCGAACAGGTACCAAGTAACAAGAAGGTGGTAACACAACGCCCGTGAGTTCTAATATTCATTAAAATTTTGGTTAAAAACTAAACCACAAACACAAATTCTGAAATTGATCTGATGTTTCTTGAAATTATAACACGTTTTCTGAATCAAAATTGAAAAGAGTGATTTAATGTAATTTGGGAATGTGATTTTATTTTAATTATATTTTTCGGAATTGAAACTGATACTTTATGGTTTCTGAATTTTAATTATTTGTTTTATGAGCTCAAATTGATTTTAAGAAATTTGAATTTAAATAAATATCTGCTGATAAAAATTGTATCTGATAAAATTCTTGCTGGCTTACTTACTTAGATGCCTCAAAACACGGAAGGGTCAAGGGCCTTAGGATATTATCCTCAGCTCAATATTCAGCTTTTCTCTTCCAATTGGTAACACCAAGCTATCGCATGCAATCTTCCACCCGGTCTTTCAGGCGAAGTCTTGGTCGTCCTATTTTTCGATGCCTTTCGAATACCTTTCGCACTGGTTCATACTGATTCATTCCACTGACAGGGCTTGGTCAGCGAAAACGAGTTCTTTTGATTCGTAAAACAATGTCGGGATACATATTGCAGGCATTGTTTTCGTGAATTGAAGATCTGTTTCTATTTCTTCCTTAAGTGTGGCCAGAAATGATTCCTTCATTGGGCAGTCCAAGCAGCTCACTACTTCCACGCAGTATGTCCTGGGCAATGGCTTTTCCGAAACCTCCGTTAGCTAGCTAGAGTGAGAAGGCGAAACAAATGAGCATCAAATCAGGTTTAGTAGGTGACTGATGTCACTGAAGGTCATCAAACAATCGGGCATATTCTTTTGTCCTTAGAAGGCGGATGAGCCAAACATACGGGCCAACGGCGGATAGAAACTAAAAGAAGAAAATCTAGGTTCAACATATCGCATCCTGGCCAGCGTCTTATACATAATGGGCGCCTGCAATCAAATATCCTGGCAGTAGGTAAAATGCAAAAACCCGGTGGGCTGGGTTTGCATCCCGCCACCGTTCATAATGGCAGTGAAAATACGTAAACGAACAAGAAAACATAAACAACCCCTATTTGTTGACGACGTTATAAGGACCACGATTTACGGATATGCACGTGGAATGTAAGAACTCTATATAGATCCGGTGGAAGTATCTAACTGGCAGATGTCCTCGAAAGTTATAAGGCTGACATTACCCCCTATCCAGGAAATGCGATGGACAGGACATGGCTGCACAAGAAAACGAAACTGCGATATATACTACAGTTGCCAGGAAAAAAAACATGAATTTGGTTGCGGATTTGTAGTTGGCAAAAAACTACGACATCTAGTCTCTAGGTTCAATCCAGTGAGTGAACGAATAGCCACAATCCGCATAAAAGCGAAATATTTTTATATTTCCCTACTTTGTGTGCATGCCCCGACAGAAGAGAAAGATGATGATGCCAAAGACATATTCTATGAGCTCCTAGAGGAAACGTATGACCGCTGCCCTGGCCATGACATAAAGATTGTACTAGGAGATTTTAATGCCAAAGTAGGAAGGGAGAATGTGATTAATCCAACTATTGGCAATTTGGCCGTGGTGGTGCAATGGGTAGTGTGCGCGCCTCTTGTATATGAGATCCTGAGTTCGATCCCGGCTCTGACCACCTTAAATTTCTTTCGGCGGCGGTCACCTCGCATAGCGACGGCGACACTATCGAGTACTTAGCCATGAAAAAGCTTCTCAAAATACCGTTCGGAATCGGTGTAAAACTGTAGGTCCCAATCAGTGAGTTTAAAACTAGAAAGCGCATAGCTCACTGGTTGTGAGAAGCTCTCCCCAATTCCTTCATGGAATGTAATGGGAAACCATTTATTTTTTTATTGGCAATTTCAGTCTACATGCTGACAGTTCCGACAACGGTATGCGACTCATTGACTTTGCCGCGGCAAAAAACATGGTCATTAGTGGTACAAGATTCCAGCATAAAGACATCCACAAGGCTACTTGGGTATCCCCTGATCAAAGAACTAAGAACCAAATTGATCACGTGGTAATTGATGGAAGGCACTCATCCAGTGTAATGGACGTTCGAGTGATCAGAGGAGCTAACATCGATTCTGATCACGACCTGGTAGCAGCAAAGGTTCGCACAAGATTAATTAGAGCGAAAATCGTACGAAACCAGACGTAGAGGAAGCTGGACATCGGAAAGCTGCAATTACCAGAGGTAGCCACAGCCTACTCAAGGAAGCTCACGCAACTTTTGGCACAGAACCCACCCCCTCCCGATGACGATCCTGATGCGCACTGGAAACCCATTTCCGACTCTATAAAAACTGCCGCAACAACCGTACTTGGTTTCGAAAAACCGCTTCGCGATAAACCGTGGTACGATGAAGAGTGTCGCATTGCAAATGACGAAAAGAACGCTGCACGTATGGTAATGCTTCAGTCAATTGCAACGCGTGCTGCGACTGAGCGGTATATGGTGAAAAGAAAGGAGGTAAACCGTGTCTTTAGGCGTCAGAAACGGCATTGGAGAAAGCGCGAGAGTGAGAAAATTGAGACATACAGAAGGAAGAACGAAGCCCGAAAATTCTACGAAAAATTTAAAAGCGGAACTAATGGACATGGTTCAGGGCCCCCCTTCTGTAAAGACAAGGACGGAAATCTCGTCGCAAATGTGCAGAGCATGTTGGGAATATGGAGAGAGCATTTCTCCGCGCTACTAGTGCCAGAGATATCCAATGACGATGGGACAATCGATCACAATATGGACGACGACGTCTATTGCCCCCCTCCTAACCAAGCCGAGGTCAGAACAGCTATTGCCCGGCTTAAGAACAACAAAGCCGATGGATTACCGGCGGAGCTGTTTAAGGCTGGCAGCGATGAGCTGATAAGATTCATGCATCAGCTCATTAGCAAAACTTGTTTAGATGAATGCATGCACGGCGATTGGAGTCTCAGTGTACTATGTCCCATATTTAAAAAGGTGATCCGAGTATCTGTGCCAACTACCGTGAAATAAGCCTTTTATCCATAGCATATAAGGTTCTATCAAGTATAATGTGCGAAAGACTAAAACCAATTATCGCTGAACTGATTGGACCATACCAGTGTGGCTGGAATCCTGGAGAAGACCCACGAAAAATAAATCGACACCTATCGTCTATTTATCGATTATAAAGCGGCCTTCGATAGTCCGATACGGGAGAAACTCTATGAAGCAATGTCTGAGCTTGGTATTCCTGCAAAACTCATACGCCTTTGCAGGATGACCTTGACGAACACCAAATCCGCAGTGAAAGTTGACAAGGATCTTACCAAACCTTTCGAAACTAAGCGAGGCCTCAGGCAAGGCCACACCCTATCATGCGATATCTTTAACATCTTAATGGAGATCATTATGAGAAAAGCTGCAGTCAACATGAATAAAACCATCAGCAGCAAAAGTCACATGCTGCTCGCGTATGGTGATGATACAGATATCATTGGGCGCATAATTAGAGAAGTTACTGCGGTTTTTTCGAGAATTGAGAAGGAGTCAGCAAAAGTAGGTCGGACGGTAAATGTGGACAAGACAAAATTAATGGTTTCAACAAACAGGGCCTCCACGCGATTAGACCAAAGCGTGAACGTTGATAACCGTTATAACTTCGAGGTAGTGGACGAATTTATATACCTTGGATCTGCCGTGAATAAAAACAACAACGTCAGGCTTGAGATCAAGCGGAGAATTGTGCTTGCGAATTGATGTTATTTTGGGCTAAGCAAGCACTTTAGAGATAAAGCCCTCTCTCGAGTAACAAAAGTCCAGCTGTACCAGATTCTCATTCAACCTGTCTTGCTTTATGGCGCAGAATAATGGGTCCTATCGCAAGCAGACGAAACATCTGTAGGAGTCTTCGAGAGAAAAATACTCCGAAAAATGTATTGCCCTATAGTGCACAACGGCGGCCGTCGGCGACGCATGAGTCATGAGCTGTATGAGCTTTATCCTGACATTGCCATAGTTACGCGGATCAATATAACGCGATTGCGTTGGCTAGGCCATGTCAGTAGAATGGATGAAGACGAACCGGCACGAAGGGTTTTCGAAAATAGGAAGACCAAGACTCCGCTGGGGGGATCAGGTTGACGAATCCCTGCGTACACTTGGTATTGCCAACTGGAGAAATAAAGCAAAATATCGAACTGGTTGGCGAAATATGTTACCTTCGTTTTGTAAGGTCCCTGACCCCCCGGGGTTGTCCGAGACCGGATAAGTAAGTAAGTAAGAAAGTGTCTATCACGATTTTGTTTTCAGTAGTTCTTCATAAAAAACCCACATTTGGGTCACAAATACATGTAGTATAACCTATAGCCGACAGTGGTGCAATTGTTAGTGCGCGCAACTCTTGTACATGACAACGTGGGTTCGATCCCTGCTCAAACCACCTTGCATTTCTTTCGACGACGGTCACCTCGCTAGTGATGGCGACACTATCGAGTACTTAGCCATAATAGCATCTCGAAATACCGTTCGGAACCGGTGTAAAACTGTAGGTCCCAATCAGTGAGTGTAAAAACTAGAAAGCGCACATCTCACTGAGAAGCTCTCCTCAATCCCTTCGTGGGCTGTTGTGGGACATCTTTTATTGAATAGCAAACACAATGTGTTTGGGCACAAGCATAATATATTTGCAACAAGCTACAAACACGTTATATGTGCACCCAAACAACAAAAAACACAAATTTTTCAGCGTGTAGGACCATATACGGTTTAGAACATTTTTCTCTCGAAGGTTCCCGTTGATGTTTCATCAGCGTGTGATATGACCACGAAATCTGTGTCATAGAGCAATACAGTCTGTATGAGACTCTGATAGAGTTAGGTATTTGCCTCCTGAGAGAGGATCGTATCTCGGAAGTGCTCGCACACTCCGAAATAGCACTTGTTGGCAAGCACAGTTTTCGATTTGATTTCCAGGCTGACGCTATTGCCATTGTTCACGACAGATCCAAGATAGTGTAGTCACCCACTGCCTCAAAGGACTCCCCCTTTCCCCAACGGCTGGATGTTCTAGTTGCCAGTAATCTCGTCGTATCCTCATTTACTGCCAAACCTAGTTTAACTGATTCCTCCTCGGTTCTATATAATTCATCAGAATGCGGGAGCAGCATGTGGATGGTAAAAAAGGCAAATTAGAGAAAAATAAAGAACATGAAAAATTATTTGTATATCAGTCGGATATATGAGGCTTAGAGTGTTTAAATTACGGGTCGGTTTAAGCGCGCTTAAAAACGAGCAACTGTGGTTATTAAAATGCAAGGTATTCTTCTGGGGACTCAAATAATCCTAATTTATCACGATATAGAGGGTCTTGTGAATGGGAAACGAAGCCGGCATTTGACCCGATACTCGAGTTATCTAAAATTGTTATATGTATAATTTTTTTTTGTCTTATTTACAAAAAAGTACATAAAACCAGCACATCGTCCTCGCAATGCTTTTTTGTAGCAAGTGGGTTTCATGGGTCTGTCATTCAAGAATTTTAAAATTTATCATGTTCTAGTATTTTCGACGAATTTCTTGGTGTAATTTTGAGCCTCTCCCGAAGACTGGCAAGTTTGACTAATTTTGTTCTATAAGTACAATAGACATAGTTTATTTAAATATGAAAAAATATATGAATTTAGAGAAAATAAAGCATTTAGCATAAAAAATGCAAAAATATGCACTAACAAGTCTGTAAATTGTGTGACTCAAATTTCAATATAAGTAGTGTAATTACGAGACGGATCAAAAAGTCCGTTAGTTTTCAAACTTTCCTCGTAGTTATGTAAAATGCAACACTGCTCCCATCAAGTACCACCTGTTAACAGACTACTGGCAATTATTTTTGAGCAAGTTCCGTCATTTACTTTGCGTTTAACAGCTGTTCAAAACATAAAACCTCGTGAATTTTTTTTTAAAAATGGAAAAAAGTGAATTTCGAGTGCTCATTAAATATTATTTTTTGCGAAAAGAAACCGGCAATCAAACCAAGGAAAAGCTTGATAAATACTATGGGGACTCTGCACCATCGATTTCAATGATAAAAAAGTGGTTTACTGACTTTCATTGTGGCCGCATAAGTACAAATGACGCTCAACGTTCTGGGCGGCCAATTGAGGTCAATACACCCGAAAATGTCAAAAAAAATCTACGACATGGTGTTCGCCGATCGCAGAGTAAAAATGCGTGAGATTGTTGATGCCGTAGGCATTTCATATGGCAGTGTGGTTTCGATTTTAAATGATGAGTTGGGTTTAAGAAAGCTGTCTGCAAGATGGGGTGCCGCGTTTGCCCTCAATTGACCATAAACGTAATCGTGCGACAACTTCAAAGGATTGTTTGAAGTTGTTTAACCGCAATTCGGAGGAGTTTGTGTGGCATTTTGTAACTGTGATTGAAACATGGATCCATTACAACACTCCGGAGACCAAGCAGCAGTCTAAACAATGGGGTTCTTCGGGTGAACCGGCTCCGAAGAAGGCCAAGGTAAGTTTGTCGGCCAATAAGGTGATAGCAACATCGATTACCTTCAAAACGGAAAAACAATAAACGGCGAATATTATGCCAACTTATTGGATCGATTTAACGAGGATTTAAAAACAAAACGACCCCATATGGCCAAGAAAAAATTAATTTCATCAAGATAATGCACACGTGTGTAGTCTCAATGGCAAAATTCCATGAATTGGGCTACGAATTGGTACCTCGTCCGCCATATTCTCTGGGTTTAGCCCCCAGTGACTATTTCTAAACCTACAGAAATGGCTCGGTGGAAAGAGATTTAGCCCCAACGATGAAATTACTGATCAAACAAATGCCTATTTTATGGATCTCAAAAAATCCTATTTTTTTTGGAAGGGATACAAAAATTGGAGAACCACTGGACTAAGTGTATTGAGCTAAAAGGAGACTATCTTGAAAAATAATTTTTTTTTTTGCAAAAAAAACTGTGTTTCATTCATTCCGCCCTCCTTTTATACTTTTGAGCAAAAACATTAAAAACATTATGCATGGAAAATCCATCCCTACTTATTACCAATCACAAAAATTTCAAAATACAAATCGTCACCTAAAATCCAAAATGACGTAACAACAAAATTCCAAAATTTTGATTTCTGATTGATTACGATATATTTCACTAAAATACACGATTTGACAAAGTTTTAAGTTTTAAACACCTAAGTTCAAAACCAAAGATTTTATTAAAAGAATTAAATAGATAAAGTTTTTGATAAACCCACGTTTTGTCTTTGAACTAAAATTTTATATACAATTTCGATGCCCCTATACTTACAACCATAGACAAAGTAAACTAATAGATAAAGCACAAGTGTTGGGTAAATCTTAGTGTAATGGGTAATTTTCTAGATGTCGTTGAAGGCAATAAATGGGATTTTATTGTTCCAAAAAAAAAAAAGGAAAAAAATATGACATTAAAATTCTAAAATTTCATATCAAAAGAAAAAATTATTTTCAACAAAAATATCAGTTCGAAACAAGAAGTAGATTACTTACTTACCTCAAGTAGAATATATGATGGCCATCGAATTGCAAAGCCATGTCACCACCGTCTATGTCCTAATAAATTGGTTCTACCTCCGGTTCTGCTACCATTCCTGGTGGAGAGTCCTCGGACACTCTCCCTATTGATACCCAACACCGGCCTCATGGCTTTGAAATAGTTTTTTTATATAAGAAACAAATGCCATTATGTCAAATCATGTAAACTTTGTCACATTTTCCATTGTTTAAATTAGGTTCACAAAAATGTCCCACAATTTTGAATAAACGTCAATGAGAATTATGGAAATCTTCAATGAAAGTGACAGTAGTACAGGACAGCACCTAGTGAACAAAGTTGACAATGGTCGCGCTATATCCATTATTTCCATTATCTATGCTTACAACTAACTAAACTTTGTACATATCCCCACACACTTTTGGACATCTACGACCCAAAATGGTAATTTTATTCACAAAATTTCGATTCTATATCTATCTATTATTTGTCTCTACTGTAAAGTTGTGAAAATATTGTTACTTCTTTTTGGATTTTAGGTGACGAAATACTCTTTAAACGTAGAGTCCAAACAACAAATTAACCATTTTTCCCTGCTTCCAAGGGTTTTAGAAAACTTGGTTAAATTAAATTATTTTTTTTTCCAAAATCTGCCAAATATTTTTAGCATATGCATTGAACCAACTTTTCTAAAACCCTTGGAAACCGTAAGAAATTTGCTAATTTTTCGTTTGGACACTCCGTTTGTGAAATATATAGCAACAATATAGCAATTTTTCTAATTTTGTGCTGTATATTGTGCTGTATACCACCGTGGCCGTCGGTGGTGCAATGGTTAGTGTGCGCGGCTCTTGTACATGAGATCCTGGGTTCGAACCCGGCTCTGACCACCTTAAAAATTTCTTTCGGCGGCGGTCACCTCGCATAGTGACGGCGACACTATCGAGTATCTAGCCATGAAAAAGCTTCTCAAATTACCGTCCGGAATCGGTGTAAAACTGTAGGTCCCAATCAGTGAGTGAAAACTGGAAAGCGCACAGCTCAGTGATTGTGAGAAGTTCTCCCCGGTCCCTTCATGGGATGTAATGGGAAACCATTTATTTTTTATTTTATATTTATACAACATTTATATAGTCATGTGCTATTGGGAACGTCAAATAAAACAAAACGAGCTCTCATTTGACATCCAGAATATCACATTGAAGTTCTTGTCACTAATGTATTTACTTCCACGACAAATATGCTTGTCACTAGCAGTCTTGTCAATTTGCCGCATTTTCCGCTAAATCTAGCGGATTATTAATGCCCATCGCGTGGGGGGAAATGTGTTTTAGCGGCTAGCGGAAGTTTTAGCGGTTTTTTTCTGCGTTTGGAGGTAAAAAATTTCAATATTTTATGTGCAGCATTATTTAACAGTTGTATATTTTAGCATTTTAAGAGCTGTACATTGTAGCATTCCCTGCATAGACGAATATAAAGGGTTATTCAACAGAGCCGCTACAAAAGTAAATCGATAGGGACAGCAAACGACGCCATATTTTTTCCCGCTCTTTTGACATTTCTCTTCAGTAAGGTTTACCATTTCATCATGGAAAGATATACGAGCCAACAACGAGTCGAAATTATTAAAATTTACTACTGAAATTTGGAGTCAGTGGCCTCAACTTTAAGAGCGCTACGTCCAATTTATGGTCGTCATAATCGTCCTATCAGATCAACAATTGAGCGTCTAGTGGAAAAATTTGAATCCACAGGCACAGTACAAAATGTTCACGTGCCAGTGAGACAAAGAGGTGCCCGTAGTGTCGAGAATATTGCTGCGACTGAGGCTTCAGTTCAAGAAAGCCCAAATGTGTCTCTCAAGCGTTGAGCATCTCTGTGACGTAGTTGTGGCGAATTTTGCGAAAATATCTTGGCCTACATCCTTACAAGATAAAATTGACGCAAGAACCACCATAAGCGTCGTATGTTCGTGAATTGGGCTGAGCAACAACTTGAAAATGATTCGGATTTTCAGCGGAAAATCATCTTCAGCGATGAGGCTCATTTCTGGCTGAATGGCTTCGTCAATAAGCAAAATATGCGTTATTGGTCAGACAGCAATCCACACGTAATCCATCATTGCATCCCGAAAAAATTACCGTTTGGTGCGGTTTATGGGCCAGCGGCGTCATTGGGCCGTAATTCTTCCGTGATGATCAAGACCTCCACATTACTGTAAATCCGAATCGCTACCGTTCAATGATATCCGAATATTTCTGGCCCCAATTGGATAATATGGACTTGGAGGACAGGTGGTTCCAACAGGACGGCGCCACAAACCACACAGCGAATGCCACAATCAATTTATTGGAAACCGAGTTTGGTGAACGTGTTATCTCACGAAATGGTCCAGGCGATTGGCCGCCTTGGTCGTGCGATTTGACGCCGTTAGATTAATTCCTTTGGGGCTACGTCAAGTCTATGGTCTATGCCAACAAGCCAGCGACGATTGATGAACTTCGTACGAATATCGAACGTGAAATTGCAGTAGTATCGGCCGATTTATGCTTGAAAACCGTCGAAAATTGGGTTCTGCGTCTGGACTTCTGCAAGCGTGCCCGTGGTGGCCATGCAAAAGAAATCGAGTTCCATACATAATGGCATCGAACGTACTTTCACAGGAATAAAGAATTTCATTGGTATCTAAAACCGGTTTTGTTTTATTTAAAAAAACTTTTGTAGCGCTCTTATTGAAAACCCCGTTAGGTATAGATACATTTATTCTCTCCTCTGACGTTTCATTTCACACTCTTCGTCGTAGGTTTGTGAAAATGAGAGAAAATAAATTTAAAATTAACTTACACCAGGTGGAGTTACAAAATATGTTCACTTAACTTTTTCATGTCGTTTTGGTTGTGGAACTGAAAAATTTAAATGTATTTTGCACTTTTTCGTTGACTTTTATCGTTGGTATACATTTGTATTGTATTTAACACAACTAGTTTACCGCAAAAACACGAAATTCGGTTGTTGTTCCTTTGTTGGACGTTGTTTACTATTGGGTCTATCTGGTATTATTGAACCCATGTTTTCCACCACCCAATGTTTACTTTCCACCGTACCTATAACGTTTAATTTATTGAGAGAATAAATGTATCTATACCTATATTAGTCTATGATTCCCTGTGATGTACACATATACAAATCAGTAGTGGTATTCATGCAAACAAGAAAACCGAGGACTTTTGCTCAGCGTAAATTTGCCCCGAAGCGTTTCATGAGGCACCAAATAAAGTTGGTCAGTGTATCTTTGCAGTAATTGGTAAAAAAAAGGCTGATAAAGTAAATAAACAAAGTAAAATTAAAAGTATAGGCTTTACCTATTCCGTTATTTTGTTTTTTTTCACATAAATCAAACCCTCTCTTTTTTTCAATACAAAAATATTGACAGTGAAATGTCAAAAGTTTTCCAGTTTCTTTTTCCAGGTTTGCGCACCAAATTTGCCTCGAAAACTTTCCACTTTTGTGCAAGTCGCTTTGTATGGGAAATTTGTTTGTTTTGACGTTTGCTGTGCAAGTTTACGATGTTTTCGAGTTTACGAGGTACTTTCGAGCTTTCATGAAGACCACTACTGTCATTTTACCCAATTTCGTTGTCTGATAGCTCAGCACTGGCATTTTTTTCTTGATTTCGTTGCAAAAGTATATTTGATTGAAAGTTAAGGCGCATTGACGAGGTGGTGTAACTATGACAACATACACCCCAAGCCAACAAAAATTGGCATTTTGTTTTGTCTAGTATTTTTCACAATCAAATTCAGCACAATTGTGCACCAAGCATAAAAGTAAATAAATAAGTACAAAAACAAAATATATTTGAATTTGAGCAACAAGAAATAGCTAAGTAATGCAAACAAAATGTGTAGACTGTTTTAGTGGTACCACCATTTCAATTCTCCTTGATTGAATTGGTTGTAACCAAACGTAATTTTCATGCATAGTGTGAAGTAAAACAGCGTTGCATAAATCAAATTAGGTATTTTTTTCTTGATTCTCAGACAGCCGAGAAAAAATATCCGATTTTCTTGAGTCTGCTTAAAATCAAGAAAATCGATGTCAGTGCGAATGCCGTATGATCATTATACCCCTGTGTAATTTTACCCAATTGTTTACCCCTGTGTAAATTTACGTAATTTTACCCAACAGCGGCAAAAATGGCAACAATTTGCAGATCTACCCAATGCGTATTGGGTAATTTCTTCAATGTATTATGGGTGAAAATCGTATACATTTAATTGAGTAGTTATCATTTTATAGGAACAAATATTGGTCGTTGGTTTAAATTACATAGTTTATATAATATTTATAATTACTTTGTTATAAACGATTACATTATAACAATAAACTTGCATGATCCCCGAAAGAAGTGTAAATGCACCATCTATATTGTCACTGTTGAAGACCCCAACCACAACCATTGCCAACCTGACCAACCGTCCCGCTTTTGCGGGATTGTTCCTCTTTTTGGTTTCCCCTCTCGATGCTTTATTTTATATATTTAGACTTATTTTAGCTAACTACATTTATTTTTATTAAAAAAATTAAAAACTAAATTCTTAAAATTTTGTCATTACATTGGTCAAATGTAGAGGTCGAACGAGTTTTCAGTCAACTAAATATTGTTAAAACTAAGTTGGTTGGTTGGATGAAAAGGCTGCAAGACAGCACGCTGTCTAGCACCCTTAGGCTAAAGAAGCCCATTGAGATACCTGCAGTTTCCTCCATAGCAACTATTGTCTGGTCGTCCAGCCAATTTGCCCTTTCAATGAATTTGTCTATAAGACCTACAGGAATATCCTGTAGGGCTACGGTGCTGACTAGATGTGTTCCGAATACCCTACTTCTCAGTCCTGCTAGAACAGGGCAATTCAAGAGAAGGTGTTTAGTCTTTCCTCGTCCTCTTCCATACAGCATCTACATGGAGTGGAGTTTCTATGTCGCAATCTTAGGGCGTGTTTTCCTACAAGACAATGTCCCGTAAGAGTTCCTGTCATTGTGGATAACCTGCCTCTCGGCAAGCTAAGTATTTGCCTAGTCCTCTTCCTGTCCATCTGTGGCCAGAGGACCCTGGCTTGTCTGCTAGCTGAAGTAAATCTCCACTCGTTCTTGAACATATTATCGGCCCACTACCTGATCTGCAAACGGCAGGTAGAGATTGGCATCCTAACACCTTCTTTTGCCGGATGAACCTGTGCCGTAGTGCCCTGTCCAGCTAACGCATCCGCTACGCAATTGCCTGGAATGTCGCTGTGTCCCGGCACCCAGATAAGGCTGATGTCAAAATACTCTGCCATCACCCTAAGTGATGAGTAGCATTCTTTCACCGTCAGGGACAAAGCAAACATGGCTTCCAGGGATTTTATGGCAGCCTGACTGTCTGTGTAGATACATATTCTCCGGAGGCAGCTTGAAGGAGATATTTATATTTAGGTCAGGTGAATGGACCCCATAGCCTACTTGCTCGTCCAACTTTGATCCATCCGTGAAAAGTCTGATACTTCTGGTATCCCCTTCCAGTGACTTTTCCCAGGTATTCTTGTTCGGAATAGAAGTCTTTAAATTTGTCGCTGGTAGAGGGTAGGGTATACAGTAGTCCGTTTTTACGGGAACGGAGTTTAGCCGGTGTAGTAATTCATCGTGTCCGGAATGCCCCGATATCAAAACGCCACAATCTCTGACTCTCACCAGGGATGTAGCGGCTGCCGATTCGGCCATGATATCAGGAGTACAGATGTTCAGGATTGCACTAAGTGCAGTACTTGACGTCGTGCCCATTGCCCCACTAACGCTTATCAGTGCTGATCTTTGAATTTTCATCAAGGAATTCAGAATATATTTCTTTTGGAGGGACCTCCACCAAACTACGATGCAACAGAGAAGTATTGGTCTGACTATTGCCGTATAAATCCACATGGTGATCTTCGAAGACAGTCCCCAGCGCTTTCCTATCGACTCTTTACAGCACTAAAGAGCAACAGACGCCTTTTCACCCTCTACTCCACATTCGGTTTCCAAGACAGTTTTCTGTCGAGAATTATCCCCAGATACTTGACCTTTTCGGTCAACTGTAATTGCACCCCCATTAACTGACGGCAGTTCAAATGCGGGTATTTTATATTTCCGAGAGAAAAAAATAATCTCGGTTTTAAGTGGGTTAAATGATAGTCCGCTGTTAGCGGTCCAGTTCGAAATCAGACTAAGTAGGCTGGTTGTACGAATGCTAAGTAAATTGAGGTTTCTACCCGTATAGATGATAGCAATATCATCGGCATAGGCAAATACCTGGCATTCGGCCCTGTCCAATTCAAGAAGAAGTTCATTGACAGAAGTTAACCATAATAGCGGAGACAGAACTCCCCCCTGCTATGTCACCCTGTTAACGTTCCTAGCAATTGTAACACCACCCCATTCAGCTTTGACGGATCTATCCACCAGAAGCTTCCCAATTAGGCGTGTCACTTAGCTGTCGACTCCTAGATTCTGTAACGACCTAAGAATCGCCGAAGGTTGAATGTTATTGAATGCTCCCTCGATGTCCAGGGAGGTCCCTAGAGCGAAGACCTTATTCTCAAGAGAGTTCTCTATTATGCTGACTATAGAGTGGAGAGCCGTCTCAATTGACCTGCACTTGATATAGGCATGCTGAGAACTCGATAGTAGATTCTGTGGAAGATTACTTCGAACGTGAATGTCCAGTAGCCTTTCAATTGCCTTAAGAACAAAGTATGATAGGTTGATTGGTCTAAAGTTCTTTGGACGTCCGCTTTCGGGACGAAAACAACTTTTATTTGCTTCCAAATGCTAGGAATGACTCCCAGCCTCCTGTTGTTGCGTGGGAATTATCCCGTCAGGTCCGGCTGATTTGTAGGGCTTAAAGCATCTAATGGCCCATATTAGATTTTTTCTGCTCACTATTGCTCACTTTTTCTAAGCTAGCTGAGTTTCCGCCTAGCTCTTCTGGGTGATGACCAGCATTCCGATCATCGTTGGGAAAGTGGGTATCCAGGAGAATCCCAAGAGACTCTTCAGACGAATACGTCCACGTTCCATCGTCTTTCATTAAGAACCCCGCACACGGTGGGTTTTTAGCGAGCACGCATCTTAAGCGTGCAGTCTGGTTGGTTCCCTCAATGGCTTCACAGAAGTTTCGCCAGGATTTCCGTTTGGCCTTCTTGTTTTCACCTTTATATAGATTAAGACAAATCTTGTAAACGTCCCAATCCCTTTGGTCGCCGCTCTTTTTGGCCTTGTTGAAAAGCCGCCTAATGGACGATCTTAGATCCTGAAGTTCAGTGTTCCACCAATGAGGTTTTTTGTTACCCTTGGCAGCATAATAACCACTGGTCTTACAGGACTCATTGAGCGCGTTCCTGCACGCATCAGTAAATTTGCCAACTAGTTCTGGCACATTAGCCGGAATATTCGGATGGTAACCTAAGAGTTTCCTTAGGCGCCCACGACAGGCGTTCCAGTCCGTTTTCCTATAATTTTTAAAAACTTCCTTTTTCAGAGGTTCGATATGTATGTGGAGCTGTAGGTATCTATGATCAGAAAATGAGTGATCAGAAAGTACGCTCCAATCGGATACAGTTACATAGTCGTAGCTAAGTAGTAAAGTTAGGTCTAGTACTTGCCTCCTAACCGAAGTTATGAAGGTCGGTACCTCGCCTCTGTTACATATAGACAAGGTTTCGCTTATAATGAAATTTAAAAGAGACTCACTTCGATCATTGGTTCCGGTACTCGCCCATATTGTGTGGTGCGCGTTGGCGTCGGCACCTATAATGACGCTACAATTCCGTCTTTTTGCCTCCGATACAATATCCCTGACGCACTTCGGAGGGGGTGATTCAGTATGGTCGTGCGCCATGTACGATGAAACTAACCAAATGTCCCACTGGCCGTTTTCCAGCGAGAGGCTGATGGCGGTTGTATCGCTATCACTAAAATTCTGCAATAAAAGAGCACTAAATTTGTTTTTAATGAGTATGCAAGATCTTGGCATACCTGGGGTTGATAGGACGAAGGTCTTGTATCCATTGCACCTGATACCACATATACGATCATTGACCGTCCATGGTTCTTGTATCAGGGCCACATCGGCTCCACCCTTCGAAAGATGGAGAATGAGGTTGGCAGATGCTGCCTTACTGCGATGAAGATTTATCTGGAGGACTTCCATCATCTGAGGGGTACACTCATGAACCCAAACCGAATTTGGCCTTTGGACTCCTCTAGGGGTTATAATTAATCCTGGTTCAGGACCAAAACTACCTGCCGGGAGGTTCCTACAGGATCCTCAACCTTGACCACCTTCCAATCCTCTGCAGGAATGGATGGATTGCAGTGGCTGATGATCTTTAGGATCTCCTGTGGGTAAGTAGGTGAGTTTGACGGGACCGAAACCCTATCCCTTGGTCTAGAAGGTATATCCTTCCTATCCACGGCTTTGACCTAACCGACTCATGGCGGACTTATACAATCGAGCTGCTCGTTCATCAGAGCAGCCGATAAGTTTAATACTTCCCTGGAACCATCCCGCGTCTTCGCAGATTGGCACAGGACCAGGGTTTTCGTTTACGGTGTCCATGAACACCGTAAGAAGGGCTCCTTCTACAAGGCGCAATTTATCCTTGGGGATACGTCCATCCTGGGATCCTTCATCCAAGACGTAACTAAGTTACGAAACAGATAAATAACAAATACTGTAAATGATGTGCTTAATAACAGGTATGTTGTTAAACGATATTTCAACAATATTTTTCTCGTTTTTTAGATTTAGATATGGTCTCACATGTAATGACAAATGTTGTTACGAGTCTGAAGTTCCAACATCACTACTTAAAAATGTCGGTACACTTGCCGCATATACCAGTGAAACAGCGGAAGACTGGTCCTACATTTTTAACTAAATATTTTACTCTATACATACATGAATTCCCATTACATCCCATGAAGGGACCGGGGAGAACTTCTCACAATCACTGAGCTGTGCGCTTTCCAGTTTTCATTCACTGATTGGGACCTACAGTTTTACACCGGTTCCGAACAGTATTTTTGAGAAGCCTTTTCATGGCTATATACTCGATAGTGTCGCCATCACTATGCGAGGTGACCGCCGCCGAAAGAATTTTTTTTTGAAGGTGGTCAGAGCAGGGTTCGAACCCAGGATCTCATGTACAAGAGCCGCGCACACTAACCATTGCACTACCGACGGCCACTAATATTTTACTCTATCCAACTGAAAACTAATTACTTTCTAAAAGCTACTTTCATCATAAATTTTAAAAACCAATTCTAAGCTTTTTACATTATACGTATAAATTCTAAGCTTTTTACTCTATACGTATATGTATTTACACATATACATATGTATATTCCTTTGAAGGAAAAATAAATGAAATTCGTATGTGTTTCGTAATGTTTCGTATGTGTTTCAATATTCTTATAATTTAGAGGATTTTTGAAAAATTTTCCCTCTAAATAAAATTTGTAGCGGATTTTTGGATAGATACATTTGGCGGTATTTTACAGAAAATACTTGGCAACACTGGTCACTCGGTCGAGAATAGCACTGATAGTATTTCGCACATTATATTCGAGAGGACCTGATAAAATTCAACTACTTTCTAAAACTCCAAAATTGGGGTTTGCCCTGTATTTACAGTAGAATATCCCGCACAACCGGGTGATAACACTTCAATAATCTACATAAATCTTTTTGAATTGCTAGGAAAATACGACGACTCTAATTTTTGTAGGATTCCCGTTTAAATTAGTTGCGCATCATTACAGACATATATTTATGCAAAACGTTAATAGTTTCTTTAAATTCCCTCTTTATATGCCCATAATTTACCCATCACAGTATCTTTCATGGTTAGCGCACCTCAAGCAAATTGAAAGATCCATAGCTGTAATACAACTCGTATCACAATGCCATATCTTCCTTAAAGAATAAATGCAACTCATTTTGATTTCCGATGTGACAAATCGGTGCAGATCCTTCCCGTTGTAATTTAGCCACTCTTTCACTTATACCGGAAATGCTTGTACTTGGTCGACTGTTTAATCCGTTGTCTCAGATACACATTTAATACTGTGAATGATTGGACACATTTAATAGGCCCAATTTGTCCACGGAATACTAACGAGAACCGTCGTGTTGTCAGTGCGAGTGTGAGTGGCCACAGTCCATAGTCTGGTTTGGTTTGCGTGCAGAGATGTGTTAGTGCAAGTGTAAATGTGTGAGTTTGCTTGTAAATGTGATATGCAATTAATATGTTGTAATTCGTGTTGCACAAAAGTGTTAACACGTCTGCGTGATTTCTCCAATGCAACAATCTGCTTGATTGTTGGTGCATGCATACATACACACATACAAATGAGTGTAGTGTACGTGTGCCAAATTGTTACATATACTATGTATTTATGACACTTTCTTTACCTACATATGTGTTAGAGTGGCATTCGAAAAATATTGTGCTGAAACTTTGGGGAAAATTGGACACCATAAAGACGTGGCGCTACGAGGCCAAAGTTCAAATATTGGTTCCAATATACAAAGTGGCGCAAAAGTAATCCTCCTATCAGAAAATGCTATAAATTTTGCGATTGGCCCCTAATGTCAGTTCTGTTTTGACACAGTTCTGTTTTAACACATGCGAAATACACGTTAATAAACAATGTTACGCTACACTGCTCCAGAACGCGGAATATTGCTGACTATTTATTTGACCAATAATCGGTCGGTGACTTTGGCACAACGTGAATTTCGTCGCAGATTTCCTGGCCGTCCAACGCCTACTGGTGAAACACTGCGACGTTTAGCCTCTCGCCTCGAAGAGACTGGCACAACACGAGAAGCTGCCAGGCGTGGCAGACCCCGGAGTAGCCGTTCTGCAGAGAATATTGCATGCTGTAGCCGAGGATGTCATGGATGGGCCGTCGACATCGACCAGACGATGGTGAGCGCTACTGAGTAATGATCAACGAGTTCTTTTTGCCGCAACTTGATGAATTGGGATTGGAAAACATGTGGTTCCAACAGGACGGTGCAACGGCACACACTGCACGTGCCACAACCGATATGCTGAAGGATGCATTTCCCGGGCGCCTAATCTCCCGTTTTGGCGATTTGCACTGGCCAGCAAGATCGCCTGATTTGACCGTTCCAGACTTCTCTTTGTGGGGCTTTTTGAAGTCGTGGGTTTATGTCAACAAGCCTCAGACTCTTGCAGCTCTTAAAGACAATATCCGTCAAGAATGTGAGGACGTATCGCCGGAAGTTTTGGCCAAAGTGATGGAAAATGCCATAAAAAGGGCTCAAATGACAATCAACTGTGGCGGCGGCCATTTACATGACATCATATTCTCGACTTGATGTAAAAAAATTAAAAGACCAAATAAAAATAATCCACAAGAAGAATCAAAGTTTTTAATTTTTTTTTAAATTACAGCCAAAAAACATCGGAAGTTTACTTTTGCGCCACCTTGTATATATAGTGTAAGATTGCATTTTTTTTTAGCGCCATTTTTTTTGTGCAAGTGGCAACTCTGAAATTTCAGGCCGCCTGTTCAGTTATACCTGATCGTGTTGATGATAAAGTTGTCAGTTATTTTGGCCTGAACATGCGGCCGGAGAACAATCGAAAATTCAATAGATTTGCCTCTTCAGGTCGACTGTTCAGGGCGCCTGCACTCAGAGAACTAATTGTTTGAAAAGAGGGTGTAGCAACCGTAAATTCGGCTGTTACCACCGAATTGAGGTTGTCACAACCGAATGAAGGTTGTTACGACCGAATTTAGTCCCCACAACCGAAATTCGGTTTTAGCAATCTCGTTTCATAATATGTAGATTCGGTTGTGACAACTGAATCTTCAATTATATTTGTTCAGTCAACTAAATTTTCTAAAATTTCGGTTGGAACAACCGAATTTGAAATTAATTCGGATGCAACAACAGAAATTGGTACCAAATTCGGTTGGAGTAACGGAATTTGGCTTCAATTCGGTTGTAGTAACAGAATTTGACACCAATTCGGTTGTAACTGTCGAATTTGGTAGCATGAATTCTGTAGGTATAACCGAATTCATTTTCAATTCGGTTGCCACAACATAATGCTATGTAGTTAAAATCTGATGTTTAAAATTCTATAACCAAATATTATTTTAAAAAGAATTAAAGTATGTCAAGATTTTGCGTGTGGTTATTAAGAAAGGTAAGTAAAATGTGTTTTATATTAAAACATCTTAGTTTTCAGATATTTTTAAGCAGATATCAACAGTTTTGAAGGTTCTCAAAATATGCTGCAATCGTCTGTATTAGAGTTGGGTAGTTCATGAACTACCTAGTTCATTTAGGGTGACCAGACATCCCCTCATGAACATAATGCACATGTTCGATACGGCGAGTATGTTCGTGATTGTTACGTCCGGGCACCTTAAATGAACGAGTTCGAGAACTAGTGAACGAGTTCGACACAATTCTAGTCTGTATACAAAACGCCTTAGGACGTAGATCAAGCGATGCAACATGTCAGAATTAGTGCGGTATCACATGATGGCCGAGACTTCTATAAAGGTCGGAAGAGGCAAGTAAAATAAATTTATTACTCTTTAGTTTACCCCATATATATGACTTTTTTTTCTCGCTATTTAAGTCGTTTATAAAAGTACAGGAAAATAAATCATAACTTAATAATAAAAAAACCTTTAATACGTAATTCATTTGTGACACTATTCGGTTGTAACAACCTCTAATTCGGTTGTAACAACCTCTAATTCGGTTGCAACAACTTTTAATTCGGCAGTGACAACCTCTAATGAGGTTGTGTCAACCTCTAATGAGGTTGTGCCAACCCCTAATGAGGTTGTGACAACCACTAAATTCCGTTACGGCTAATTCGGCTGTCTCAACCGAATTTTTCTGTGAGTGTGTTTGGATAACCGGAGTGTGTGTAACATCAGGCCGTCAGTTGATATTGAAATTTACATAAGCGCAGACGTGTTTCGTTTAAAATGTCTAAACAGTGCCTGGAAGAATTTTTTCCCACGAATGTGGGAAAAGGCCTGTCTTTGTGAAATTGGTGGAAATATTAAAGAGTTGAACCATCGGCCAATAAAAATACAGTATTAAAAAAATCAACAATATCCGTAGCAGTTATCGGAAAGAGGTAAAAAAGTCGAAAAAAAAACTTTTTCTAAAAAAATTACTATTTCTCAAAAAAAATACTTTTTCTTCAAAAATTACTTTTTCTGAAAAACATGACTTAAAAAAATTACTTTTCTCAAAAAAAAACTTTTTCTTAAACAAATTACTTTTCTTAAAATAAGTACCTTTTCTTAGTTTCATAAAACAAAATAATTTTATTTAATAATTAATAATTATAATTACAGTCATGTCTTTTTATAGTAATTTTCATTATTTAGAACAAATTTATTAAGTATTAAAATGTTTAATTCAATTGACGAAGTTCTTCCGCCAAGGAATTTGTCCATCATTTACAAAATAGCTCATGAAAGATTCTCTTATTATTTTGGCAGAATGAGCGGTATTTCCTGTTTGACTGCGTTTCAAATTTACCATACTTGAATTCACGGTGTGAAGTCCTGGAATTGTCATCTATATTTTCGCGATCGAAACACTCAGACGGCAAATAAAAACTTGGCTTCGACTTCATTAAAAAATTATGCCAAACGCAACTTGCCATTACTACGGAGTCGATCCTATCAGGCTCTATATTAATTTGTCCATGAAATATTTGGAAACGGGATGCCAGGATACCAAACGCGTTTTCAAAAATACGCATCGCTCTTGATACACGATAATTATAAATTTTTTTATCTGTGGAAGTCAAATCGGCTTGTCTGAACGGTTTCATCATATCTGATCTTAACGGAAAAGCATCATCGGCAACAAATACGTACGGTAGGATTTTAGCAGTATTTGTGATATTCTTCTCTGATAGGATCTCAGAAGGTTTCTTTCAAGCTTTTGAAAAAATGTTGTGTTTTGTAAAACACCTCCATCTGAAAATCTGCCATTTGTACCGAAATCGCACATTATAAAGTGATAATTTCCATCCACAATTGAAATTTATACCATATTGTACTTTTTTTATAATTATACAATTCTGATCCGCTTCCGCTTTGAGGAATAATGCTAATGTGTTTTCCATCCATCGCCCCAAGACAGTGTGGAAAGTTCCATCTTTCTTCAAAAACTTGCGCTACATTCTTCCATTCTTGTGTTGTTCGTGGCAACTGAAAAGAAAACAATAATATTATGTTTAATTACAAAACGTGAATGCATACAGTTACAAAACAACAAAATTTTAATTCTTTTTCCAGAACACGATTTTACGGATATCGAATTGGAAAACTATTTGTCTGAGGATAATAAATACCGGACAAAACGACGAATCTGATACCTCTGGAAGACATGAAAATTTGTCAGAACCGATTCCGGTTAATGCATCGACCCCATCATTTCGACCAATCAGAGTTGATAAACTCAGTTCTGCAATCTGGAAATGAGCATTTTAAACAACCAAATGTTGCCATGAAATTGCGTGATCTGCCGAAGGAAACTACACTCACAGAAAAATTCGGTTGAGACAGCCGAACTAGCCGTAACCGAATTAAGAGGTTGTCACAACCGAGTTAGAGGTTGGCACAACCTCATCAGAGGTTGACACAACGTCTTTAGAGATTGACACAACGTCATTAGAGGTTGACACAACCTCATTAGAGGTTGACACAACCTCATTAGAGGTTGACACAACCTCATTAGAGGTTGTCACAGCCGAATTAGAGGTTGGCACAACCTCATTAGAGGTTGACACAACCTCATTAGAGGTTGACACAACCTCATTAGAGGTTGTCACAGCCGAATTAGAGGTTGGCACAACCTCGTTAGAGGTTGACTCAACCTCATTAGAGGTTGTCACAGCCGAATTAGAGGTTGTCACAGCCGAATTAGAGGTTAGCACAACCTCATTAGAGGTTGTCACAGCCAAATTATAGGTTGTCACATCCGAATTAGAGGTTGTCACAACCGAATTTAAATACTGACATAAATAAATTATTAAAGTTTTTTTTATTATTAAGTGATGATTTATTTTCTTGTATTTTAAATTAAAAACCGAGAAAATAAAGTCATATATTTGGGGTAATCTATATAAGTAGAATAATACATTTAATTTACATGCCTCTTCCAACCTTTATTGAAGTCCCGGCCATCATGGGACACCGCACTAATTCTGACGTGTTGTATCGGTTGCTATAGGTTCAAAGCCGTTTTGTATTCAGACTACCGCATATATATCTGCTGGTGATATCTGCTTAAATAACATCTGCAATATCAGACGGTTTAATACAAAATATATTTTACTTCCCTTTTTAAAATAATATTTGATTATAAAATTTTAAACGTCAGATTTTAAATACATAGAATTATGTTGTGGTAACCGAATTGAAAATTAATTCGGTTGTACCTACAGAATTCATGAGAAATCCGGTTACAGCAACCGAATTGACGCCAAATTCGGTTGTTGCAACCGAATTAAGGCTAGATTCGGTTATTGCGACCGAATTGAACCAAATTCAACCGAAAAATTACAACCGAATTGATGTCAAATTCTGTTACTACAACCGAATTGAGGTTGGTTAAGACCAGTTTCGGTTACCCCAACCGAATTAGGTACCAATTTCGGTTGTTGCATCCGAATTAATTTGAAATTCGGTTGTTTCAACCGAAATTTTTAAAAATTTAGTTGACTGAGCGAATACAATTTGAAGATTCAGTTGTCACAACCGAATCAAATATGAAATGAGGTTGCTTCAACCGAATTTCGGTTGTGGAGACTAAATTCGGCCATAACAACCTCAATCCGGTTGCGGCAACCTCAATTCGGTTGTGGTAACCTCAATGCGGTTGTAGCAACCTCAATTCGGTGGTAACAGCCGAATTTACGGTTGCTACGACCTCTTTTCAAATAATTAGTTCTCTGAGTGTAGAGTCTGGACGGAAAAAATTATAAATGATGCACTATTTGAAGCTGAAATGGGCACTTTAACTGCATCACATAGAATTATTCTTCCTCTCAAACATAATTTTCGTATCATTGCTCCAAGTGCAACTTTCCGCGGTCGCACCAGCCGTAGTCCACAGATTTCAACGATCAATTACCATGAAGCGGAATCACCACACACCAGCAACACATCGTATACTACTTCAGCCTCAGACGATTCAATTTCGGCTTCTTCATATTTTCAAAACTTCCGTGACGATAGTACTCATATATAATAAAAATTAATAAATAATAAAAATGTAAAAAATATTATTTTTTCTTACCTTTAAATACTCCTTTTGTAGAACTTGGTATATAGCATATTAATGCGATATTAATGTGGAAAATTTGAGGTCTTCATAGCTTCTGCCTGTAACCAGAAATCTTAATGTTGCAGTTAGTCGTTCGTGCGGTGGAATGGTCATTCTCATCACAGTATCCTTTTTTCTATCAATGGTTCAAACAATGAAGGAGCTTTAAATAAGTTGTCTCTATGCCAGTCTTTAGGGGAAAACCTAAACACCAAATGCTACGATTTTTTTGTGTTTTGAACGATATATGGCTAATAAAAAGCCCACTATGGCAAGAGCGTCGTCCGTAGATGCCATGTTTACTGCACAACGAAAACACAAAAACTGATGTGCCTCACGTCAATACCGGATAAGTATAAGCTATGGCGCTCCGGTATAACTGAACAGGTGGCCTGAACAGGCCGGCCGGACAGTTCTGCCTGAACGTGTGTAGCCGCCTTAACGTGTCAACCATTCGAAGAGTGGTCAAAAAATTTGAAGAAACTGGGTTGGTTATGGACAGTAAGACTTCTGTGCCTCAAGGTACCGGTAGATCTCTTGAAAATATTGCTGATGTAAACAAGAGTGCCGTCGAAAACCCGAAAACATCAATATGGCATCGTTCTCAACAACTTCAAATTTCACAAAGCACTACACCGCGTAGAAAGTTCAGTTTACTCAGGGCCTCAAAACAAGCAGACCATGGAACGCGCCGGCAATTCCGATGAAGCGCAGTTTCATATGAATGGCTTCGTGTCTACACAAAATTTTCGAATTTGGGGCTCAGAAAATCGTCATGCAATTAATGAGAAGAAAATGCACTCACTACGAGCAACTGTCTGGTGCAGATTTTGGTCAGGCGGCGTTATTAAGACTTAATTCTTTTGAAGATGAGGCGGAAATTGCAGAGACTACCCTCAGAGAACTAATTGTTTGAAAAGAGGTTGTAGCAACCATAAATTCGGCTGTTACCACAGAATTGAGGTTGCCACAACCGAATTGAGGTTGTTACGACCGAATTTAGTCTCCACAACCGAAATTCGGTTGAAGCAACCTCATTTCATAGTTGATTCGGTTCTGACAACTGAATCTTCAATTATATTCGCTCAGTCAACTAAATTTTCTAAAATTTCGGTTGAAACAACCGAATTTGAAATAAATACGGATGCAAGAACCGAAATTGGTACAAAATTCAGTTGGAATAACCGAATCTGGCATTAATTCGGTTGTAGTAACCGAATTTGGCATCAAATCGGTTCTAACTATCGAATTTGGTATCAACTCGGTCGCAGTAACCGAATCTAGCTTAAATTCGGTTGCATCGACCGAATTTGGCGTCAATTCCGTTGCTGTAACCGAATTTCTCATAAATTCTGTGGTTGCAACCGAATTCATATTCAATTCGGTTACCACGACCTAATGCCATGTATTTAACATATGACGTTTAAAATTTTATAATCAAATGTTATTTTAAAAAGAATTAAAAAATTCCAAAATTGTTTGCTATTATTAAGAAAGGTAAGTAAAATATGATTTGTATTAAAACGTCTTATTTTGCAGAAATTATTGAAGCAGATATCAACAGTTTTCCATGGTCGGTCATGTGAGATCTGCTGCAATCGTCTGTATACAAAATTGTTTAGGACCGAAATCAACCGATACATCAGCCGAATGTCAGAATTAGTGCCTGGACTTTCAAAAGGTCGGAAGAGGCATGTAAAACAAATTTATTATTATATAGATTACCCAATATGTATGACTTTATTTTCTCGCTTTTTGAATTTTTTATAGGAATACAGGAAAATAAATCATCATTTAATAATAAAAAACGTTAATAATTATTTTGTGACACTATCTAAATTTGGTTGTAACAACCTCTAATTCGGCTGTGACAACCTATAATGAGGTTGTGTCAACCTCTAATGAGGTTGTGTCAACCTCTAATTCGGCTGTGACAACCTCTAATGAGGTTATGTCAACCTCTAATTCGGTTGTGACAACCTCTAATTCGGTTGAGACAACGTCTAAATTCGGTTACGGCTAATTCGGCTGTCTCAACCGAATTTTTCTGTGAGTGTATGAATTCCGAAGGTTTTTTGAATTTTACTTAAAACGTATTCAATAACCACACTCAGAGAACTAATTGTTTGAGAAGAGGTTGCAGCAACCGTAAATTCGGCTGTTACCACCGAATTGAGGATGCTACAACGGAATTGAGGTTGTCACGACCGAATTCAATTCCCACAACTGAAAGTAACCTCGTTGCAAAATTGATTCAGTTGTGACAACCGAATCTTCAATTATATTCGTTCTGTTAAAATTTCGGTTGGAACAACCGAATTTGGAATCAATTCGGAGACGACAACCGCAATTGGCACAAAATTCGGTTGGAGTGACGGAATGTGGTATCAACTCGGTTGGAGTAACAGCAGTTGGCATCAATTCGGTTGTAGCTATCGAATTTGGTATCAATTCGGCTGCAGTAACCGAATTTAGACTTATATCGGTTGCAACGACCGAATTTGGCGTCAATTCGGTTCAAGTAACCGAATTTCTCATTGATTCTGTAGGTACAACCGAATTATATGTATTTCAAATCTGACGTTTAAAATTCTAAAAACAAATATTATGCTAAAGAAAGATAAAGAATGTATAATTATTGCTGTCACGGCGATATCAAGGTTTTTTGTGGTTATTAAGAAAGGTAAGTACAAATATTGTAATTACGGGATTTGTATTAAAATGCCTTTCTTATTTTGCAGAAAATATCCAAGCAGATATGAAGAGGTTTCAAGTTTTTCAAGCTCGGTCGGTTGCCCTACGCTGTAATCGTCTGTACATATGTATGTATGTACAACGGTTTAGGACCTACATCAACATGATGGCCGGGACTTCAAGGTCAGAATGATTTAAATGACTTTATTTCCTCGCTTTTTAATATATTGAGTACAGGAAAATAAATCAAATAAAAAAACATTCAAAATTAATTTGTGACACTATGTAACTTCGGTTGTACCAACCTCTAATGAGGTTGTTTCAACCTCTAATGAGGTTGTTTCAACCTCTAATGGGGTTGCGTCAACCTCTAATGAGGTCGCATCAACCTCTAATGAGGTTGTGTCAACCTCTAATGAGGTTGTGTCAACCTCTAATGAGGTTGTGTCAACCTCTAATAAGGTTATGTCAACCTCTAATTAGGTTGCGTCAACCTCTAATGAGGTTGTGTGAACCTCTAATGAGGTTGTGTGAACCTCTAATGAGGTTGTGTCAACCTCTAATGAGGTTGTGTCAACCTCTAATGAGGTTATGTCAAACTCTAATGAGGTTGTGTCCACCTCTAATTCGGTTGAGACAACCTCTAAATTCGGTCACGGCTAATTCGGCTGTCTTAACCTTCTTAGTTTATAAAAAACCATTTTTAAACCAAAACGTCCACACTTGTATTGTACTATAAGCATAAATTTTACATAAGTTTTCTAAATATCGCTGTATAACTTTTAAAATTTCGACGAAAATACAAAAAACTAATGACGCACTGTAAAAGACGGATAAATTTCAAACAATTTTATAAAAAAAATGCATTTGCGGCTACTGTTTCTGAGTTATACCCTTTTAAAACTTTGTACCCACTAAACGAAACTAAAAATATTATAAACTGTTCGTCACTTTCGCAAGGGATTTGCTTTAAAAATTGCATTAATGAAAAAGTCTATATGCGCCAAGTAACGACAAAGAATTACACGCCAAAAAAAGACGTCGCCAGCAACATATTGCAGGAACCATGTATATGTTTGCTAGCATTGCATTCATGAATTGAGGATCTGCTGCGTTTTTCTTTCTTTGTTGTCTGACACGATTTTGTTTTCAGCAGTTTTCAACAACCAAATCTACATATGTTGTAACCTGTTAATCATTGTGTCGCAAACATGAAATATTGAAATGCAAATACGCAATGCTTTTGGACACGAGTATTTGCGACAACCTAAACCACAACAGCGTGTAGTGAAAGCAGATTTAACAGACGACATGCTTCAAAATAAACAAACTAAAAGTTTAATTTCAAAAGCCAGCCTTACGTTTTTTGAAGTCTGCAATATTTCTATTGGTGTTTTAAAAACATATCCAGAAAAATAGGAAACCAAGAATTTATTTCACGGAGCAAAGCATAAAGTTCAGCAATCGCATATGCTAAATGATGTCGCAGAACGTGGTGTGGCCTTGGCTAACAGTTATGTACATCAACATCACAACTTCTGAAATAGATTTTCAGAATTTATTGCAGGGCATGATTACATCCCATGAAGGGATTGGGGGAGATCTTCTTACAACCAGTGAGCTCTGCGCTTTCCAATTTTTCACTCACTATTGGGACCTACAGCTTTACACCGGTTCTGAATAGTATTTTGAAAAGATTTTTCATGGTTAAGTACTCGAAGTGTCGCCATCACTCAGCGAGTTGGCCGTCTTCATGCACAAGAGCTGCGAACACTAGCCATTGCACCACCGACGATGGTATTATTAGTTCAAATTGTATATTAATTGTGTATTAAAAATATAACTTCCAAGCTTAATTTTACTTTACTAATTCTACAGGCAAAAACTTCATAAAGCGGGACTTCTCTGTAAAAAGCGAAATTGAAATCAAAGGCGCGATGAGACATGGAAAAGGGGGATATTCCCGCCAAAATCGGAATGGTTGTTTAGGTTAGGAATACTATACTAATGACTAACTATACTATACTAACGTTTAAAATTTTGGTTGATTTTAACTATAAGAGGGAGATTTAACGGTTACGCTTTGTTTGAGTCCGGGAGATGAGCCAGGCTTGATTCATTGTCTCCTTTATCTTCGGCTGTCATCATATAGGAGCGACATCAATTTTTGAGCAACTATATTTTGTGTTTTTGTAGCGATGTACAAAACAAAATGTAGTTACATGTAAATCAAAATATACCTTGTGGTGCGTCTGAAATTATATATTTGATAAAATATATAAAAATGGATGTCTGTATGTTTATATCGTTACCTTAATTTAGAAACGACGTAACTAACCATGTTTTTGAAATAGCGTTTTGTTTCACATTCGTATAGAAAAACATAAAATACATCGTTACTGAAAAAATTAGTGTGATGTGCACGCAAAATTTGTCTCCTCTTTATAATTCAAACTGGATTAAAACATTTTCAAAATTCCTGAAATTATGAAATTTATTAAGTTTTTTCCTCCTGTAAATTTTTTAAAATGTTAGTTACGTCCTTTCTAAATTAAGGTAACGATATGTATGTATGTTACGAATTTTCAGACAATATTCAGTATCGTCTAGCGAGTGACATAGGTGAAAATGGGCGGTGCCACGCCCCTTTTCACAAATCGCTTTGACGGCTTTTCTAATAGACCAATAGACAGATTGTTATGCAAATTTCACAATGTGTTACTGACGACCTGTTGATACTCCTTGGCTATACTTGGTTATGATCGGATACAGGGGCGTGGCACCGCCCATACAACTTGAAATTTAAAATGGCTATATCTCATGAACTGCCAGAGATATGAAGAGGAGATTTGGTATATATGTTGTTGGAACAGTATGAATTATAGCCAGGGTGGAAGAGGGCGCCACGTGCCGTTTGAAAGAAACCGATATAACAGCCACGACAATAGTTTGAAACGTAATGGAACAACAAATTTTGTTCACCCTTTGGCATTACAAAAACTTTGAAGGCAAACCGTAGTTTTCCGGGTCCAGCTAGTTTTTGATAAACCGAAGAACTACATAAGCTCCAAGACCAATATGCTAATTCTGGTTTACAACATTGTAAATTATTGCCAAAAAAATTAGGATTATTTACTCTTTTAGAAGGTAAAAACCCAAAGGAAAATGTTTTAACAAAACCAATAGTTTCTATGGCACAATTTATAACTTCAAAACTATTGACCTGATTAAAAAATAGTGTAGGCGTATGATAAAGTTAGTAAAAAGCAAAATTTTTAAAATTTACCTCATCCAACCAAATCAGATAAATTATGTCCAAAAAAAATCACATGAGGTGTCGTGGGACACCTGGTTGGAACGAAGTTCCTTTCACTGTATATTATGTACTAGTTAGTTACCACACGTCTAAGGCGCCCGTTGAAAAATACGATAATTTAAATGAATCTTTAAGATAATGTACTTTTTGTAAAATAAGAAACTTTTTTTTAAGAAAAATTTTTTTTCTACAATGTATTTAAAAAAAAATGGTACACTGTAACGACAATCTCATGGCAATCGTTGTTTCTATTTTGAAACAACAACATCCTATTCATTAGCTTTCAATGAAAGCCTACATAGACAAGAAGTTGTGAATATTGATGATTTCGGTAGAGTGTTGTTTTCGATGTTATCGCACTAGTAGGTGTTGTTGAAACAATTCTCGTTAATTTGAGAATTGTTTATATCTATAATGTGTGCTGATATACCTAAATACTTGTGGAGAAGGGAGCTGATGAGATGCCTTCGTGGGCATCGAAATAGCTATATTCCCAACCATCCACCGAAATAATCAATTTCACTTCTTCTTTTTATAAAATTTCTCTATTAAAAATTATTTTTAATGGAGACAATGATCTTGAATCTGATTATGATTGAAAATCTTAAACTTTCAAAGATCGATAAAATAAAAAGAACATCTAGAAAAAATTTATATTTAAGAATATGTATTATATTTTCCCGAAAAGGTCCTTTTGGAACGAAGTTCCTTATCGCACGTTGCGGGATGGGGGCTAAATGAAAAATTTTTAAACAACTTTTGTTTAACTACTTAATTACAACCCATTATTATCAACTACGTTGGGTACTTTTGGTTTGGTTTGGTTTAAAGGGAAGTTTTCTAGGTGGAAGTAAACTTAGTTCAGGGAACTTTTGTCGCCGGCGACTCGAGTTCGTTGGAGAGAGAGGGACGACGTAAGTAACCCTCTTCTTATTTCTCGCCTCCCTCTCCCACGAACTCGTGTCTCCGGCGACAAAAGATTCCGTGTGTGGATTGGGACTTAGAGAAGCCAAAGGGCACGACTGGCAAATCCATGAAACACAACCCTCAGCATGGAATTATATTTGGCAGCACTTTAACACCCGTACTTTTGGTTTGTGTCCAGACTTACATATTTCTTGTTTAATGGGAATTTTTCTAGGTGGAGCCTGTTTATTACATATTGTAGTTTGAACCGAATAAAAAGTAAATTTAGAAAAGCCAAAGTGAAAGAAGTTTAAAAAAATAACATCTTAAAGAAGCACCTTTGCTTAAAAAAGTAAATTTTTTTACAACAAGTACCTTTTCTTAAAAAAAGTAATTTTTTAAATAAGTACCTTCTCTTTAAAAAGTACATTTATCTTACAACAAATTACAGTTTCTTAAAAAACTAAATTTTTTTTAAGGAATACCTTTTTTGTAAAACAAAATAACTTTTCTTGAGATAAGTACCTACTCTTAAAATTGTATCTGTTCTTTCGTAAAAAAAAGGTTTTCTTCAAAAAAAAATACATTCTTTACAAAAAATACCTTTTCTTACAAAAATTCCTTTTCTTAAAAGTACCATTTCTTAAAAATAAAGTACCACCATTTCTTTTGTTTTCTTGAGATAAGTAGCCTTCCTGAAAATAAGTAAGTTATCTTAAAAAATAACCGTATCCTGTACCTCGTTTCTGTAGTTCTCGAATCGAAAAAGTTTTCACATTAAGCATGAAACAAAAAATTCCATCGTTTCTCGATTTGTGAGTGAAAAGTGTTTCTGTATATCAATGCGAAAAGAGGCAACACTGATGAAGTTTTGATTGGAATATTCCAAGAAAGCTGTCAAGTAAGAAAAAAAATGTAAACAAACAAAATAAACTGGTACGAAAAAGAACAACAAAAAGAAGTATAGACATGTATTCAACTGCATTTTATTTTTGCTTTCTTGATTGTTCTGTAATATTTTGGAAAAATTAATTGAAATACATAACAGAAAATATATAGTTCTTATCTTCTCCACTTAAAAAATAAGTTTTAATTTCTTGAAAAACCTTTTTGTAGAAACAATATCAAAATCTCGCACCGTTTTAATTTGTGAGTATTTTTGACGTTTCACATTTTAATTTTTTCGACTCACTACGTTTTAGAAACAGATTTTCTCGCATTTTTCCAATAAGAATGAAAAAAGCAGTACGTTTTCGCAAAACAAACGTTGTAGAAACAGTCACATGTGAGAAGCGATTTTTTGTACCGATTCCTAGCGTTTTTGTTTCAATTCACATGTTTCATGTGAAACCTTTTTCGATTCGAGAACTACAGAATCGAGGTACTGAAAAGATTACCACTTCTTTAAAAAGCACCTGTTCTTAAAAAAGTATTTTTTGTAAAAAAAATTCATACTTTTAGGCTTTTTCTTAGCTTAGTTACGGCGACACTATCGAGTATTCAGCCATGAAAAAGCTTCTCAAAATACCGTTCGGAACCGGTGTAAAACTGTAGGACCCAATCAGTGAGTGTAAAACTAGAACGCGCACAGCTCCTTGGTTTGTGAGACGCTCTCCCTAATCTATTCACGGGAAACCATTTTTTTTTATTTTAATAAAGGAAGTACCTCTCATCAAAGAAAGGACCTTTTCGGGAAAATATAATACATATTCCTACAAAAGGGGCCTAAAAATATACATACTGTGTTTTAAAAAAATACATTCAATGAATAAAAAATTTATCACTTTACAAGATCCATTTAAATTACAGTATTTTTCAACAGGCGCTTTAGGTGTGCTGGAACTAACTAGTGCACAATATATAGCGAAAGGAACTTCGTTCCAACCGGGTGTCCCGTGACACCTCATGTAATTTTTTAAAGTGAGGTACTTCTTTTCTTATAAGATAATGTGTTTTCAAGAAATGGTACTATTTTTGAAAAGTACTTTCTGTAAGAAAAAGCCATAAGAGTATGACTCTTTTTACAAAGAAGTACTTTTGTAAGAACAGGTACTTTTTAATGAAGTGGAACTCTTTTTTGGAAAAGGTTATTTTTTAAGAAAATTTACTTGTTTTCCGAAACCCTACTTATCTCAAGAAAAAAATTAATATTTAATTTTAAAGAAATAGTACTTTTAAAAAAAGGAATTTTTGTAAGAAAAGGTATTTTTTTACAAGAGAAAATATTTTTTTTGAAAAACAGGTTTCATTTTAAGAAATGGGAAATTTTTTTAGAATTGGTCCTTTTTTCAAGAATAGGTAAATTTTTAAGAGTAGGTAGGTAGTGGATATTGTCCTATTATATGAAACAAAATTAAACCATAGATACAATGTAATACGAGTATTTAAAAATTAGAAAATCATTAGAAAATGACGAATTGATGCAACAAGGGGTGAGGGAACAGCTATATTAATTAAGAATAAACAAAAGCATATATTTGCCAGATGCTTTAGAGACATGAGCCATAAAGATACCATTTGACTGCAACAACTTTTTAGTTATTGTGCGTACTATCCGGCCAGCAATATATATTCAATACGAACAGACGTGCAAAAACTATTTTATTCTATGAATCTTCAAAATTCAAATAATTACTATGTTCTAGCGGGAGACTTGAACTACAAGCCCACCGAATGGGGTAATACTGTTTATAACGCAAAAGGCAATAGCCTAAAATGGTTGTTGGAAAACGAAATGGAAGTCAGATGGAAGCTTTACACTTCTGTAGCACCATGCTTTCCTCGATCGGGCTCATACCACGATTTACACATAACGGGTTCAAGGCTAAATATACTGAGAGTCAAGGAAATGTCAAACTGCATCAAAACATTGGATTACGATAGCGACCACAAAGCAGTGGAATTAATTGTGAAAATTAAGAGTGAGCCGAATGTTATAACAACTTTGAATGAGGGTACCACGTTCTAATTTAACTTTAAAAGGACAAATTGGAAAAGGTTTGAAAAGGTGGTAATGCAGAAAATCAAGTTAGAAACATTTATACCGAATTATCGAAATTTAGGGAATGATGAAATAGATGTATATATCAGTAGATTACATTTTCTAACATTAGAGGTCATTGAAAGTACGGTGCCAAAATTTAAAGGCAAGATGTCTTTTCAAACTTTTCTAACAGCATAATTAAAAATTTCACTCAGAAGAAAGTAAAATATTAACGATGATAAAAAAAATATAATAGATTAGAAACAAGACTTACACAATTATCATTGAGCACCTTAAAAGCAAACCATAATCTGAAAAAAAATATTGAATGTAAATTTTATATTAATAGGTAATAAAGAAATTCAGGAAATCCTGGAGAGATTAGATCATAGATATCCAGTAAGAATGTTATAAGATACGAAAATATTTAAAAAATTAAACCACTCAATTAAACTAAAATATTTGCGCTCGAATCTGAAAGGAATATACTAAGAAAATCCGGAATAAACATGCAAGATCTAGAGAAGGGTAATACGGACAACCTAGTAATACGTGACCAAGAGGAAATGCATGATGCAATATTAGTTTTTCTTGAATCAATACATTCATATAATATGTTTCTATGAAAATAATAATAATCGAACTAGTCGGCATTCACCGATGATATTGTTATTTATTACGCTGATAGGATAATATCTAATATTAATGAAGGACTTCAAAACTCATTCCACATGGTCGAGCAGTATGCCCTTGGCTGGCATTTAAAAATAAAAACTAACAATTGTGAGACTATTGAATTTCGGCCACCAGTAGGAAAATGTAATAATGACGTAAAACGGAATTGGAAACAATTCGGAATCAAATTAAACCTTTCGAATACGAGCATTGAGAACAAAATTAAATATCTAGGGGTGTATCTGGACAAATACTTATACTTTTATAAACATATAAAGGAGATAGTCTCAAAAAAAGAGATAGTCTTGTTTTATAAAGTGTACAGGCGTCTTTTGCATTTTAAACATATAAATTCCCACGTCAAAACTATTATGTATCAAACGTTAATTCGTCCTGTCATACCATATGGTTGTCGTGTCTCGTTCAACGTATCGCCGGCGTTCATGGGAAATTAAGGATATTCGAAAGGAAATGTTTAAGAGCCTCTACTACTCTGTACAGAACAGCAGTATATACCAAATAAGAAATTGTATAAGTATAATAAGGCAAATGTAATTCGAATTGAAAATTGCATCATGATTTACCATATAAACCATATACTATGTTGTACAACAAACTATGAAAACAAGTTAACAATGGCTCCCTGCTATACAAATGCAAATTATTTAAGTGATGCATTACGGAAAGGGTTTGTCCCAACCGAGGCGTTTATATACCTGGACAAACAAAAATATATCGAGGATACAAATGGGATTCCCGTCATATATCATATATATAGATGGACAAATATTAAAGCAGTCAAAAGTACAACGTACAATGTCGGTGATTTTAGACGCAATACTAACGTATCGCTGAAAGATATTGCACTAACGTCAATAACCAAAAAATTGAGGTGGCTATCTTAAAAGTACAACGTACAATGTCGGTGATTTTAGACACAATACTAACATATCGCTTAAAGATATTGCACTAACTTCAAGAACCAAAAAATTGAGGTGGCTATCTTAAAATTATAGTTTTATAAAAAAACTTATATTTAGTTAGGCCATAGACTTTAGTATAGAAATAATATGATATTTGTGTAATTTTTTTTATAAAAAAGTTTACTGTACATTGTTATTTTATATGAGTGTGAAATTGATTTGAACAAATTGAATTTATAAAACTGTACAAATGCAACATAGATGTTTATTAAATAAACTCCAGAGCCCAATCTGGGGACAATGCATATAAAAAAAATATTAATTATTAAATTGCTATTGTTTATTATGGTACTAAATTTTTTATAATTACTTGAATTCAATAAACTACTAATATAATCATTATTATATCATTTTTATTATAAAAGTCATAATGATTACGGTCCCTATCTTCTGTGGATGAAGGAACAACCGACGACGACTGTTTCGGAGCTAAGAAAAGACTGTCCAAATTATCCAAGTTAGGAGTTACTGGTACAATTAAATTACGATCACTACAAGCTTTTATTCCATCTTGCGGTGGACGAAATGTCCTCAGGCCATATAAAAGTTTCAAATATATCCTCCAACGATTTAAGTTTCGAACTAATAGAGACAAAATCAAAATTTAAATTTTGAAATCCTTTCTTGGCCTCCTTAAATAGCTCGTAAAAGTCAACATCGAAATCCCTACACATCTAACATGTTCAGCGAAGCCCCCTTTCTTTAGCCGTAATTATATAATAATGCCTTCCATTGAAGCCAGCACACTTTACAAGGTCAGGACTATCACAAAGTCAACTTGGACGAAAACAACCCTCATATAAGTCCCTGACTGTACAAATCTAGTAATAATTACCAATTATGTCTAAAGCAGCGGTGGGGGAACTGGGGTAAATTACCCCAAATGGGGTAAAAATGAAATTACTGGGTTAATAATTTTTTTATAGAAATATTCACACCACGTACAGTTGTGGAAAAATAATAAGGCACCGATATTATCGGTATATCAATTATACATATGTGGGGAAAAAATAATAGGGCACCGATATTCGACGATATAAAGGGGAAAAATACAAAACTTGATTAATACTGCTATTTTTATTTATACTGCTAACAAAAATTAAATAAAAAACATCGATGTTTTGGAATGGTTAACAAAATTGAATAAAAAACATCGATATTTTTGAACATTGAATGATTTGATTTTGCTGAAATTCTCATTTAGATGTGTGTTATCAATATAAAAATCACTATTTTTTAACCTGCTAACCATGACAACATTTTTATTAATACCGTTGTTGTAATCGTCGTCGCTGTTGTTTGCAGCCTTTATTTATTTCTAGGTTTTCAATCATTAAAAATCTCGATAGCTAAGCCAGTATTCAAAATATTGTATTTAATATTTACCTTTATAAGGAAAGTACCAGAAAATATAAACTCGAATATATTATATGTTTTATTCGCCGCCAGACGCCAACCGCCATCACTATGCGTAGGTAGTTGACGCCGTTAAATAGTCGCGATCAGATGCCTTTGTTGTTTTTAGAAATACTGTTGGAAATACAGTTTTGTGGAAATACGGAGTATAAAATTAACTTTCTTTCCGTTTGGACGTAGTGATTTTTATAAAAAAATTGATTTAATTTATAAACGTTTATTTTATTTCGACGATCAGGGTAAGCAGTTATTTGAAAATTGAATCTTATGTGTTTTCAACTAGTGGTTCTTTCACACTTCAGATGGAAGCAAATAAAAATAGGAAAAGAACATACAAAAAAGAGTTCCTCAAATATGGCTTTACACAAATAGAAGATAAAGGTGTTATGAAACCACAGTGTGCTGTATGTCTGAAAGTGCTGACTACAGAATCTTTCAAAAAAAGCAAATTGAAAAAACATTTGGATAGTTTGCATTCACATCTGTCTTCCAAACCGCGGGAATACTTTGTAAATTTAGAAACGTCTGTCAAAAAGCATAGACTGAACAGCAACTTCCTAGGTACCTTCGATCAACGTTCAGCATCAAAAGCAAGCTTTGAAGGAGCCTGGTTGATTGTCCGGAACAAGAAACCGTATACTATTGGTGAGGATTTGATTAAACCAGCAGCTGTGAAAATGGCAGAAATCATGCGTGGTCAGAAAGAGGCAAATAAACTGAATGCAGTGCCCCTGTCTGCAAGAAGTATAAAAGACAGAATTTCTACCTTAGCAGAAAATGTGAAAGAACAGAACCTTAGCAGAAAATGTGAAAGAACAGAAAGAACCTTAGCAGAACAAAATGTGAAAATAGGCTAAATATTTTGCTATTCAGCTTGATGAGACTACAGACGTTAGTAATAATTCACAGCTGATGGTCTATGTTCGCTACAAAGGTACACATGCAATTGAAGAGGAGTTATTATTTTCTTCTCCTCTCGAGTTGAGATCTCGTGGAATTGATGTGTATAATAAGGTTAATGAATACTTTAACGCTGAAAGCATTAATCTAAATTGGGAAAATTGCATTGCCGTATTTCGGCCTTCGTTAAAAAAAAGTAACCCGAAAATTGAAATTACTCATTGTATGATCCATCGCCAGGCACTCCTTGTGCAATATTTGGAAGCCGTTATGCATGATGTCATCAAGATTGTTAATGCTGTTAAAGGACATGCACTAAATACGCGGCTCTTTCGTGAATTATGTCAGGACAGTGGAGCTGAATATACTGACCTACTTTATTATACAGAAGTTAGATGGCTTTCCAGGGGAAATGTTCTGAATCGAGTATGGGCTCTCAGAACTGAACTTGAAATTTTTATGGTTGATCAAAAACATATTCTCGCAGATAAGTTTAAAAATTCTACATGGGTTACATATCTGGCGTATTTAGCTGAAATTTTTGAGCATATTAATGTGTTGGACAAAGAAATATTAATATCATTTCAGATGTCAGCATTTGGAGCAAAGCTTTTGTATTGGGGACAGAAAGCAGAACAGAACAAGATAGCTTAATTTGCAAAGTTAGCTTTATTTTTGGAAGATTGTGACAATATTACTTTTAATGACGTCAAGGACACAGTTATCAGGCATCTTATCAAACTCAGAGAGCGGTTCTCTGATTACTTTCCAGACTTAGACTTGCATACTGTCAGTTGGATTGTTGATCCTTTCAAATGTGAAGTATCTGATATACCAGAAGAGCCTCAAGGCTTGGCAGAATCACTTCTTGAACTCCGTTGCCATTATGATGCTCGCATACAATTTGAAAGCAAAGCAGATCTGTCATCGTTTTGGATGTCAGAAGCTGCAAATGCTTTCGAAATAGCACATGAGGAGGCGATAAAAGTTTTCATGTAAATTCCACTAAATTCAATGAATAATAAAAAAAATCTATATGTACGTGGCTTTTGTTTTGCGTTTCAGACTGTGGCGTAAAATTGAATTGCACAAAAATATTTTTAGGTAATGACTAAAAAAGTTAGTCATAATAATAAAATAACAAAACGAATTGGTACAACTTTCAAACACTAAACCACGAAATCCTAAAAGTATGCAGAATAATACTGGGTTGTATACTAGGTTATTGCATAATACGGTTAAAAAAAGTTGTTTAACATTTTTTCATTTAGCCCCCATACCGCACCGTTCGATAAGGAATTTCGTTCCAAAATGTTGTAATTTATTCGCATTGCGCTAATTAGGTGCGTCATACTTTGTCAGCTGCGTTTAGGGTGATAAGATCCGTAGGCCTGTAACAAAAAACTATGAAGCAGCAAAATCAAATCTCAAAATCAACCAGCCGACTGACTACTGACTCAATTACCTGTTCAAATTGCATTGCATTTGGGACATTTCAAGTGAAGCGGCCAGCCAAAAAGTATTTTTTTCTCAAATTGCCACATTCTGATGAACTTCCACCACCAGCTATATCCTGGAAGTCCTAGTCAACATCTTGATGTCACTACATGCATTGGAACAAAAGCCATTGACAGTGTTTACTCAGGAAATGAAGCAGCCCCAAGGTCAATATTAATGTCGCAAGAGTATTTCAATGCATTGGCACGGAAGCTGAGTGTGTCTAAAAAGAAATCAGAAATATTAGCTGTAGACTAGAAAAGTCTTTATCTGCTTGAAGTTGGTATTAATGTTACTTGTTACCGTAAACGCCAAGTCATTTTTCGGCGATAGTTTTTAGCTAACAAATCCAATACGTTTACTATTTGCAACGATATTAAGGCTTAATGGCGGAAATATATATCGAATATAATCCCGAGGAGGTCTAGCGTATTTTTATAGATTCATCCAAGAAAAGTCTTAAATCTGTACTCATTTGTTACAATAAAAGAAGAGCACAAATGTCGGGTCTGTTGTGATGTAAAGTTGTTAGCTTTCTCTCGGGTATTCAAGCTGGATACGTTAAATATGGTAGCTGTTTTTGCATCCGGGACATTAGACGAGAACAATTTCCTTCAACCACCTCTGGTACCAACTGAAAAAATTCTTTAACCACCATTGCATATAAAACTTTGTGTGGTAAAAAACTTTGTTAAATGTTTGGAAACAAATGAAGAACCATTACATTTTCTGAACACACAGTTTCCAAAAGTTAGTGAGTGCTTTAGACTTAAATTTTTGTCATTGGTTTCATACAGAATAAATTTTTAATATTGCAAAACTCTGAACTTATGCAAAACTCTGAATTTTACAAATACTCTCACCAAATCAACGCCAAATGAACTTTTTAGGCAAAAATCTTCCCTCTACTGCTCGAACATATGTACGTCGACACCATGTTAAGTGCTTTTGAGAAACGAGGTGTTCATACATTGTTTGAATCTTCATATAGACTATTTTGAGCATCAGTTGGCAACGGAGTTCGATGAACATGGTGAACGATTTCATCAAACATGTGCACCTATTGAAGAACGCTATAAAGGAAAGAGTATTCATTCTCTTACGCACAGAGAAGAAATTCGTTGTCACAACTATCTTTACAGCCAACTAAAATTTGGCGGTTCCTTGGACTATCACATTATTCAGTTGTGATTACCAATAATTGTGTTCAGTATCACCAAATGTTGTGCATATCAATTGATTTGTAATTCAGTTTTTGTTTCAGGAACCGAAATATTGAGTTAAGCCACAGCAACAAGAAATAAATGTGATCTGGCATTCGAGTTTTAGTTCTAGCAATCAAATTATCCTGTAGTTGTGAATATTCTATTAGTTGGATGAACGACAAATGTAAAAACTAATTCCGTTGTACTAATTAATATATTGGTATTCTCAACTAATTACTTGAATTTGGTGGCTGTCAGAAACATTTGGTGATGCTTTAACCCATTATGAATTTTATAGAAAAAAAAAGAAAAAACAATAACTTTTTATTAAAATTGTGTATTTTATACTTAAATATAAACAAAATTATTATTTTTTGTAACCAGAGTTCGTTTATCGTGACCATTTTTGATCGAAAATTTGGAAAAATTTATATATCTCGAAAACGTCCAATCGAAAAACTAAAAACTTTTTACCTGGTTCGAAGGGTTTCTTACAAAGTGTTCCAATTCCCATGAAATAATTTTTTTCAACAAATCGCCAAAATAAGAAAATAGCCAAAATAAAAAAATGGCTATATCTCGGAAACGGTGCGTCCAATCGCAAAAATAAAATTTTTTATCTCCGTAGGAGGTTGTAACCAATGGATGATGTCTTTGCTAAGCAATTTTTTCGCGAATTTTCTTTACAATAAGTGATGTCGTATTAAAGACATCTATTGGTTGAAGTCTCTTATAGAGGTAACAAAGTTATTATTTTTGCGATTGGACGCCCCCGAGTCGTAGTCATTTTTTATTTCCGCGATATTCAGATTTTGATGATTTTTGGAATAAAATGTTTTCCATACGATTGGAACACTTTATGAAAAATCCTTAGAAACTCGTAAAAATAGTTTTGTTTTCGATTGGACGCTCCGTTTCCGAGATATAGGCATAGAGGCGTTTTAGCGATTTTTGTTTCAAGAAATTTTAGTTTTACCGATTTTTTAAAAATAAAATTAATACCGTATTGAAAACATTCATACATGAAAGCCTCTTAAGGAGGTAAAAAATTTATAATTTTTGTGACTGGACGCACCGTTTCCAAGACATATCCATTTTTTTATTTTATCGATTTTCATATTTTGCGGATTTTTCGAAAACAAAAATTATTTCATGCGTATTGAAACACTTTGTGGAAACCAATAGAAACCCGTGAAAAATTGTTATTTTTGCGACCGGATGCTTCATTTTCGAGATATAGACATTTTTTCAAAATTGTTCATATTTTCGACCAAAAATGGGGATGGGTTACCCTGGGTATCACATGTATGATTAAGTTAATTTGTGTCATCTAGGCCACAATTGTCTGCATGTGTTTGTGAAGGCGTCAATAGTGGCGTCATATTCAACGATTATGTTTAAAAGTCTCACTTAACCTCAATTTATGATAATATGTATTCTTCGGTGGCTGATATCTACACACTTTATTGTTTTTTCACAACTTTGTTTATCACTTTCTGTTTAAAATATTAGTTTTTCTGTAAAGTCCTCGTGTAACATTCCAATATACTTACATAGTTTCTCTTTAACAACAAAGCCTCTTGTGAAAAATCGAATACATAACTTTGTAGCAAGTGTTTTTGCAACACAAACTAAATTATGTACTGTGACTAATACATATTTCAACGTGAATTCTAAGAATGTACTTTTTATTAGTTGTATCTTCTATTTCAGATGAATGAGGTTTTATATATACTCAATTAGTGAATACAACTTAAGTTCGGTAGTAGCAACTTGTATTTAGTAAGACCTATTTTTAATCTATCAATATCATCGGCAAATAATTCTGATGTATGGCAATTATGAATTCTAATCAAAATATAGACTTTAGCATGGAATTTCCTATGCCTGAATTGATTTCCAACTAATCTATTCCCTATGTTTATAGCTGACATATGCTGGACATTGTTTGATAACGACAGGGGCTTAGAGTGAAATTTTAGGTAGAATATTTTTTCATTACATTCCTACCCATTAAAATTCAGTTTTGTGGGACATTTTAGCGCAAACTCGGAATTAGTATAAAATTAACGCTTAAATGGATTTTCAGTTTTGACTTATATTTGGTATTCAAGTCGAGTTTGAGCTTAAGTGTGTTCAGAAACTTATAGTAGAATTTTATGAGAAATATTTGTGTTGTATTTTTTAACCCCTTACACCCCTGTTGAGGGTATGTTTTTCCCTTTTCCACAAACAGCACAAAAAGACCCATGTATTGAGGCGGTAGAGGAATAAAGTATTCTACAAAAATGTTTCTCGTAAATTTTTACATAAAATTGCTGAACACATCCTATGCATTATAAGAATGTGGAAAAGGGGGAAAATTTCACCGCCCCTTAAAAAAATCAGACGTAATCTTTCAAAAACCCCTATATACGTATGTTTTTTTTTTACTTCCACAGTGTTATTTTATGCGAATGGTGGGGTGTCTACCTTATTTACAAATTTTGCAATTTTGTCAGCATATTCATTTCCCTTGATATTGACTTGACGTGACCTGGAGTAAACATAATTATGTTTTCGTTACTTCGGATAAGAGACTGTCTCATTCTAGCTATGGGAGGCTCATTTTGCTTAGTTGACCTAATTGCATTTAAAGAGGAAAAACTGTCACTGCAAATTATAATTATAGCACAATGAACACATTGGCTAGGCGGGAGAGCGATAAGCAACTAGAAGTAAACCATGCAGCAAAGTTTAACTAGTGTTTGATTGATACTAATGACAGCTAAATTATGTTTTATGTTAGTTGCATCGAACGCAAATACGTATTCCCTTTTATTTCTGTCGGTTTTATGACCAACCAAAGAGTAAGAGTCAACAGCAACTCGAACTCGATGAAATGGTCTAGTACCCCGTTGTCATCGAGAGAACGTCAAAAGAGGGATAAAAACTCTTGTCTAGTTCTCTATGAATAATATGATGGTAGGTGGATTATTCAGTGTTATAGAAAGATTTGATGTATTTTATACACCGCCATTGGAATCTTGGGGTGTGTTTGTAAATTAGAAAAGTGGTTTTCATCTTTATATACAACGCTTTTCTCTTTAAAGAGATTGTGAAACTATTTCCATCCCTCTCTTAACGTTCTCTTGCGGTCGTCGAGTTAGTAGGAAATTTTATCGAGTTTGCCTTACTCTTGTAAGATACTCTTTGGTTGGACATAGAACAGAAATTAAAGAGAATGAGTATTTTCGCTTGATGCAACTAATTTAATTAAGCGGTCGTTAGTATCAATAAAACACTATTTAAACTTAGTTCGCAGCATAGTTTGCTTCTGGTTGCTTATCACTCTTTCACCTATCTACTCTGTTTTCTATCAATTTCCAAGTATCGGGTTTTTCAATAAGAGATACCAATGAAAATCTTTATTCCTGTGAAAGTACGTTCGATGCCATTATGTATGGAACTCGATTTCTTTTGCATGGCCACCACGGGCACGCTTGCAGAAGTCCAGACGCTGAACCCAATTTTCGACGGTTTTCAAGCATAAATCGGCCGATACTGCCGCAATTTCAAGTTCGATATTCATACGAAGTTCATCAATCGTCGCTGGCTTGTTGGCATAGACCATAGACTTGACGTAGCCCCACAGGAAATAATCTAACGGCGTCAAATCGCACGACCGAGGCGGCCAATTGACTGGGCCATTTCGTGAGATAACACGTTCACCAAACTTGGTTTCCAATAAATTGATTGTGGCATTCGCTGTGTGGCTTGTGGCGCCGTCCTGTTGGAACCACATGTCCTCCAAGTCCATATTATCCAATTGGGGCCAAAAATATTCGGTTATCATTGAACGGTAGCGATTCGCATTCACAGTAATGTGCCGGTCTTGATCATCACGGAAGAAGTACGGCCCAATGCCGCCGCCGGCCCATAAACCGCACCAAACCGAAATTTTTTCGGGATTCAATGATGACTCATGGATTACGTGTGGGTTGCTGTCTGACCAATAACGCATATTTTGATTATTGACGAAGCCATTCAGCCAGAAATGAAATTCAGAAATTGGACGTAGCGCTCTTAAAGTTGAGGCCACTGACTCCAAATTGCGGTAGTAAATATTAATAATTTCGACTCGTTGTTGGCTTGTATATCTTGCCATGATGAAATGGCAAACCTTACTGAAGAGAAATGTCAAAAGAGCGGGGAAAATATGGCGTCGTTTACTTTTGTAGCGTCTCTGTTGAAAAACCCTTTACATAGTCGATCAGCCGTGGCATGGATACCCCCTGGATATATCGATCGTCTAGTGTTGGTAGTTGGCATTCCGAAAGAATGTTGCTTAGAGGTGTTGTTCTAAAAGTTTTGGTTATTATTCTCACTGCATTTATGATTTTCTATATATGACAAGGGCAGAGTCAAATTTTTATTGATTTTACATTATATATCATGGAGTTAATATTGTTACGTGTCCTTACTAGGCGGCCTGAGGATGACTGGCAACACCAGCTGGCCAAGTCGACACTCTCTGGGAGGTTCCATCCCGCCATCCTGGCGCTAAGGTACGCATCAATTAATTTAGTTTAGTTATAGTTTAGTATAAAATAAAAAAAAAAACTACAGTTCAACAATTACATTTCTCCGAGTGAGAGACAGGATTTGGTCTCCAACCGCCCTACCCTACCAATGATCATACGGCTGGCCCCTCATTACACAGGTTTCTGTTAGAGAGATTATAGGCAATGAGAGCTACGTGACTATTCCAATTTTACTTTTAGTTTATTATCCGACCTAAGTTCGACTACGTCTTTGAAGTGTAAATTGTTAAATGTAAATTGGCTGCTTTTTCGACATACTATATAAAACCCTTTTCAGATCTATTTGGTCATATGGATCTGAAATTTGGGGTACAGCATCAAAAACAATTATTGAAATTCTTGCGCTTAATAACTAATGCTCCAAGATATGTATCAAATAAAATTCTTCACATAGGCTGTCACCTAAATATTGTCCAACAGGAAATCGATGAAGTTAATCAACGTTATGCGAGCAGATTATCAAGTGAAAATAACCCATTAGCTCTACAGTTGCTGAACGTCTCATCATCTCATCGCCGACTACGACGATACTCTATATAAGATAAAGATGCAGATGTAGCAGATGTTTTATAGCTACGATAACATCAAAGGAGGATTGGCAATGGCCCACCCTTCACATGTTAAAACACTATGTTAAGTTTTTATATTAAATCTACAAATTGCCTAATGTCATAATTAATGATAACCTGCAAATAAAAATGGAGTTAAAAAAAATATATTTTATTAATCGATTAATCGCAATGATTTGTTCGAGTTAATCGTTAATCTAAAAATTAAATTATTAAAATGTTCGGTTAATTTTCTTGCACGATTAATCGATTAACCGAATAATGATTAATTGAATGGTTACCCTAGTATTTATGTCACAGCTGATGGACTTTGAAGTAGAAAACAGATTGAATAGGCGAAAGAGTGATACGACTATGCAACAAAAGCAAACTAAGTTGAAATAGTGTTTGATTGATACTAGTGCCAGCTAAATTATGTTTTATGTGCGTTGCAGCGGACGAAAATACGCATTCGCTTCTATTTCTGTTCGTTTTATGACCAACCAAAGAGTTACATACAATAGCAACTCTAACTCAATGAAATGTCCTTGTTTATCTCGTCATCTCGAGACAACGTAAAGAGAGTGTTGACGTCACTTATCTATTACTCCATGATTAAATCAAGAGCATCAATATCCCAGCACAAATGTGGGTATGCAAATCAAAACTGTTTACTTGTCATTCCGCACAATGGTAATTCATTTGCATTAGATAACGTATTGTAAATTAAAATTCAATGAATCCCAACACTGCATGTTACACAAATAATTAATAAAACTATAAGACTAAAATCCCATTAAGGGGGTCAGATTTTATCCTCAGTCCAATTAAATTGTTATCCTCAATCCAATTAATTGTAGTTATGGTAAACACCCTTTATGAACTTTACCCCAAAAATCGATTTAAGGATTATGTTCGTTGGGAGTTGGGTCACGGCACCTTAATCTATATTGACCTATTTCGTCTGGTCATTGTTTTTTTTTTTAAATTTAAACGGAAAATTAATTCGCTTGATTTGTTTGCGAAAATATATCCGTATGATTTTTGTGGTCCAGTTGCACATGTTGTTATCCAATCTAACAATATTTAAATTTCTATTTACAATTACTGATTTTTAATATTTCATGTATGTATGTGGAAGGCCAAAATTTAGCAATAATTTTATTGATGTTCTGCGTTTAATAACACAAAATTAGAATTTATGCATTCGTTTTGGTTAGTGGTAACTTAATTAAATACTAATTGTATGCACTAAATAAATTAATTGTATGAACACATGTATGTTTAGAGTTGGGGTAGCCGTAGCCGAACCCGGTCGTCTATCCGGGTTAAATAAATTTAAAAAGGTGTGCATTTAGATGTCATGACATCTTTGAATTGGATTTTGGTGCAGGAAATAGTTCACAATTTAGACGTTGCTTTCCAAGCAATGGGAACTAGTACAGTTTCTTTTCAGTTGTAACGGAAACAACATCAGGTATTTTCAAAACTGTCGAATTCATCATTCAAAAAAAAGTTGAGAAACAAAATACACTGTTGTGACGAGAACGAAATGAGTCGCTCTACTCCTTCCAGCTGTAAAAATGTATCCATCAACATCAAAAGCAGGATTGAAATACATAATATTTATCACATATGCATATATGCGACAAGTACGAGAAGATGCTGTAGTAATTGTAAGAATCGAAAAGAAATCAACAAAAGTTGGATTTGCATGGCACCAATATACTTTAGTAGTGAACTAATTTCTTTACCTCGAAACCTACGTGAACACAAACTATAGGTAGTATAAAACGACTCTCTTAGGCATATTAGTCCATTGTGATAACACGCACTATTGAGATTAAGCGTTAGGTCCACCGGAGAACCATTTATTGTGCTCGAAGAAGCTCGAGATCTTGTCAATGTATATCTGAGATAGTTCTTCCATATCCCTAAATAGGTAGACTCCCATAGTAGACATCATCCAGCCAGCTAGTGTTGGATACAGGTACAGAAGATGTTCAGTGTAATCTTCCTCCTCCTCATCGCTACAGCTTCTATAGAAGTCACTTGCCCTGACATTTTGCCTCGCCGCATGTCTACCAATCATGCAGTGTCGCGTCAAAACTAAAACAACCATTAATACCTTGGGACTGGCTACAGACAGATGCTTCATGGATTCCTCGCTATCCACTATGGGCCAGGTTTGTCTTCAGCGTACACCATATTTGCCTCTCGTCTGTCTCTCATGCATCGCTACAATTTCAATGGAACTTGTTGGGTAGTCCCTAGTCTGATCGGCTCGTCCGTTTTGCAGTTTCTCGGAATGTCCTTGTGCCCTGTCACCCACATGAGGTGAATATCATACTACTGGGTAGATGTTGAATACAGGCATACTTATTCCATGGAATTAGTGACCGCCTGACCATCGGAGAAGGCATTGACCCCAAAAAGTGCTGGACTATTATACCTCAGCTTGTCGGACACTTATATAACAGCCAAAATTTCAGCCTGATACACGCGGCAATGATCAGGTAATTTACGAGAAAGGGGCAATCCTAGTTCCCTAGAGTAAACCCCTCAGCCTACCTGATCATTTATTTTCGAAATATCCGTGTAGAAATTTACATATCTATCTATTCCAGGAACTCCTTTGTTCCTGGAATCCCTTTCCAGCATGAGTGTTGTATTTCCGATCAAATAGTGGTTGCGCTTTCAAGTAAGCGACAAATACAGGAATGTTGGCAGTACCTTTTAGCACTGTTCCATGTCCGTCTCCGACCATGCCCCATTGTTATAGTTGCCTTAGCGTGACGGTATACATGGAAGCAACCTGCCTGCTTATAATGTCTACCGACAATAAGTATAGCAGTACATTCTGTGCTTCAGTGGGAGTGGTGCACAGATCAGTCGTTATGCCAGGCTCTGAACCCTGGTCAGAAGTGCACATAACCCCATAGAGCGTTATCGCTCTCAACACCGCTGTATAGATCGGGTAAGGAAGTCCCCATTTACAATCAATAGCCCCTTTGCAGGTGTATAGGGCTATCGTCGACTTTAACGACATTTCAAATTGGTGGCGTTGGAATCTAAGCTTGACTCCCGAAATAACACTCAGGTATTTGGGACTCACTGCAAGCTGAATTTCACGATAGCTATGATATGGGTTCGAGTAAAACAGCTCAGATTGGTCTTGGCTGGGGTTTTACCTAGTCCATTTTCAGCCTCCTATCTGGCCAAAGTGTGGCCGTCGGTGGTGCAATGGTTAGTGTGCGCGGCTCTTGTACATGAGATCCTGGGTTCGAACCCGGCTCTGACCACCTTCAAATTTCTTTCGGCGGCGGTCACCTCGCATAGTGACGGCGACACTATCGAGTATCTAGCCATGAAAAAGCTTCTCAAATTACCGTTCGGAATCGGTGTAAAACTGTAGGTCCCATTCAGTTCTCCCCAGTCCCTTCATGGGATGTAATGGGCAACCATTTATTTATTATTTATCTGGCCAAAGTCTGTTATCACGTCGGATAGTGGAAGATATCTGTAGATTTCTGAAGCTAGGCGCTGCATTTTTGTATAAAATATTTGTCATAAAGTCTGTTTTTAAATAACGAGTAGAACATTTTATGATCCAATATGGCGAATCTAGTATGGCTGTTAGAAGCTAGTGTTTTCGTTTTTCTTATTTGTTTAAAATATTCCTTTGTGAATGTCTATTCCATTAGGGGATCATCCACCCCTAATTTCATAATCCATATTGATCAAGGTGCTGATCACTTCAATACAATGCAACGTTTCTGATTCTACCGCCCCTAATTAGAATTTTACGAAGTCCCTAAACTTTATGATTCTAGGATGACGCGTTTCGTCGTAACGCTAATTTCTCTGACTTGGTGTAATGCCTATTTCAACCGCCCCTATTCTGTATTTCGACAAATTTTGAATTTGTTATTCTTTACTCTCTAAGCGGAACATTCACACCAAATTTCATGAATCGAACAAGAAGCACTTCGTCAAAACTGTAATTTCTCTGATTTACCAATCTCAATTTCAATTTTCAATAAAAGTTTTAACCAATATCTGCTACCACAGTTTTGTGAAAAGGCTTTAACTAGAACTTTATCTATTTAAAAAAACCGGATTTCCAAATGTGTCACCGTCTTATTTAATGTAATACGCATTCACTATATATAATTGAATATATTGGAATAAATATTTTATAATTAAACAATTGTCACATTATGCAACACATTGTGAGGCACTAAACTGGAAAGCTGACACCGAAATTACTGAGAATCAGAGATCGACTATGTCAGTAACTGTATGATGCAATTATGGTTATGAGGCGATACAAAATACATATGTAAATATTAGGGTGGTCCAAGCTAAATCTAAATTCGAAAATTTCAAAACTAAATCTAATTCGAAAATTTCAAGTATGAAATACACAAATACGTAGAATTAATTTATAACGACCTCGGGTATAACGACCATCCGTTTATAACGACGGATTTTCAAAGCAAGTTTGGTTCTTACTTGCTTAAGCATGCTCAAGCATTCGCTTAGAACGACTCCGGTTTTAACGACCATCTGCTTAAAACGACCAATTCGCATGTCTGCTATGAATTGAAATTTCGGTTATAACGACTATACCAGTTCTGTGTGTTGTATTTTTGGGTTTTCTTTCCATTTTTTGTAGTCAGCTAATATTAATTGAAGAAACATATAATGTGGGGAATCACAGAATTTGTTTTCCCCTGTCTCAAAGTAAATGTGGAAAAGGCAAAGAAGAAATTTTAACGCATATTGCGCGACTGGGACAGTAGTTTGAAAATAGATAAAAGAAAAATATTACTACTTGTAGGTAATTGTCCACCACATCAAATTGTTCAAAATCTGTCCTCAATAAAATTAGTTTTCCTACCACCTAATACAACGTCCGTCTTACAGCCAATGGACCAAGGGGGACCAAGGGATGTTTGAAAAACAATTATCGCAAACAACTAATGCTATAAATTATTCGCGATACAGACAATGACAAACAAAGCACCATTACTTTGTTAGATGCTATTGACATGGTGGCCTCCGCTTGGCAAAATTTAAAATCAAATTTAAAATGAGTTCGTAAACGTCGATGATAATGTCATGAAATCGGATGAGCTTTCATTGGAAAAAATTGTGGAGAGCACAAAAGAAAATTAGGAAATTCACAGCAATAATGAAACAGCTGACGATGATGAACCCATCAAAATTCCCACTAGGACAGAACCTTTGAATGCGGTGCTCACTAAAGGCCTGCAAAGAACCATCCAAAAACACTTGTTGCTTGTTGTTCATTTTTCTTATATCTGCTTGTATCTGTTTCGATCGCTTTGGATTGAGTGCGTATGGAATATTTCTCTTTTAGATATCGATGGAATAGGTATGAGAGAGTGAAAGTACCAAGTATCAAAAATACTTGTATGATTACATACACAATAAACAGAAATGTATGATGATTCTTGTATTCTGGGCTTGGAATGTGAGGAGAGCGTGTATTTACTTACCCCAGACATTTTTGTTTTATTTTTTCTTAAAATTTGCCACAGATAAAACTTATACCATCACTTTTTGTAAAAAGAATGGAAAAAGTAGGAGAACAGCGTCAACGCAAAGCGTACGATCTGGAATATCCTTATGAAATGGATATATCCATTTAAAAAAGAGGTACAACAGTTACTTCACTAAGTGGAACAGATAAATAGAAAAAAACTTCCACTATAATGAGATCCAGAGAAAGAGATAATACGATCTCTACTCAATCCAAAACGCATGAGCACATGTTGTGTTCTACTCTTTGTTGTACTTGTACCGATAACATCAGGTTCTTACTTGTTTTATCTGTTTGTACAAGTACAATGAATGGAACGCTGCAGGCCTTTAGTGCACACTTTAAAACAGTTTTTGCGATTTGGGGGTTCTGACATATCAGAGAGTACATACAGTTCCATTGGAAAAATAATTGGAAAAGTAAATTATTGGAAAAATAAAATCACATGCAATTTTTGTAAATAGAAAACAAACCACGATTCCAAACTAATTTCAATCTCAATAAAAAGGAATATACATATATATGTACATAAAAATAAAGCCTCGAAAATATTGTGTACACCTATTCGATACAACGACGTTCGGTTATAACGACGAATATTTTCGATCCCTTGGAGGTCGCTATAACCAGAATTTGGTACTAATTCATGACAAAGAGATATAAATTTCAGCCCTCGTATCTCGTCCATTGTCTAAACAGGGTTCTTCATACTAAATAAAAATTTTAGACTGATTCGTAGCGCACAAGGTCGTGTTCCAATTAAATTTCAGAACTGTATTATTGGTCAGTCGGGTTCGATCCTTGCACCGACCACTTTACATTTCTTTCAACGACGGTCACCTCGCTTAGTGATAGCGACACTATCGATTACTTAGCCATGAAAAAGTTTCTCAAAATATCGTTCGGAGCCGGTGAAAAAACTGTAGGTCCCAATCAGTGAGTGCAAAACAAAAAAGCGCACAGTTCACTGGTTGTGAGTAACACTCGCTAATCGGTTCAAGGGATGTCATGGGAAATCATTTACTTATTTTATTTGTTAACATTGAATTTCAACTTGAATTGCTTGCAACGTTGGATTCAACATTATTCTAGGGCGTTGAAAATTTATCGCCCGTGCCACTATCAAAATACAGGCAAAAAATATTTATACACTCTAATATACATCATGAGCATTTTACACTTATAATGATATCGTAATTAACATTTGAAATTTTTAATAAAATTATAATACGTATGCTAATTACTGGTTAACCGTTTATACAAAATGTGTTTATTTTTATATCTATATATATAAAATCGTTGCGTGAGTGACTGACTGACTGACAATTCCTCAGTGGTATGGCCGCATGCATAAGGGTAGTACCTTCAAATTTGGACAGGATGTGGCTTTTATGAACGGGATGTCAAACACAACTGAATTTTTTGATATTCGACATAGCCATGCAAATTAGAACACATATTGCCCACTACTGTCAAATGTTCGAACTGTATGTGTAAGGAATAAAACTGGCTTGGAAACTGAATGTGGAGGAGAGGGTGAAAAAGGCGTCTGTGGCTCTTTACTGCTGTAAAGGGGCGACAGAAAAGCTCTGCGGACTATCTCCTAAGATCACCATGTGGACCATGTAGTCAGACCAATACTTCTCTATGGCACCGTAGTTTGGTGGAGGTCCTCCAAAAGAAATATATTCTGAATTCCTTGATGAAATTTCAAAGATCAGCACTGATTAGCGTTATTGGGGCTATGGCCACGACGTCAGGCACTGCACTTAGTGCTGTCCTGAACATCTGTACTCCTGATATCATGGCCGAATCGGCAGCCGCTACATCCCTGGTGAGGATCAGAGATTGTGGCGTTTTGATATCGGGGCATTCCGGACACGATGAATTACTACACCGGATCAACTCTATTCCCGTAAAAACGGACTACTGTATCCCCTACCTTCTACCAGCGACAAATTTAAGGACTTCTATTCCGAACAGGAATAACTGGAAAAAGTCACTGGAAGGGGATACCAGTAGTATCAGATTTTTCACGGATGGATCAAAGTAGGACGAGCAAGTAGGATATGGGGTCCATTCACCGGAACTAAATATAAATATCTCCTTCAAGCTGCCTGATCACTGTTGTGTATTTCAGGCGGACATTACCGCCCTACTGGAGGTTGCTGAACTACTGAAAAGTAGAAAAGTAGGAGAATATATATCTACACAGATAGTCAGGCTGCCATAAAATCCCTGGAAGCCATGTTTGCTACGTCCCTGACGGTGAAATAATGCCACTCATCACTTAGGGTGATGGCAGAGTATTTTGACATCAGGCTCATCTGTGTACCGAGACACAGCGACATTCCAGGCAATTGCGTAGCGGATGCGTTAGCTAGACAGGGCACTACGGCACAGGTTCTTCCGGCAAAAGAAGGTGTTAGTATGCCAATCTCTACCCGCCGATTGCAGATCTGGCAGTGGGCCGATAATATGTTCAAGGACAAGTGGAGACTTACTTCAGCTAGCAAACAAGCCAGGATCCTCCGACCACAGGTGGACAGGAGGAGGACTAGGCAACTACTTAACTTGCCGAACTACTTAACTGATAGGAACACTTACGGGACATTGTCTTGCAGGAAAACACGCCCTAAGATTGGGACATAGAAACTCCACTCTCTATAGATGCTGCATGGAAGAGGACGAGGAACGACGAAACACCTCTTCTTGGTTTCCCCTGCTCTGGCAGGACTGAGAAGTAGGATATTCGGAACACATTTAGTTAGCACCGTAGCCCTACAGGATATTCCTATAGGTCTTATAGACAAATTTATTGAAAGGGCAAATTGGCTAGACGACTAGTCAATAGTTGCTATAGGGGAAACTGCGGGTATCACAATGGGCTTCTTTAGCCTAAGTGTGCTAGACAACGTGCTGTCTTGCAGCCATTTAAACCAACCAACCAACCAAGTGTAAGGAATTTGGAATATAGCAGTTGGGGCGGCAAAAATGAGGCGTGGTTGTAAATAATAAATGAGCGGGTTTCAGTCAAACGAGTATAGCAAACGTTATATTTTTTATTACAATGTCTCGCCGTTATAATACAGATTTTTTTTTAAGTTTACATTGTGGGTGATAAAAAGGCGCCTGGCACTTAATACGATACTTACGCATTCCGGCCATACACATTTTTTCATTAACATAGAATTTGGAAAATTTGTAACTCTTGATAATAGAGCATTCCACATAGCACAAATTTTCGGTATACTTATTGAGTATTACGGATGAATGCTATCCAGGCAACTGCGTGAAGCAATAAAAACAAAATATTTCTTCAGTATTATGACGCAGATAATACCTGAGGCAACGGTGGCATATTAGAACGTCCAGGAACATAATGTCAATGGACAATATGACACCATAAAAAGTGTCGCAAAGTCTATGAACATTACGACACTTTCAAAATTGTCGCAATTCCCATTAAATTGGTATCAGAACGCCCATGGACGTAGTGACACTTTTTAATGTGTCAGTCATAATGTCTACAATATTTCAAAAGATAACGTGGCCGTCGGTGGTGCAATGGTTAGTGTGCGCGGCTCTTGTACATGAGATCCTGGGTTCGAACCCGGCACTGACCACCTTCAAATTTTCTTTCGGCGGCGGTCACCTCGCATAGTGACGGCGACACTATCGAGTATCTAGCCATAAAAAAGCTTATCAAATTACCGTTCGGAATCGGTGTAAAACTGTAGGTCCCAATCAGTGAGTGAAAACTGGAAAGCGCACAGCTCAGTGATTGTGAGAAGTTCTCCCCAGTCCCTTCATGGGATGTAATGGGAAACCATTTATTATTTTTTTTTAACTATGGTTTAAAATACTGTTATTTTAATACTTCTACTGTAAAAGGATCACAATGTACATGGACGTAGCTACTTCGTGTCGTTATCTACGCAGAATTAACAAGACGCAAGGTGCCTTTTACGCTAGCTAGAAAACATTCGGGAGAACATGGAGCATAAACACGAGGATGCTATTAAGGATTTATACGGCGGCGCACAGTGGGGCAAAAGTAGTGGTTTTGTGCGATAAATTGTTTTGAAAAGTCTCAAGTGACTGTTTGTATCTTAAAGAGTAAAAATGAGTTCAAATTAAATTTATATTAAGAAAAGACAAATTTGGAGGGTTGCTGAAAAATAAACTTGCGTGCTTACATCAAGAAAATCGTTGGCTTTCATTTTGGTGTTCATTATCAAGTATGATTAAGTTTGTTTCGCAGGCAAATGTGTTGTTAATAATAAATATACAAAGAATTAAATAAATATGAATACATAGTACCTAGAGTTTTTAATTTTTGAACCAAAAGTTTATAATACCAATGTTTTGTAATTAATCTAATAATTTACACTTAATACTACATAATAATAAAATAATGTCTATTCATTTTCAAAAGAAATATTCTTCACATCAAACATATTAATGGCATCTGAATGAAACTCTTTTTTATTAACAAAAAGGTTCTGACTTCTGAGCCTTGATAACACAGGATCTGACGAATTCATCTTTCTATTGAAAATATCTGTTAAATTCTCTTTTCTTGAAGTGTTTCGGCTGAATTGTTCTCTGAAAATTTTAAAATATTTGTTTCCTGATTTTAAATCTACTTCACTTAACTGTCCAATCGGTACGAGGCAAGTAGAAGCAACTAAATGCCCATGAATTAAGATTGTGTGCACTGATGTACTCATATAGTACCAGGAATACAGTATAATGAAATATCAGGCGGTATCTTCACAATAGATTTTGATTTTTTCCTTATGGAGCTTAAAACCACTTGAAATGCATTCCAAAATTATATAAAACTTTTGAATTAAAAGTTCATCAATTCCAGTGATGGTGGCGGATAAATTACTTTTTCCAACAAATCTCCTCGCAACATTACCTGTGTTGGTATTTCCATATCCCGGCTTAGGATGATCATCAATTAAGTCAAGTTTTACTTCAACTTTTCTTTGAATTAGCTTTTTCATTTCATTAACTTCTATTGTTTTTCTTGTTGTCCACTCCTGGACTGGAAGCTTATATGCAACGAGCAGAAGACATTCGGAACAGAATAGTCAAATGATAAAGATTGTTCCGATACCGGCAATTGAATCATTTTGTCTACGTTGTTGAACTCTTTGCATGTACCATTGCATAAATAACATCTCATGGAAGATTTTGTGGCGAATATATTGTTGCAAAGGTGGATACATTGCTGAGAGTGCCAATTCATATTTCACAACAAAGTTTTTGCTATTGATAGTTATATTTGACCCATGACGATTTTCGATTTGTGTTTCTGTTCTCTTTTTGAAAGTCAACTTTTAATGGACGGCAATAACGCGGAGATGAAGGACAGCGGTTTTTCCACAAAACTTTTTGGTTAAATGAAAGTTGTAGTGGGAACAGACACTTTATAAAAATAAAATTATTATCACTCTCCGGAACTGCCATCGGAACCCCACTTCGATACTAACTTTAATTCGATTTCAGTATCTGATTGAAAAGATTCCAACACGTTTATTTGATTGATCTGTATTTTTTCGTTAGTGCGATCAAGTATATCAGCACTAGTTTCTGTTATGGGATGCAATGGGAAACTATTTATTTATTTTTTTTTTAGTTTCTGTTATTTTAATTTCAGGAGGGTAAAAATGTTTCTTTTCATTCTGTAAGAAGGGAACACATTTTTTGCAAAGGTTCTTGTAATGTTGTACTGGTGCCTTGACAATTTTGCTTCAATCATCATAGACAAGGTTTCTAATGATGACATCTTTCTAGGTTCATCAAAATTAAGAAACTTTGAGACATTGTTGCTTCTTTTACCAAATCTGCTGCTTGGTTTTGACCCGAAGCCCGTAAACTCATTTGGGCAGCATAAACAAGCTCATTTGTAGGAACTGTATTTCTTAATTCTGCAGTTCGTTTTCGTTTTTATGATTCACTGCATGTTTGTAAATGTTGAAACGACGTCCAGAAGATGGAGAAAATTTTTTCAAAGAAATGAATCCGTTGAGCCATTTTAACTCTGAAGCAAGAAACACTTTTTTTTCGATTTGATCGTCCCCATTTGGGTTTTAGCTTATGTTTGAAAAGAGTTTCGCTGCATAAAGTCTTACGTTCAAGGAAAGCCTCAACATCCACACATTTGGCATTAAAATTCTTCTTCTCATTGACGAAAAATACTTCAACTAGTTGTTTTCTTAAACGCTCATAATTTTGTGATTCAGAACCATAAAAATTTAAAAAAAAATCGAACAGTTATTGATTCTGAGCTTAATACAAAAGCAATCGCCACTCTTGAAAAGTTACTAACACTATTTTGCTAAAATAAAAAAAAATATTTCCGGTAAAAGTTTATCACTTCTGCTTTCACATTTATATTAAGGAAATATGTCTTAATTAGGGACAATTAAAAGACCTGTTTAACTTTTGCCGGAACAGAAGATATTATGCAAAAATTAAAACAAAGTAAAAAAAAATACTAGCTCTTCCAACCTCTTAATTAATTATAAGAATATATTTTTTTCATTTTTGAAATAAACAAATGAAATGTACACATATTTACCTTTCCAGGACATATTTTGTATTTTTAATCGCACAATAAATAACAAAGATATTGACAAATTGGTATTGTGTTTTGGTATCTTTTTTTAGAGACCATTCGCTATATCGAGTACTAATTTTCGAAGTCATTCGTTATATAAGGTAGTCAATGCTAAAAGTTTTGCCGTTTGTTATATCGGATTTTCGTTAACCTGAGTATGCGTTATACCGGGATTTGCCTGTACGTTTTTCTAAAAAAAAAAAATAAATGGTTTCCCATTACGTCCCATGAAGTGACTAGGGAGAACTTCTCACAATCAATGACCAGTGCGCTTTCCAGTTTTCACTCACTGATTGGGACCGACAGTTTTATACCGATTCCGAACGGTAATTTGAGAAGCTTTTTCATGGCTAGATACTCGATAGTGTCGCCGTCACTATGCGAGGTGGCCGCCGCCGAAAGAAAATTTGAAGGTGGTCAGAGCCGGGTTTGAACCCAGGATCTCATGTACAAGAGCCGCGCACACTGACCATTGCACCACCGACGGCCACTTTTTTCCACACTTAAAAAAAACAACAAAAAATTTATTTTTCTTATGCAAAATACAGCACACTTTCTGAAAAGTAACGGTCTTTTCTTGTTTACCCAACATTTCAAAGTGACCTTTTGCGCACTGGTCTCTATGGAGCTGCCCTAGTGTGCGCCGGTTAGATCCCATGACCTATGGAGTATCGGTGTGGTGGCCGGCTCCCGAGAAAGATAGAAATCTGTCAATAGTGTAGATAGCAGCTTGAGTTGCTGTGACAGGGTCATTACGGACGTGCTCCTCTGATGCTCTCGATACGATAGGATGAATATACTTCCGATTGAACAGTTTGCTAAGAGTGTAGCGGCAAGGAGTGCTTTCATACTTAGAGAGCTGAAATGTTGGATCCAACGAATCTTTAGGCATAGTAGGATTCTGTGCAATTTGCTCTGGTGGGGTCATACCTGAACGAACGGACTATGCTAGTCCATAATTGCACTTGCGCAAAAACTTCAGAGCAATCATACCACATAGAGAAGAGTGGAAGAACAACTCAGGATGTTGATGTATACATTTCACTGATGGATCTCAGACAGATAGTGGAGCGGGAACTGGGGTTTACTCAACGTCACTGAGTGTAACACTATTCATCAGTCTTCCAGTTTTTTTTAGTACCTTTCAATCCAGAAGCACTGGCCATATCGGAGGAAAATATTCTCGGACAGCCAAGTGGTAAAAGGGCTCTATCCCAAAATGAGAATATAACGATACTGGTTCGTGAATACAGGAGACTGCTTGACGAAATGGGCGCCATGACAAGACGTATCCTTGTGTGTGTTTCGGGTAATAATAATATCCGGAAACGAAGCTGCCGATGAACTAGTCAGGAAAGGTTCAAGTGGAAATGCGGATGGACGAAACGTGATTAAAAGCCCTCTACGAGTAGTAAGTAATGTGATTGATCCCCACTTCCAACTCGAGGTACACACAAACTGGAGTGAACTCACTATCTGTCGCATATCACGGGATATATGTTCTAGATATGACGGTAAGAGAACCGAGTTCCTGATGACTTTGAACAGGAATACAATAGCTAAAATAACAACTGTCATAACCGATCACCCGACGATTGGTACATATACTACTAACATTGGAATACAGCACAGGTGTTAATGTGGCAGTTGCGACGACGAGCTTGTGGCGGTAGCTTCATATGTTATTTTGACATTGATAGAGTTTTTCTGCTCCAAACAGGCCCGCGCGCATAGCATTCATCTGTAATACTTTTTTTTACTTGTAATGCTAAATAGTTTTTGTATTTATTATTGGTAAAGTGGTTAAAACCCCCCCTGAAATAAATTCCTGCACACGGCCCTGGCTCCAAATATTGACTATTCAGTCAGTATCATACTTCCGCAGACAAAAATGAGTCGCTTTACACTTGAACACCTTTGGGAAATATATGCATCCATAGAGAGTGACAGTTTATTGTGTATTTTAGAGTGGTGGCATGATTGGCCCGTTTTTACGAAAATGCTGCTGGAAATGCCATTTTAGTCATCGGCGAGCGCTAAAGAGCCATGATTACGGACTTTTTATCGGCTAAAATGGAAGATATGAACTTTGGTAACACCGTGCAAGTTTTTGAAAAGAATTTGGGAAGACATATACGAACTCACCGGCTTTACACTAATTAATTCGGGTCCTACGAATCAAACTGCATCATTAGTTTTTTGCCCTATAATGATGGTTTCATACGGATTTTTTTTTAATTTCTTACTCAGAGGTTGCGTTTTAGAGCTCATTTTTTGAGACAAGTTTATATATATGTCAGCATTACTCGAGAACGCCTCATCCGATTTTGTTTAAACAAATTTAGAAAAATTAACAATTATAATACCTTTAATCCAGAGCTACACTATTTCCCAAGATAAGCAACAGTTTCGCAGTTATAAATAAATTTATGAAGAAAAAATAATAATTTTTTGCTTAAAAAATTAAAATTGTGTATAAACATTTTTTTTTTTGTAAAACCCTAATTATAGGGCAAAACGCAAATGATGCAGTTCGATTCGTAGGACCCGAGTTAGTGTAAATCCGTTGAGTCTAGTTCTGTTTTTTTTCGACTTGCACAGTGTAATCTCTGGCTTCAACAAGACGGCTCATCACGTCACACACCTCCTCAAACAATCGATCTTTTGCGCACTAAGTTTGGTAATTGTGATGTCAATAGGCGGTCCCGATTTGACCTCTTACACTTTTTCTTGTGGGGGGCCGCAGTAATTGTAGATGCACTTTCTACGGCTTATATATTCTCTGAAAGGCATATAAGAAAGAATTTTGATATGAGGCAAGAGCTACAATATCGCCGAAAGTCACATTTCAAAATATCGAACCCCAATCAAGTGTAAAACACCGTGATTACTAAGGACCAATCCAAGCGGGGTTTTGTGATACCACATCCGTGTACATACATTCATAATTTGTTGCTTTGTGTTAGACCCTACAGTCACTGTCGCACAGTGCAGATTTTTATATGTTATCTAGTATGTCCAATGTATGAAATAATTTAGTTTAGTTCATATTTGCAAACCGAAATAGAATAAATTCTTGTTCAAAAAGCCATTCAACTTTTATTCGATTAAATATCTGTTAATAAATTGTTATTGTGTCGCTTAAATTCTTTTGTTCAGGGAAAGCACATATTCCGCATTCACAGTAAATCTATGTAAACTCCATTTATATCGCCTTCGCGTCCAAAATCTGAATACAATAGGATAAAACCTAACGAATCATGGGGTCATTTACATATATTTTTCATTATTATTTATCTATTCATTGAGTTTAACATTCATTCATTCATTCACTCATTGTCCTTTTTGCCGAAGTGACTAAGAATTTCATTTGGATTTACAACACCAACAGGAGCATTCTCATGTTTGATCTATTTCCCTGAAACTGATTGTTATTTATTTATTTATTTATATTCCCTTTCATTTCTATGAAGTACTTTGTGCTATTGTCAACTGGAATACAGGACAAGCAGAACCATAGTTATGGTCCTTTTTTTGTACACAGTGCGAATGGAGGAGGCACGCAGGATTTGTTGTATTTTCGTGGCTCGTTAAACATTTGATGCAATCGTTTTTATTAATATTGGCTTAAGTGGTTTCTATTTGTGTTCTGTGTCGAATGGCATTGACGGACTTATGTAATCAAATTGTAATATTACACGTACTCAAGTGTCTTCCGTCTTAATGTACTCTGGGGATGTGCTTGGGAAATGCCAAGGAAATACAACAGTAACTGCTTCCATTTGATGTTGTTGTCTCCAACATATTTCAGTCAAAACAAAATAGGAAAATTAAATATACAAAATTGTTGGCACAGTAAAGTTTAAATGTGTTATGACACATAGAATGGCAATCATACACGCTGAAAAATAACGGCCTCTCTAACGTGTTCTACCAAATATATTCTGCTGGAACCATGTATCCTTGTATCACACTTCAAACATTCATAAGTTTTCAAGTCCCAAACGCACTTGTTTTTGAATGTTAACAGTGTCATGTTTACAAGCAAGCATTATACTTTTATGTGGAAACATGCGTTTTATACCTACGTGGAAGCATTCGCCAGTTTTCCCCAAACCTACATATACTTACGTGGAAACATATGCTTATTATCCTTTGATTTCAATATATATGTATTATTTATTAAAGTTAATTTTATCAATATAAATCCACATTTATAAATAATTAATACAAACAACTAAAAGATTTAAAAGGTCCCATTTTACGATTACTTGCGCTGAATGCATTATTTGGGTTTTTCCATGAAATGGGAATCTGCTGTTCTTTTGCGTCTCCTTTCTTTGTTGTCTCAAGGTTTCAGTTATGCGTTGGGAACTCAAACAATATACAAGTCTTGTTGCTGCAAGCCAAGCGTGGATTAATTACTTGTGTTCTATTATTGTATTTTTTCAGTAAAGGCACGGACAGACAAAGGGCTACACTTTGTTGCCCTTTCCAGTTTGTTTACTCAAAATCGTCTCTCAATTTGGTAGCACACACTCATATATACGAAACACATATACAAAAACCAAAGCAACATCACAAACCATTTAACCGTCCCAACCTCCATTTATTTGTTTTCCACAGATCAAGCGCTTTTGATGTCCTCTGTCCGATGAACTATTGATGACTGAATACATGAAACTAAATCTCAATATATCAGCCAAAATATGACATTTACTTCATCTGCAACTTGCACGCACATTCAGGAATATTTACGAATCACTGACTGTGAGAATAATGCAAAAATACAGATAAACACTTACCAGATAGACTCTCTAGTTGTTACTATTTTACTTTCTTGCTCTCGAGAGATCATAAACAGTGCAACAAACACAACTGCATTTGCATCACAAACTCAGATATATTTGAGTCGCAAAAACATATATAATATAACATATTAATCATTGTGTCTCAAACATGTATTATTGAATAGCAAACACATTGTGCTTGGACACAAATATATTATATTTGCGACAAGCTCCAAACACACTTTATATTTGCATCCAAACAACAACAGACAGATTTTTCAAAGTGTAGTAACTCGTATTATACCAGCAAACATTTTTCATCATCGAAGTCACTAAAAAGTTACTACAAGTAGATGAAAACAATCGCGCGCGATATAGCTTTCTTATCGAAAAAGCGTCTCCCGGCGGGAAGAAGTGTGTCACATTTGGAATATATGCAACGAGTAACTATTTCCAGGCTCTGTGAAACTATGAATGGCGATACATCCAGTGACATACTATTTAGAGGCCCAGAAAAAGTATCCACACACAGAGAAGAGATTCGTTGTCACAACTATATTTACAGCCTCCTAAAATTCGGCGGTTCCTTGGACTATCACAGTATTCAGTTGTGATTACCAATAATTTTGTTCCGTGTCACCAAATTTTTTTCATATCAATTGATTTGTAATTCAGGTTTTGTTTCAGGAACTGAAATATTGAGTTAAGCCACAGCAACAAGAAATAAATGTGATCTGGCATTCGAGTTTTAGTTCTAGCAATCAAATTATCCTGTACCTGTGAATATTCTATTAGTTGGATCAACGACAAATGTAAAAACTAATTCCGTTGTACTAATTAATATATTAGTATGCTCAACTAATTACTTGAATTTGGTGGCTGTCAGAACCATTTGGTGATGCTTTAACCTATTATGAATTTTATAGAAAAAAAAAAGAAAAAACAATAATTTTTTATTAAAATTGTGTATTTTATACTTAAATATAAACAAAATTATTATTATTTATAACCAGGGTTCGTATTTCGTGCATATATTTGATGGCAAATATGAAAATATTTCTATATCTCGAAAACTGAGCGTCGAATCCAAAAAATAACAAATTTTTACGGATTTCTAAGAGTTGCTCACAAAGTGTTCCCTTTCGCTTGGAATAATTTTTTTTTTTCAAAAAATCGCCAAAATAGGAAAATCGCTAGACTCGCAAAAATAATCAATTTTTTACCTCCAGAGGAGGCTGTAACCAATGGATGTCTTTACCACGGCATTACTTTTTTTAACAAATCGCTAAAACTGACTTTTTTCGAATAAAAAATTGCTAAACCGCCATTTTGTATATATTTCGCAAACGGAGCGTTCAATCGAAGGGTGTTTCAGCTTTCTCAGGGTGTCTCATAAAGTGGTCCAGTTCGTATGGACATTTTTTTCTAAAAATCGCCAAAATAAGTAAATCGCTAAAATAAAAAAATAGATATAACTCGAAACGGTGCGTCCAACCGCTAAAGCAATAAATGTTTTACCTCTATAGGAGGCTTTAACCAATGGATGCCTCTCATACGGCTTCACTTAAAATCCGTGAAACTAATATTTTTCAAATAAAAAAACCGCCAAAACACACATATGTAAGTATGTGTTAGCGATTTTTTTTAAGAAGTGATGTCGTATTAAAGACATCCAGTGGTTAAAGTCTCTTATAGAGATAACAAAGTTATTATTTTTGCGATAGAACGCACTGGGTCCGAGTTATAGGCATTTTTTAATTCAACGATTTTCATATTTTGATGATTTTTTGAACAAAATGCTTCTCATAGGATTGGACCACTTTATGAAAAATCCGTAGAAACTAGTAACAAATAGTTTCTGTTTTCGATTGGAGGCTCCGTTTCCGAGATATTGACATAGGGACGTTTTAGCGATGTTTAATTAAAGAAATTTAAAATTTATCGAACTTTTAAAATTAAAAGTGATGCCGTATTGAAGACATCCATAGATGAAAGCCTCCCAAGGAGGTATAAAAATTATTATTTTTGCTATTAGACGAACCGTTTCCGAGATATAGCCATTTTTTTATTTTAGCGATTTTCTTACTTTGGCGATTTTTTCGTTTTCGAGATATAGACATTCTGTCTAAATTTTTCATATTTTCGGCCAAACATGGGGATGGGTTACCCTGGGTATTATTTGTATGTTTAACTTAATTTGTGTCATCCAGAATAATAGTTCCTCCAGCCAAGTGACCACAATTGTTTGCATGTGTTTGTGAAGGCGTCATATTCAACGATTATGTTTAAAAGTCTCACTTCATCTCAATTTATGATAATATGTATTCTTCGCTGGCTGATTCTATAAGTATACACCTTATTGGTTTTTCACAACTTTCTGTTTTTCTGTAAAGTCCTCGTGTACTATTCCAATATACGTAGTTGCTCTTTAACAACAAAGCCTCTTGTGTAAAATCGAACACATAGCTTTGTAACAAATGTTTTTGTGACAGCAACTAAATTATGATTACAGTAACTAATATTTGAATACGAATTCTAATATTGTACTTTTTTTTAGTTTTATCTTCCATTTCAAATGAATGAGGTTAATACAACAAACAGGTTAATACTCAAACTGGTTAATACAACTAAAATTCGGTAGTAGCAACTTGTATTTAGTAAGACCGATTTTTAATCTATCAATATCATCGACAAATAGTTCGGATGTTTGACAATTACGAATTCTGATCAAAATATAGACTTTATCCTGGAATTTCCAATGCCTGAATTGATTTCCAACTAATATTTTCCCTGTGTACTGGATTTGTAAGCAGTTCCGCGCCAATTCATCAGCTATCTGTCATCATTTAGAAGCCTTGCGTTTGCTCCACATTTCCACAGTTTTTTTGGACGTTGAGCTCATTAATAAGCAATGAATTATTAATCACGAGAATGGGATTTATTATTTTAGTTACATTTATTTTTACGACTTTTGTTTGTAATCACAACTTACACTCTCTTTTTATAAATTTAGCCGTTCACCGCATATGTCCCACAACAACTGATATTCCTAATTTTTTCCTAGCGTACAAATAAAAAAAAACAAACCATGGTGCCCCATCACATCCCACGAAGGGCTCGGGGAGAGCTGCTCACAATCAGTGAGATGTGCGCTTTCTAGTTTTACACTCACTGATAGGGACCTACAGTTTTACTGCGGTTTCGAACGTTACTTTGAGAAGATTTTTCATGGCTAAGTACTCGATAGTGTCTCCATCACTAAGCGATGTGACCGTCGTCGAAAGAAATGTAAGGTGATCTTTGCAGGGAACGTTATCATGTAAATATAAGAGCCGCGCACTCTAACCATTGTACCACCAACGCACAGTGTCGTGTTTTCATATAAACGGTGGCCAAAAATAGAAGGAGTTTTCATAAAAGAATGAAAATTAGTACACTTGGTTTTATAAGTAGGAAAGAAAAAAATGAAGTTTAGAGAAAATCGGCCGAAGGACACGCCCACCTCCCATATATCCTGAAATGAAAAAAACCTTATATTTTCCAAAGTTGTTTCTAGAATTGAACCAAACTTAGCTCGATTGGTCTCTGATATATTCCTGATAACTTTGTTAAATTTTATGAAATTATCTCAAAGGACACGCCCACCTCCCATACAACCTACATTTAAAAATTGTAATAATTTGGAAATTAGCAATTCGATAAGATTGAAATTTTGCATGTGAATATATTTGGTAATATTGTAGCATATTTCCAATTTTCAAGAAAATCGGACAAGCGCCACGCCCACCTCCCATACAACCTAAATTTAAAAATTGTCATAATTTAGAAATTATCGATTACATAAGAGCAAAATTATACAAAAATTAATTTAGTACGTAAGTCCTTGCCGCTCAGTAAAAAATAAAATTAGAAATTCAAATTTTATTTATTTAACATAACATATTTAACATGAATACATAAAATATATATAAGTATTACAGACAATCAAAGTATATTAACAATTATTACTGTAATCACTTTCAGATTCTACCAATGATTCATTACCTATTTTAAGTCCTTACATTCTTTTTTTCAACCAAATACTCTTTCAGATCATTTAAATCACTTTTTCTTAAAAGTATTTTCTGACTATGCATCGAAATTGATGGCTCTGACTGCAGAATAAGATAATTTATGAGGTCTCTCATGGAGGCACTCCTACTTATTTTTCTCGTATGTCTTAATCTTGAATTTCTTATAATTTTATGACTTGATTCTATTGCTTCTGCTGATAACATTCAAATGGGAATTGTAGAATATTTAATAAAATCTATACCATGAACTAACATTTTGTGCACAGTTGAAGGCATATAGTACCAAGAATATAATTCGAAATATAAAAGTGCAGTATCTTTTAAAAGCTTTTCAAAACTTGATATATTAATATAATGACCACTTGAAAGTGTTCTTAAAATAATGGAAAATTTTTTTATTAACCTTACATCAACTTTGGTAATCTGAGCTGAAAGTTCCACATTAGAAAAGAAGCGCCTTGCAGTATTGCCATCATTTGTTGTGCCATACCCCGTCGTAACCTTATCAAATATAAGACCCATTTCAGACTTAAATTTTGCTTGAATATTTCTCTTTTGTTCAGCAACATGATCTTTATTTTCTTTTCCTACCACTTTCCATTTCTTTATATGCTGTTTGTAAGAAATATGCAAAATGCATTCAAAACATTTGACCCATGCATGTAATGTTGACAATCCATACTGATAGCACTGCTCATTCACAGGCCTTTCGAAAATCGTTAAGCTGTCCATTTCAGATGGCTTAGCTCGACATAAAGCACAAGTTGAACTACTACTGTTTCCACTTAATACATTTAAAACTGCACCATCTATCATCGTCAATTGCATTTTATAATGAACATTAAGATTTTTGTGTTTTGAAATGCAATTATATGTATCTAGACCCTCAATTTCTGAATATATGTTATCCCTTACTGATTGTATTACATTTGGGTGGTCTACATAACCTCCAAGACGAATGTTTATCATTTTCCCAAACTACTTGACCATCTGCCCAATCCAACAAGCGTACAGGAACGAAAGAAGTAACAAACATAAATTCATCACTACCCTCCTCATTTTCAAATTTTTGTTTATATACACTATGACCACTACTGCCGTCAAATCCCCACTTGCATTCCAGAACTATATCATTTTCGGTATCAATATCATGAATATCTAAAATGCTTCTTACAGTTTTGTCTAAAATCTTTTGTAAGGGGACTTCTGCAGAAGTTTCTGTTACTTGTATGTCATCAGGCAAAATCGTTTTTTTAGCATCTGCAATCATAAAGTATGATGGAAAGCAATTTTCGTGAACAGAATTTACTAATTTTCTCATCATATTGTACTCCCTCATAGATAAATCCGTATCAATGTATAATGCTAGAGCACTTTCAACACAAATTTTCTTATCAGTATTTGAACCTGTTACCCTTTCTGCGGCTTTTTTAAGAGCTTCAGATGAAGTAGAAGCGACAAGTTCTTCCACTCGCCTCCTTTTTGTTCTCATTGAACCCTCCTCATAAGAAACATTCGGTCGGCCTCTACCACTTGTATTTGCTTCCTAATATATTATAACACAATTTAGTTTTATTGCAAAACCAAAACTTTATACGGAAACTTACATTACAAATGAATTCACCAACTAAATCGCTACCTAGCCATTCACTCAACTCAGTTTCAAATCTATCTCTCATGCGATGATATTTAGACCAATTGTTAGAAAATTTGAAAAGAGTAAGCCTTCTTTTCTGTTGTTCCCTTTCTAATAATACTCGTTCAAAATGATTTTCTAAAAAATCTTTAACATGACGCATAACATCGCAGGTTCGGTTTTCCTTTATCTCTAGCCACAGTTGAAAAATACTACGAATCCGCAACTAGGGCAGCACTAAAAAATAATCACAAAAAGAATTCGGGCAATATCGGGCAGCTGAACTTTAAATATATTAAAATACATACTTGTAGCTACAAAATACAAAAAAAAAAAGAAAAAGTGTTATTTCTACTTTCTTTTAAATTCTCTACGAAAGTTCACGGTTGCTGAAAAGTCTTGACAATGCCTCACTACTATCTATTTTCGAACGGTATCTAACATATGATCAATATTTGTAAACAAAACCAGTGTTGTAATTATAACTAGAAGCATCACTTACAACCCTGTTAGAAATTTTGGTAGTCGTTACATTCAAATACTTAAATTCTTAGTATTATAAATGAACATGACATTTGGGATATTCCCATAAATTTCGTATGCTGAACACAAACCTTGACATTGAACCGCTATAACTTTAAAATTTATAAATATTTTAAGAAGATATTTTAGTTATCATCTAACCAGAGTGTTAAAATAATATTTAAAAAAACGTTCAAATTCTAACATTGACACTTCAAATTTGTCAAGAATCTATACAAAAAATGCCATAACTGTTGGATAACATGTCATAACTGTTGGATAATTTGTGACAAGAAATTGTGATACATACTTTTATTGGCTATTTTACAAACTCATGGGGTCAGATGCCTTACACATATTAATTAAACCAACAAATAAATAAATAAAACAAATTTTAACATATTTCTCCAACTGGTTATATCCTTCGCCTTTTCTCGGCAGGATACGGAGGTATTCTTCGCTCTGGTCTTTCCAGCGGGGTCTTGGTCGTCTTCGTTTTCTTCTTCCATCGGTATCGTTATCGAAAACATTTCGCACTGTTGGCCATATTTTATTCACCTAGCTATGTCCAGGTTAGAATACAAATGATATGGTCTTGGTTCCTACGACGTCGGTACTCGCTTTTACTGAGAAGTTTTCTCTCGAATTCTTTCTGGTGTTTTCATCCGCTTGCGATATGTCAAAGTTTCGGAGCCTTATACCAGGAGCCATTGTGTGTCGACTGCTTGTTGAACCCAAAATAGCATCTATTTGCATGCACAATTCTCCTATTTATCTCTATGCTGATGTCAGTGTCCTTATCCAAGGCGGATTCAGGGTAGAAAAATTCATCTACGACTTCAAAATTAAATAGGTTCGGACCAAGTAGAGTTTTGTCTAGTCGTTGACACCATCAGTTTTGTCTGATGCTCATTAACAGCATGACCCACCTTCCCTGATTCTTTATCGTTTCTTGGAAATACTGCAGTAACCTCTCGCAAATTTCACCCGACGATGTCTATGTCGTCAGCATACGCCAAAAACATATGGCTTTCCATGTTGTTTATCTGGTTCATATTAACTGCAGCTTTTCTCATTGTTATCTTCATTAAGATGTTGAAGAGATTGCACGAAAGCGTGTCGTCTTGTCTCAGTCCTCGCTTGGTACAGAATGGTTCGCTGAGGTCTCTCCACACCTTCACTGGTGATTTGGTGTTGGTCAGCGTCATTCTACAGAGGTGGATCAGTTTTGTCGGTATCCCAAGTTCATAGCTTCGTACAATTTTCGCCGTTTGGAACTATAGAAAGCAGCTTCGTAATCGGGAAAAATATGGTATATATCGGTTTGAATTTCGTGGGTCTTTTCCACGATTTGGCGTAGCTTGAAAATGCATGCATATACACTGAAAGAATAATGCTTCGTCGTATGGATGAAACATTTTCGCTAATGTTTTTACGTTGCTACAATGAAAGGTTTCGTATATCAGACAATTTGGTAGTCACTGCAACGAAAAATTTCATACATGATTACTTTGACAATTTTTCATTTCGTTGCTGCAAGAACTTACTTTTCGTTCCTGCAACAATTTTATTTAATTTGAATTGTGTAGAAAAATGGGGTAAAAATAAGAAAAATGGAAGTGCATGACATTTAAACTACTGATATTTGGTGTATCTCTTACTTTTTATTGATTATTTTTATTATTTATTTGTTTTGGAGTTGTGCCAACATTTATAGTTGACGAAACAATTTCAAAGTTTTCTGAAGATAAAGAGAGAAAACCAGTAAAAAAAAACGACTAAGCGTAAAAAAGGGCCAGCAAGAGGAAATTGTGAGCGTGAGTGCAGGGTCACGTACACATCGTAAATCAGTTCATTTGCAACAACCGAAAGTGTTAGACATATTTCTCCGTCGGAATAATTTAAATAAATTTTTTAAAAAAGACTAATTAGTTCAACTTAGTAAAGTAATATTTTATTCAGAAAAATAAATTGTGTGAATTTATGTGTTTGCTGTGATCGATTGTGATCGAAACAAACAGAATGCAAGGAGCAGCACGACAGCAAATAAAGTGGCCCATCGATAGCAGAAAAACTACCCCGTAATATGTAACTGAACATTTTTGTGTGTGTATGAGCGTGACGGTACAAATCATAACAAAATATTCGTGGGTTCGAAGTCAGTGAAAACGAAGAAGTGAAAAATGAACAAAGTGGTTCAAGTAAAACGATCATAAAATGTATCAATTTAACGTACAATGTAATAAATCCAATCGAAATTTTAACAAATTTGGTTAAAATAAATAAAAGAGCAGTTGAAGATAATGCTCACAGAGCGATCAGTGGCTTAATGACGGGGAGATGTGGCACTACAATTGAATGAACGGACCCTCAACACAACAACAATTGCATAAATCAAGAAACAATGATGTGGTTCTATGCTAAAGAAAACTTTGAACATAGATCAATTGCTGTGATGCAATCCATACGGGAGTAGAGCTTGTGTTCATGGTAAGTACAGACATACGTAGATATGTACATTAGGGTGTTCTCTATTTTAATTTTTATGAAAAAGGAAGGTCTCACTCCCCAAAAAGTTGTCAAATGATCTCAGAAGTAAGCAGGAAAAATTTAACGCCCCTACGACCATGCCGCCGAACAGAGGGATTTTGCCGGCAAAAATACCCTTTTTCGACCGTCAAATATCAAAAATGTATTGAAACAGTTTTGTAGAGAATTGTTTAATTAAGAGAAATAAATCATTAGATTTTTCAACAAATTTTGTTTTTGTACAAAAAAACGCGGCAAAGTCAACAAAATGAAAATCTGCAGTAACCTGCCTCAGATTTTCATGCATTTCAATGGGCTTGAAACATAACTTCTTTTTGTCGTATCGATCTGGAATATGTATGTATATTTGAAAAATATGGTATTTCTACATTAAGTTTTAAGAAAAAATAATTGAATAACAATAACAGATTAAAATATATTCATGCTTTTATGATGACACTCAAAAAACTAAGTGTTTTTAGTTTTTCTTGGACTAAAGATAGGTGGTCGTTATCGATCGTTGTGGTCTGGTTGCTAAAACGTGAAAGTGGGAGTGTATTCTTTTGATTTCATAAATAAAATTCCCATAATATTTTATACTGTTGAACAAAGTTATAAATTTTATAAAAAAAGTGCCACGAAATTTCATTACAAAAATTTATGATAACACCATATAAAATGGTGTATACTTTTAGGCATATGTGTTTTAATGCTGTCGATAATAGAAACGTTAGTTAAAGTTTGGTTGTATTTTATATATCATATCCCTAAAAGCATGCACTGAGAAATGCTGAAAAATTAATAAATTTCGATAATTTTATAGTACAAATTTGACTTTCATTTTGGAATGATTGGTTAATTAAAAAAAAAAAAACGGCAAACTATGGCCCCCTAATTTTTTTTGCAAATATTCAGCTAACATATTAGGCTTTAGTTATTTATATAGATGTAAGTGCTGATTTACATCTATCACCAACTACAAAGAATTATATCTGTGTTTTCGAAAATTTTAAAAAATTAAAATTTGTATATGGGCGTTGGGCGTGGCACTTACATTTTTAGTATAATTGGGGACGCAAATGCAAGCACTGGCAGTAATTTTTATTGACATAGATATAAAAATGAGGAAAATACAACGATTTTTTATTTTACGTTATATGGGAGGTAGGCATGGTTGTGGGCGGATTTGAACAAAAACTTGTTTTTTTTCTAAGTTAGAAATATAAGAGATGTGTGCGAAATTTCAAAGCTCTAGCTCGATTCCTTCTAATTTTTGCCGCGGCTTGTATGAAGAAATCCCACTGTGCGCCGTTCGATTGAAAAAAAAAATATTTATCACTCATACCCCTTGCTTTCTCATTTTGAAAATTATTTTGTTTTAAAGTGCATAAACGGTGAAAATCAGTTCATGTATTTATTAATAATTTTTACTCAAAACAGTTTTCGAACAATTTGTGTAAATTTTTCTGTGCTCCTGAACGCACTGCAGAATGTATTTTTTTGATTCTCGTCTTTGGTGAGAAGGCCATGATAGTCTTCCATCAGCTTCACTGCTCTCTCAGCAGTGCCATTGACAACACGCAACGACTTTAAAATTTTTTCCCCATCAATATAATCTTCATGGCTACTCCAATTTTCCGGGTCACAACTGAGAAAACTGTCATCGATTTTAAATCGACGAAACATTTCCGCACTTTTCTCATTTATAAATTCGTCAACCGTCTTATCTGTTAGCACGTTTTTAATTATTATTTTAAAATTTAAAAGTTATTTAATCGCATTATTACCTTCCCAGTTCCTGATATCCTCAATATGTAAAGGAACCCATTTGTCCACTTGTTCTACACTAACCCTTGTCAAAGCTTGTACCATTTTCCTTTTAGAGTCGAGTTCCAAAGTTTCGTCAAAAAACGCGAGAGCAGATATTTCGTGATGTAAATACCAAGAATGACTCATAAGTTTCTTCAATGCAGGTCTTGCTGTCATTTGGTCAATATCTTGATATTTCACCATTTGGCAAAGGAGGTCGAATCTGTTTGGCATGCTGTTGCTGCGTTTGAGCATTTGTACCAAGCCTTAATATAAAAACGGACAGTGAAGCAGCAGACATCTCCTAAAGCATTAAATTCTTGTTTGGGCAATGGGTAGTCCTCACGGAGAAGAAATATTTTCCAGCAGTAAATTGTTTTCGACATCCATGTCGCATGGTGCATTGCTCCTGGTGGCAGTATTTTGAAATAGCTTTCACTTTCTGCTTTAAGGAACAATAATGCCAGCTCCAAAAGTTCACGGTAATCGTCTCGCACTTGACGCTCTATTAACTCTTGTGAGACGAACTGGGAAATATTTTTCATAAAATCAATAAGTTTTCCATGGCAGTTGCTATCCTTCATTCCATTCACAATTTGTTTCGATTTAAGTTGTGGCCACGACTTTTTAAAGTTGTTGAAAAGGGGAACGCCTGGACTTGATGAGCGCATTGGCAACTTAGACTCAAAAACGGCTTTCAATACGAGTTCGTAAATGTGATGCCGGCATGGAAGATACAGCAAGTCTTTTGCCAATTTTTTCTTCAACAAAACACAAGCACCATTTTTCTTTCCAGTATTGGAACTTGTCGTATCACAACACAAAGCTTGCACTCTGTCGCAAAGCTGCCAATCTTGCAATGCCTTATATACCGCTGCTGCTTGTTCTTCTCCAGATGATCTATCCAGTCTTGGAACATCTATTAACATCTCGCTTCCGAGTCCACTGACAACAATTGGTAAACGTTCTACTTTCTGCTCGTGAATACCTATATAATTATAAAATCGACTATTAGTTTAAACTGATTACATATAATTATGACATTTACACTTTCCATCCCAATGAACCACCAGAAATTGTGGTAATGATTTTAAAATATTGCTCTTTATTTCTGCAGCCCGTTGGGTTCGCAACTGTGAACGAAGTTTGTGAATTGAAGTTGGAGTAATGATCAGTTCATCCAAACTGTGGCCGAGTGCTTCTGCTGTTGCTTGCAGGATGAAAACAGCGTTGCGCACGGAAACTTGACATCTATCAAGCACTGCAACAAGTTTTGGCGTTATAAAATGTTTGCGAGCTCTCCTGCCACCAGAAACTCCTTGGGACACTGTAACAATTTGGGCACATTCAGGCTCTTCAGACTCTTCAGAAAACATTTGAGGCAATGCATCGATTGAATTTTTTGCTATTTTGCTCGCAATGTGGTGTTCCAGCCGAGTATTTTCATCTCTCTTACGTTTCTCCCTTTTCTCCTCAGCAATCGCAGAAATCTTGTCGACAGCTCCGAGACAACCTACGCGACCAGGCTGCCTTTGTGCATGAAGAAATTGTTTGTCCTCTTCAATCCGCACTTTAGTCATTGCTTCTGCATGTGCGATATCAAAGAGGTTGTCTATATCATTGACAAACAAATTCTCTCTTTGTTTAAAACTTATTTTGGCTCTGTGCGCGTTCTTTTGCAATTTTCGCCACTCCTCATGCAATTTCAAAAGTTTTGTAACACAATGATGTAATTCCCTAGTGGGTATGCGCGCCTTTTCCCAGAATATCATCACTTCACGAATCACCAAACTTGCACTTTCTTTAAGGTTTAATTTAACGTTTCTAGTATTGTAAAATAATACCTGTAACACTTGTTTATTGGATGGCAATTTTGAACCAGTAATACTAAAATTAGTTGGACCAACTAAATAAATAATATTTTCATTTCGCAACAACATTTTCACACACTTGATTGTCACTATGACCGATAAAATAAACTTTAATGCAACTATTATTTTTAAACATTTATTATGACTTTACTCGTCGTTTGTCAAGATCAAACTGAAACTTCTTTTTACATTTTGTCAAGATGTATTTATTTATATGGCGATAGCAAGAGCTGTTATTGTAGTTGTACGGCACTTCGGCTGTGTCAAGGGTAGCTGACACATACAAAATTTTTTCAGTATTTTCTTTGCTGTGTCAAAAACAAAATGAAAACCAGGGTTTGAAAAACTGGCAGCCGAAAAGCAACATCACTAAAAAATAAGCTCCGCTGCACTACGGCAGTCGGCATTTTAAGTACACGGCTGTGACTATGAAGGTTTCACAGTTACAGCTTCGGTATTTTACTTACATCATAGTCGAAGCAAAGAAATTCGAAAAATTAAAGTAAATTCAAACCCTGATAAAAACAAAAGCAAATAAAAACGGAGCAAAGTAAACAAGGTTGACATTTTGGAAGTGCTAACAACACAGTTGGCTGTGCTAGCAGACATTAACTGTTATTATAGCTTAACGAGAAATACAAAATATTCCACTGCTTCTTAACATAATACAGTAGCACTATAAAACAAAATAATTTTCAAAATGAGAAAGCAAGGGGTATGAGTGATAAATATTTTTTTTCAATCGAACGGTGGCATGGGAAGGCGGGGTCGTAGGGGCGTTAAATTTTTCCAGCTTACTTCTGAGATCATTTGACAACTTTTTGGGGGGCGAGACCTACCTTTTTCGAATATAATAAAAATCCCATACAAATGGAGAACCCCCTAATGTACATCCATATCTTAAATAGAAATAGAAATTCCTCATATTTGTTTTTAATTGCAGGACCTGAGTACAACGGCCACAATAATACTCTAGCCATCGAATACCATTATCTTCCTCCATACTAGTGGAATGGATATAATATATTCAGCAAATTCAGACCAAATTCAAAATTTTATTTTATCAAAACATCTGCAATGTAATACTAACAGTGTATTTACGTACAATAAATAATTTCAAAAACACTTCAAAACATACATTACAACAATGAAACTAAATCATTGAAGCAATGAATTAAGTTCATAGCATCAATGAAACAAATTCATAGCTGCAATGAGACAAATTCATAGCTGCAATGAAACAAATTCATTGCAGCAATGAAATAACTTTGTTGCTGTAATGAAACCAATTCATTGCAGCAATGGAATAATTTCATTTCAAGAACGATACTTATTCATTGCAGCAATGAAACAAATTATTTGCAGCAACGAAACAAATTCGTTGCAATAATGAATGAAATTCATTGCAGCAACAAGCATACGTTCTTCGCAGTGACGTACAATTTGCAGTTCGTAGCCGGAATGAAACTGTACGTTAGCTCACTTTCGATGACAGCAGTTGTTGGCGTGATGAACATTTTCATCCCTGTGACGATGCTTTTCCTTTCACTGTATGTATGTATAATCGACACTGTCTTCCACAATCATCCTGATCTTCAGTGGAAGAATCTGAGTGGAGTAGTGCCGGAAAGTTGTCTCTCCACATTTTAAGCACACTCTGCTTATCCCTCACCAGATTCCCATTCTCGCAGCCCATTATTCGATCCGTTATTTGATCTTCTCAGAAGTTATTTCATTTCCTTATTACTCGATCGCCGCCACTAAGCAAGGTGGCCATGTCGAAAGAAGTGTAAGCTGGTCAGAGCAGGGATAGAACCTACGTTCCATCGCTAAACAAACTGTTGCACCACCGGCGGCCACAATAGGTTCTAAAAAACCGTTCGCAACCGATATAAGACGGTGGGTCCCAATCAGTGAGTGAAAACTGGAGAGCGCACAGCTGAGCGATTGTGGGAATCTTCCCCTATCCCTTCATGGTATGTAATGTAAATATTTACTGTTTTATTTGATCTTCTTACCGTCTGGAAAATTTCCGGAATTCATTATTTATCCTGCACATTTCGATCTTTTCATTCTCTCTCTCTGCACCCACTGCCAGTTCTTCCCCCTAAATAGTTCTCCTTCCTTCTTAGCCTCTTGTACCGCTCATAAACATCACGCGTTGGAATTCACTGTTTTGTTTCCATACGTACCATGGCTTATCCTTCTGCGGGTTTTGATAGCCAAGTTCAGTCCTTGAATGGGCGATGGCCGAAGTGCTTCCACTGCACTTCTGGGTCCTCAGGAACGGGAGTATTCTGATCTAACAGGAGAGTGAGCTTTTGTTGATAGTGTTTCGCCCTGCTCAGTCTTGGGTGAACTTCCGCAGCCACCAATTAATGATCCGAGTTGATATTGGCACCTCGAATCACACGTACATCCATTACTCTAGAAGAGTGCCTATTACCAAGTGATCAATCTGGTTCTTCGTACTCTGATCTGGGGATAACCAAGTCGCCCTAGGTATATATGATGGAATCATGCTAAAACTTTTAAGAGCGGAGGATATTTGGTTTGGAATATTTGGTTGCTAAGAACTAGTTGTGGAACACCTTGTACTGTAAATCAACCTATTCTCCTACAGGTTCTACCATCGGTTACATTTATTCGTGTTTGACATATAAGGGGATTTTCAACACAGACGCTACAAAAGTAAATCGATAGAGACAGCAAACGACGCCATATTTTTTACCACTCTTTTGAAATTTCTCTTCAGTAAGGTTTGCCATTTCATCATGGAAAGATATTCGAGCCAACAACGAGTCGAAATTATTAAAATTTACTACCGAAATTTGGAGTCAGTGGCCGCAACTTTAAGAGCGCTACGTCCAATTTCTGGCTGAATGGCTTCGTCAATAAGCAAAATATGCGTTATTGGTCAGACAGCAATCCACACGTAATCCATGAGTCATCATTGCATCCCGAAAAAATTACGGTTTGGTGCCATAAACCGCACATCATTGGGCCGTACTTCTTCCGTGATGATCAAGACCGGCACAGTACTGTGAATGCGAATCGCTACCGTTCAATGATATCCGAATATTTTTGGCTCCAATTGGATAATATGGACTTGGAGGACATGGACATGATTCCAACAGGATGGCGCCACAAGCCACACAGCGAATGCCGCAATCAATTTATTGGAAACCAAGTTTGGTGAATGTGTTATCTCACGAAATGGACCAGTCGATTGGCCGCCTCGGTCGTGCGATTTGACGCCGTTATATTATTTCCTGGGCTACGTCAAGTCTATGGTCTATGCCAGCGACGATTGATGAACTTCGTACGAATATCGAACGTGAAATTGCAGCAGTATCGGCCGGTTTATGCATGAAAACCCTCGAAAATTGGGATCAGCCTCTGGACTTCCGAACCCGTGGTGGCCATGCAAACGAAATCGAGTTCCATACATAATGGCATCGAACGTACTTTCACAGGAATAAAGAATTTCATTGGTATCTAAAACCGGTTTTGTTTTATTTAAAACAACTTTTGTAGTGCTCTTATTGAAAAACCCTTTATTTATGGTATGTTTCGTTTCATTGCGCTTAACTACAATGTGTACCGGCTTTGAGCCGTCAACAAGTAGAGCAATAGAAATTGATGTCTGGAAAAATTAAATACCCTCGTCAACAAAGTATTGCAGGCCAGAGAATTTGTATTCAAAAAGGAAACAAAAGATGTCATAAGAGTTGAAAAAATAAAAGATCAAATTAAAGAACTTCAACCGGTTATATTTAAATTTGGTGATGATGATTGATAGAAAAGATGCACAAGCTTTAACCGAAACAAAGTCATCGTCTAGCCACATTATATGCCAAAAGACATCAAGTCAATTAAGCCAACCTTTACCACAAGACGATACTAAAAACAAATTCAAAAAAAACCAAAAGAAGGAGAAGGAAACTCAAAGGATGGAAAAAGTGCCAGCAGATTTTTCCCGATCCAGGAACTGCAGCATCGATTACTGGTGTAGATCATGAATTAATAAGGCGTTTCAAAATCATATTACAAGTTATATCATGCAACCGAAAGATACGCCAATAAAACAGCTGTACTTTATAACGAAAAATACTCTCGGAGATATATGGCATTCACAGTTCACAAAATTTCGCACTATGGGACAAATAATTCAACACAATAAGCGTGTTTTGGTTACAGCGCTTGCTTATATATTCGCTTGTTTTGTATGAATCACTTAGCGAAGACTTAGCGCGAAGTTAGCGACGAGAATCATTTTCGCTAACATTTAAAACAAATTTTTTTGACATCTTTTACAATTTCAACCCTTATTCATATTTTTGAAAAAAAAATAATTGTCGCTAAATTGCCGTTTTCTTTGCAACTTAGCAAGCGACAATCGCTTGCTTGTAACCAAAACACGACTAATATATAACCAATAGGAGATTTATCTGAAGAAGAGCAAGAAAAACGGAACAAAGACTACAGACGCTACACCCAGAGAACTTATTTTTTTGAATAGAAGTTATAGCAACCGAAAATTCGGTTGTTACCACCGAATTGAGGTTGTTACGACCGAATTTAGTCCCCATAACTGGAATTCAGTTGAAGCATCCTCGTTTCATATTTGGTTCGGTTGTGACAACTGAATCTGGAATTATATTTGTTCTGTCAGCCAAATTTTCCCAAATTTCGGTTGTAACAACCGAATTTGGAAATAATTCGGATATAACAACCAAAATGTGTTCCAAATTCGGTTTAAGTAACCGAATGTGGTATCAATTCAGGTGCAACAACCGAATTTAGTTTCAATTTGGTTATCACAACCGAATTGATACCAAAATTCGGTTGTAGCTACCGAATTTGATATCAGTTCGGTCGCAATTACCGAATTAACCCTAAAGTCGGTTGCCACGACCGAATTCGGCGTCAATTCGGTTGCTGAATTTAATTTACTACAACAAAATTCTATGTATTTAAAACTTGATGGTTAAAATTATAAAACCAAATGTTATATTAAAAGAATTTAAAGAATTCCAATCTGTTCCTGTTCATCTCTCGACGATACAAGATTTTTTGTGGTTATTAATAAAGCTAAGTAAAAATATTGCAATTATGGTTTTTGTATTAAATCGTCTTATTTTGCAGAAAATGTTCAGGCAGATACCAATAGGTTTGAAACTTTTCAAGGTTGGTCGGTGGAGATATGCTGCAATCATCTGTAAATGAAGCGGTTTAGGATCTAAATCAACAGCTACAACACACCAAAATTGAAGCGGTGATCCATGAAGGCTGTGGCTTCAAAAAAGGTCGGTAGTGACATGTAAAAGAAATGTGTTACTCTAAAAATTACATTAAAGATGACTTTATTTCCTCGTATCCTAATATATTTATTCTAGTCCCGTTGTTCACTTGTGGAGTTTGTGGCGACCACCAAGGTGGCCGCTGTGTCCCCCTTGGTTTGACCTTCGGTAAAACAGTTCAGGTCTATTTGGAGTAAACCTGTTGAAAGTGTATCTAACCTTTCTCTCCTCTGCCTTCATAATGTTGCGTGGAATGACAGTACTATGAGGCTCTCCACTTACGCAAAAACTAATACAGAACAAAACTTTTTAACATTTAAAACAAAATGAACGATTGATTTTTATTCACCACAATGTGTACTGTGATTTTACTGTGATATAGTATATTATATTTACTTTCGTCTGGGAAAATAACTCGATTCCAGACCTCCATAGATTCATTTATTTGTGCTTTGGCATAAGCAAGGCGCTTTTTCTTGTTTAGCTTGCTGATATATGACTTCCTTCGAGGAACACGCCCACGAAAGCCAACCTCATACAGCACATTACGGATAGTAACTATTATATATTTAATATACAGACAGGGTGATTCAGGAAGTTCCGGACAAATTTCTCCAGCGTATTCCTTGGCTCATTTCATGAAGAAAAGTCCACTAGGACCATGTCCGAAAATGTAAGGGTGCGATTTGGCAGCGGGTTCAAAATTTTCGGATTGTCGGTTGGAGGGCAGTAGGGTAAAGTTGCTAACTTCTGAGCCAGTGGTCGGATTTTTTGGGCGTGTTGGAAAGGTCTTTACGAGGCATATCAGAATCAATAAAAAATCAAATCGCCGAGATAAAGAGCTTTCGGAAAAAAATGGAAAAAAACCACATAAACTCAATTTGCTCAGCCAGATGACAGGTAACTTATGTTTTTTTATGTTGAAACATAGCCATACCTCTTACCTTTCCAAAATGACCTAAACGAAGCCAATAGGTCTTACCGTTCCAAAGTTATGATCATTTTATTGAAATGCAAAAATGTTTGTTTTTGTTTTTGGAAGCGAAATAACAGCACACAGTTATTTGTTTTTGTAAATTAACACGTTTAAGATTTTATTTTATTGAAATTTTTGGCTGAAGAATCAAACACATAAGGAAAAAAAAACATTTGATGTTAAAGGAAGTTTTCAATGTGGTTCCCATTTTCCACTAAACACAATTGCAGCCGTTTGCGAACCACATCCGCCACGTTTAGTTCACTCAACTCAAATCAAGAACATTTTGAACATTTTTCAAAAACGAAAAAGTTACTTATGAGCGCTAGCCTTTCACTGGCCCGGAAAGGAAATTTTTAACGCTAGCCTTTCACTGGCCCGGAAAGGACATTTTTGGAATTTTTTTTATATGGAGGCCGATCCGGTTTGCACCACAATCGTATAAATAACTATTTTGCGAAATAGAACCAGCAAGTCCAACTCCAGGTTCGTGTACATCTAACTCTCGTTACTGAACGCCATGTTAAACTATCAGAGTAAATATAACCTTTTTTCCATTTGAAATTAATCCTACGATCATGCTCCTTTCGATGAAAAAAGAAAGTCGTAATCAAAAATTGTTAATATGAAAAACAAACACATTGTAAATACAATCTAGATCGCCTAATTTTTTTTTAAAGAAAATCAATCAATCAGATCTTTCAAAAATTTACTGCAAATCGTTCTTCTCAAGTTTAAACTATTCTAGTCCATTCGCTCTCCGCAAATGGATATTTTAACACATCCAACGCTTTCTCCTATAGTTTAACACGGCTTAAAATCGACTGGCCAACGTCGGGCAGAATATTTAGTGTTCCCTTGAAGTTTACAATGAAAAATGTCATGCGTCAGTCACCATCGGTGTGTTGAAATAACCTTGCGACGAAAACGTTTTCTCTTTTTCGAAATAAAAACTTCTCGGTGTCAGAATGATCGGGTGTTCCTTTTGTTTGTTTTCCAGCTATCCGTGTCTACTGTTCGGGCTCCTTTTATTTTTTTTTTATGTCTCAATTTTGTCTATGACAAATTCAGCCTCGGTATGTAAAACAGTGATCAAAGGCAAGTTGTTATTAAGCAAGGTCAGTGCAAAGATCCCCCCATCCGGCGAGCTTCAAGCCCAGAAAACGCATGGCATACCGAGCATCCCGCTCGATCAGCTTCCAAACTCGTGTTTCGACATTTTCGGAAATAGCAACTTGGCCAATATGACGCAATGGCATCCAACGTGGGAACCGAAGATTCATTGAGTGAATCTAGAGGTGTCATATCCACGTTGTCGCCTAGTGTTGTAATATGACATAATACCGAGTATCCCGCTCGATCAGCTTCCAAACTTGTGTTTCGACATTTTACTTTTGTCTCTGTCGAAAAACCCGTTATTAACGCAAACACTTTTGCCGTAGCTCATATTTACTGACTTTGTCAGTTGAGTAGCTGTATCTTTGGGATTTTTTGTTATTTCTCGACCAATATATCTTCTTTCAGTCTCCGTTTAAACTTTTGGTCGGCCAGAGCGTGGATTATTCTAATTTTGTTTTGTCGTATTGTACTTATCAATTATTTTTGGAACGAAGTTCCTTATCGTACTTTGCGGGATGGGATGGGATAAATAAAACAATTTTAAACAACTTTTTTTTAACCGTATTATGCTACAACCCTGAATTTACTGAATTTTTTCAGTAATCAGTAAATTTACTGCTTACTGTAATTTTTAATGCAGTACATATATAGTGCAGTGTGCCCATTTACTAACCAAATAAGTTAAATAAAACAAACAAAAACCAGCAAATTCCTATGTATTTACAATATTGAAAGTTTTGATACTTTTAATTGATTAATTAAAAGATATACTAAAAGCATAAGTACTTCCAACTTAAAAAAAAATTTTCATTACTAGATGTTTACACATCTTCCCTGTGATCGGACTCACATTAATTTTTTTTACATGGTGCTGTAGGATTTATTGGCGTTTATGGACTTTACTTTATCAGTCTTCTCAGACTTATAAAATACATAAATGGTTTCCCATTACATCCCATGAAGGGACAGGGGACAGCTTCTCACAATCACTGAGCTGTGCGCTTTCCAGTTTTCACGCACTGATTGGGACCTACAGTTTTACTCCGATTCCGAACGGTATTTTGAGAAGCTTTTTTTCATGGCTAAATACTCGATAGTGTCGCCGTTGCTATGCGAGGTTACCACCGCCGAAAGAAATTTTAAGGTGGTTTGAGCACGGATCGAACCCACGATCTCATGTACGAGAGGGGCGAACATTACCATTGCACCACCGACGGACTTATAGGGTGCATTTAAAAATGTAAGGTGCGGCACAACTAGGAACTCTCTCGAGGCTCTAAAGGTGCCCTCACTTCTGGTCGACTGGGTTGTCAATATGCTGAAGGCCATAATCTCAGCTCTGTCTTGGGAGTCGTGTCTCCCCTCCCTTGGATTTTTAATAATCAACTGCATGTTCCAATCCTTTATGTGGCAGAGTTGTGGCCTACGAGAATGATGTTATCGTTCTGGTGGCATGGAAACCGTTTCCTACTACACAGTGCAACAAGAAAATAATGTCACGAATGAGACCAACGAAAAATTAAAGTAAACCATTAGTATGTCAGAACCATCCAAGGGGTACAAATATTTAGCTGCTCTGAACGGAGAAGCTTCGTCACAGGAATGAAATTCTTCGACGCCCCAACAACTTTTGTCGTCGAAAGTGAGCTAACGTTCAGTTCCATTCCCGCTACGTATATGTGTTCGTCAATGCTGTGGTTGTTGCGGAAATGAATATTTTTAATTGCAGTAACGAATTTGTTTCATTGCTGCTATTAAGCTATTTTCTTCTTGCTGCACTGAATTTTTATCATTGCTGCAACGATTTTTATCACTGTTGCAACCAATTTGCTTCGCTGTTGCAATGATTTTGTTTCATTGCTGCAATGACTTTGATTCATTGCGACAATGATATTCACATCATAATCTGTTGTTGTATTGAAGGTGTTTTCATCGAGCCAGCGATCACTCGTAAGTATTTTCTTCAACTGATAGACTTGGTTTATATTAATAATCACACTACACTGTGTAGTTTTTATTTGAATTTGCTCAAATTTACTTGAAACACATTGTTTCATCTTTATCTCTGGCTTCGATTGACTGCACACTTGTCCATCTTTTGCTTAAAACAGCTGGGAAAATATAATTTTTCATATCTTGAATTACAAACTAAATACAAAACTAAAGTATAATAATTAAATTGAAAGAACAGGAACAGTGGTAAAACAGGAATCAAGAACAAAGTTAAACAACAAATAGTAATAAATTCATGCGGAGATTATAGATTGAACATGGACGATAGTAACAGAACTATTATATAAGTACAAAAAGACTAATATTACGAAAAGAATGATATGAATGGAATAGGATTGATAAAACCGGAACAAATGAAGCTGCAACAGAGGCAGCAGGATAGAAAAAGCAGGAACTGGTGAAATATGTGGAGCAGGAACAGATGAAGCAAGAACAGATGACCCAAGAACGGATAAAGCAGGAACAGATGGAGCAGGAACAGATGTTGCAGGACTGAAGAAGCAGGAACTGATGAGGCAGGAACAGATGAAGCAAGAACAGATGCCACGGAAACAGATTAAGTAGGAACAGATGAAGACGGACAGATGAAGCAGGAACTGATGAAGCAGGAACAGATGACGGTGGAATAGATAAAGTAAGAACATATGAAGCAGGAACTGATGAAGCAAGAACAGATGCCACCACAACAAATACAGCAGGAACAGATGGAGCAGGAACAGATGGAGCAGGACTGAGGAAGCAGGAACTGATAAGGCAGGAACAGACAAAACAGGAACAGATGCAGCAGGAAACGAATGAAGCAGGAACTGATGATTTAGGTGGAGCAGGAACAGACGAACCAAGGAAAGATGATACAAGAATAGATAAAGCAGGAATAGATAGAGCAGGACCAGATGTAGCAGAACAGATGAAGAAGGAACTGGTGAAACAGGAACAGATGAAGCGAAAACAGATGACACAGAAACAGAATAAGCAGGAACAGATGAATAAGGATAGAAGAAGCAGGATCTGTTGAAACAGGTGAAGCAGGAACAGATAAAGCAAGCACAGGTGTCACAGGAATAGATGAAGCAGGAACAGATACAGCAGGATGAGAATGATGCAGGAACAGATGCAGCAGGACATATGAAGGAGAAACTGATGATGTAGGTGGAGCAGGACTAGATGAAGCAGGAACAGATAATGCAGGAACAGATAAAGCCGGGACAGATGGAACAGGAACAGACGGAGCAGGAACACATGTAGCAGGACAGATGAAGTAGGAACTGATGAGGCAGGAACAGATGAAGCGAGAACAGATGATACAGAAACAGATTAAGCAGGAACAGCTGAATAAAGGCAGATGAAACAGGATCTGTTGAAACAGGTGAATCAAGAGCAGATAAAGCCAGAACAGGTGTCACACGAACAGATGAAGCACAAACAGATACATCACGACGAGAATGAAGCAGGAACAGATGAAGCAGGAAATTTAATTAATTTAACAGAAAAGGAACCATAATTCATTCACATGATTTCTCGTATGAAATCTTAAATCATAAATTCTAAACATTATCAGTCATTAAAAAAATATGAACTTCAACCAAGATTGCGTAAAGCAAAAAGTAAAAGCTGCTTTTGAATAGATTCGATTCTATCAATATGGCACCTATAATGTGGAAGCCAAACTATTGAACCGTATACAGTTGCTTTGACAAATAAGGATCATCCCTGGACCAACGTTTTATAAATCCTAACAAACAAGATGCCCTACCCATGCAAGTATCAATATGTGACGAAAAATTAAGTTTACACATTATCCAACACATTACCACCAATCTTGTAAAAAGTTTCCCAACACATCCTTCTGTTAAACGACATTTGTATCACATTTACATAAGTTAAGAAGCATACAATTACTATCACACCATTTAACAAAACTTATCAAATCCTCCTGTAGTAAAAGACATTCATTCACAGACAAATACAATTTGACATCATCTGTGTACATTAGAATCTTTGAATGATTAATAACCGACAGAAGGTCATTTAAAAACAAGTTAAAAAGAAGGGGTACTAAACGAATGCCCTGAGTAACACTAGAAGAAACAAAAATCTGTCGCCATAAACACCCTTTAAATGACACTGACTGAGTTCTGTCAATTAAAGAAGAACACAACCATCGCAAAAATTTTGATACCAAACCCATCATATCAAGCTTCAAGAGAAGAAGATTATGATTAACCTTATCAAAAGCTTTACTAAAATCGGTATATATCACATCCGTCTGAAGTTTCGAAGAAAATGCTGAAAAAATATTCTAACAAATTAGTAACAGTGGATCTATTTAATAATACTCAGTCATGGTTGGGTTGTCCCTATGGACGAGGGATTTCACGTGCCAGTACAAAAAATAGTCAAGTGGGACATAATTACTCACCAAACTCGTCTCTCAATTGGTTCGTGGTATGTTGTTCTGCTGAAACCACGTATCAACCTAGTCCAATTCTTCCATTTTGGGGGGAAAAACCCGTGATCATCATACCTTGGCAATTGACCGTAACGTTGCGGCCATCATCGTCTATGAAGAACTATGGTCCAATGATGCCGCTGGCCCATAAACCTGGTCAATCAGTGCATTGTTCAGGATGCTTTGGCAGTTTTTAAACAATGTCTGGCTGCTTTTCGCAACAGATTCCGCAATCCGGTTTATTAAAATACCCATTGAGCCAAAAATAGGTCTTGTCTATTAAGAAAATTTTTTATGAAAAGGAGCATATATTTTGACAATAAAACTGAATGAAATACAATTGTTGTTCGTTTGTAAGTCTATTCACGGTGGCATTCATTCAACTGGCAAAAGACGTAACACTCAAAAATCAAATATACCCAGTTGATATGTCTTGAAGTCAGACTTTTAAACACAATCGTTGAATCTGGCGCGACTATTGACGCCTTCACAAACATGCAACAAACTTTGGACACGCGTCTGTAGGAAATATTATTGTGGATAACACAAATTAACTTACACATACATAAGATTACAACTGGTATGTATAAATTATAACTGGTTGTATTGTAGCTATCCCCAGACGATGGGAAATTACTCTGCACGATTATCCATTACACATGGGTAATGGATTAGCGGCCTTTACAAATTACCTACGGCGATGGATTGCCCAGGGTAACCCATCCCAATTTTTGACCGAGAATGTGAACAATTTAGAAAAAATTTCTATATCTCGGAAACGTCTAGGGCGTTTTTAAAGGTTTTTCATATAGTGAACCAATTCTTATGGAATACTTTGTTTTCAAAATATCGCAAAAATTAGCAACTCGCAATTTTTTTTAGCCTATGGATGTCTTGAATACGGCATCACTTTTGTTTAAAAAAAATCGTTAAAACTAAAATTTCTCGAATCAAAAATCGTTAAAACGTCCTTATGCCCATATCTCGGAAATGGTGCGTCCAATCGAAAAAATAATTAAATTTTAAAGATTTCTAAGGGTTTTTCAAAAAGTGATCCAATCAAATGGAATAATTTTTTCAAAAAAGTATTGCCAAAATAAGAGAATCGCTGAAATAAAAAATGTCAATTTACTCGGAAACGTTGCAGCCAATCGCAAAGATAATAACGTTGTTACCCCCCTCGAAGGTTTTTACCAATGGATGTCTATAATACGACATCACTTCTTTTTGAAAAAATCGATAACACATGTGTGCGTTTTAGCGATTTTTTATTTGAAAAATGTTAGTTTAATGTATTTTTTATATGAAAAGCATCCAAAGCTTTCGGTGGAGGTAAACAAATTATAATTTGTATGTTTGGTCGCAACGTTTCCGAGTTATAGGAAATATTTTTATTTTAGCGATTTTCTTATTTGATGATATTTTTTTAAAAAAGTCGTCCATACGAATTGGAGCGCTTTATGAAACACCGTCAGTAATCTTGAAAAATTGGGTATTTTTCTATTGATTCTATATTCAAATAAATTTCTAAAATTTTGCGGCAAAAAATAAAATATATTGCTTAATTTTATTTTTAATCGAAACGAAAAAATATATTTCTAATAGACACAAATTTATTTGATTTGAAAATTATAATCATTTTACCTACACAGTCATATGTATATTATTAAATTGAAATATTTAAAAATTTTCATTAGAATAAAATAGTTATTGCATTGCAAAAATTACAACATTTTTATTTTAAGTTTTCAACAAAAAATTCCAAAAATTTATTCCATTCCGTTTCATTAAAATAAATAATACCCTGCGACAAATGAAACGTTTTTTTAACGCCTCAACCAAACCAAAAAATTATGAAAGAACTTGGACGTGGTACCACAAACCCTTGTTCGGATTTGTCGAAACAACTTTTTTTCACAGGCCGATGAAAATTTTGAAGAGGGTCAGGCACCTATTTTTGATTTTACTTCAATAAATCCTAAACAGTTTGAAATATTGCATTACAACGTTTGACAATATTGTAGACATCTGCCATTTTATAGCCGCTTCCAATACATTTCTACGGAAAAGTCCACTGTTACACGATTAATGAAAAATTGCACATATTATATATATATGTTTTGTCATTTCTTGCCCAAAGGTAAATAAATATTTCAATATAAATCCACCATTTCGACAATGTTATTACATAAAACAATACAAAAAGCATAAATGATTCACAAGGCATCAATGTTTCACATCAAAATTATGAATTGACCTAGTTATGACAAAAAGGCAGTAATACGATTTGAATAATTCGCCAGATGTCGTCAGTGCTTTTGAGTCATACAATTCGTTCCCTGAGTTCTCTATACAATTCAATACTCTTTGGCGACCACGACCTGTTTGTTTGTTCGCCGCCGCTACATCAACACCATCATTCTTATTTTCATGCAGAGACTATCGTTCTACACAACCACTTATGTGATGCTAACGCTGTGTGTTGTTTGCATGTGTTCACTTTGATAGATTAACTCATAAAAAAGAAAATGGTTAGACGCAGACATTTTATACAAACATGAATGATGAAAATCACGTGTCATGGGACACCCGGTTGTAACGAAGTTTCTTTCGCTGTATAAATATTATGTACTAGTTAGTTCCAGCACGTATAAAGCGCCCGTTGGAAAGTATGATAAGTTAAATGGATCTTGAAGTAACGGTACTTTTAGTAAAATAAAAAACTTTTTTTAAGAAATTTGTTTTTCTGCAATGTATTTTCTAAAAAAAAAAATATATTTTTAGGTCCTTTTTGTAAGAATATGTATTATATTTATTATATTTTCCGTAATATGTATCATATAGGTCCTTTTTTAAAAAGAGGTACTTCTTTTATTAAAAGATAATGGTTTTTTTAAGGAAAGGTACTATTTTTAAGATGAAGTACTTTCTTTAAGAAAAAGCCATAAGAGTATGACTTTTTTTTTTACAAAGAAGTACTTTTGTAAGAACAGGTACTTTTTAAAGAAGTGGTACTCTTTTTAGGAAAAGATTATTTTTTAACAAAATTCAGAAAGCCTATTTATCTCAAGAAAAAAAGGTAATATTTTATTTTTAAGAAAGGTACTATTAAGAAAAGGATTTTTTGTAAGAAAAGGAATTTTTTTTATAACTAAATATTTTTTTGATGAAAAGTTTTTTAAGGAATGGTATTTTTTTAGAATTGGTCCTTTTTTCAAGAAAAAGTAAATTTGTGAGAGTAGATAGGTAGCAGATATTGTCCGATTGAATGAGACAAAATTAAACCATAGACATAATGTAATATTTAAAAAATATAGAATCATAAGCAAATATCGAATTGATGCAACAAGGAGTGGGGGAACTGCTATTGTAATCAAGAATAACAAGGAATCTTACAGTCACGATAACAAAAGTAGATATTCGTTAGATGCTTTAGAGTCATGCGCCATAAAGATACCCGTTGACTGCGAAAAGTTTTTAGTTATTACATTTGTGTACTGTCCGGCCGGCAATATTTGATTTTATGAATCTTCAAAATTTAAATAACTACTACGTACTAGCGAGAGACTTGAACTGCAGGCACACAGAATGGTGTAATAATTTTAATAACGCAAAAGCCAATAACCTAAAAAAAAGTCAACATCGAATTCCTTACCCATCCAACATGTTCAGCGAAGCCCGCTTTCCTTAGCCGTAATTATGTCAAAATGCCTTCCGTTGAAGCCAGCACACTTCACAATGGCATGACTATAACCAAGCCAACATGAAAGAACACAACCCTCATATATGTCCCTGACTGTACAAATCTAGTAATAATTACCAAATCCTAAAAGCATCAAGAATAATACTGGGTTGTATACTGGGTTATATCATAATACGGTTAAAAAGAAGTTGTTTAAAATATTTTCATTTAGACCCCATCCCGCAACGTGCGATAAGGAACTTCGTTCCAAAAAAAAACTTACAACTTTCTAAGATAGATACATACATACTTATAAATAAATATTTAGAAGTGGATAATGAATTTGTGATAAAATAAATTATTTTAATTTTATTTTTGTTAACAAAAATAAATTAAAGTAAATCCCTTCTAAGGCCTTCCTCTTTGCATGTCTTCTTTAGGCAATGGGCAAGGAAGGTCTTGCCTCCCAATCTTACGCAATGTTAAAAAGAAAGGAGGAGGTAATGTGTAGGGAAGTCCTTCCGTATTTCAAAGAAGGCCTGTTTGGTCATGATTTCAGGCCTTCCAGGTCATGAATTCCGCCGTTGGGGTTATACTTACGTGGAAGTATTCGCCGTTTCTCCCCCAAACCTACATAATCTTAAATATACATATGCGTATTTCCTCCCAAACATAATAATATTTCGAAACGAATTATTCTTTGATTTCAATATATATGTATTATTTATTATAATTAATTTTATCAATATAAATCCACATTTATAAATACAGTGCACTCGCGATAATGTGAACACTGCATTACGTGAACATCGCTTAATGTGAACACATTTTACTTCACATTGACTACTCTAAAAGGTGAACAAATTAAGAAAGCCGTATAATGTGAAGAGTAAGTAAGAAAGTGTGCGTCAGTTAGAAATGCGTAAATCCGTTAAAATTTAAGTTCTTTCTAGTTTTGGGAATCCCTTTTTGCACAAACGCATGTAGTTTGTCATAGGAACTATTTCAGTTTGTTATTTTGAGCTCTTACTGAAGGGTTGTTCTTGCGTATTTTGTGTAAAAATGTGTTCAAAAAAATCTAACTTTTTACAATTAAAAGAAAAGGGAGACATTTTAAATGCTCTTAGAGTGGGAGCGAGTGTAACTAGCTTAGCAAAACAGTATAAAGTCGCTAAGTCAACCATATGTGGCATCAAAAAGAGGAAATTTTAAAGTGTGTCAATAACACTTTCTCCGCACCAGGAAAAAGAAAAACTATGAGGTCGTCCGAACTGCCTAAAATGGAAAAGTGTCTCTACCGCTGGTTCATCCGAATGCGACATAAAAACTGTCCCGTAAGTGGGTTAATGCTGAAGGTAAAGGCTAAAGCCCTGCATTTAAAAATTAAAGAGAACGGAAGTGATTTTAATGCTAGTGATGGATGGCTGCAGCGGTTTAAAAAAAAAGATACGGCGTTTAAAAAAAGATACGGCGTTCGTCTGCTAAAAATATCTGGAGAAAAGCTTTCATCGAAACCTCAGTTAGTGGACCCATTCAAGGTAAAGCTGAAGGCAAAAATTAATGAATTGGGATTGTGCAATGATCAATTGTAAATGCCGATGAGTCAGGATTATTCTGGAAACTTTTGCCAGAAAAAACCTACGTATCAACGTTGGAAAAAACTGCTCCAGGCGTAAAGACGGAAAAGCAGCGCATTACTTTCTTGTGTTGCGCAAACGCCACAGGCTCGCATAGGCTTAAATTATTGGTGATTGGAAAGGCTAAGAATCCACGCATCTTTAAGAACTTCAATTGCCCCAGTGACTACAAAAATTCTAAATCTGCCTGGTTGACTTCTAGCATTTTCAAGGATTGGTTCCATCAGCCATTTGTACCACAGGTAAAAACTTTAATACATTTTGCAGAATTAAAAATGTTGCTCAAATACCGTTTATGTTTAGGTTAAAGCATTTCTCAGTAGTAAAGATTTGCCAATGAAGGCCCTTCTTCTAATAGACAATGATCCTTCTCATCCATGTGAATCAGAATTAATAACGGAAGACGGAAACATAATGACCATGTTCATGCCACCAAATGTGACCCCTCTCATTCAACCAATGGACCAGAATGCTATCAAAATTACAAAGACGTACTACCGAAATAGCCTCCTAGCATCTATAGCGGCTAAACAGTCTGATTTGCTTGAATCCATGAAAAAATTGACACTAAACAATGCTATTACATTTTTGAAAGCCGCATGGAATAGGGTAGGCACAGATACTCTTGCCAAATGCTGGAAAAATATTTTGAATATTGCGGGAAATGAGAACGATCCTGACGATGACTTTCCATTAGTCGTCCTGAAAGAAAGGTGGGATGAGGAAATTATGTCATTGATGGGATGCACTGTTGATCTGCTTCATAACTTGAATCCTCAGGTTTGTTTCTGTGTACATACATATGTATTATTAAAATTTTTTTATTAATATTGAAAACTCGTTTTAGATTGAATGCCCAATATCAGATGTTCAACAATGGAATCAAGATCTTTATTTAGATGACTTAACTGACAACGAGGAAATATAATTTGAGGAAGAAACTAATAGTGATGATTACACCATAGAAATCAGGGTGGCATGAATGTGCTTAGACGTATAAGGGAAAAAGCAGTATTCCAATTATTAAAAAGAAAAAAACAGCAGAAAAAGATTACTGATTTTTTTAATGCATAAACACCATTTTTGTATTAACAGATAATATAATATATGAACTACATATACATAAATGTTTGCACATATGTACACACATTTCAATATATCTTCGTAATAAATCATTTTATTTTTTCAATGTTATAAATACAAAGTCTTATTTCAAAATATACGAATACATGGTCCAAAACGATGGTATTAATAATATTTTTTATACAATTCACAAACGTGAACACTCCCCGTTTTAATTAGTTCATGTTATCGCGAGTGCACTGTAATTAATACAAAAAAATTAAAAGATCTATTTTACGTTTACTTTCACGGAATCTTCTGTTCTTTTGCTTCTCCTTTCTTTGTTGTCTCTCACGTTTTTGTTTTCAGACAGTTTCAGTTATTATTCGTTGGTTAACAATATACAAATCTATTTCATGCAAGCCAAGCGTGGATTAATACTTGTGTTTTTTTTTATTGTACTTATTTCACAAATATTCCGCCGTTCCGATTTCCTCAGTAACGGCTCGGGCTTCACGTTGTTGCCATTTCCAGTTTGTTTCCTGAAAATCGTTTCTCTCTTTGGTACCACACATACATATATCGGAAACACAAACACAAAAACCAAAGCAACATCACAAGCCATTTAACCGCCAAGCCATAAAGTAATCTCAGACTAGAGCAGTGCTGTTCATTTCATTGCACAATTGTGCTCGCTCAATTTACATGTATTCTTACGCTCTTGCTGCAGTCAGGTCACACTCAAAAAAACATTGCGTGGTTGTTCAATGCCATGTTGATGCTCTTTCATTTAGTCTTCAATGAACAAGCGATGAAAGCACATGTGTAGCAGTCGTCAGTGAAACTCCGACGAATGAACTTGTATGACGGCTGTACGCAGTTCTTTTGCAGATTATTTTTGAAAGCACTAAAAACAGTTATGGACAAATGTTTTATGATAATAAATGCGTTTGGTAATCACCAATGCCTTAAATGCTATCAAACATTTAAGGAAAATAAATTATTTGTTTGTAAATATTGCATGTAATGAAAAAAACCACCCTAATGAATTACTTTTTTTCCTTTCAACAGTTTTATTTTTATTTCATTTTTATTTCTTCGAAACTTTGAAGTACTTTTTATTTTTACTGACAATACATACTTCACTTTTTACACAAAACAACAGTGGAGTTCTCATTTGCTCACTAAGGCAACTACATTTTTCCATTTGCACAGAACTGGCCTAAAGTTAAAAAAATTAGTTATTTAAATATAATTATTCTGTTTTTCAACCTCTTACTGACATTATGATTTGGCTTTAAAGTTGGCAGTTTCATCTCTTCACTAACACAACTACATTTTTCCATTTGCACAGCACTGGACTAGAGAGAATATTTGGCTCATCTGACGTTTCCTTTCACACTCTTCGTGATGCGGTCGGTGTGATAGAGAGATGTTTGACGAAAAGTGATATATGTACACCTGGTGGAATTACAATAACTTCTTGCTTTAATTTTTCATGTCATTTTGGTGAAAAACTCTGAAATTTAAATGTGTTTTACACTTTTTTATTGACTGTTATTGTTAGCATACATTTGTGTTGTACGAGTATTTAACACAATAATTTTAACACACAAAACGAAATGCCGTTGTTGTTATTTTGTTCGTTGTTTTGAACCAATGCCTCTATCTGGTATTAGTAAAGTAATTCTTTTCTTTCAAACGTAAATATCACATCAGGCCCAATGTCATAAATTTGGTGGGAGAACTAGTATATCTACTATAAGTATTAATCTATGGTCCAAGCCTTCGGTTTTCATTGATCAGGCACTTTGATATTCTCTGTCCGATGAACCATTGACGACTGCATACATGAAATTAAAACGCAATACATCAGCTAGAATAATAAACACTGACTTCATCTGCAATTTAGACGCACATTCAAGAATATTTATGAATCACTGACTGAGAGAATAATGTAAAAATACAGATACACACTTACAAGCAGAGTTGCCAGAAGTGACGATTTATCGTCATTTTGACGATTTTTAGTCACAAAAACATAAAATGTCGATTGACGATTTCAGCTTCTGGAATGAAAATTTTTCGTCTATTCCAAAATTGAAATTGTTGGTAACGCAAGAGCGACAGCTATATATATTTAAACATAAACTTTAACCCATCAAGGGATATTGGGTAGAAAAATTCCCCACAAATGGAACCATTTCTGAAATAATAGAATTATCGAGATTTCATTTTTGTAGACGGACTGAGGAAGTATAGAACTATTAAAAACTTACGATATTAATGTATAAAACATACCGTGTCAATAATATACATATGTATGTAAATACCCTAAATATTATCTGTGTGACGTTTAATCAAATTCACACATTTGAATCGGGGGTCAGCCAATTAGGGGTTAATGAAAATTGTCCATGAAGGACAAAAACTGCATCGACTCTTCTTTTTTACCCTATAAAATATAAATTTACAATTCCTGTTCACATTTCTTTCAGAAATTTTAAATAACTTAATTTTTTTCGTTTTTCGACACATACCCATTTTTGTATTAAGCCGCCAACATTCTGCGTCTTGACGCCAGGGAAATAAAAAGAATTCTAATTTTTGTCGTTTACGCCCGAAGCGACGTCAAATGCCAGCTTTTGTTTTTCTTCCATAAGAATACGTGTAAAAGTTTGCACCGCCTACGTTATCGCTCCGATTGTGTTCGTACACATATTTGTCAATTCTGTTCGTTGGTTGTTTGACCAATAGTTGAAGAGATTTCGGAATAGAGTTTAAATAAAGATATATGAATTTTAAAAATATTACTATAACATATTGATTTAATTGCTTTGTTTTCCCCCCACAAAAATATTGAAATTTGGTACAGCAATTGCAGTTTTTAATGTTGACGATTTCGAAAAATTATTTTGACGGTTTCTGCACCTCCAATTTGACGATTTGTGACCGACTTTATCTGGCAACACTGCTAACAAGAAAGACTCTTTCGTCAGTGTTGCCAGATACTGACTAAAAAATTATGCCTAATATCCTCAAATATTGTGCCGTTTGCGAAACCATTATGCTAAAATTGGCATTTTAGTCATTTTTTAATTCTGTGTCCAGAACAAACAAAGTTACTCCAAGAAATGGGAGCTTATCTGCACCTGTTATGCTGTTACACATAACCTGACCAACTGGTTGCGACCACAAAGCGGGACACAATGGGTAAGAAACAGTGCACTATTTTGTGAAGCCTTAAAAGCCGTGTGAACCTTAAAATGTGGAATTATACCACAAGATACCGATAAATATTACAGCAATAGATTTTTCATACAAATTAAATTAGACAATTTTAGTACTAAAATTTATGCCGTTTGCACAACAATTGTGCTAAAAAAATTACACTTAAATTGAAAAAGTTTGCAAAAATGTTGGGGAAATTGTGCTAAACGGCACTTGCCATAATTTTTCAAAAAACAAGTGCCAAAACCAACAAAATTGTGCCAAAACAGCACAAATTATGCCAACATGGTAACACTGTCTCTCGTTGTCCCTCTTTTATTCTCTTGCTCTCGAGAGAGCATAAACAGTTCAACTAACACGTGTTTGTATGACAAACACAGATACATTTGGGTCGGAAACACATATATTATAACATATTAATCATTGTGTCTCAAACATGTAATATTGAATGGCAAACACAATGTGTTTCGACACAAATATATTGTATTTGCGACAAGCTCCAAACACACTTTATGCTTGCATCCAAACAACAAAAAATACAGATTTTTCAGCGTTTAGGTATTCAATGAAGTACACATAAAATCAAACTGCGAATAAAGCTTAAATTTAGTAAGCCGATATTTTTCAATTATGTGTGTTGCGCTAAAGCGGAAAATATTTTTCTGTTGATTTTATTCAAACAGCTAAATCTAGATATTTTCGTAACATAAATACAAAGCTAACGAGTTTCAGATATTTATTTCATATCAATAGTAAAATTTGCATATATCTGACTTTTGACCTCGATGCGCGAGCCGAAAACGTTGTCCGGTTTGGCTCAAATTTTCAGCACTGAACTTTTAGACCCAGTGTCACAATATTCTGACCCGCACAACTCGAAATGCAAAACAAAAATCGGTTGTCTGCCTAATGTATTTGGGATTATTGGCGGTGACATGGAGGTACGCCTCAAAGGGAGTCTTATCTTCACTTCTCTGGAATTTAGTGTTTTCTTGTGCTGGAAGAATTTAGAGTATAGAATATAGAGGTTGTAACAAACCATACATGTTTTTTTTTAAATTGAATTGGATTTTAATATGCATTACTTTATCTAAGTATGTGGTGGTGCAATGGCTAGTGTGCGCGGCTCTTGTGCATGAGAATGTGGGTCCGATACCTGCTCTGACCGCCTTACATTTCCTTCGATGACTGCCACCTCGCTTAGTGATCGCGACACTATCGAGTACTTAGCCATGAAAGAGTTTCTCAAAAATACCGTCCGGAACCGGTGTAAAACTGTAGGTCCCAATCAGTGAGTGAAAAATTAGAAAGAGCACTGCTCACTGGTTGTGAGAAGCTCTCCCCAAACCCTTCATTGGATGTAATGGGAAACGGTTATTTTTTTTATTTTTTTATCTAATGCAAATGCAAACGAATTACCATAGATCACAAATTTGAATTTGCATTTTTTTTTTGTTCAGGCAATGCAAATGCTGGTTGTAAAGAAATATGGGACTGCTTTTAAATTTGTTTGCCTTTAGTTTATGTGTAGATATTCGTTACGAATTCGAGACGGGGCCGTTTCTTCGTCCATTTTGTCCGAAACGGACTCACGGGCTGATAACGAATACGTTTGCGTATGAAATTTCTCTCGAAAACGCGAATCGTTTTTTGTACTTTTTCGGATCCGTGTCTAACTCACAGCGGACTTCATATTCGAATACATTTCGGGTTAGATTTTTCTAAATAAAACGGATCCAATTTTGTAAATTTTTGCGGATTCGAAAAGAATGGCTTCTGATATTTAAAATTAGAATAGGTAATTAACTATATTTTCTATCTCTAATTTAATGAAGTTTTTAACTTGCATTATGTATTTATTTTTAAAAATTAAAAAAATGCATTGCCAGCTATATTTGAATGGTTTAGTGTTTGTTTAAGATTTTGTGTTTATCAAATCAGATATGAATGTCTCTGATTCGCTTTCTATAATTTCACGGACTCGTAGCGGATTCAATACGGATCTGCCAAATCGGAATTTCACCGATTCACTTTCCTATGTTTTTACGGACTCGTAACGGGTTCTAGACCGATCCGCCAACTCGCAATTTCACTGATTAACTTTTTTATACATTTACGGATTCGTAACGGGGTCAACACGGGCTCGAGAACTGACATTTCCATTTTTTATTACTTTACGGACCCGTAACGGGTTCGAAACAGATCCGCGTCCGTTTTTGTGCACATTGGGTAGATATTGCCTCTTAGTACTTTCAAATTCAGAAACCTGTACTGTATAAAATATTTGAAAACCAAAACTGCCAGATCTGAAGGAAATGCTTTATGGTATTTACATTTATTTAAATTTGCATTTGCATATAACTAATTTGCCCATGTACAGGCTGGCTAATGAAAGCCGCTACCAAAAAAAATTTAATAACTTTTTTCTATTTAATGAATGTGTTTAATTTTTTATTTTGCAGATTGATTTTTAGATTTAACAAAAATGGATAACTGGGACACTGAAACAAGAATTTGAATTGTCCGCCGCTATCACGCAATGGAGTCCGCAGTTTCATTTCAAAGAGAGTTGATTTAAACGGCAACATAAAAAACAAAATTGTCGAATATGGAGTGCTTCCGACCCACAGATACTCCATGAAACGGAATTGCATCCATTTCGTGTCACAGCGTGGTATACAGCTTCATCACGCTGCATTGTCGGGCCCTACTTCTTCGAAGAAACCGGTCACACCGTTACGGTTACTGGAGACTGTTACTTGACAATGTTGATAGAGTTTTTCTATACAGAATTACGCCGAATGAGAATTTCTTTCAACTCTATGTGGTTTCAGCAAGATGGTGCAACTCCTCACATACTCCGGCCTGTTATGACAGAATTGCGACGAAAATTTGCCAATAGGCTGATATCCAGAAACTTCATATTCCGTTGGCCCCCAGGTCGCCTGACCTTACTGCACCTGACTTTTTCTTGTGGGGTTATTGCAAACAGGAAGTCTACAAAGCAAATCCAACAAATTTGAATGAACTAAAGCAATCCATTCGATAAGCAATTGCAGCTATTCCTGTCTCAACTCTCCAAGCAATAATGAAAAACTTTTTGGTAAGTTGCAGCACTTGCATCAACGAGCCATTATTTTTGAAACTAATTAAGATATATTTAATAAAATTGTATGAGCTTTTTAACATGAATAATAGAAAAATGAATTCAATACACTAAAAAAAAGTTTTTTGAGTTTCTTAGTGTAGCAATGTTCATCAACCGCCCTGTATGTCACAAGCACATTACCGTTTATCACTTCCGAACTAAAGGTTGTCACAACTGCGTTAGAGGTTGTCACCACCTATTAGAGGATGCTCATTCGAATTGTACTCGAGGGGACTAAATTCTATCGTGATAACCTCAATTCTGTTGCGGTAAATGAAATTCGTTGGTAACAACCGAATTGACGGTTGCTAGATCCTCTTTTTTAACAATTAGTTCAGTGACTGTATACCTATATACATATGTGTAGATATGTGGGTTTTATTAAAAGATACCCAAGTTTACCTGTGGCCATGCAGTCCAGATTGTTCGGCGTAAATCTGGATTGTTATTTTGAAATGTTTGCTTCTGAAATCTCACTTTCAGTACTACGTGTACTTTACTATGTTCTCAATAATGTAAATAAATAGTTTCCCATTACATTCCATGAAGGGATAATGAAAAACATCACACAATTAATAAGCTGTGCGCTTTCTAATGTTACGTACACTGATTGCTACCTACAGTTTAACGCCGGTTCCGAACAGTATTATTGGGATGCTTTTTCAGAGCCATGTACTCGATTGTGTCACTGTCACTAAACGACATGACCGTATGGTGGTTAGAGCAGAGATTGAGCCCACATTTTCATGTACAAGAGCGGCGCGTACTAACTATTACACTACCGACGCCCATCATGAATCACAGTTTTGCAGAAGACTTTTCCTTGGTAGATTTAAAAACAAAAAATCATTGAATAACTTTGCTTACTTTCAGAAATGGTGTGTTTGTTTTGGCTAAAACATTATTCTAATTCAGCAATCCAACACTGTAGTCCTTCATGGCTTTTGAAAAGTATAATTTGCAATTCGTTGAGGGATAGATATCCTTGTTAAGGCTGATGTAGTGGGAAACAAAAGCAATGTAGAGAAAACATAAACTGTAATACTTAGAACTGTTACCATGGGATTTCTTAAACTTTCCTTTTCCCCATTTGAAGTACAAAGCACCAATTTTCCTTATTGTACCTTAGCAAAGAATTTAATTTTGAGTTTATATTTCACTCACATCAGGACATCGATATTGACATCTTTTTAAACCATGAGCAATAAAAATATAGATAATGAATGAAATACAGCGAACAAACTTTTATAAGGTATTCAGTGCTTCGTGTGTGGATATCCTTGAAGAACATCAATACAGTGGTAACTCGATTCTTGCACGTAATGAAAAGCCGGCTCGATGCAAGTTACGAAGTTGTTGCAAGTAGCAACTACAGTTTTCATAGGAATACATCAACATTAAGGTATATTTGGAATATAAGTTTAATTCGTTTTTATAAAAATAAGTACATTAAAGTGGCAATAAAAATGTATTATATTGTACAACGATGTATAAGTTTATATTATTAAGAATAAATGGAGCTTGAAATTTGAGTCTGGTTTGGCCCTTTTCTGGAGTATTGCTTTACTTCTAAGCCTTTGTAGGGGCGTAATATCATCTAAGGGAGCATTGGGTTTTACTGCCCAATCTAAACAATTATTTATTTATTTCTAGTTAATGTATGAGAAATTCATACTACAAGCTTACAAGGTCAGGTTGTTTTTTGTTGGAAATAATAGAACTCCGTGACAAGTTCATCGTCCGATGTCTAACTACTGTGCCTGAATTGATACCATCGGTTGATCGTAAATCATACATATGTAGTATGTAAGATACCTTATAAGTTTAATATGTTCAAAACCAGTATACATACATATGTATATGCATAAGATGTGTAAAGTGCCCCCTAGACGGTCTATATTCTTCGCAATATATTGCGCAATATTTGATATTGTGCAATATTATTGCCCGTCTGTAGATCATATTGAAGGTTGTGCAATATATTGTGTAAATCAAAATGATTTTGATATTTATTGTGCAATATTGTAAATATTAGCGGCATTCATGCAAACGTGAAAGCCGAGAACTTTTGCTCAGCGCAAGTTTCCCTCGCACCATTGCATGAGGCACCAAGTAAAGTTGCTCAGCGTATTTGTGCTCAAAACCATATCAGCTGACCAAGATGGATACATAAGGTGGTAGCAGTAGCAATTGCATGTATTATGTCTGTGTACTTTTGCTATTGTTCTAGTGATATCACCTTATTTATCCATCGTAGTCAGTTGACAACGATATGTCAAAAGTTTACACGATTCTCCATCCCACGTTTGCGCAGCAAATCTGGCTTGAAGACTTTCCACTTTTGTGCAAGTCGCTTTGTATGGGAAATTTCTTTGTTTTGACGTTTACCGCGTAAGTTGGCGAGGTTTACGCGTTTACGAGGCTCTTTCGAGTTTGCATGAGGACCACTATTGATCGTCTGTGGGCGATATTGCACAATATTTCACAAAATTTCTTCAGTTGAGTGCTAACCGTGACGGAGTTAACATCTAAACAGCGTGTGTGTATACATACAGGATCAGGATCCTCTCAATCTAATTTTTCGACGCAACCCCCTGTTTCTCAATACTTTGCAAATTTTCAATAAAATGTAAATAATTCCTATATATAAAATAAATTTTGTCTATTTTTTGCAATAAGCGCTCTATTTTACTTACCTTTATGTAGTCCTTCAGGCAGTTTATTATAGCTCTGCAAGTTTCCATTACAATTGTGCCTATGGATTGTGGAGATATAGCCCGTGTAAATTTTAAATCTTCGAAAGTATTTCCTGTAGCTAGATAACGTAGTGTTATTGATAAACGCTGAATTGGAGGGATAGCATATCGCATTACGGTATCGTTTTTTGAATTTCAGGTGTAACTATTTTCAATAGTTCATCAAATAATATACTATCTAATGGCACAACATTTTTAAAATCACCATGTTCATTCATTCGCAGTTCATTAAATAAATTTTCATGAGTGTATTTATTTCGTTGTTTGAACCACTCCTTCATCTACCTTCGCTTCTTTTTTTCCTTCTCTTTTGAAGCCATAACTAGTGCTATAGCTACACAACTTGCCGTCTTCTTATTATTAAACATGTTTACTGCACAAGATCAGCCGCGAACTACTAAAGGGTTTTTCAACAGAGACGCTACAAAAGTAAATCGACAGGGACAGCAAACGACGCCATATTTTTTCCCGCTCTTTTGACATTTCTCTTTAGTAAGCTTTGCCATTTCATCATGGAAAGATATACGAGCCAACAACGAGTAGAAATTATTAAAATTTACTACCGAAATTTGGAGTCAGTGGCCTCAACTTTAAGAGGCACCAACAATCAGTGATATGGCTCATTTCTGGCTAAATGGCTTCGTCAATAAGCAAAATATGCGTTATTGGTCACATAGCAAAACACACGTAATCCATGAGTCATCATTGCATCCCGAAAAAAGTACGGTTTGGTGCGGTTTATGGGCCGGCGGCGTCATTGGGCCGTACTTCTTCCGTGATGATCAAGACTGGCACATTACTGTGAATGCGAATCGCTACCGTTCAATGATAACCGAATATTTTTGGCCCCAATTGGATAATATGGACTTGGAGGACATGTGGCTCCAACAGGACGGCGCCACAAGCCACACAGCGAATGCCACAATCAATTTATTGGAAACCAAGTTTGGTGAACGTGTTATCTCACGAAATGGCCCAGTCGATTGGCCGCCTCGGTCGTGCGATTTGACGTCGTTAGATTATTTCGTGTGGGGCTACGTCAAGTCTATGGTTTATGCCAACAAGCCAGCGACGATTGATCAACTTGGTACGAAATTGAAATTGCAGCAGTATCGGCCGATTTATGCTTGAAAACCTTCGCAAATTGGGTTCAGCGTCTGGACTTCTGCAAGCGTGCCCGTGGTGGCCATGCAAAGAAACCGAGTTCCATACATAATGGCATCGAACGTACTTTCACAGGAATAAAGAATTTCATTGGTATCTAAAACCGGTTTAGTTTTATTTAAAAAAACTTTTGTAGCGCTCTTATTGAAAAACACGTTACATTGCGCAATAATATTGAACCGTGTGGGGTGAACAAGTAATTATATTGTACAATAGCTGCGGCTCGAGATAAAGCAATTAAATGCGGCAGAGCTCTATTTCCAATGTTGAACAGGAATTCAAAGCTGAATATCAAAAACAAAATACTGCTATACAAAATGTGTATTCGCCCAATATTAACGAACGGATGCCAGGTTTGGTTTGGGAAAGCTGCGAAGACCCACATTAAAAAGCTTCAAATCATCCAAAACAAGAACTTAAAAATAATTCACAATTTACCACCTCGTTTTTCAACAGATCGGCTTCATACAAACAATGGATATAAACTTATCGGCACAGTTATGAGAGATTTGACTTTCTCATTTAACGAAAGATGCAGAAACTCTACATCCGAGACTATAAGAAATTTAATACAAAACTAACTCACAAATTAGTAATTTGTTATTTTTTGAAAAGGTTTTTTAAATATTTTTTTCCTTAACCTGTGATATTAAACGCTTAGTAATATACATATATATGTATAATACAGATAATATTTGCTGAAGTACTCTAAGTAATATCTCAAAAGCTGTATTTATGTAATTAAGTAACTAAAACGAAATAAAACATAAAATATTAAAAAAAAAAAAAAAGAATATTGGTCGTCTAGGAGGCACTTAAATGTTTAAGAATATTCGCTATACTTAAGTACTCGCGGAATTGTTAACTTGAATATGACAAATTTCTACCCAGTTTGAGTTCAATGCATACTTTAAGTACAGGTTTCACTCAATTTAAGTTCAAATAAACTTATTTTTAGTTTATTTCTAAAAAACATTGAACTGGTTTGTGTTAACTTATAACTTACATTGGGTAAATGTTGCAGATGTTTGTACTGAGTAGGAACATTTTGAACTAATTCCAAGTTTATTAATATACTTATTATAAGGAAATAATGAACTGTATATGAGTAAATAATATCTTTGGCTCTATACAAGGTTTATTTTTACCTAGATTTTAGTTCAATTCAACTTGAATTTAGTTCAATATGATGTACATATGAACTTAAAACAAGTAACGGTTTCCTATATTTGTTACAAAAATTTACTCAAGTCTAGTTCATGGTTAGACTTTATTAAACTAAAAACCAATAAATTTGAACTAACTCCGGGTTCAAATGAGTTCAAAAATCTTTGGCTCCATACGAAGGTCATTTTAACATTTTAACTGAAAATTAGTTCAAATTTTTTTGAGTGTGCACGTGTGCATTGGGTAATGTTCGACAATGTTTGAGTTGGAAAGACTGACGCGTCGGTCTGCACACACAGAGTTTGAGAGAAGAAAGTCAGTCTTTTGATCAGCAGCAAACGCAAAAGGTCGCGCCAGCTCCCACGTGAAGTCACAAGTTTTAAAATAAACTAATATAGGCAGTGTTGCCAACTCTTCAGAGCCAAAAATCGCTACAAAACAGAACGTTGAAAACCACCAATAACCTCAACTGAAGAAGACTAAAAACCACTACAAAAACCTCTACATATAAGATTCAAAACAGTAGGAATGATTTCTTATACGTTTCATTACAATCAATTTTTGAACAAATTGCGTTAGGTATTTTATAGTCAGAACAGCAAACGTTTTGATATGCAAGCCCATATTTTATATGTATTAGAGAATTAATTGCATTCAAAGACATTCGATTTCTGACTTTGTTTTTGAACAAGTTCATACTTCGGCATTGGAATATGGATAGATGACCAGATTTATTACGAAGTTCGACAATTTTTGAAAATGATACTGATTTGATACTGAACTTGAATAAATGCAAAACAAATCAGTCCGGGCTGAATTATTCCAAGAACAAAGCTTAATATTCTTTATACATTTCTCAATTTCATTCAGTTCATTTTTATCTGTTAAGAAGATTTTAATGAAGTTAATAATGTCTTGCTCTTGAACAGATAAGAAATTATTTACGCTAAATAAGGACATTTTATTTATATTTCCATATTAGACGAAATTCTGGGCCGTATTTCTAGAACAAGGGCCTTTGTAAATTCTATACAATGTATCAATATCAGAAATTTGATTGTCGTGGCAAGATTTTTCGAAACAGTATCCAAGGTAACAGTACCGGATCTATATCTGTATTGAATGTAATTGAATTGGATTCAATGCCAGGCAAAATAATAATATTTGTTAACCTTTTTAGTAATCCAAATAAGTCGCTGAAAAGTTTTGTATGATCTGCATTCTGTGACTCAAACACCAGGTTTACTTTTGAATGGAAAATGGATGCTAAATATCTGCCGAAAAGGAAAAATGACTTATGTGCATTGTAAACATTTTCAGGTGAGCATCTTTGGAGGTATTTTTCATGAGAAGTTCTGACATTTAATAAGATATGTAAATAATATCTGGTGTATGACTTCCTGATATATAAGTTGAATTAAACAAAAACTGGATCTGGAATTAATTGAGACTGCAGTGGTTATCGTAGCAGTGTTGCCAGAGACCGACTAAAAAATTGTGCCAAATGTCCTCAAAAATTGTGCCGTTTGCAAAATCATTATGCTAAAATTTACTTTTTAGTCGTTTTTATAATACAGAGTCCAAAACTCTTACAGACCCTCCAAGATATGAGTGCATATCGCCCATTGAAACAGCTGTTATACGTTAACCGTTCGATTAAAACAAGTATTATTATGGTTTTAATTTAATTAATTTGTTATAGCATGCATCTTAATTTCATACAAAACACTACGTTATAATATTTTAACAATTTCTACACCAACGAAAACCAAACTAAGGGTGATTTTAAATAAAACTTTTTTTTAAATAAAACTTCAATTAATTTCGAATTTTGTTTGAGATCCATTGTTGTTAACAATTTCTTCCAATCATTTTAGAATTAATTTCCCAAATTTTGGATAATTTTTTTGGAATCCGTTTCACTTATCCTAGAGAAGAACGATCAAATCGTCTCTACTTCGACATTTTCTTTGTCTGATATTACTCTCTTAATGAGCCCGGAGATTTTCTTGGGAGTTTATTTCTGGTACTTCGAGAAGAACTTCTATCAGATGTAGACCAATTTACAAAAGTCACATATTGATATACATATATTGAAGGCACTGTATGGCCCAAAACGACTAATATAAAGTTTGTTAATAATCGTTCATATTTTTACTCTACGTACAAACAGTAAATTTTACATCGGTTTTTATTCCTGATTTCAGGAAAGCATTTTGGCAAAATGTTATAAAGAATTTTGTCATTTATCTCTATACGGACATTTTTGAAATGGTCAACCTAGTAACGCCTGTGAAGTTACTTTGTTTGCCAAAGTAGTCGGAGTATCAAATTTTCTGTACGAAATTACTTTGGCATAACAACCCTGTAATTTATTTTGTTCACGAAATTTTCGAATAGTGAGTACCATTTTTCTTATAAATTAAAAAGAAAAACTTTCAATACGAAAAATTGTGCCGTTTGCAAACAAATTGTGCTAAAACACTGCACTAAAATTAAAAAGATTGGAAAAATGTTGAGAAAATTGTGCTAAAATGCATTTGGCATAATTTTGCAAAAAGCAAGTGCCAAAACCAAAAATATTGTGCCAAAACGGCATAAATTATGCCAACATGGTAACACTGTATCGTAGTGCACTTTATCAATATTTTCCCAAGGGCACTTATGACGTTTTTCCTTTCTGCCACAGATATGTTATGTACACAAAGTTTTTTGAATCATTGTGAAATCACATTGAAATGTACTAAAATCGCTACAGGCGCTACGCTGAAGCAGTTAATGTCGCTACAGTAGCGATTTAAAAAAGAAATCGCTACATCTTGAAAACAGTGGTTTTTTTGATGTCAAAAATCACCACAAATAGCGGGAAAACCACCAAACTGGAAACTCTGAATATAGGACACAAAACCACAACAGTTAGTTTTATTTATGCTACAACCCTCAGAAGTGTGATTATCCACAGTTTTTTTGTAAACAAATTCAAATTTAAAAATACTCGAAACAAATTGCAATCAAATATTGTAAATAATAAATAAAGTGAACGATCACTATCAGGGCTATAAAACACAAGACAACACAGTAAGTAAAAGGGAACAAACATGGAGTTCTTGGAAGAAATTTCATTAACCACTCTACAAAATGTATGCACAAATTTATGCCTGTCATCTGATGGCACAAAACTGCAATTAATACTACGGTTAAAAAGTGTGTCGAAAGAAGACCTTGAAAAATCATTGTATAATGAAGCGGAAAAAGAAGAAGATTCTAGATTTGATGCAACAATACTGTGAAGACGAAAATTTACAGTCAAGCTCAAATGCTAAAATTATAAAAAATATGGAGATAACAAAGATTGTAGAGACAAACAACAACCAGGAGATCAAGGAAAATGCAGAGACCAACAACATTATAAATCCACCGAACAAGAAGTAACGCGAAATTATGACAAACATCCAAAGACAAGGAGAAATGAATTGAGCGCAAAGTTTACAGCCGACACCATAAATTACAGAAACAAATTTGGAACCAACAACAACGAAAATGAAAAGAGCTACTCCGACGGCAGCAGCACAGACAACGTTTTAGCAGTGATGCCAACCCAAAGCGTGGTATAATCCCACAAACACACCAAAAGAATCCCTTTAATTGGAATAAAATCCCATATTTTTTGTAGTATGCATTTTATATTAATATTGCATGTATACTTAAGCGGAATTCAGGCATACCGAGATTTCGCAGTTTTTGAGATTTCGGACAAACTGGCAACGAAATCCAGAGATTCTGCATACATTTCACAGTGCTCGAATCACAATAAATTTTTTAGATTTCGCTCAAATGGGCCAGAATGACGCAACGCTGTTATTTTACATCCGGGTATCATTAAGTACTATTTTTTACAGTGCTGGCTGTAGCACCCAATAACACCCAAAAACGATGTTCAAGTAGACAGTCAAAATTTCTCTTCACTCAAATTCCAACAAACACAACGAGTGAAACCCTAGTCATTCTCTGTTCTCTCTCTTATCCTCTTCATTGAATATTTCAATACACGAGCAGCTTTTTGATAGTGTTATTGTATATAACTATACAAATTCCAACCATGCTGAAGTTCAATTACATAAACAATCCAAAAAGTATGAAATAATCAAGATATAACGCGTGAGAGAAATGCCTTTGAGTGAATTTCTAGTACTCATAAAGCACCTATGGTATAGAGAAGAAAATTTACCCATGGAGTGGAATGCCAACTAAGAAAACGAGTGAAGCGCGTCGTTCCTCTGCTCTCTCTCTCTCTCTCTTACTCTCTTCGTTGAATATTTCAATACACGAACAGTTTTCTGATGATGTTATTGTATCTAACTATAGAAATTCCAACCATATTTAAATAAAATTACATAAAGTATAAAAAAAAGTATGAAATAATCAAGTTATGACGGGGGAAAGAAATGCGTTTTTGTCTGCAATGAACATCATCGCATATTTGCGTATCAAATGCAAAAATATAATAATCTTTCTTTGGCCTTACCAAATTAGAGCGCATGCGTACGTCGAAAGGGTTACCGAACTCCATTTTAACCAAAATGCTATTTCAACGGGTTTGTCTGTGCAATTTACACATACATAACATTAGAACAATTGAAATATTTTAGGAAAACATCAAAAACTTCGTAACTCTAATTTTTAGCCAAATATCCCACAAACTTTTGTATCCCTCGCTTTTTCCCTTTTCTGTTTGAAAATCCCAAAAAATGGGATTTATCCCTCGGGTTGGCATTGCTGCGTTTTAGCAGCATCGCTAATTACCATGTTGACATAATTTATGCCGTTTTGGCATAATTTTTTTTTGGTTTTGGCACTTGTTTTTTGAAAAATTATGCCAAATGCCGGTTAGCACAATTTTCTCAACATTTTTCCAATCTTTTTAATTTTAGTGCAGTTTTTTAGCACCATTTTTTTGAAAACGGCACAATTTTTCGTATTGAAAGTTTCTCCTTTTAATTTATCTGAAAAATCTATTTTTACAGCATATTTATCGGTATATTTGCCTGGTACTCACCATAGATAAATAAACAACCATAGATGGTGAGAGATAAGTGGTGGATTTGAAAGTAAAGGGAAACTTTCTAGATGGCGCAGAAGTGGTAGATATGGGCAAATTTCCCTGGAAACTAATGGAAAGGCCTTACAACCATGCTTGTTTGCCTTTTGTATTGTCAACAAATTTCTAAAGCGATATGCTTTTCTATTATATATACATATTCTATTTTCAAATTTAAACAACAGAATCGAAATAAAAACGATTTTTGAGTGATTTTTCATCGTATCCGAGTGAAAAATGGTCGCAGAGAAACAGTCTTTGCCATCTAGTGAAAATTGTGATTCAGAAAATGAATCTTCTATGGCTTTTATTTATCTATGTACTCACTAACCTCTTTGCGAAAATTTCGTGAACAAAATCAATTACAGGGTTGTTATGCCAAAGTAATTTCAATTCTTTGGTACATAACACCGTGTTACACACATTCTGTCCTATGAACCAAATTTACTTTTTCGGAAAGGGGATAAAAAATAAAAATACACGTGTGTCGGCGATTTTCATGTACACGTCAGAATTTTTTTTTTTTTAATTTGGAAGTATAAAGCTCGTAGTGGCCTGTGTGAAAGCCTTTGGGCTTTGGGCTCTGTATCACGTCAAATTTTTTAAAAAATAGATTTTTATCAATTCTCAGGTTATCCTAAATTTTTTTTTTTAAATGGTTATCGTTTTTTTTAAGGTTTCAGTTCGTTAAAAAAACAATTTTTTTTTTTACTTTTGCATTTGCTTCAGTATCGCGACAAATAGACCAACAGTATTCGCCAAGCATATGCGTAATGTCTTTTCCTTTAAAGCGCTTTTCAATAGCCGCAATGTCCTGATGGAACCTTCGCCATGCTCATCGCTACAAGCTCCTAAATCATCAGGGAAAAAATCTAAATGATTGTGCAGAAAATGGATCTTTAGCGACATTAATATGCCCATTTCGCCATATGCCGAAACCATTTCTGCTACAATATTTCTATAATTGTCAGCTCGTTTGTTGCCAAGAAACTGCTCAATAACGGCAACTGTACCTTTCCATGCACGTTGTTCGATAGCATTTAATTTTGATGAAAATTCAGAACTTGCAATTATTTTTTTTATCTGCGGACCATTGAAAACACCTTAAATCAAAAAAATCGTTAAAAAACATAAAGTTACTGAATGACTTCTTAAAAAAAATACCTGCATGAATCTTTGCGCCGCTCAATTTCGGAATAATTTTGCGCAAAGTTGCAATGCCCTCGCCATCACGATCCAGTTTTTTAACAAAATTTGATACGAGACCGAGCTTAATGTGCACCAATGGTAGATTCTCTATACTTTCTACGCCTACTTTGTAGCATGTTCGCGGCTTCCACTTAAATTCAGTGTAATGATCATCTCTTTTTCGACCTTCCCATGTACACAAAAACCACTGGTGGGTTGGAAATCCACGCTTAACACCCATGAGTAAACCGACCACTTTCAGATCGCAGCATATTTTCCAATTATGCTCTTTGTACTTTATCAGCTGTAATATTAATTCCATGCCTTCGTATGTTTCCTTGAGGTTTGTGGCATATGCGATCGGGACAGATGGATGTATGTTACCGATATGAAGCAGCACGACTTTAAGGCTGTTGACCGATGCATCGATGAAAAGTCGCCACTCCTCTGAAATATGAGGGTAACCAATTTTTGCAAACATCAAATCAATATCATACCAATAAGCTAGGTTTTTTTTCCCGATCTTCGTGCAATTTAAAAAATTCGTCGTATGGAATAGTGGTACCTCGACCACGAGCGGCTGCTTAAAGCGTGATGCAAAGAGTTCTGCTGTTTTCCTCGACAAATTTCCGTCTCGTACGAGGTCATTGAAGTCGGCTTGCGTTATTAAATGCGGCATTGCAGTCCCAATTTCACTGGGTGTTGCCACAAATTCCGATACTTGTGGACTCTGCATTCGATGCAAGAAAAGTTGATAGCAGTGTTGGTACTACTGTTGATTCTGCATCGCTTATTTCGGGAACATTATCAAAAATCTCCACTGAAGCCGCTACACGCTCTTCTGGTGAGTATAGATCTGCTGGAATTACCGATCCTACATTAGCGTAGCGAATTTTGTTGCGGTGAATGTATTGGTACCCTTTTGTTTGAGCAAAAGTTACACAAAAGTAGCACAATTCATTGCAGTGCTCCGTGCGTGGTAGCCAAATTGGTGGTACAGCGTACTTTATTGTTGACCTTCCATCAGTAAACTTGCACAAATTTCTATAGCAAGAGTCGCACACGACTTCCGGAGTATACCACAAGTAAGGAACATAAGCAGCCTTAAATATTTTCTGAAACGAATTCACCACTGTTTTAGTAATATTTTCCAAATTTTTACTTGGTGCGAATAAGCCACAAACGTAACAAAAGTTATTTCGCGTCGGACACTGCATTTTTTCAGATGAAATATATACAAATACGTTTTCGCACAACAGAAATTAAAACAATTTTGCAATTCCATATTTCATCTGTCAGACCAGTTGTAAGTGTTGTAAAAGTCAAAAACTGTTTGGTGTTAGAAGGTTACTATTGATTAACTACAACTATATCGAGTAGGATGGGTCAAAAAACATTTTTTTTTTCGTAACGCTTAAGTAGTTTAAAAATTTGGAGTCCCTTCAAGTTATGCTAAGAAAAGTGAAAAAAATATTTTTTTTTCAAAAATAATTAAAATTGGGGAAAATCTGAGAATTGATAAAAATTGTTTTTAAAAAATTTGACGTGATACAGTCATTTCCACGAGTCTGCCTGCAAAAAATCAGCTCGATTGGATCACTGAAAAAGGCCACTACGAGCTTTATACTTCAAACTTAAAAAAAAAAAATTCTGACGTGTACATGAAAATCGACGATACACGTTATTTTTATTTTTTCCCCTCTTTCCGAATATGTGCATTTGGTTCATACGACAGAAAAAAATTTATTTTTTGTAACACCGTGTAATTAAATCTATCTAAAAAAAAATAATTAAATTAAAACTGTTTTCTTATAACTTGAATATTTCTATCTATAAAATGTCTTTATTTTCAATTTTTTGTCATTAAAACCGATAAAACGTGAAAGTACTAAGAAAAATGAAAATGAATAAATTTGTAGGGATTTTCTGCATGCTATTGCATATATGCAATATTGCATAACTCCTAAACTATATACAGGAAGTCAACCAAGTTTAATTTTTGCAATCATGACTTAACATGCAAACAGAATAAAGTCCCAAAAATTTGTTTTCTGTATGGAAATTAAATCATGCAACGAAGGGCTAATATTCCGATTTAGGCGAAACCGGTTTTCGGTTAAACCGCGGTGTAGAAACCGGTTAATAACCGGTTTCGGTTTTAGAAACAAAATGGACAACTACTCGCTTTATACACATAGTTTAATTATAATTCGTCCCTTTGAATTTCGAGATCGAAAATACCGTTCGGATCCGGTGTAACACTGCAGGTCCCAATCAGAGCGTGTATGCCTTCCTGTATGTAACTTTTGGCAACAAAAAATCGCTGAGCATGGCACGATAACACTCGCCATTGACGGTTTCGGCGGCTCCTTCCTGATTTTCGAAGAAAAATAGGCCTATGATGCCGCCATGCGAAAAACCGCACTCAACAGTCGCTCGTAGTGGATGCATTATTGGCTTCTCGACGTGTGGATTTTGCAAGCACCAAATGCGACAATTTTGTTTGTAAACATAACTACCGAGGTGAAAATGAGCTTCACCGGGAAATATGATTTTTCCGTAAAAACGCTCAAAATTCTGGGAAAAGAAGTGCGAGAAATGTTCAGTTCTGCAGATGGTGGCGAGTAGATGTTGGCGGCTGTTCGAACACACTTTCAGCTAGAACGGCAATATTTTCCACTGGACGCACCGAACGAGCGCGTACACGAGTAGTGTTGTCCACCAAGGATACGGGCTGACGAATTCGCGTCACACAAATTTTTACATGGCCCACCCCTTATTTATTTATTTATTTTATTCAATTTTATATTTCATTTAATACTAGCTGACCCGGAAGACTTCGTCCTGCCTTCAAAACTATTTATAACATCAGATGGTAAACAATGATTAATATCTCAACTTGGGCGCCATCTATTTTATCAACACCTTTACTTTTGCCTAAGAATTATATGTTGCGAATTTGAAACAAATCGGTTCATAAATAACCGAAATCGACATCAGCGCCACCTACTTTGCAGCGCCACCTATCTATGCAAATTTTTTTTGTCTACATACCATTCGGAGTCAACAGTGAACAAAATAAAAAAGGCTCAGCCAAATCCGTCACTCCGTTCTTTTATATGGGGAGAGATTTGCTGAATCGTCTCTTGGGGATTGTGGATGCTGTGGACTGTAAGTTAGCTTTTTGTATGTTAAGAATTCCTAGTGAGAGAGATGGAATTCTTTATCACTTGCATAAATTCTCAGAGATTGAGAATTTATGTAAGTAGGATTAGGGTTAGTGAAAGAAAGAAAAAAACCAAATGGATTAGATCCAAGATGTTTTAAAATTTAGATTTTATTTTTGAGGCTGATGCTCACCTTGAGACTGTTGCTGCCAGAAAACTTTTTAATATACATTTTGGTTATAGGAAACTTCTTTTTATCCATTTTCTTTACTTTATCCAGTTATCTTGGTAAAAAACAATTCACAATAAGTTTTTGGTTGTAATTTAGTACACAGTACTATTTAGGGTTGAAAAGAAAAGGTACTAACAATAGTACATTTTTTGCATTTACTCAGCTTTAGATAGATAAATAGTGGTTTCACAGAAATTCATTAGATTATATGTTAAGGTAATTCAGTTTCATATTCTTATATAATTTTATCTTCTTATAAGTATAATGTTAACATTATACAGTTATGCTGTCACAAACACAGGCCAACTCATTTTTATATATATTAGATTTGATTTACCCAATCAGGCAAAATTCTGCTAACATACCACCTGTGTTGTCACTAGTTCCGGAACTTACATCAAAATCGGAGTTGGCATATATGACTTATATTGCCATTGGACAACTAATCTTTTGTGTCGTCTGACGGGGTTATTAATCATACTCAGTTATGAAAAAAACTTTACATGTGTAATTCTGCGGCGTGACATCAGTTGTACAAGAACCGAAAAACCCGGTTAATCGACATGAAATAACCGGTGAAACCGCTTCTTCGAAAATAGCAATTTTTAGAAAACCGTCATGCGGTTAAGTGCAATGTTTTCAAAACACAAAAGTGCGTTGACCACGACTACGTTTTCGACCTTGACACATATTTTGTGAAACTTTTTTTCTTTGACAGAGTTTACATTAATTCACAGTTTGTTTGTGATGTTTTTAAAACAAGACTAAATTAAATTTAGCCACGTAGTCATAGTGCACAACTTCACGAACAGAATGCTGCTGACTCATAATGCAGCTGCTTACGATGCCTCATACCGTCTTTCTATGACACTGTGCCGCAAAACCTACAGCTTAATAGTATATCTATCTATCATTAGAGTAATTCGAACGCATTCTCTTGTAAATTTTATTGGGGTTTTGTACGCCAGACCATAAGAACAAAAATAAAACTTTGAAACTTGAAAGTGTTTGATGGCAAAATGCACGGAAACAGCAATCAAGTTATTTATCCATTTTTAATGTCATACAGCACGAGGGTGTTAGGAATACACATACGAAGATTTTCTGGGAACCTGAAGCTGATAAAAGTTACATTAGCTGCAGTACAAAGTCCCAATGAGAAACAATCAGATGTACATGATAATCAAATGGTATTGTACCAATGCTGTCGTACAAGAAGTGGACATTCCATCAATCATTTACTGATAATATGACCATTAATCAAAGTGCTATTTTTCATATCAATTACCAATGGCAAAGCAACTGTATCTAGTATATCTGTTATCCACCACCATTAGTCCACTTGTCCTGGTTTCAGTGAGTCCTCTGAAGGAAGTGACAAATTTTTCAACGAATGTCATTGATTAAGAAGTTTGTTTTTATTTTGGGCAGCTTCTTGATACACTAAGTGCAATATTTGGAGAAAAAAAGATTGTGTGATAAAATGTACATAAGTACATTTTGCTATCAGCACATACCACATTGCGCCTGAGGAGATATTTGTAAAATGTTCTGGTTGCTCCCAGTTTTAGAGGCTTCAGTTTCAGGACTGTGCACAAAAGGTAACCAAAAAGAAAAATACTATAAATATGATTAGTTCCTTAACAATGGAAAAATATTACAATGTTTGATGAAATAAAGAGGATTTCATTCCTTCAAAAGATTTTTTTTACAAATGTGAGAAAACTAAACATTTTAACTGCAGTTAAAACTTTCCACATTTGATGGAAATCGCGTTAAGTGATCATGGTATTTTTTCGAAGGTGTTCTGAATTTGATAAAATTTGGTGGAAATGTAGAGCATAGCCTCCTGATGTGCCCCAAATTTTATTTATTTTTTTTAAATTGTCATAACTGTGAGAAATGCAATAAGGTGGCTAAATTTAAATATTCATAACTTCTACTATTCGGAAGATATGGAAATAATTTTTTTCCCACCTAATTTGTAGGTGTACATAAGGCCTTGTAAAATATAATTTTTTTTTTTAAATTTTAAAGTTTTTTTTTTTTAAAAATTTGAAATTTAATTTATTTTATTTTTTATGCGGAAGTGTGCTCATACTATGTTCTCTGCATACCCTGCAGATTTCAACTTGGGCTTGCTAAAACTTTCTAAGATATCAAGAAAATGTAGAAGTGGAAAATGAGTCTGCAATACTAAGGCCGGCCGCATACTGGACACGAATTTAAGTCGTACGTAAACGTACGATATTGGTCGTAAGAATTGAGTGCGCACACTGAATGAGTTTGCCTGCGATAAAAGTGTATAATTTTTTCACTGATACAGCATTAGTAAAGGTTTCTTCAGTGCGCAATGAATAATATTTATGTATGTGTATCTTCAAGAAAATTATCTTCTTATTCGTAGGAAGTGGCAGCGGCGTCGTCACTATAGCGGCGTCGTCACTATCGTAGAACCAGGGGGCAGTGTTGCCCCCTGAGATTTATCCCCAAATTAGGGATTTTTTTCAATACAGGGGATTGTTTTTTTGGTTTGGGGATCTGGGGATTTTTTGGGGGTGAAAGTTTAAGCTGCATTAAAAGCGCATCTTTTGTATAATTCCTTGAAAGTTTTGATCTGGTACTACCTAAATCAAAGCAAGCATAAACACACAAATAATATTTGGCATAGACTAAATCTAACTAGAGAGAATATTTAACTCATCTGACGTTTCCTTTCACACTCTTCGTGATGCGGTCGGTGTGATAGGGAGATGTTTGACGAAAAGTGACATACGCCAGGTGGAATTACAATAACCTCTGACTTTAATTTTTCATGTCGTTTTGGTGAAAACTGTGAAATTTAACTGTGTTTTTACACTTTTTTATTGACTGTTAATGTTAGCCAACTCATTTGTGTTGTATTTAACACACAAAACGAAATGCCGTTGTTGTTATGTTGTTCGTTGTTTTGAACCATTGCCTCTATCTGGTATTAGTAAAGCAGTTCTTTTCAGCATCGAATGTAAATATCACCCCAGGCCAAATGTCATAAATTTGCTGAGGTATTGCTAAATGTTGTCAGCAAAAAGAACTGCATACACTTGTCAGTTCCTGAAAATATCAAATTGTTTTGCTTGCAAGGCAAGACATTTTTGATATTTGGTGTTACTGAAAAGAACAGAAGCAGTGGACAAGAAATAACGAGAAATACTAAAACTATGTACAAAACAAATAATTAAGTAGATTAATCTGAAGATTATGAGACTGAAGTATTTTATATATATACTAAGCTTAATGACTTTTAACCAATGTGCACATAAATTAAAGCCAGATCTCATTTGTCATAATCTTTTTGTTATAACTAACTATTTTTAAATTAACAATTTAATAATAATATAATAATTTATTTACGTTTAAATTTTTCAATATTTAAGCTTTCGTTTTGTTAAACTGAATTCTAAATAAATTTTAATTTTATAACTTAAAACTTTCTCGAACTACCTTCAAAACAATAGGGATTTTTCCGGGGATTTTAGCTTTTTTTGGGGATTTTCGGGGATTAAAAACAACAATTCGGGGATTTCGCCTGAAAAAAAAAACTGGCGACCCTGCCAGGGAGATTCTATGGCACAGCTGGCCGATGATGGAGAATGTGAGAGCAATGAAGACAGGAATTAATTTTAAATAATGTTTATTGATGATAATGACAGCTAAATTATGTTTTATATTGTTTGTATTGAACGAAAATACGAATTCCCTTCGATTTCTGTCCGTTTTATGTCCAACGAAAGTGTAAAATTGGTAAAATACCGCAGCAAATAAAACTCTATGAAATGGCCTACTACCTCGTCGTCATGAAGAGGCAGCGAAGAGAGTAATGGAAACTCCTAAGTATTTCTCTATGGTAGAACCCAATGAGTGCGGGAAATATAAAAAAAAAATAAAAATGGTTTCCCATTACATCCCATGAAGGGACCGGGGAGAACTTCTCACAATCACTGAGCTGGACAAGTTTTCACTCACTGATTGGGACCTACAATTTTACACCGATTCCGAACGTTATTTTCAGAAGCTTTTTCATGGCTATATACTCGATAGTTTCGCCGTCACTATGCGAGGTGACCGCCGCCGAAAGAAATTTAAGGTGGTCAGAGCAGGGATCGAACCCAGGATCTCAAGTACAAGAGGCGCGCACACTACCCATTGCACCACCGACGGGAAATATATCGAAATATGCGGGAAATATATCGACGTTTAAATACCAAAACCTCATGAGTCAAAATTTCATATTTTTCTGGAGACCAAAAAAACTAATCGATAAAAAAGTAATGTGATATTTTTAAATTATTGTTGTAATTTCCATTTCTGAAAGACATCCTTAAAAAATCACTTAATGCTGTTTTATAAGTTACAGTACATGCAGAATAATACTTGCAATACATATCATCAGTAATCCGAAACTGGCCAATTTTTGACTTCTGAGGTTTTGGTATTTAAACGTCGATATGTAAAAAGAGATGTATTCGGTGAATATCATCATATCATGAAAGATTTGTATCATGGTCCCATACTTTTTCATGGTTATGTACGAATGAAGAAGGAAGTGTTTGAATATATAGTAAATATTGTGCGACATATCCTGACAAAATCCAGTAATTTTCGCGACACAACATCAGCTGAAAAACGATTAATTTAACTTTGAGGTACAGAAGTAAAAAGTGTTTTATATTTTTTATTGAGAAATCGTATAAGAAATATGTACATTAATTTATATTAGGATTAAATTCCATGACGTGGCGACTGAGAACGCCTTCTGGCAGTTCTTGTAGCAGAACACTTGATTGTTTTTACTTTACGTGTACTGTTGTGGTTTTGTTTTGCGGCATATTGTAGTCAACACCAGTGTTTGAATTTGCTCACAAAATCCAATTTCATATTTATCTTAGTTTGATCATCGACATAGAAATCCGAAATCCACGAAGATCGACTCAGCAATGAGTTTGGATTACTTGGATTTCTTTTGAGTTGTATTTATAAATTTTAGAAATTGGATTACCATTTTTGAGTAATATACGAAAACAATAGCGGCATTCATGCAAACGTGAAAGCCGAGAACTTTTGCTCAGCGCAAGTTTCCCTCGCACCGTTGCATGAGGCACCAAGTAAAGTTGCTCAGCGTATTTGTGCTCAAAACCATATCAGCTGCCCAAGATAGATACATAAGGTGGTAGCAGTAGCAATTGCATGTATTATGTTTGTGTTCTTTTTCTACTGTTCTAGTGCTATCACCTTATTTGTCCAGCCTAGTCAGCTGACAACGAAATGTCAAAAGTTTGCACGTTTCACCATCCCACGTTTGCGTATCAAACCTGACTTTAAGACTTTCCACTTTTGTGCAAGTCGCTTTGTATGGGAAATTTCTTTGTTTTGACGTTTGCCGCGTAAGTTTGCGAGGTTTACGCGTTTACGAGGCTCTTTCGAGTTTGCATGAGGACCACTAATGTGAGTTGATCACAGAGAAACCACAGGGAATCGTGTTTTCTTTTCGCTCAAGCAAAAGAAAACTATGACGACAGTCTTCGTGCTTTGAGTTTGAGTCGAAAAAAAACGACATTATGAGTGTGTGATGCAAAAAAAAAAACACTAAATTTAAAATAGTGAAGATAAGAAAAGAAATTTCGTTGCATTGATTTTGCGTGGGATAAAAACAATGAAAAACAAATATTTGTTTTAATTTGAAAATTATTTATTATTTTTGGATTTATATTATATGTATTTTGTTTAAGTTAAATTAATTTTTATTTATGTATGTATTTTTGGTTTTACATTGCATGTACTTATTTGTTTTGTTAAAATAAATGAATTTATCGCTTAAGCCCAATGCATCATTTTCTAGTTATCTATTTCATAAAATAAAGTTTTGCCACCTTCGCCTATGGTGTCAAAAACTGTGATTTTCTTTGAGTCACGAGCATCGGTTTCATTGGTTCTTTACTCTAGCAGAGATAAACATATGTACAATCGTATTGTGACTCCGACTCAGAGATAGAGCATCGTCGTTTTATTTTCTACTTGAGCAAATTCAAACAGAAAATGGATTTGGATCGCTGCTCTAACATGAACTCATTTGTATTTTTTTGAGTACTCAGCGACATTATGATTTACAAAAATGTGCTAATACAAATCCGGAAAAGACCAAAATTGTTTGTGATTTGAGTCGTTATCGCTGAGTACATTCAAACACTGATCAACACTGTGCTAAGTCAAATCAGTGGAACTTTCAAATATAAGGCAAGTTGTCGAGTGCGCATTTTAGTATCCTGAGTAGCAAGTGGATATTGTTATTAAAAGCAATAGAAGTAAATTCTGACCGTGAGGATGTTGTACTAAAGTCTATGTGTTTACTTCATAATGTAATATTTAATGAGAAGGGTACTCATAATTTGCCTACGGAAACACCCTGTCAACCAAATGAAAACAGACACATATTTATGACTACACGAGAGAAAAGGAGCGCAACAAGAGCTCACAATATAAGGGATGCACTTAGAAACTATTTCTGTCGAAATAACAACTACATAGTTATAATGTAATCTATATATGTCATAAATAAAATAATTTTCTTTCCAGATATTTCCATGCCTTTTGATACTTCACTCCACGCTCTGCGCGTAAAGTCGCGTAGGTGATAACTTGGATCACTTTGATCCCAAAAACTTTTCAGTTCATACATCAAGTTAATAAGTTTTTCGGTTTCCAGTTTATTTCTTTAAACTTTTCAGCGGGAACATGGGACTGTCCGTGGAGGTGGAAAGTTTCTGATAGACATTCACTTGGGAGTGGCCAGAAATGTTTCCTTCATTGGGCAGTCCAAGCAGCTCACTACTTCCACGCAGTATGTCCTGCGCAATGGCTTTTCGGAAACCTCCGTTTGCTAGCTAGAGTGAGAAGGCAAAACAAATGAGCAGCATCTCAGGTTTAGTAGGTGACTGATGTCACTGAAGCTCATCAAGCAATCGGGCATATGCTTTTGTCCTTTAGAAGGCGGATGAGCCAAACATATGGGCCAACGGCGGCTAAAAAACGAAAAGAAGAAAATCCTGGTTCAACATATTGCATCCTGGTCAGCGTCTGATCCATAATGGGCGGCTGCAATCAAATATCCTGGCAGTAGGTAAAATGCAAAAACCCGGTGGACTGGGGTTGCCTCCTGCCACCGTTCATAATGGCAGTGAAAATACAAAAACGAAACAGAAAACATAAACGACCCCTATTTGTTGACGACCCCCGCAAACGTTATAAGGACCACGATTTACGGATATGCACCTGGAATGTAAGAACTCAATATAGATCCGGTGCAAGTATCCAATTGGCAGATGTCCTCGAAAGTTATAAGGCTGACACTACTGCGATCCAGAAAATGCGATGGGCAGAACATGGCTGCACACGAAAAAGAAACTGCGACATATACTACAGTGGCCATGAGAAAAATCATGAATTTGGTTGCGGATTTGTAGTTGGCAAAAGACTGCGACATCTAGTCTCTAGGTTCAATCCTATGAGTGAACGTATAGCCACAATCCGCATAAAAGCGAAATAGTTTTATATTTCCCTAATTTGTGTGCATGCCCCGACAGAAGAGAAAGATGATGACGCCAAAGACATATTCTATGAGCTCCTAGAGGAAACGTATGACCGCTGTCCTGGCCATGACATTAAGATTGTACTAGGAGATTTTAATGCTAACGTAGACAGGGAGAATGTGTTTCATCCAACTATTGGCAATTTCAGTCTACATGCTGACAGTTCCGACAACGGTATGAGACTGATTGACTTTACTTACTTACTTATCCGGTCTCGGACAACCCCTGGGGGTCAGGGACCTTACAAAACGAAGATAACATATTTCGCCAACCAGTTCGATCTTTTGCTTTATCTCTCCAGTTGGCAATACCAAGTGTACGCAGGGATTCGTCAACCTGATCCCTCCAGCGGAGTCTTGGTCTTCCTATTTTTCGTCTTCCTTCGAGTTGGGTTTCGAAAACCCTTCGCGATGGTTCATCTTCATCCATTCTACTGACATGGCCTAGCCAGCGCAATCGCGTTACCTTGATCCGCTTAACTATGTCAATGTCACGATAAAGCTCATACAGCTCATGATTCATGCGTCGCCGATACTCGCCGTTGTGCACTACAGGGCCATAAATTTTTCGGAGTATTTTTCTCTCGAAGACTCCTACAGATGTTTCGTCTGCTTGCGATAGGACCCAGGATTCTGCGCCATAAAGCAAGACAGGTTGAATGAGAGTCTGGTACAGCTGGACTTTTGTTACTCGAGAGAGGGCTTTATCTCTAAAGTGCTTGCTTAGCCCAAAATAACATCTATTTGCACGCACAATTCTCCGCTTGATCTCAAGGCTGACGTTGTTGTTTTTGTTCACGGCAGATCCGAGGTATATAAATTCGTCCACTACCTCGAAGTTATAACGGTTATCAACATTCTCGCCTTGGTCTAATCGCTTGGAGGCCCTGTTCGTTGAAACCATTAATTTTGTCTTGTCCTCATTTACCGTCAGACCCACTTTTGCTGACTCCTTCTCAATTCTCGAAAAAACCGCAGTAACTTCTCTAATTGTGCGCCAAATGATATCTGTATCATCACCATACGCGAGCAGCATGTGACTTTTGCTGCTGATGGTTTTATTCATGTTGACTGCAGCTTTTCTCATAATGATCTCCATTAAGATGTTAAAGATATCGCATGATAGGGTGTGGCCTTGCCTGAGGCCTCGCTTAGTTTCGAAAGGTTCGGTAAGATCCTTGTCATCTTTCACGGCGGATTTGGTGTTCGTCAAGGTCATCCTGCAAAGGCGTATGAGTTTTGCAGGAATACCAAGCTCAGACATTGCTTCATAGAGTTTCTCCCGTATCGGACTATCGAAGGCCGCTTTATAATCGATAAATAGACGATAGGTGTCGATTTGTTTTTCGAGTGACTTCTCCAGGATTTGGCTTAGCGTGAAAATCTGGTCAGTTGTCGATTTTCCAGGCCTAAAGCCACACTGGTACGGTCCAATCAGGTCAGCGATAATTGGTTTTAGTTTTTCGCACATTCTACTTGATAGAACCTTATATGCTATGGATAAAAAGCTTATTCCACGGTAGTTGGCAAAGAGACTCGGATCACCTTTTTTAAATATGGGACATAGTACACTGAGACTCCAATCGCCGGGCATGCATTCATCTAACCAAATTTTGCTAATGAGCTGATGCATGCACCTTATCAGCTCATCGCCGCCAGCCTTAAACAGCTCCGCCGGTAATCCATCGGCTCCTGCGGCTTTGTTGTTCTTAAGCCGAGCAATTGCTGTTCTGACCTCGTCTTGGTTAGGAGGGGGGCAACCGACGTCGTCGTCCATATTGTGATCGATTGTCCCATCGTCATCGGGTATCTCAGGTACCAGTAGCGCGGAGAAATGCTCTCTCCATATTCCCAACATGCTCTGCACATCTGCGACGATATTTCCGTCCTTGTCTTTACAGAAGGGGGCCCTGAACCATGTCCATTAGTTCCGTTTTTAACTTTTTGGTAGAATTTTCGGGCTTCGTTCTTCCTTCTGTATGTCCCAATTTTCTCGCTGTCGCGCTTTCTCCACTGCCCTTTCTTACGCCTAAAGAGACGGTTTACCTCCTTTCTCTTCTCCCTATACCGACTCCCTATGATTGACTTTGCCACGGCAAAAACATGGTCATTAGTGGTACAAGATTCCAGCATAAAGACATCCACAAGGCTACTTGGGTATCCCCTGATCAAAGAACTAAGAACCAAATTGATCACGTGGTAATTGATGGAAGGCACTCATCCAGTGTAATGGACGTACGAGTGATCAGAGGAGCTAACATCGATTCTGATCACTACCTGGTAGCAGCAAAGGTTCGCACAAGATTAAGTAGACCGAAAATCGTACGAAACCAGACGCAGAGGAAGCTGGACATCAGAAAGCTGCAATTACCAGAGGTAGCCACAGCCTACTCAAGGAAGCTCGCGCAACTTTTGGCACAAACCCAGCCCTTGACGATGACAATCCTGCTGCGCAGTGTAAACCCATTTCCGACTCTATAAAATCTGCCGCAACAACCGTAGTTGGCTTTGAAAAATCGCTTCGCAGAAAACCATGGTACGATGAAGAGTGTCGCATTGCAAATGCTGAAAAGAACGATGCACGCATGGCAATGCTTCAGTCAATTGCAACGCGAGCTGCGACTGAGCGGTATAGGGAGAAAAGAAAGGAGGTAAACCGTTTCTTTAAGCGTTAGAAACGGCAGTGCAGAAAGCGCGAGAGTGAGAAAATTGAGTCATACAGAAGGAAGAATGAAGCCCGAAAATTCTACAAAAAAGTCAAAAACGGAACTCATAGACATGGTTCAGGGCCCCCTTCTGTAAAGACAAGGACGGAAATCCCATCGCAGATGTGCAGAGTCTGTTGGGAATATGGAGAGATCATTTCTCTGCGCTATTGGTACCTGAGATATCCAATGACGAGACAATCGATCTAAATTTGGACGACGACGTCGGTTAATTTTGAGAAAAGATTATTCTGAGAAAAGCTGCTTTCAACATGAATAAAACCACCAGCAGCAAAGTCACATGCTGCTCGCGTATGCTGATGATATAGATATCATTGGACGCACAGTTAGAGAAGTTACTGCGGAGTTTTCGAGAATTGAGAAGGAGTCAGGAAAAGTGGGTCTGACGGTAAATGAGGACAAGACAAAATTAATGGTTTCAACCAGCAGGGCCTCCACGCGATTAGACCAAAGCGTGAACGTTGATAATCGCTATAATTACGAGGTGGTATACGAATTTATATACCTCGGATCTGCCGTAAACAATAACAACAACGTCAGCCTTGAGATCAAGCGGAGAGTTGTGCTTGCGAATAGATGTTATTTTCGGCTAAGCAAGCATTTTATATGCTTACTAGCTGCCCCGGCAGACGTTGTCCTGCAAATTTTGTTCAAATACCGTTAGCAGGAGCAGAAATAATGGATTTTTATTTTGTGGTTTGTATGGGAGGTACCACGCCCCTTTGTCCAATTGGACCGAATAGTAAATCTAAACCATTCAGGGCGCCACCCAAACGCATACAAAAAAATTTATTCAAATCGGTCCAGAAGTTTAGGAGGAGTTCAGTCACAAACACACGTGCAGTAGAATTATATATATAAAGAAGATATAAAGCCCTCGAGTAACAAAAATCTAGCTACACCAGAGTCTCATACAACCTCTCTTGCTTTATGGCGCAGAATCCTGGGTCTTATCGCAAACAGACGAAACATCTGTATGAGTCTTCGAGAGAAAAATACTCCCAAAAATTTATGGACCTATAATGCACAACGGCGAATATGGGCGACGCATGAGCCATCAGCTGTATGAGCTATATCCCGACATTGACATAGTTAAGCGGATTAAAATAACGCGATAGCGCTAGCTAGGCCATGTCAGTAGAATGGATGAAGACGAACCAGCACGAAGGGTTGTCGCAACCGAACTCGAAGGAAAATAGGAAGACCAAAACTTCGCTGGAGGGATCCAGTTGACGAATCCCTGAGTACGGTTGGTATTACCAACTGGAGAGATAAAGCAAAAGATCGAACTGCTTGTCGAAATATGTTATCTTCGTTTTGCTTATGGCTTATAGCGTTCTGAACTTTAGTAAACGTCCGGCAAAGGAATTTTCAGATCCCTACGTTACGAAAAGCTGACTGATCAGTGTAGTGTATTTCCGGTGGAAATTACCGCCATACTGGAGGTTGCTGAACTACTGAAAAGTAGTGTCACATCCCTCCGGAGAATATGCATCTACACAGATAGCCAGGCTTCCATAAAATCCCTGGAAGCCATGTTTGTTACGTCCCTGACGGTGAAAGAATGCCACTCGTCACATAGGCAATTGCGTAGAGGATGCGTTAGCTAGACAGGGTACTACGGCACAGGTTCTTCCGGCAAATGAAGGTGTTAGTATGTCAGTCTCTACCTGCCGTTTGCAGATCAGGCAGTGGGCCGATAATATGTTCAAGGACACGTGGAGACTTACTTCAACTTGCCAACAAGCCAGGATCCTCTGGCCATAGGTGGACAGGAAGAGGACTAGGCAACTACTTAACTTGCCGAGAGGCAGGTTATCCACAATGATAGGAACTCTTAGGGGACATTGTCTTGTAGGAAAACACGCCCTAAGATTGGGACATAGAAACTCAACTCTCTGTAGATGCTGAATGGAAGAGGACGAGGAAACGACGAAACGCCTTTCCTTGGATTGCCCTGGTCTGGCAGGACAGAGAAGTAGGATATTCGGAACACATTTAGTTAGCACCGTAGCCCTACAGAATATTCCTGTAGGTCTTATAGACAAATTCATTGAAAGGGGAAATTGGCTAGACGACTAGTCAATAGTTGCTATAGAGGAAACTGCGGGTATCACAATGTGCTTCTTTAGCCTAAGTGTGCTAGACAGCGTGCTGTCTTGCAGCCTTTTCAACCAACAAACCAGCCAACGTTACGAAAACTCTTTTTACGTCACTAGTCCGCCCAAATCTGGAATCAGTACAATTTGTATGTTACTATGATTGAGTCGGTCCAGAAACAGTTTCTCATTTTTTGTCTGAGAAACCTTCAATGGAACCTTCGTATAGCAGACTATCATTGATCCGATTGTCGACTTTGAGTAGTAGATGTGCCATGATAAACTCTTACAGTTCTGAAGATAATTGTTGGATGTATATGTTCTGAATTTCTGTTATCTAAGATTTTCATAAATGTCCCATTGAGACCCACGAGGTACTACACTGAAAGAATAACGCTTCGTCGCATGGATGAAACATTTTGATTAATGTGTTTACGTTGCTACAATGAAAAGTTTCGTCTATTCAACAATTTGGTAGTCGCTGCAACGAAAAATTTCATACATGTTTTCTTTGACAATTTTTCATTTCGTTGCTGCAACAACTTGCTTTTCGTTCCTGCAACAATTTTATTTAATTAAAATTTGGTAGAAAATGGGTTAAAATTTAAAGGAAAGTAAAGGCATAAGTTTTAAACTACTAATATTTTGTTTATCTCTTACTTTTTATAGTTTATTTTTAATATTTATTTATTTTAGAGTTTTGCAAACCTTTATAGTAGACGAAACAATTTCGTTATTGCAACGAAACAACTTTTTTCGAAAATAAAGAGAAAGGAGCAGTTGACGAAATGAGCGGGCGTAACAAAGATGCCTGCAAGTGAAAATGGTGAGCGTGAGAGCTGGGTCACGTACACATCTTAAATCAGTTCCTTTGCAACAACCGAAAGTGGGAGACATATTTCTCCGCCACATTAATATAAATAATTTCGTTTAATTAGTTATATTTAGTAATAATCTTTTATTGTGAAAAATAAATTCTGTGAATTTATGTGTTTGCAGTAATTGCTTGTGTAAATTGGGAATCTATAAATCAACTAGATAAATAAATAATAAACAGAATGCAAGGAGCAACACGACAGCAAAGAAAGTGTCGCATCGATAGCAGAAAAACTTCCCCGAAATATGTAGCTGAACATTTTTGTGCGTGTATGAGCAAGGTGGTACAAATCGTAACAAAATATTCGTGTTTTAACCATAATTCGGTCCCGCTTGTTTCGTTGCATTGGTGTTTGTATTCGAAGTCAATGAAAACGAAGAAGTAAAAGTAACAATGTGTTTCAAGTAAGACGAACATAAAAAATAACTATTTAATAAAGTACAATGAATGAAATGAATCTAATCGAAATTTTAACAAATTTGTTTAAAATAAATAAAAGAGAAGTGGAAGAAAATGCTTACAGAACGATCACTGTCTTAATGACGGGGAGATGTGGCGCTACGACAGAACCCTCAACACAACGACAATAGCATAATTTAATAAAACAATGATGTGGTTCTGTGTTAATGGAAGATTTAAACATGGATCAATTGCTGTGATGAAACCCATAGGGGAGTAGAGATTATGTTAATGGTAAGTACAGACATAAGTAGATATGTACATATCTTAAATATAAATAATCTTAATAATAAATTCCTCAAATTTGTTTTTAATTACAGGACCTGAATACAACGGCCACAGTAACACTCAAACCCTTGACTACCAGAATCTTTATCCAGACGAGTGGAATGGATAAAATATATTTAGCAAATTAAAATCATTTTCGAAACTAAAATTCAAAACATTTTTATCAAAGTATCTGCAATGTAATATTAACAGTGTACTTATATGCAATTAACAATAAATAATTTCAGCCTCTTTCAACAACTTCATTGCAGCAACTTCATTGCTGTAATGAAACAGCTTCATTGCAGCAATGAAATAATTGCATTACAAGAATAATACGTATTGATTGCAACAACCAAACCAATTCATTTCAGCAATGACACAATTTCATTGCAGCAACGAAACAAATTCGTTGCAATAATGAATCAAATTCATTGCAGAAATAATATTCTCTCATCACAGTGATGAACAACTTGCAGTTGATAAACAAATTTTGGTAGCGGGAATGAAATTGTACGTTAGTTCGCTTTCGATGCCAAAAGTTGTTGGGGCGATGAACATTTTCATCCCTGTGACGATGCTTTTCAGTTCAGTGTCGTAAGCGACATACAAAATGACATTTTCATGCAAAATAGAATGGTTTTTATATACATATATAGTTGGAAATGTTAAAGTATTATCACAAATTTTGTTGTTAAAAAAAATCTGGAAAGTTTCAGGCAAATCGGAGTATTTTTGGTTCAGCGCCAGGCTCTCAAAGTCTGTAACTTCGGTACAAACGATACTTTTCGTCGAGTAATCTATGTATCCTATACAGCAGAAATGTTCCTCAAGCACCCTTTATTTTAATATTATTAAATTTTCTTTCATGCATGCCAACGCTCTATCTCGATATCTAAACATGGCTGCCGTACAAAAAGCCGTTCTGAAACGAAATTCGTTTTCGGACCCTAAGAGGGTAACGAGGGATAATTTTTAAAACCCACATAACCAATATTTCTTTTAAAGGATTCAGAGCTCAATCACTGCCCTTATAACAGCTTCCATACAATCGCAAAAAATAAAATTTGCCGAATTTGATCTATTAATATTTGTCGCATAAAACCCAAAAATATCTTTAAATATCTCAATGATTTCTTCAATTTTCTTATAGTGCATTCAATGAAGAAACGTTTGCCACCCTGCCGGTCACTGGTTCAGTTTTAATTTCCACTGCACTGAAAGAATTACGCTTTGTCGCATGGCTGAAACATTCTCGTTAATGTTTTTACGGTGGTAAAATGAAAAGTCACGTATATCAAACAATTTGGTAGTCGCTGCAACGAACAATTTCATAGTTGACTTTGACAATTTTTGATTTCGTTGCTGCAACAACTTACTTGTCGTTCCTGCAACAATTTTATTTAATTCGAATTTTGTACATAAATTGGTTGGAAATTAAAAAAAAGTAAAGGCACGAGTTTTAAACTACTGATATTTGGTTTATCTCTTACTTTTTATAGCTAATATTTATTATTTATTTATTGTGGAGGTTTGTCAACATTTTGAGTTGACGAAACAATTTCGTTATTGTAACGAAACTAATTTTTATGATGGTATAGAGAGAGAAGCAGTCGAAAAAATGAGAGAGCGTAAAAAAGTGTCCAGCAAGAGAAAATGGTGAGCGTGAGTGGTGGGTCACGTACACATCTTAAATCAGTTCCTTTGCAACAACCCCAAGTGGTAGACATATTTCTCCGACGGAATAATGTAAATAACTTCGTTAAAACAGACTAATTACTTATACTTAATAGTACGATAATAATCTTTTATTGTGAAAAATAAATTGTGTGAATTTATGTATTTGCTGTAATCGTTTGTGTAAATTGAGTGTCTAAAAATCAAATAGGTGAATAAACAGAATGCAAGAAGCAACACGAATGCAATTAAAACGAAGGAGTCAATGAAAAAAAGTGTTTCAAGTAAGGCAAACATAAAAAATAACAATGTAACGTAAAATGAAATGAATCCAATCAAAATTTTAACAAATTTGGTTAAAATAAATAAAAGAGCAGTTGAAGAAATTGCATACAGAGCGATCACTGGCTTAATGACGGGGAGATTTGGCGCTACAAGTGAATGACAGAACCCTCAGCAGAACAACAATTGTATGATTTAAGAAAACTGTTCGTTGAAACCACTGTGCCAGCAGTAGCAGCAGTAACAACTTACAAACAATTCATCGCCCACGCATTTGTATGTGCGTGATGTGTACATTATTTAGCTTTGCGTTTGCTGTTACACAGCAAGTCTTCATAATTTTGGAATGACCACAAATGTAATATATAAACATTTGTACATATTCATATAGTAACGGAGCGGTCATAAAATTTAATGATGTTCAATAATGAAGCTGTTTTGTAGCTTCTCTATTATGTGTCGAACTATTTTTTTGAAGTCTTTGATTTTAGTTGCATAGTAACAACCAAATAAAACAGTTGATCTCGATCGCAAAGTATTTGCAAATTTTGTTTTATTTTCGAAGCCGCCTGTAAAAAATCTTACAGGCCCAAACAAAACCAATGATGTGGTTCTATTTAACAAGAGTCGAGCATAGGAGAGTAGTGCTTATGCTCATGGTAAGTATAGACATAGATATTTACATATTTTAGTAATAAATCTAAACAATAAATTCCTGAATGCGACGGTCACAATAACACTTAACCCCGAAATTTTCAATTAATTTCGAAGATGAAATAGACGAATTGCTAAACTCATTTTCGACCAAAAAACTTCCAGCTTCCTCCGGTGTGAGCGTTATACGGAAGTGCACTCAAAAGCGGGAAATCCGCATCTTCCATTTCTGCGAAGCTAAACTGATGTCTTACAGTTTTGGAGAGGGAGAACGCATTAAGAACCCTAAATTTACGCATTCAGCAATGTTTCATTCGGAATACCTCCAACTCAGTAGGCACTGATTCATCTAGTGTCAGTTTTAGTCAGAGTTCGTATTTTGCGTGTAATGGGTAATCCTGGGTAACCGTTTGCGAGATATTGTCATTTTTTATTTTAGGATTTTCTTATTTTGGCGAGTATTTAAAAAAATTATTCCATACGAATTGAACGTCAGTAATACCCAAAAATTTGTTATTTCTTGGGATCGACACTCCGTCTCCAAGATGTAAACATTTTGTTCATATTTGTGTTCAAAATGGGGATGGGTTGCCCTTGGTGATCAATTACCCATCGCCATGGGTATTGGGCAAAGGGCGCTAACCAATTCTCCATGTGTAATCGTGATGGGTAAGGGATAGCGGCTTTCGTCTATTTCTCTATGGGTCAGTTCAGTTAATCCAGAAATTTTTAAACGAAGCTACTTAGGAAAAAATTGTGCTGTATATATTCTAGAGCATCTTCCACATTCTCAATTTTTTGTAACATATTTATATATTATAATGGGTCCGTCATCTAACGTTTTTTTTCAACTAGTGCTTATTTCGTGAATGGTAACACTTAGCTCATGTCTGATTTGACAGGTAATTAGTTTTATCCTTCCGCTGAACGAATATGGTTGTGTATACGCTTGAACAACGCTGTGAAAGATGGGCCTGCGATCGACTTTCAGAAGATGCCGATTTTGCGAAAAAAATCATCTTTTCAGATGAAGCTCATTTTGATTTTGGCGGGTATGTAAACAAGCAAAATTGTCGCATTTGTGGCACAGAAAACCCGCACGCATACATTGAAAAGCCGATGCACCCCATCAGCCGCAGAGCTGATGTCGTTTGGCCACCTGGGAGCTGCGATTTGGCACCGTTGGACTATTATTTGTGGGGTGCCCTCAAAGATAAGTGTTACGCCGACAAGCCAGAGACAATTGACGCTTTAAAGGACAATATTCGTGAAGCCATTGGTGAAATACAGCTGCACACAATCGATAATGTGCTTAAAAATTGGATCGATCGTGTAGGCTACTGCATGGCCAGCCGAGGCAGCCATTTGAATGAAATTATTTTCCATTATTAACCGGAAGGATTGTACTTTCAAATAAAAAAAGAAATTTGGGAAAATATTCAGTAGTTTTTTTTTATAGCATTTTCAAAAAAAAAAGTTATTTGGCGGACCCGTTATATTTAATATACAGGGTGATTCAGGAAGTTCCGGACAAATTTCTCCAGCGTATTCCGTGGCTCATTTCATGAAGAAAAGTCCACTAGGACCATGTCCGAAAATGCAAGGGTGCGAAATGGCAGCGTGTTCAAAATTTTCGGATTACCGGTCGGAAGGTAGTAGGGTAAAGTTGCTAACTCTTTTTGTTTGTTTTTGGGCTTGTTGGAAAGGTCTTTAAGAGGCCTTTCAGAACCAAAAAATTAAAAAAAAGTCAAATGGCTGAGATACAGAGCTTTCGGGAAAAAAATATTCACATAACCTCAATTTGCTCAGCCAGATTGCAGGTAACTTATGTATAGCCATACCTCTTACCTTTCCAAAATGACCTAAACGAAGCCCAGAGGTCTTACCGTTCCAAAGTTATGACCATTTTACTGAAATGCAAAAATGTTTGATTTTTTTTTTGGAAGCGAAATAACAGCACACATTTATTTCTTAATGTAATTTAACACGTTTTAGATTTTATTTTCCAGTCCATTTTCCAGTCCATTCATCAGTGCCTAAAAAAGTAAGTAGTATTTATATCTCTGCTGCAGCAACAGTTTCCAGTACGTTGTGTTTTGAATTTGTAAAAATGGCAACTTATTCAAACGAAGAATTAGCAGACATTCATTATATGTATGGATTCTGCGATGGTAATGCAAGAGCTGCTGCGCGTGAATATGCATTACGTTTTCCTAATCGACGACCACCAAACCGAACAACAATCAGTGAGACGCACCGCCGACTTCGTGAAGGTACGTTGTTTACCCAAATGGAGCGTTCCGGAAATGAACAACACGACGTTGCAGTTGAAAAGTTAATTTTGGATGCGATAGACGAGAACCCAACGACAAGCACAAGACGAATCGCGGTCCAAGTTGGTGTGGCACAATCAAAAGTATGGCGCGTCCTTCACAAAGAAAAAAAAAACATCCATTCCATTTCACACCAGTTCAAGAACTCTTGGCGGCCGATTTGCCACTACGCGTCAACTTTTGCCGTGAGATGCTGCAACGTGATGTACACGCATTTATGTTTTTACGTTCGATTGTGTGGAGCAACGAAGCGCAATTCACGAGAGACCCCATAACTAATTTCCATAATTTGCACGAATGGGCCCATGACAATCCCCACAACAAGAAAGAAACAGCATTTCAACACCGATTTGCCGTCAACGTTTGGGCAGCTTGACAACACCTTGATTGGGCCAAAAGTACTTCCGCCCAGATTAATTCGCAAAATTATTTGGCTTTTTTGCAAGAAGTCATGCCAGAAATCCTAGAGGAAGTACCTCTTGCGGTACGAAATCATGTTTTCTACCAACAAGATGGTGCTCCAGCGCATTACGGGCTTATTGTGCGGGATTGGCTTAACACCAATTTCCTTCAACGTTGGATTGGACGAGCTGGACCAATCGCCTGGCCGCCACGATCTCCAGAGCTCACACCACTTGATTTCTTTTTGTGGGCTACATGAAAAATTGTGTGTATTCTATGCAGATCCACAATCGTGAGCAGTTACTTGCACGCATTGAGGAAGCTGCGGTGAAACTTCGTGAAAAGATGAGTGAACTAAACGTGGCGGATGTGGTTCGCAAACGGCTGCAATTGTGTTTAGTAGAAAATGGGAACCACATTGAAAACTTCCTTTAACATCAAATGTTTTGTTTTCCTTATGTGTATGATTCTTCAGCCAAACATTTCAATAAAATAAAGTCTTAAACGTGTTAATTTACAAAAACAAATAAATGTGTGCTGTTATTTCGCTTCCAAAAACAAACATTTTTGCATTTCAGTAAAATGATCATAACTTAGCAGCTTTATAAAAACAGTATAAAAATATAACCAGCAAGGGAACCAGTGGGTAAATCTAATCATAGAGCAATAGACAAGAGTCTGTATCCCTCTGTTTACGTTCGAGTTGCTGTTGTATTTTACTCTTTGGTTGGACATAAAACAGACAGAAATACGCATTCATACAACATAAAATATAATTTAGCTATCATTAGCATCTTTCAAACACTTTTTAAACATAGTTTGACGCATGCTTTGCTTCGGGTTGCTTATCGCTCTCTCGCATAGCTACTCTGTTTTCTATCAAATTCTTACTACTAATTCGAGTACGCTGAATCCAGTGGTGCTAACAGCTTTTCTATGTTGGCTCTTGGTTTCGAGGTATTTGAGATCGAAAATTATTGTTCCAAGTACCTAAAAAATTAAATTTTCTACAAATTAATGAAACCCATGTACATTTCCGATTCGATCACAGTGTAATTTTCCACTATTTCAGTTTCAATTTTGGGGATTCGAAACTGATTCTTTCTAATATTTTAACGATATTTAAAATTAAAATAGGTAGCGAAAACAATTTCCCAAAGACAATTAAAAAAATCCTTTCCGATTCATCCAAATCGATCCATCCAAAATCCAATAAGATTGTTTATTGTAGTTCTTTTGTTTGTGGCTCGATCGTAACGTGCAATACACAGTTGTATAGGTCTGGACGAGTACTACTTTCTCCAATAGAGGTCGGTGACGCACGACATCATTTTGTAAAGAAGGCCTCATTTAATACAGTTCCTTCCGCTGCAATTAAAAAATTATTTTCTATAGGATTAAAGCCCTTTAAAAACCAAGAACATTTTTCTTTGGAAGTATAGAGTTTTATTCAAAACCTAAAAAGTTACGTATAAGCGCTAGCCTTTCACTGGCCCGGAAAGGATATTTTTGGATTGTTTTTTATATGGAGGCCGATCCTTTTTGCACCACAATCGCATAAATAACTATATTGCGAAATGGAACCAGCACGTCCAACTCCAGGTTCGTGTACATCTAACTCTTTTTACTGAACGCCATGTTAAACTATCAGAGTAAATATAACCTCTTTTCCATTTCATATTAATCCTATGATCATTCTCCTTTCGATGAAAAAAGAAAGTCGTAATCAAAAATTGTTAATTTGAAATACAAAAACATTGTAAATACAATCTAGATCGCCTAATTTTTTTTAAAGAAAATCAATCAATCAGATCTTTCAAAAAGTTACTGCAAATCGTTCTTCTCAAGTTTAAACTATTTTAGTCCATTCGCTCTCCGCAAATGGATATTTTAACACATCCAACGCTTTCTCCAATAGTTTAACACGGCTTAAAATCGACTGGCCAACGTCGGGCAGAATGTTTAATGTTCCCTTGAAGTTTACAATGAAAAATGTCATCCGTCAGTCACCATCGGTGTGTTGAAATAACCTTGCGACGAAAACGTTTTCTCTTTTTCGAAATAAAAACTTCTCGGTGTCAGAATGATCGGGTGTTCCTTTTGTTTGTTTTCCAGCTAACCGTGTCTACTGTTCGGGCTCCTTTTATTTTTTTTTAATGTCTCAATTTTGTCTATGAGAAATTCAGCCTCGGTATGTAAAACAGTGATCAAAGGCAAGTTGTTGTTAAGCATAGTCAGTGGAAAGATCCCCCCCGTTCGGCGAGCTTCAAGCCCAGAAAACGCATGGCATACCGAGCATCCCGCTCGATCGGCTTCCAAACTCGTGTTTCGACAGTTTTGGAAATAGCAACTTGGCCAATATGACACAATGGCATCCAACGTGGGAACCGAAGATTCATTGCGTGAATCTAGAGGTGTCATATCCACGTTGTCGCCTAGTGTTGTAATACGACATAATACCGAGCATCCCGCTCGATCAGCTTCCAAACTCGTGTTTCGACATTTTCGGAAATAACAACTTGGCCAATATGACACAATGGAATCCAACGCTGGAGCCGAAGATTCATTGCGTGAGTCTAGAGGTGTCCTACCCACGTTGCCGCCTAGTGTTGTAATATGACATAAACACGAGTTTCGTTTTTACAAATATTAAAAATGCAATCTCTCAAATCGACCTTTGGCATAATGATTATGCAAATATTTCATTTTTGTGATGTTGAAAATGGTGACGTGGTTATTATATTAAAAATTGAATTTTGTTTTTGTTTTGTTTGACATTTGCAACTTTACCAGCATCGCTCTACTCCTTTGAAATCAGTTTCAGGAAAATTAATATTCTCAGTGCGAGCTATTACACAAAGCATTTTCATAAACACCAATAACATAACCTTTTCACAAAGTGGGACAAAAAGCTAAGAAACTTTCAATCTTCATTCAAAAAGAAAATCAATTATAATTGTAAAACTACAAAGGTTCACTGAAATTTGATGTTGTACTATGTACAGATGTTTGAAACCTAAGTATTCAAGGGTGAACAAACAACGGCACAAGACGACTGAGGGCTGATGCACCAGACCTTAAAGAGTTAGCAGTAACTCATAGTAATTTCATTTTGAAAACTCCAAATATTGTGAAATAAAATGTGATAGGGAAATCAGTACAGAATTTTTGGTCGGGTGAACTGATTAATGCATACTTATTAAACATTGAGCCAATTAACTATATGACAATTACAATTTGTAGTTTAATTTGAATTAACTTTACAAACGCAAATTCAAAAAATAAAAATAAAATACCATTAGCAATTTTATTTATTTATAATACTTTTCTCTCATATCTGACAGTTTTTGTTTTCAAATACACAGAGTGTACAGTACAGGTTTATGAATATGAAAGTACTACGAGGTAATACCTCTCGAAGCCACAAGCCTCTACATATAAAATACTTTAAAAACAGAAATGCCAGCAGTCAATCAAATTCAAAATAATTAAAAGCATTCCCATATTTCTTTATAATTGTTATCCGAGTCCACCACCAGCATTTGCGTTGCCTGAGCTAATGCAAAATCAAAATTTTTTAATTGACATTGTGAACAATTGCAGTTATTTAGCATTTGTATTAGTAAAAGTAATACAAATTAAAATCCAATGTGAATTATAAAAATCCATGTATGGTACTTGTGTATATTATTTGAGTCATTAATTCTGGATCCGAAACTCAATTGGAAGCTGAATGTTGCAAGAAACAATTTGGGAGAATATGGGGCCCATACCAGAAGATGGTATTCTGGATGAACGGTGCGATAGTTAGACCCGTTCTGACCTATGAAGTATTGGTATGGTGGTCGGCTCTGGAGAAAGATAGCAAACTGTCAACAGTGCACAGAACAGCTTGCGTTTGCGTGACAGGGGTATTACGAATACGATTTATATCCCACTACGATTTATTAATTTGCTTTCTATTGACCAGTTTGCTAAGACTTTAGCCGAGCTTCGCGGTTTAGAGGACTGAAATGTTGGACCTGTCGTAGCTATGGGCATACACTCCGGTTTATCTAGTTAAAGGCACTAAAAATTCCACATTCAGCAGCCTGGATCTTTTGTAATTTGTAACCGATTGCAGAATTTTAAAATGGAAATGGAAGCTAGACATCTTGAGATATAAAAAAAAATCATACCAATACTGGTTTCTTAACTAAAGAACTTTTTTTTGAGCAATTTATAAAAAAAAGTCCAAAAATGTGCTTTGTTTTGGTTCACTTGAAAAAAAGGCACTTTAACTAATTTTAATGAAAAACAGTTTTTCTTGTTTTTTTAAATTTAGTTTACTTTAATTCAGAACTATTTGTAATGGATACTACCCCCTTTGTTTTTAATAACTTCAAATATACGGGTTTTCATTGAGAGATAAAGAGAATTTATGGAATCCAACGAAATTTGATTCCAAGCATCCTTAATGGCCTGAATCAGTGACTGCTTGTCATCAAATTGGCTACCTCCTTCATAGACCTTACGAGATAACAAACCCCAGACATTTTCGATAATGTTTAGATCTGGCGAATAGGCTTGCAATGAACTCCTTTACTATTCTGGCGTTATGTATAAGGGCATTATCCTGTTGCAATATCCAAGATATGGGACCAAATAGTAATCAAAGATATTATTTTACAACTTTTTGAACGAATTACAAATATTTATAGTTTTTGTGGACTTAATTAACTATTCCGTTTTTACCATTTTCTGTTTTTAAAAAATTTACAAACTTATTAGAAGTGTACGTAAAATTAGTTTTTTAATTCGATTTCTAAATTTGGAATTAGAAGTTTATTACATTCGTTTCTCCAAAAATTAAACATCAAACTAAATATTCGTTCACATGCCGCATAGAAAGAGGAATTGAAAATACAAATTTACAGATATTTCCGAAATTTGGAAATGACCCCCATCTCTTTCCATTTTTCTTCAACTTTTAAGGATATAAATTCGTCAAAGAGTTGATCCAAGCCAGTTTATTTGATTAAATATAATTCAATTACGCCATGAATGAAATGAAAGGTTTGAATTAGTGTTAAAAATGGAAAGCTTTTCAAATTTGTTATCTTTTAATGTAAATCGGTATTCTATGTTAATACTTATATACGATTTTTGGTATGAATAAAAAGTAACATTTTCGTATTTATTGTTGGTATAACAAAAAAAAGTACAGAGGCTACATAGAAGTACTTTTGCGTACTTCTTTAGGTGCTATGCAGTCAGAAGCACAATTAGTAAAAAAAATACGGGTACTGCTGAAAACAGTACGTCTGGCAACCCTAGATGGAACGTCAATAATATGTAGCATTTGCTGCATGGTAAAATGAGTAAGGTAAACTCGTTAGAACAGCTGATTTCAACATATTTTTTGCTTAGGTGTCTCTCTTATGTCAAATTCACATGCATTTTGTTTGTGTACTTTTTTGTTTACTTTACCAGTAGATACACACATGAAGAAAATTTGACAGATTATGGACACCAAACAAAAACAAAATGCCTGTGTTTGTTGTAACAATTCCTAGTGCGTTTACCTTACTTATTTTACCATGATTTGCTGAAAGAGACGTCTTGAGTAAATCTTCTCTTCAGTTAGAATATTCACTTCTTCAAAGTTTGGTCTGGGTCCAGTTAACGTACAGTGGGCTGCGAGTGCTGTCTTTTGTTCTAAAGGCTTATAATGTGCCTTTTGGTCCGCTTTATGTGGTAAAATTCTCATTTTCAGTTTATTCATCATAGTACCAACATATAGTTTCTGGCATATGTCGGCTTTGTCTCCGTAGCACTTGATTTCGTACACCACATTTGGCTTGACATCCGTATCGGTTCTCGATTTAGTCCTAATAAAAAGGCGATAAAGTTATACTTTGGAGCCAAATTTCTCCCTTTCATAAATGTTTGAATGTTTGATTCTTCCCGAGAGTCCTGGCACACACGTTATGGAATTATATATCTTCTCCGGTTTCCTCTTAGCCTTTGGTGTTGGTGGTTTCAAATCTGTTCGCATAAGCAAGTCGTCAATCCTGTTGAGGGAAAACTGTAGATTTGTAAAATCATTCGGACCTTCTCCTTATTTTACTCATGAAATTCCGCGTCGCTTATTTTCACCACTCTATTAACGAAATTCTTGGCTGTATTAATTATTGTCCCTCTAGGATGATTAGAATAATAATATATCAGTCCCCCTGACACTGTAGCCTTTTGATACCAGTGAACTTTCAAATTTCCATCTTGTCTCATAACTATGCAATCCAGGTATGGTAATTGTTGGCCCCATTCCTCTTCAACTGTAAATTGAAGTTCCCGATTGAAAGAATTGAGCGCCTTCATCGCGTCCTCCACCTCAGATTTCCCAATGGTTACAAATATATCGTCCACATATTTAATTATTATTTTCGGTCTCCTCGTTAATGTATTGAGCGTTGTATCAAGTAACCGTTCCATTATAATGCCCGCCATTATCGGTGACGGTGGAGAACCCATTGGCATGCCCTTTCTCTCTTCATAAAACCTGTCCTCATATTGTAACGTGTATCCTTGATACAAAACGTCTGTAATACCATAAAAAACCCCTGTGGTATAGACGTGTAATCCGCAATTTTACTCCATTCATTGAAATCGGTGCACAACTTTTGATTTTATTCACAATTTACTGAGAAAACTGAATTGATAAAATCGCGATTTCCATTCAAAACTACTATTCACTACGATTATAATCGTTATTTATTGATTCATCCAAGATCAAGATATTTCACAAAATTTCTTTAAACACTTTATACATCGAGAGATTGACAACACTGTTATAGAAAATATTTTTGTATAATATTATAATTATATAATTTCATTGACAACACTGTTTCATTTTGGCATCACACAAAGTCGACTTAACTACACCGGCAGTTGCTTTCGAAATTTTTTGTTTTCTGAGTGTTTAGTGAGTCATAATGTCATCAATAAAGTGCAAAAACAGTCCTGATATATTTTGTTACGTGTGTGGTAATTTAACGACATCAAAGCAGCAACGAAACATAACAGCATTTATTATGATCAGGACAAACCTTGGGCTCCACACAAAGTCTGCCTTCAGTGTGTCGAGGTACCTCTTTACCCTTTGGCATTCCTATGGTATGGAGGGAACAAAAAAACCATATAGACGACTGTTACTTCTGTTCCTGCGATGTCAAGGGTTTCAATTCGAAAAATAAAAATATTATTCAGTATCCGGATTTACCGTCTGCTAGACGACCTGTATCTCATGGACCAGGAATTCCCATTCCTCCACCTTTTCTTCACACCATCCAACAGCAATCAACAGCAAACCCCCATGAAGACGAATTCATTCCTGAGGTAGACTCACCTCAACAGTTTACCCAAGCTGAACTAAATGACTTAGTGAGAGACTTGGGCCTATCGAAGGATGCTGCACAAATATTAGGATCACGACTGAAAGACAAAAATGTGTTGGCTCCACGAACCACATTTTCGTGGTATAGGCATCGCGAAAAAGAGTTCACGGAATATTTATCTCAAACGGATTCACTGGTGTATTGTAATAATATTCCTGAAGTAGTCATGAAACTGGGAGCTGACAATTACGATTCCACATCATGAAGGTTATTTATTGATTCTTCCAAGAGAAGTCTGAAGGGTGTCTTGTTGCACAATGGTACTACTTATGCCTCGGTGCCCGTTGCTCACTCCGTGCATCCCAAATAAACTTATGAGAATCTTGAGCTTTTGCTAAGTAAAATAAAGTATAGCGAATATTGTTGGCAACTCTGTGGAGACCTCAAAATGATATCCATGCTTTTATGTCAGCAGTCTGGATTCACAAAGTATCCACGTTTTTTGTGCGAGTGGGACAGTCGAGCACGAAATTTGCATTACGTTAAGAAAGAATGGTCACTCGGAGAAAGACTTGCACCGGGACAAAAAAATGTGCAGCGTGATACATTAGTTGACCCAAAACTAGTTCTTTTGCCTCCCCTTCACATAAAGTTAGGATTGATGAAGCAGTTTGTCAAAGCTTTAAATAAACAAGGTGACTGCTTTAAATACCTGTGCGACAAATTTCCTGCACTTTCTGAAGCTAAAATTAAAGAAGGAATTGTTGTAGGCCTCAAATTCGAACCTTAAAATCAGACAGATTGTCCCAGAATACAATGACCCAGGATGAATCTGAAGCATGAAGTTCTTTCGTAGAAGTCATAGACGGTTTCCTTGGAAACAACAAGTCTCCAAACTACAAAGAAATTGTAGCCAACATGGCCGAAAATTATAAAAAACTGGAATGCAATATGAGCGTCAAACTTCATTTTCTTGATTCCCACGTTGACTATTTTCCCGAAAATCTTGGAGGTGTCAGCGAGGAACATTGAGAGAGGTTCCATCAAGACATAAAGGAGATGGAGAGACGTTACCAAGGAAGATGGAATACTACAATCATGGCTGATTACTGTTGGACCTTGAGGAGGGACTCGCCCACAAAAATCCACAAAAAAAAAAATACAAAACGCAGTTTTGGGAGTAAAAGAAAACGATTTTATAAAAAAACACCAACGCTTGTCTAACATACATTATACTGCATTTTGTTTTTTTGTTATGAACAAATCAATTTTCAATTAAATAAAGTTTCAATTAATATTTTATCAGTATTTTTGGCAGTTTCCATGAAAAATTTTAAATACACTTTTTTTGAAAACCTGACGTGGTGGAAAAAAAACTAAGCATGGATTCGTGATCAGCACACCCCATTTCCTATAGGACACATATTATAGTCCAAACACTTCTTCATAAACCCGAAAATGTAGAGCTGTGTTATTAAAGCCTTTTTTATAATAAAGTGATGATTTATTTTCCTGGATTCTTTTAAAAAAAATAAAAAGCGAGAAAAGAACATCACATACATGGGACACCGCACCAATTCCAACGTATTGCATCAGTTGATTTAGGTCCCAAAACATTCTGTATACAGATTCACATGACCATTTTGCAGCATATATCACATGACCGACCTTGAAAATCTTCAAAACTGTTGATATCTGCTTGAATAATTTCTGCAAAAAAAGAAGTTTTAATACAAAATATATTTTACTTTCCTTTATTAATAACCACGAAAAATCTTGACATTCTTCAATTCAATTTTAAACGTCAGATTTGAAATGCAGAGAATTATGTTGTGGTAACCGAATTTAAAAATGAATTCGGTTGTACCTACAGAATTCATAACAAATTCGGTTACAGCAACCGAATTGATGCTAAATTTGATCGTTGCAACTGAATTAAGGCTAGATTCGTTTATTATGACCGAATTGATACCAAATTCGGTAGTTACAACCGAATTGATGCCAAATTCGTTTACTACAACCGAATTGATGCCACATTCCGTTACTCCAACCGAATTTGGTACCAATTTTCGGTTTCGGTTGTTGCATCCGAATTAATTTCAAAGCCGGTTGTTCCAACCGAAATTTTAGAATATTTAGTTGACTCAACGAATATAATTGAAGATTCAGTTGTCACAACCGAATCAATTATGAAACGTGGTTGCTTCAATCGAATTTCGGTTGTGGGGACTAAATTCGGTCGTAACAACCTCAATTCGGTGGTAACAGCCGAATTTATGGTTGCTTCAACCTCATTCCAAACAATTCGTTCTCTGAGTGTACGAATAATGATCAAACGATGGTATCAATTCGGGCACAGTTGTTAGGCATCTGATGATGAACTTGTCAAGGAGTTCAAAACTAGTCACGCCAGTGAGTGTGCTTAACTGAATTGTCTATAATTCCAACAAAACCCAACCATTTGTAGTATGAATTCCTCATATACTAACTGAAAGTAATACAAATATCGTCAACGTCTAACTTCTGTGAGTGTATAGGATGCACTGAACGGAAAAGCATTGTCACGGGGATGAAAATGTTCATCACCCCAACAACTTTTGTCATCGAAAGTGAGCTAACGTATAGTGTCATTTCCGCTACGAAAATGTGTTCATCAACTGCAAATTCGTCATCACTGTGGTGAAAGTGTAGTTGTTCCTGCAATGGATTTGATCCATTATTGCAACGAATTTGTTTCGTTGCTGCAATGAATTTGTTTCATTGTTGAAATGAATAAGTACCGTTCCTGTAATGATATTATTTTATTGCTGCAATGAATTTGTTTCATTACAGCAATGAAGCAACTTCATTTGTTTCATAGCTGCTATGATTTTTATTCATTGCTGCTTTGATTTTGTGTCATTGCTGCAATGAATATTTTAAAGTTTGTTTGAACTTATTTATTGTTGGTTGTACATGAATACACTGCTAGTATTACATTGCAGCTGTTTTGATAAAAAAATTTTTGAATTTTTTTTCGAAAATTGTCTTAAATTGCTAAAATTATAGCCATTCATCCCAATCATCTGGAAAAATATTATGGTCGATTATGGTAGGTTGAGTGTTATTGTGGCCGTTGTAGTCAGGTCCTGCAATTAAACACCAAAATGAGGAATTTATTATTAAGATTTATATTTACGATTTATACATATCTACTTATGAGTGTATAAGTACTTACCATGAATGTGAACTCTACTCCCATATGGGTTTCATCACAGCAATTTATCTATTATGAAAACTTCCTTTAACATACAAGATATTAAGATATCCAATTGTTGTTGTGTTGAGGGTTCTGTCATTCAATTGTAGGGCCACATCTTCACCTCTTTAAGCCCGTGATCGCTGTGTAAGCAGTTTCTGCAACTGCACTTGTATTTATTTTAAACAAATTTGCTAAAATTCCGAATCAATTCATTCATTGTTCGTTAAATTGTTACTTTTTATGATCGTCTTACTTGAAACACTTTGTTAATTTGGCGTCTTCGCTTTCATTGACTTCGAATCGAAATACCAATACAACGAAACAAACGTAACCGGATTATGCCCAATAAACATAGTAGTAAGCCCACTTATAAATTGTTGTTTAACAAATATTTTAACTAATGTGTTACAAACTAGTTTCGTTTTCCAAACATGTAGTAATGTATTTACAAACACATGGTAACCCAGAATAGTAACACGGTTGATATTTCGGTACTTTTTTCATGTTCCTTTTTTGTTTGTTTACATTCATTATTATTTGGAGCTGCTGAAGAAGTCGCACGTGTTTTGTTTGAAATAAATAAAAGGTAAAAATGCCTTATAAATGTAAAAAAAGTGTGAGAAAAAGAAGTGCAAATATAATAAGAACGTTACAAATTCATGAAAATGTGGAGGATCATTTAGATGAAGTGCCAGCAGCACCCAGCGTTTATAACAGCAGTCGGCAAAGTCCTTCTGATTTGTTTATGTCGGAGTGCAGCTCAAGTGACGAAAGTGACTCAAATTTGTTGGAAGACACAAATATTGCAAACATAAAAAATGATTTGGCAAAATGTTTTATCAAGCACCAAATTTCGACTGCCGCTGCTAATGAAATTCTAGAAATTGTAGGTAGAGTGGTACCTGATTTACCTAAAGATGTGAGAACTCTCAAAAACACTCCCACAACGATTGACAAGATTGCGCTCTGCGAAGGAGAATATTTCCATTACGGGTTGAAGGATTGCTTAACTGATTTTTTACTAAGTGAATCACATGAATCCACAATTGAACTAAATATAAATGTTGATGGTTTGCCGGTATCAAAAAGTTCAATGCAACAAGTGTGGCCTATTTTAATAAATATTAACAACACTCGTCCGGTTTATAGTACTGTGGGATTGTTTTCTGGGAAATCAAAACCGCAAAATGCAAACGATTTTTTAAAACGTTTTGTGTCTGAACTGAATGAGCTTAATACAGATGGATTTATACATAAAAATAAAAAGTACCGCATAGTATGCCGCGCTTTTATATGTGACACGCCGGCGCGTTCTTTTATTCTCGGAACAAAAGGACATTGTGGATATAACTGCTGTATTAAGTGCGTTCAAAAAGGGTTCTACAAATATAACAAAGTTATTTACCCTTATGAAGCTCACGATGTTCGAACAGACATAGATTTTCGTAGCAGATCCTGTGCAGAACACCACAATAATCTACTACCAATTGCTATTGAATCTTTGGATATCAACATAGTCAAGCAGTTTCTTTTGGACTATATGCACGTAGTGTGCCTTGGCGTAACGAAAACGTTAATGCCATCATGGCTTAAAGTGAAAGGAAAATATTTTTCATTAAGCTCAGCACAAATTAAACTTTTTAATAACAAATTCTTATACTTGAATCAGCAAATACCCAGAGAGTTTTGCAGAAAACCAAGAGATGTAAATGAAATGGATCGATTTAAGGCTACTGAATTCCGCCAGTTTCTTTTATATACCGGACCATTTATCTTAAAAGAAATTGTAAACGAACAAGTTTATATAAATTTTCTCAAACTAAGTTTGGGAATACGTATTTTATTGGATCCACATAAATATAATACAAGCAACGAATGTGCGAACACCCTGCTTTGCGAGTTTGTTAAGGAGATTACAAATGTATACAGTGATTCATTACTTACAATAAATTTCCACTTTTTAACTCATTTGGCAGCTGAAGCAAAAAGTTTCGGACCATTGGATACAATAAGTTGCTTCAAATTTGAAAATTATCTCGGCAAACTGAAGAAGTTTGTAAAAAAAAAACATCACATAGCAACTCAAATATACAACAGACTTGTTGAAAAGCCTCAATACAACAGTGGCCATAAAAGGTGAGTAATTACAACACATATAAATTTATACGGTTTATAATATCATAATAATTTGTTTACTTTCAATTAGATGCTGCAATAAAGCGTGGGTTGGAAGAGGGTCACTTCGTTCAGGAAACAAAATCTTTTTTCCAGTTTGCCAAAAATAGGCAAAAACAACGCGCCGAATACAAATCAAAACTTGTGCCTTCCAGCACACAATGATTTTTTTCTTTATAAGTATTTACCAAAACTCGTACCTTTTATATAAGATTTCATGAATTAATCAATTACTTTCTTTATTATTACATTATTATTACAATTAGTTTATAAGTATTTACCAAATCTCGTGCCTTTTATATAAGATTTCATGAATTAATCAATTACTTTCTTTGTTATTACATTGTACATTGTAAATATATCATTAAGAAATAAATATACCTTTTTCAAAATATAAATACACATTATTTGTTTATTTACTTTGGAAAAGTATTAATTTATAATTTGGAAATAATCTAAAATATAAATTTACTAGACGCTTTCCAATTTGTTTACTATGTATTGCTTATTATGTTTATTTCCAAATATTTTCCAAACATCAATACAGTTGTAGAATAAAGGATCCCTTTTGCTTATCCAATAATTGGAAGAAAACAAGTTACAATGCTTACGGCCATTCTTTTCCAAATGTGATATTTACTAATGTAACCTTATAGTTGCTTTGTAGTAAGTTTATATTGTTTATTGGGTGGTTAAAAAAAACACCAACATATTGTTGCGATTTGTACCGTCACACTCATAAACACAAATGTTCACGCACACGCAAATGTTCATACATATTTCGGGATATTTTTCTGCTATCGATGCGCCATTTTCTTTGCTGTCATATTGCGCCTTGCATTCTGTTTATTTATCATCTATTTGATTTATAGACACTCAATTTACACAAAAGATCACAGAAAACACATAAATTCACACAATTTACTTTTCACAAATACTTATATTATTACTAAGTATAACTAATTAGTCTGTTTTTATAAATTTATTTAAATTATTCTGGCGGAGAAACATGTCTACCACTTTCGGCTGTTGCAAAAGAACTGATTTAAGATGTGTACGTGACCCAGCATTTACGCTCCCCATGTTCTCTTGCTGGCCTCTTTTTTTACGCTCGCATATTTTTGACGTAGAATACGTCTTACCTTACGGTATAGGGAGTCATGTCAGATTGTTATTGTTGTAATCTTTATTTCATTGATTATGAGGAAACGGCGAGATAACTTTTTTTAAACATTTTTTTGTAGGTAAATGAAGATGTTATCTTTCGTTTGATATACATTTCATATTGGTTGATAACTTCCTAATATTTAAATTTCTCAAATGAAAATTGTTTAAACACATACACTCAAACATATGTGTGGTGTTTGGTTGAGTGTTTGAGTTTGTAGCGTGAACACAAACAAACTATGATGCTGTTTCAGTGTGGACACAAACCTTCGGCTGTTGTTTTGATTGATGAAATATTGAAATTTCGTATATTTACTTATGTATTTAAGTGAAACAAAATGTTAAATGTGAATTTGAATTTAACATGGATATATAATTATAAAAAATATATGAAAAAATTAATTCATACATTTTTATGTTAAATGAAAGTGCTGCCAAGTAAGCAAAATAACAATGCTGCTTGATGCTGTTTGACAGCAGCTGACAGTTGACGTTTAGTAAATTAAAATAAAAACTACTAATCAAAATGGCACCTACACGAAATACAAGAAAGCAACGAGTGGTTGTTATGCAGAGCAATAAATACTCAGGTAAGTTTTGTGTTCCCTTCTTTATATATATTTTTATTAAAAATGTTAATTAATTTGTAGGCGCAACATCAACAATGTATATATGTTTTCTGTCTTATCGGATGGCGTATTCTACGTTAAACTTAATGGCCGTGTCTCTGACACAGCCTGCAGGGACAGTCCGTGGCCGAAGGCCTCGGACAACTGTCTTCTGTTTTTTTTACTGCTTTTCTCTCTTTATCTTCAGAAAAATTAGTTTCGTTGTAATAACGAAGTTGTTTCGTCAACTATAAATGTTGACAAACCTCTGAAATAAATACATTATAAAAATAAACTATAAAAAGTAAGAGATAAACAAAATATCAATACTTTAAATCTCATACACTTAAATTTATTTAAATTTTTAACCCATTTTTCTACAAAATTCAAATTAAATAAAATTGTTGCAGGAACGAAGAGTAAGTTCTTGCAGCAACGAAATGAAAAATTATCAAAGAAATCATGTATGGCATTTTTCGTTGCAGCGACTACCAAATTGTCGGATATACGAGGCTTTTCATTGTAGCTACGTAAAAACATTAACGAAAATGGGTCATCCATGCGACGAGGCGTTATTCTTTCAGTGTGGAAACGCTTTAATCACATTATTAAAGATACCACCAGTTATGAAGTAATGGAGGGTGCAGGTCGAATTCATAACTTTTAACATTTTTTGACCTTGGCCATATACACAATAGTCTAAGCACATAATCCGAGAAGGCAAAGAAGCTGATAAAAAAAAGTCGGATATTTTGTGAGGTGTTTGAAAAACTATTAGTGGATAAGAAATAAAAAATCGGTATTGTGAGATGACAAAACTATTTACTCAAGAATTGCTTTGTTCGTTTCCTTTCCCAGCAAAAATTAGCAAGAACCTATTTTTGAGGGAGACAGACCGACTTTACTCTATTAAAATTTGCACAAAAGTACGCAAGCGACATCCAGTTAAAATTGGCTAGAAAACAGCGGATTTAGATTTGCCCTTTACAACATACATGTCCTGCAAATTTTCGTAGCGTCAATATTCTCCAACTGAAATTTGCAAGATCCCTAACACCGGACTGTCAAAATTTTCGCTCTCTGGCTCCCATTTACTTACTAGACTTTTAGAGTAAACTAACACAATTCAGTAAAAATTTCCACACATTTTCGAGTAATCGAACAGAGTAATAAGTTCGTGTAGGATCTTAAACAAGTATAAGTTGGCAACAAAAGTTTATGCAATTGTTAGCTACAATCGGGAACTAAAAAATAAAAATTCTTCGTCATTTTAGGGTCCGCCATCTAGCGTTTTTTTTTCAACTAGTGCTTATTTCGTGAATGGTAACACTTAGCTCATGTCTGATTTGACAGATAATTAGTTTTATCCTTCCGCTGAACGAATATGGTTGTGTATACGCTTGAACAACGCTGGGAAATATTGCGACATTACTTTGAAAATCATGGTAATATTGCAGAATGTATGCGAAAATTGCTTACGGATTTTGGAAGAAGAGAAGCACCGTCAGCTCCGTATGTTCGTTATCTTGTGAAAAAAGTGAAAGAAACTGGCTCCTCATCGATAAACCAAAGCGTGAAAAGCCAAAAATAGTGCGTACACCCGAGAGAGTATTGCTGCTGTGGCAGAAAGTGTGCGTGAAGCGCCATCAACATCAATTCACCGTCGTTCTCAACAATTGAACATTTCGGAGACATCATTGAGACGAATTTTGCATAAAGACCTTGGTATGACGCCATACAAAGTCCAATTGGTTCAGGAGTTGAAGCCAACTGACCATCCAATGCGGTTTCGCTTCGCTAAGTGGGCCTGCGATCGACTTACAGAAGATGCCGAAGCCGAAGTTTTTGAAGACCTCGGAGCTGCAATTTGACACCGTTGGACTATTATTTGTGGGGTGCCCTCAAAGATAAGTGTTACGCCGACAAGCCAGAGACAATTGACGCTTTAAAGGACAATATTCGTGTAGCCATTGGTGAAATACAGCTGCACACAATCGATAATGTGCTTAAAAATTGGACCGATCGTGTAGGCTACTGCATGGCCAGCCGAGGCAGCCATTTGAATGAAATTATTTTCCATTATTAACCGGAAGGATTGTACTTTCAAATAAAAAAAGAAATTTGAGAAAATATTCAGTAGCTTTTTTTATAGCATTTTCGAAAAAAAAGAATGTATTTGGCGGACCCGTTACATATATGTATATCGAGGAATTAAAAGCGCATCTACAAAAAATGTTGTGAATACATATTGAAATACACAGTGCAACACGAAAAAAATAACCATATACGGACACCACTACGTGATAAAAGACTAAAAAAAAAGACCCGTGTCTCCCAATTTTTCCCAAAGCCATGCACTTTTTTTTTAAGGGCCGCCAAAGATTTGGGGCCTCGGTATCATTTTCGTAAAAATGTAATCATTTTCTCAGGATCATATCTTGCAAACCGTTCAGAATTTCGATTTACTCTCTGAGGCAAAGTTGTAGCTCTTGTCATAAAACATATAAAATCAAAAAAACTTCACCTTCCAGATCAAAATCGCAGAAAACTTAAACAAATTCGATTTTTTTTACCTTTTTTCCCGTGTTCAGGTCCATAGGTAGCAAACCGTTCAAAATTCAAGGAAACAATCAACTACAAAAATTTACCTAAGATCTCAATAAACAAATTTCTAGAACATATAAACTTCCTAGAGATGATTCTTAACACTGTTTAGGTAGCACGCAATAGTGAAAAATTTACCGAAAATTTTTTAATTTCATTTTTTTTACCTTTTTCTTCTGTTCAGGTCCATAGGTAGCAAAAAATTAAATATGCCTGGCCAGAACCATGTGTTTGTCCAAGGGTTAACACCGTTTAGGTAGCGCTTAGGTATCACGCGATCATGCACCGACAGCAGCAGCACAGGCAATGCAGTAAGCTCAGCACACGCAACAAAATTCTTTTGTTTTCTTTGTAATTGGGATTCACGCTCACCTCTGAATCAATTCCAATGTAACTCGTGGAGGCCAAGAGGAAGTGTGGATGAACAAATACAACAACATAGACTGAAGAATGCACCTTTAATTGACAATACTCAAGACATCTTGCTGCCACCGCTCCACATAAAAGTGGGAATTGTTAAAAAATTCATCGAAGTGGCCGTTGTAAATTGTCCAAACGCATTCGACTATTTGAAAAGCGTTTTTTCCAAATCGTAGCGGTGACAAAATTAAAAAATGTATTGTAGTAAATTTAAAACGAATTTTTGTTCACCTAATTGTACTATTTACACTATGTTAATGTTTTCTTTTCTGTCCTTATTTTTTGTTTTCATTTAACAGGCGTACTTAATGGCCCTGACATTAGAAAGCTATTCAAGAGCAACTTTGATTCATCGCTTGATGAAAATCATTCAATGGCATGGATTTACCTTCAGCGTGTATGCACCAGAGTCTTGGGAGGGGATCGAGACGCGGAATGGGTGAAACAAATGCAGCATTATTTTGAGATAATCGGCGCATCGATGACATTAAAGCTGCATTTGCTTCATTTTCATTTTGACGATTTTATCAAACAACTCCCTACCTAATCCGATGAGCAAAGAGAACGGTTTCACCAAACCACAATGCCCATGGAAAAACGGTACAAAGGCAAAAACCTCGACGCATTGCTTGCAGAGGTATGTTGGTGGAGTCACAAGATCACCCTGTATGATGTTAATGAAGTATTTGAAGAAGAAAGAGCTGACACCATAATTGCTGAATCAGAGTCAGATTCGGACGACGATTTGGATCCACAACTTAAGAGAGCGCGATTTGCAAGTCCAGGGCCATCAACATTATAAACATAATACGAATACTTTTTTTTAATATTTTTGTAATAGCATAGTATCTCAATGTTGAAGTAAATAAAAAACAAATGAAATTAAAAAACGGTGTTAAGAATAATTCCCAGGAAGTTTATATGTTCTAGAAATTTGTTTATTGAGATCTTAGGTAAATTTTTGTAGTTGATTGTTTCCTTGAATTTTGAACGGTTTGCTACCTATGGACCTGAACACGGGAAAAAAAGGTAAAAAAATCGAATTTTTTAAGGTTTTTGCGATTTTGATCTGGAAGGTGAAGTTTTTTTGATTTTATATGTTCGCAATTTTTGTTTTTTATGACAAGAGCTACAGCTTTGCCTCAGAAATTCTGAACGGTTTGCAAGATATGATCCTGAGAAAATGATCACATTTTTACGAAAATGATACCGAGGCCCCAAATCTTTGGCGGCCTTTAAAAAAAAAAGTGCATGACTTTGGGAAAAATTGGGAGACACGGGTCTTTTTTTTAGTCTTTTATCACATAGTGGTGTCCGTATATGGTTATTTTTTTTCGTGTTGCACTGTGTATTTCAATATGTATTCACAACATTTTTTGTAGATGCTCTTTTAATTCCTCGATATACATATATGTAACGGGTCCGCCAAATACATTCTTTTTTTTTGAAAATGCTATAAAAATAAAGCTACTGAATATTTTCTCAAATTTCTTTTTTTATTTGAAAGTACAATCCTCCCGGTTAATAATGGAAAATAATTTCATTCAAAAGAGCTGCCTCGGCTGGCCATGCAGTCGCCAACACGATCGGTCCAATTTTTAAGCACATTATCGATTGTGTGCAGCTGTATTTCACCAATGGCTTCACGAATATTGTCCTTTAAAGCGTCAATTGTCTCTGGCTTGTCGGCGTAACACTTATCTTTGAGGGCACCCCACAAATAATAGTCCAACGGTGTCAAATCGCAGCTCCGAGGTGGCCAAACGACATCAGCTCTGCGGCTGATAATGCCATCTTCGAAAATAGGGCGCAAAACATAGAGTGTCGCACACATTCTGCAACATTACCATGACTTTCAAAGTAATGTCGCAATATTTCCCAGCGTTGTTCAATCGTATGCACAACCATATTCGTTCAGCGGAAGGATAAAACTAATTATCTGTCAAATCAGACATGAGCTACATAAGTGTTACCATTCACGAAATAAGCACTAGTTGAAAAAAAACGTTAGATGGCGGACCCGTTAGATAATTCTACCATGACAAAATCGTAATGGAAAGAGCTTAAAAATCATAGCCACTTATAGAGTTCTAGAGTAAATGTAGATATACATTGAGTGACGAATAGTTGCTTTATATTTTCCCTCCTCCTGGTTGATCTTATGTATATGTACATACATATATATCTCGTGGAGATACGTCTGGTTATGAAACTGGTAGCCTACTACTGAGACTTATGGTTTTGTTTTTTTTGTTTTTTCTATTTCTTATATTTCTCCCCTAGTACTTATGTAATGAGTTTAGTTTAGCATAAACTTAAATAATGTAAAACAAATATACGGATCGTAGCATAGGCATTATTATGTTTAATAGAGTGTATTGCATTTTGTTTAATATTAGTTTTAAGAATTTGTACTTAGTTATTTTTATTTATATTGCACGAACATGTAGACCTACATGACTTTAACAAATAGTAATATTGGTGCATTGGCCAGTGATAACTCAATCTTAAGATCAAATTTAATTGAGTCAAATTTAAATATAGCCTACTTCAATGCACAGAGCTTGGCACCCGGTAGAGAATCCACAAAAATTGACGAAGTTCGATGTATTTCGAATAATAGTTGCTTAGATGTGATAGGCGTAACCGAGACTTGGTTAAATCCACATATACCTGATTGTGCAGTGAAAATTTATGGCTTCAAGCTTTATCGCAATGATCGAATCGGTAGGCGGGCAGGTGGTGTTTGCATATATGTTTCTGACAAACTATCATCTAGAGTTACTCATGAGGAACGGAATGACGGATGTTGTGAGGCACTTTTTATACAGTTAGATCTGAAAACATCATAGAAAGTTCTGGTGGGTGTCATATACATGCCTCACGGAAATTTATTTATTGTTATTGGAGATGTATCTGCCCAATATGGCCAAGCAATATTTATGGGGGACTTCAATGTTACAGCCAAAGTCACGATGTCGAACGTTAACGTTCGGATGTTTTCTGAGCGACAAACAGCTGATTTCGAAGTCAGTAACACTCATCAGAACGACAAGTCGAATGAAAATCTATGCGAACGAAACGTAAACATTTCAGTACAAAATCGGTAGCCACTAATTATTTTTGCTGTCATCTGTGCGAACACAAATGTCAAAAACACTCACTTCTGTTTTTGTTTTCGTGTAGTGCCAAAAAAAAAACACAATTGAATTGAAAATTCTTATAAAATATTCAACAAAATGGAAAATAAATGGTAAGTAAACGGTTAATCATTTATGTTTTATTAGAGTAATTTTTGTTTGTACATATGTATGTTTATCTATTTCAGCATAAAAAAGTCAACGTTGCTGCAGCTGCAAACATTTGTGAGATATCTGGAGGAGAATCCCGGGTTTCTTTAGTGGAACGCCAGTCTTTGGAGGCTCAAAACTGTCCACAGAGGAGCAGTGAAAAAAATGGCAGTATTTTATTAAGAAGTTCATGTCAAATAAATAAAAAACAATAATAAACAAATAACAATAAAAACTAGCAAATAAATTCATCATTTATTGCAAACTTATATCAAAAACCCACCCTTAATTACAAAATTTTTGGTTTGTTTGCATATAATTCTTTTGTTTGTTTTGCTTTACATTTTTCTGTCAGTTTTTTCCAGCTGAGTGGTACAGAGATGTACTTTTTTGTAACTATTTAAAAAATTGTAGCGTTTTTTCACGAATATGGCGATTTTTTTTTGATATTAACCTTTTTTTTTGGAATTTATGATCTGGTAGCTTTGTCATTTGACAATGGTTAAATGCTTTTGTTTACAACACGTAAGGCCATGCGAACGACAAGTCGAAAGATAGTGACTACCAATTTGAAGCGAAAGTGAGTGCATTGCTGTCGTTCGCTTAGGCTTTCTTTCGACATCGTGACTTTGGTCGTTAATATTTTTAGTAATACTACTAACATAAGGAACTTTTGTGCTGACAATAACTTGTACTTGGTCCACAATAGTCTACCGACTCACTTTGACTGTAGAAATTATTCCACGTCCCTGATTGACTATTTCCTTGCATCTGATATTAGTTTGGTTAAACGAAAAGGTCAGTTTCAAATTCCAGCATTACATTTTCATCACGCACTTATCTATATTTCATTATCACTGGCTGTAGTAGCTTCGTCTGATTTTTTCCATTATAGAGATTTTAAGGCTTTTAATCTGGAAAATTGTTTGAAAGACTTGCGTGAAATTGATTGTAACCCAATTTATGAAACCTCGGAAAAAAATATGCAAGTATATTATTTCAATTCATTGATCTCGACCTTTACAATAAACATGTCCCACTAAAAAAAAAGAATGTAAGACTACAATCTCATTGGTCTGAATGTCAGGAGGTACAGGAAGCCAAGGAAATACGGGATTTAGCATTCAGAGCATATGAAGAAGAGATGAATGACCGTAAGTATCGTAATAGATTAAAAGCGAACAAAAGAAAAGCTGGAAAGAGAGAATGTGAACATTATTTCAGCAATAGTTCGTGGGATAAATTTAGATTAATAGGCGTTATTAATAGTAGATCTGATTGTACCCCTGATCACTTAAATATGCTAAATGACAGCTTCATATTACCGCCAGATAATAGAATCGTGAGTGTCGAGTTTATTGAACATGAAAGGAATAATGACTTTGCGTTCCAAAGAATTGAAGAGTTCGAGGTGTTTCAAGCAGTTACCAAAATTAATTAAATTCTTTCCCATATTGTCAAGGCCCTATCACACATTTTCAATACCATATTGATGACAGCGCAATACCCGTACGACTGGAAACTGGCTCGAATTGTTCCCATCCAAAAATCATGTAATTCTTCCAGTGCTTCCATACAGTGCTTCAAGCTGAAGTCACAATTTTCGGAACGTAGGTCGTCTTTCAAAATTATTGCACCGGATGATCTATTTGTCAGACTGGTGGATTCGGAATTTTGGCCTCACAGAACATTCGTAAGGGAATTTGAGTATCGGGATAATGGTAGGCGTGATAATTTTGCTAGATTACCGTCTGGAGATAAGGCAGCTCCAAAAAACTAATTGGGAGTTTGAATATGGCGTATCAGAATGTTCGCGGTTTGAATACTAAATTGTCCAGATTATTTGTTGATAGCTTTGGTTTTGAGTTTGATGTCATTGCATTTTCTGAGACATGGCTTAAACCTAATGTTTTTTATTCTGAGTTGTTCTGCAATAAGTACGTAGTTTATAGAAAAGATCGTGTTGGTAAAATTGGTGGTGGTGTTTTAATCTCAATTGAGAATTCTTTATCTTCTGAGTTGGTTACAGTTGCTGACATTGGCGATCTTGAGTTTATTGTGGTGTCCATTAATTTAGGCGATTTGAAATTGTTTGTCACGTGTTCTTATATTCCGCCATCTTCATGCTTTGAGGTATATCAAGAGCATATTGACGCTATTGCAAAAGTTATTGCGTTAGCCAGTAGAAAGGACCGTATTTTTGTATTGGGTGACTTTAACTTGCCGTCTGTGACATGGGTGTCTTTACCCAATACTAATTCTCTGACTCCATTGACACCATGTGATTGGTCATCTGATTTTGTTACGCATATTTCCGAACTTGGGTTGATTCAATTGAACGACATTCCCAATTCTATGAATCGAGTCCTTGATCTAGTTTTAGTGGATGATTCTAACAACTTTGATATTTCTCGAATTGATCCCTTAATTTCTCCCGAGCATAGTTACCATCCAACACTGGGAATTAATTATACATATGATACCATGCAGGTTGGTTGCAATTGCTCTTCGTCCTATGCTTTTCGCGTGCGGACTTTATTCTTTTGAATAATCTTATCTTTGATACCGACTGGCATAGTATTTGTCAGTGTGATAATTCTTTTGAATTTGAAATCGCCCTGGATGATTTCTATAATATTATTAATGGCTATATTTCTAAGTCTGTACCCAAGAGGCCAACAATGGGTAATACTGGTCCCCCATGGTCCTCAACGGCTCTAAATAGTCTCAAGAATGTAAGGAATAGATGTTCGAAAAAGTATAAAAAATCTGGACTGCTAGCAGACTATGCAAGGTATATTGTTGCTGGGAGTAGATACAACTCTAAATCTCGTGAGAGTTACAGATTATATTTGGATAGGTTGAAGGCTAATTTTAAACGGAACCCCAAATCATTCTTTAGGTTTGTTAACTTGAAGCGTAATTCGTCTTCCACACCTTGTAGGATCAAAATGAACGGTATTGAATATTCAGATGAAGAGTCTATTGCTAATTGTTTCGCCGATTTTTTCGCATCTATTTATTCCACCCGAGCCTATGATGTTTCCAAATTATACCCGTACACTGTCCGCTCTACCATTCCGTTTGATGCACCTGTCGTAAATTCTTCGTGGTTGCTAGATAACTTAATCAGCTTGAAAGCCTCGAATAAAGCTGGTCCTGATGGTATCCCGGACTCTATGTTGAAATACTGCTTGAATTCTCTCAGCTTACCATTGACTCTCTTATTTAACGCTTCGTTGAAGTTCGGTCATTTTCCTGCACAGTGGAAGAGCTCTTATATAATCCCTCTCCACAAATCTGGTAGTTTAGTAAATGTTGCAAATTATTGGGGAATTGCAAAATTGAGTGCCATTCCTAAACTTTTTGAGAAGTTGGTCACAGAGGTAATTTCTCATCAGGTTTCCTCTATTTTAGATCCATGCCAACATGGCTTTCGGAAGGGTCGTTCCACCGTGACTAATTTGCTTCAGTTTTTCTCTTCTATTATTGACGGCTTTATTAATGGAGATCAAACTGATGTGATTTTTACCGATTTTAGTAAGGCTTTTGATAAAGTTAACCACAATTTGTTATTATACAAACTAGGGGCAATGGGTTTTAATTGTAACATGCTGAATTGGACTAGTTCTTACTTAATGAACAGAGAACAGATGGTATCATTTGGTCGATCATTCTCAAGATATATTTTTGTGTCATCTGGGGTGCCTCAGGGCAGTCATCTTGGGCCGGTTCTATTTTTGTTATTCATTAACGACTTACCCGCCTCCATAATGCACTCTAAATTGTTAATGTACGCTGATGACGTGAAGATCTATTTTTCTTACAAGGATCCTTGTCAATATACTTTACTTCAGAGGGATTTGTCTACTTTCCAGACGTGGTGCGAAACCAATTTGATGGAGCTTAATTTTACGAAATGTAAGCATATGCTGTTCTCTAGGTCATCATTATTTTCGGCAAAATACATTTTAGGTGGCAATGTTCTTGAATCGGTGGATTCATTTGTTGATCTTGGTGTTGTCTTGGACAGAAAATTGAATTTCAACTCCCACATAATTACGATGGTAAACAAGGCTTATGGCGTTCTGAACTTTATTAAACGTTGGGCAACGGAATTTTCAGATCCCTACGTTACGAAAAATCTTTTTACTTCAGTAGTCCGCCCGCCCTATTCTCGAATATGGATCAGTTGTTTGGGACCCCCAGTACAATTTGTATGTTAATATGATTGAATCGGTCCAGAAACAGTTTCTCATTTTTTGCCTGAGAAATCTTCAATGGAACCCGAACCATAATCTTCCTTCGTATAGCAGTAGACTAGCATTGATCAGATTGCCGACACTTAGTAGTAGACGTACCATGATAAACTCTATTACAGTTTTGAAGATAATTGATGGATGTCTATGTTCTGAATTTCTGTTATCTAAGATTTTCATAAATGTCCTATTGAGACCCACGAGGTACTATAAACTCATTCAAATCGAGTTTCAGCGTTCGAATTATGCGTCCTTTGTCCCAGTTAGGAGAATGTGTCGTGACTTTAATGAGCTATATCAGTTTATTGATTTCACAGGTAGTTAGGAAACGACAAAGTCTAGCATAATTTGTCATTTGTACCGATTGCATTAGTGCTGTATATTCATTAACATACATATGTAAATTTAATTTACTTTATCCTTACTATCTTGTCTGATTTATAATTTGGTTTTCGTTTTGCTCGTAATTATTATATATTATGAAGTCTGTTATGTTAATATCTCGTGATGTGCTTTTATACTTATTTATGTTAGTGTAATACCAACTGGTGAAGAATTTCTGTAGTTGGTTGTAACGTGTGAACTTATAATCCTTGCTCTCCCGTTATAGACCGGTCTATAATGTGTACGCTGTCCTCACGTTATGGGGACGTGGCCCTCTCGGTCGGTAGGGGCGGCTAAGAGTGGCGGCGATGGGTTCGCTCGATTTAAAAAAAAAAAAAAAAAAGTATCTTACCTGTTTGCTCCAAAATTCTGGAGGTTATACTCAATGACAGAAATCCCAATCAGGGTTTCGGATTGGGCATAATTCCACTACTCTGGTTTTGAACGTGGTGGAGAGTATAAGGAAGGGTATGGATATAGGGAAAGGCACGGTAGTAGTTTTTTTGGACTTTAAAGAGGCGTTTGATTCCGTGGTTCACAGCTTATTGGTAACGAAATTGAATCGACAGTTCAGTTTCTCTTCTTCCGCTTGTAGACTGATCGCGTCTTTTCTTAATGACAGACGACAGTTTGTTAAAGTGAAAGAAACTACGACAGACTGTGTTTTATTGCACCGTGGCGTTCCTCAGGGTTCCGTCTTGGCTCCTTTATTATTTATGATGTACATCAAGGATAATATTGATTCGTTATCATTTTGTAATGCTCGAATTTATGCGGATGATATCCAGATATACGCCTGTTTAAATACAAATGTGTCGACGTCGGAGTTCTGTTGTCTGTTTAACAAGGACTTAAAGAGCATATCAAGTTGGTCACTCAATAATGGAATAATGGTCAATCCGACGAAAACATTTGCTATGAATTTTGGGGTTGATATCAATGGCGTCCCGCATTTGATGTTAGACGGTGTTGTCATTGAATACGTTTCTCATCATAAATCTCTGGGATTCTATCTAGATGATCATCTTTCCTTTGATTATCATATTAGCATGGTAGTGTCTAGAGAATCTTTCACTCTCAAAAGATTAAATAATTTGGGATTCTTCTACCCATTGCATGTTCGCAAACGGATTGCTAATACCGTACTCATGCCAATTTTTCTTTATGGAATGGAAATCTATACTTCTATATCTCGTAAAAACATTGACAAATTGACTTAATGTTTCAACAGGATTATTCGTTTTGCATACTGTTTAAGAACGTATGATCATATCTCGAATGCTGTTAAGGACTTTCTCGGATTGAAGTTTGAAGATTTTGTAAACTTAAGATTGATGATATTATTTTATAAAATTATGAAGTTTTCCAGACCACAGTATTTGTTGGACTTATTCAGCTTATCCCACTCCGTGAGAACTTCTATCGTCATTTGTCCAAGAATAGGGTCCCATTATTGGCAGAGATCCTTTGTTGTGAGGACGTCTAGGCTTTGGAACTCAGTAATTCCATATGTTTCGCGTAATTTTTACCTGACCTTGAATGAATTTAAAAGAATGTTTGCTGAACATATTTAACACTGGCTATTGCACACTTGTTTTTTGTTGCTTTTTTTTGGAGGTTATACGTTGGGTATATTTACATGTTCGTGCGATATAATTTACATAGGTTTTAGAATATAAGTGTAAACAAATTGTGTATTATGAAATAAAGTATAGTTTATCTTTCTTACACAGATTGTACTATGTAATTACATTAGGCCATTAAATGGCTTGCCAATTACAAATGAATCAATAAAAAAAATTATTTTTTTATAGTTAATTTTTTTCCTGATTGTTGCAAAATAATATTTGGCGTCTGTCTAAATATTTTCAACGATTTTGACTGTTCATATCGTGATATGGTTATCTAAATATATATTATGAAAACAATATTATCATATTTGATATGATATTGCAATGACACTAATATTGAAGTCCACACGTAATACAATTCTCTCTGCTAAGAAATTTGACGTTTGCTGATATAAAAATATTTGATGTTATATCAGTTGTAGACGCTATGTAACACTATTATGCAACAAGCTACCATTATCAACTATATTGTTTACGTTTGCTTTGGTTTGTGTCTAGACTAATTAGATGTCTCACATATGTTAGGAAATTTCTTGTGTAATGGGAGTTTTCTAGGTGGAACCTGTAACCAATATTTAGTATATATTTTAGTTTTGAACCGCATAAAAAGTAAATTTAAAAAAGCCAAAGTGAAGAAAGCTTAAGAAATAATATTTTCTTATATAAGTGCCTTTCTTGAAAAAAAGTAAATTTTCTAAAAAAAAAAACCTATTCATAATCTTAAACAAAGCACCCTGTCTTCAAAAAAATACCTTATCCATGTACCTTTACTTAAAAAAAATCGAATTTTCTTAAAAAACTACCTTTTATTTAAAGAGTACATTTTTTGTGAAACAAAATATCTTTTCTTGAGATAAGTACCTACTCTTAATGCACTCGATGCTACACTCAATGTTTTGCGCCCTGTTTTTGAAGATCGCATTATCAGCCGCAGAGCTGATGTCGTTTGGCCACCTCGGAGCTGCGATTTGACACCGTTGGACTATTATTTGTGGGGTGCCCTCAAAGGTAAGTGTTACGCCGACAAGCCAGAGACAATTGACGCTTTAAAGGACAATATTCGTGAAGCCATTGGTGAAATACAGCTGCACACAATCGATAATGTGCTTAAAAATTGGACCGATCGTGTAGGCTACTGCATGGCCAGCCGAGGCAGCCATTTGAATGAAATTATTTCCCATTATTAACCGGAAGGATTGTACTTTCAAATAAAAAAAGAAATTTGAGAAAATATTCAGTAGTTTATTTTTTAAAGCATTTTCAAAAAAAAAAAGTTATTTGGTGGACCCGTTAGTAGTGTTGCAGAACGGGCTCTATTGAATTACATTAAACAACACGGCCTAAAATTACATTAAACAACACAGCCTGTTACGATCAGCTGTGGCCGTGTTCATTACATTATGTTTGCTTTATTGTGAATTTACATATTTATGTTTGACGTTTATGTTGTAAGCCGCGTTGTGCATTCACCTTTGTTCTCTTTCGTTTGGCGCACTAAATTCGGTGACAAGATCGCCCTTAGTTTTAATTATATATCGGTCGCCACAGAAGGAGGTGCACAATTGCGGTGAGTATTGTGTGGTATTTTATTTTGTTATTTAATTTATATTATTTTTTGTATTTAGAAATAAACCATCGTGCAAGTTTTTGTATTGTTAACAGCGTTTCAGCATGTCAGGGAGATCGTGTGTTACTAATTCGAGCTATTTCTGCTTTGTGTGTGGTGAATACTTGGGTGGAAAAAAAGGATATGCAATATCAGAATCATTAAAATATGCATATTTACATTATTTTGGTTTTGCTGTCAGAAACTTGGACAAATCGTGGCAACCGACAATGTTTTGCAATAAATGCAGAACTGTTTTATATAAGTGGTAAAATGGCGGGAAGATCTATTTAGATTTTTCAATTCAAGTACTTTGTAGAGAGTCAAGTAATCAAAAACGCGATTGTTATTTCTGTTTAACAAAAGTTGCTGGATTCAATTTGAAAAATCGAAAAAATATTACTTACGCGAATGTTTCATCGGTTTCCATTGCCAGTCATTCCCAATGCTACGACCAGACCAGTGTGGCGACGAACAAGGGGAGCGAGCTCACCAAACTTTAATGAGAATTGAAAAAAATTATCAAGGATTTTGCGACAAAAGCATGCCGGGGGCTATTGCTGGACTTTAATTCGTGAAACCAAACCAACAAAATACAAACGACGTTCAAAAAACCCCATTCACTTCTGAAAAATCCTTAATTTTTAAATAAAACGTATGTAAAAAACGAATAAAAACATTTTTTTTTCTCGAAAACCTGACGTGATAGAGAGAAACCAATTACAGATTCGAATACAGCCCACCAAATTACCCTAGGAAAGATATTTGGTTGCTCCAGTCAAAAACCTTGTAGACCAGTGATATATTGTCTTTGAAGGGTAAATAAATCATTTTATATCTTGAAACATTACTCATTTGTTATCTGATCTATGCAAACATACCAACATATTGTAATATTTAACAGTAAATTTTAAATTAGATATGTCAAAAGGTTTTCAATGATATACACTCCGGTTCACTTATTTAAAAGCACTCAAAATTCCATAGTGATCAGCCTATATCTTTTGCAATTTGTAACCGATTGCAGAATTTTAAAATGGAAATGGAAGCTAGACATCAAGACGAGAGTGGTTTCTTAACTAAAGAACTTTTTTTGAGCAATTTATAAAAAAAAGTCCAAAAATTTGCAATATTTTTTGGTTCACTTGAATAAAGGCAGTTTATTATTTTTTTATTATTTTTAAAGTAAGCGATGATTTTTTGTAGGGAGCGTTTGTTTATTACAATTTATTACATCTTGATCATTTTACGAGTCAAAATGGCAAAACAAAAAAGTTTAAATCTATCGGAAAAAAACTAAAATCGATGTTTACCGTTCTGAAGGATATTCTAACCGCGCAATAGCGAAAAAATTGGACGGAGCCCAACAGTTGTCGACAATTACATCAAAGACCCCGAGGGGCATGGAAAAAATGTTAAAGGAAGGGCTTCATTGTCTTTCCCACGTATGAGAAAAGTAAACTCATCAGAATTGCTTCTAATTCTGCTTTATTCTTGTCAAAAATAAGACTTCAAGCTGGAGTGGAAGCGAGCAAGAGCAGAGAGAGTAATTAAGAGCAGTGCGTATCTTAAATACCTGAAATTACAAAAAAGCCGCCACTTAATGCTCCTCGTAAGGAAAACCGGCTTCAATTCGCAAGAGACTACATGGTATGGAATGTGCAGCCTAGAGGTCATGTAAATGACTGGAGAACCGTTGTATTTAGGGATGAGAAGAAGTTTAATTTGGATGGGCCTGATGACTACAACTATTATTTCCATGATCTGCGCAAAGAAAAGCGTTTTTGAACAGACATCACAGCCGAGAGGGCGGCGTTATGGCGTGGGGTGCTATAACGTACAATGGCACCATCGACCTTGAATTTCAAAGTGCAAAAATTACTTTTTGGAATCGGCTTTTCCGAAGTTCAGTGAACTATTTGGTCTCATATCTTGGATATTGCAACAGGATAATGCCCTTATACACAACGCCAGAATAGTAAAGGAGTTCATTGCAAGCCAACATTTTAATATTCTTGACTGGCCACCCTATTCGCCAGATCTAAACATTATCGAAAATGTATGTAATGAGGTAGACAATTTGATGACAAGCAGTCCCTAATTCAGGCCATTAAGGATGCTTGGAATCAAATTTCGTTGGATTACATAAATTCCGTTTATCTCTCAATGAAAACCCGTATATTTGAAGTTATTAAAAACAAACGGGGTTGTACCCATTACTAATAGTTATTAAATAAATTAAAGGAAAACAAGAAAAACTGTTTTTCATTAAAATTAGTTAAAGTGCCTTTATTCAAGTGAACCAAAAAAAAAATAGCAGATTTTTGGACTTTTTTTTATAAATTGCTCAAAAAATTCTTTAGTTCAGGAACCACTATAGTCATGATTTTTTTATATCTCAAGATGTCTAGCTTCCATTTCCATGTTAAAATTCTGCAATCGGTTACAAATTGCAATAGATACAGTCTGCTGAATATGGAATTTTTAGTGCCTTTAAATAAGTGAACCGGAGTGTATATACCATTTCGATTGGATACTAAATGCCAGAGATACGCCCGATTTTATATTCAAGCTTTGAAGAATCTAAACTAAAACTTTATGTACGAAATCTGCACCAATAATTTCACCTCACAATGTGTCACAAAGCGGTCAAAGTTCAAATTGAGTTTGTCGCCGCTAAACAATTGTCGGTGGAATAAAAATTTAGAATACTGTATAGAAAAAATGCGTTAGTTTTATCCAAACCATTTATAGATTTAGAGATGGTTGGTGTGGAAGTTAGGAAAGTTTAACAAAAATTAGGCTGCCAAATTCAAAACAGATGTACATCCCCGTCTGTATTAGATGTATTAAACTGCACTAACTACGTTAGTTAAGATGTTCTACATTTTGATACAAAATTTACATTAAAAAATCGAAAAAGGTTACAAAATAATGGACTAACTCACTGCCGGGAAATTAATTTATTTTTCCCGGGAATGAAAAAGTCCGGGAATTTGTTCTCGCTAATGGTATTACATGCCGACAACAGTTCATAAAATTCTAGTTCGTGGTACAGAATTCATAAAACATTCAAATACCTGGGATGTAATCGGAAACGGTGTTTTTTTTAATAATTACAGTACGAGCTCGATTTTCGCAACTACCGATTATTGCAACACCCCGATTTGCGCAACCGCACTTTTTTTACACATGAGTCTTAATAAGTGCAACACGTTCAAAAAAGCAGTCTCGATGAGCGCAACTTTTCAATGTATTCGCAGGAATTATATGTTTTTCTTATTTGCATGCTATGTTACGCCACTGTTCAATGTGAGTGAGCAAATGACTGTTATAGTACAGTTATTTTTTTGTTATGCTTTACCCATCATTCGTTGATTTTAGTATAGAAATATTAAATAAGTTAAAAAAAGGAGAGTCTGTAAAAAGTCTTTGCTTATTTTATAATGTTAATAAGTCCACCATCAGTAGAATTAAAAAGAATGAAGTGGTTATAAAGAAATTTGTGGAAAATACTGAGGCTGGACCAGGAAAACGAGTCATTAGTCGTGTTTTGGTTACAAGCAAGCGATTGTCGCTTACTAAGTTGTAAAGAAAACGGCTTTTTAGCGAGGTTTATTCAAAAATATGAAAAATGGTTAAAAACGGTAAAAGATGTCAAAAGTTCTTTTGTTTTATACTTAGCGAAAATAAATCTCGTCGCTAAGTCTTCACTAAGTGCTTCATACAAAACAAGCGAAATGGAAAGGGCACTATTTAAGTGGTTTTTAAAACACAGATTCCGAAATATACCACTTTCAGAAGAAATTTTAAAAGCAAAGGCAATATTCTTTCATCGAAAAATTCAAGAGGAGCTACGATTTTAATGCTAACCTTGGTTGGTTAAAAAATTTTAAAAAGCGCCATGGAATTCGTTGGTTGAAAGTGTGTGGCGAAAAGCTTTCCAATAAGCCGGAATATGTCGATCCTTTCCTAATGAAATTTAGGAATAAAGTAAAAGAACTTGATTTAACCCCGGAACAAATTTACAATTGCGACGAATCGGGGCTATTTTACAGACTTCTACCACCAAAAAAACCTTAGTAAGCTCCAAAGAAGCATCAGCACCTGGACGTAAAATTTCAAAAGAGAGAATCACTTTTTTGCCGCATGAATTCAAGTGGAACTCACAAACTGAAGTTATTAGTGATTGGGAAATCTGCTAATCCTCGCGCTTTTAGGAACTTTAACAACAAGCCGGTTCATTATAAAGCAAATAAAAATGCATGGGTGACATCTGTTATTTTTGAAGAATGGTTCAAAAATATGTCCGTACCAGAGGTTTGTATTCTAGAAATTACTTAAAAGTTTTTATTTTAATTTAAATTCTTTCAGGTGACAATGTTTCTTGCTTCGAAAGAACTTCCTAAAAAAGCACTTTTACTCATCGACAGTGCACCATGTCACCCCAAGGAGAATGAATTGCAGAGCGATGATGGTAATATTCAAATAATGTGCCTTCCACGTAATTGCACAGCTATAATCCAACCGCTCCACCAGAACGCAATAAATCGTACGAAACTGTATTACAAAAAAAGTCTTTTAGCACATTTGGTTGGAGTACGCGGTTTAGATTTGGAGGAAAAGCTGAAAAAGGTTTCAGATGAAGCTATTAAGAAATGTTGGAACGTCCTGATGTCTAATATTGCTGAATGGGCCTCTGAAGACGATATCCCTTTGTCTAATTTAAGGGATCAATTACTTATTGAACAGGCTGAACTAGCTCCATCCGTTGAACAATTGATAAATGACATTTCTCCCGGTATAGACTTATCAAATATAGATATCGCAGAATGGTTAAGCGAATGTAATCTAGCTGAAGATGAAATTGTGGATGAAATTTCAGACGATGAACATCCTGTTGATGATGAGGCCTTAGAAACAAACATCATTAATACGGACGATGTATTGAGAGCACTAGATTTAGCTATGGAAGGGGCGTCATTGAATGATATATCGCATGAAAAATTTTTTGTCATTCAAGAAATAAAAGAAGCGGCAGTTAAAAAAAAAGTTCAAAAATCTAGAGTTCAAACCAGAATGGAAAATTTGTTTTCCAAAATATAATTTACTTGTTTTAATAAATGAATTGAATATGAATGCTTAGAAAAGTATATTTTTTATTGACGTGGGGCATTTTGCACAAAGTAAAATAACAATTTTCAATAGAGGTTCGGTAAGCGCAACCATCTCAGTAACAGCAACCGGCTTGGGCTGCTATCGGTAACGAAAATCGACCTCGTACTGTATAATGAAATAAAACAATTTGTTGTTGAAAGTGAATACAATGCTGAAGAATGTTCTAATACTATAATAGCAGAATATCTTTTAATTCAGTACGAAACAAGAATACTCGGATTATGAAAGCTTTAGTGAACAAGCAAAATATTTCGTTTTATTTATTCAATAACTGGTGTAATACTTTATTAATAAACTTGAAACGAACTTGTTAATGAAACAATAATAATTGTCAAATTAAAAATTATATAAAATTATTCAATTTATTAAATATATATTTATTAGTCCGACTCACATTGTATGGTGGGGGAAAAAGTGTGGTTTATCCACCCATCAATATGTACCTTGGTTCGTTTTCTGATGATTCCCAAAATATTTCGTGTCTATCATTAAGATCCCATTAGCTGGATCGTTTTTAACTGTACGATTCATAACCAGCAAAACTCCTTTAATTTCATAACCAGGTACCCGGGTACCCGAAGTAGGTTGTTTTTTTATTTTATTTTTTTTTATTTTTGTTGTTGATTATATTTTGCGTTCTCAACTGTACAAATTTAATATTTGGAAAAAACAAACTGGTTTCTGTTCGTATATAAGTACCTAAAGCGACACAAGTAGGCAGAAACTGGTTTTATGTAAGGGTTGTTTATTTGCTTATTTTCGGTACCTACTTGCTTAATTGCTTTTGAATTAGATAGTCCCAATCCACACACGGAATCTTTTGTCGCCGGCGACACGAGTTCGTGGGAGAGAGAGGGACGACGTAAGTACCCCTCTTCTTATTTCTCGCCTCCCTCTCCCACGAACTCGTGTCGCCGGCGACAAAAGATTCCGTGTGTGGATTGGGACATAGCAGATGTTCATTTGTGTCGTAAAATTGAAATATTTCATTTGCTTCGTCATTCTGTGTTGAATATTTGAACAGTGAAGTTGGTGAAAAATGAGCCGCAACGACCGATATTTATCTACAAGGCCATACTGGAATTTGAGTGATGAAGCAAGAAGCACATATATTCAAAGATTATTTGAGAAAGCGACTCAAGATGAGGACCTTGAAGTGGACCCTGTGGAAGACCAAAATGAAGGAAATGTGTCCTATACTGGCGAAGTTTCGGAATCAGAGAATGAAGATTGGAATGTTGACAACGCAAACGAAATTGCAGCTGCTATTGACGCACCAGAGGAAATTTTTTTTGATGACGAAAGTGAAGATGATGATATGCAAGAAGATGCACCAACAACAAAATATACCAACAACAAACCAAGCAGAAGATGCACCAACAACAAACCCAGCAGACTACATGACTGCACGCGACGGCACACAATGGCAGCGAACACCACGTAGTTGCCAACAAGTGAGAAGCCACAATATATTCAGAGACCGCTGTGGTCCAGCGCGGATTACTGAAAATATGACGCCTTTGCAGTGTTTCAAATCACACCTCACAGTGGAAATGGTGGATATAATAGTGCGCCACACAAATAGAAAAGCGCATGCCACATATAATGCGTACAATGAAGCGAATCCCAATAGACGTCAGTTGAAGTGGAAAGACACGACAATCAACGAAATTTATGCGTTCATTGGAATGATTTTGATGGCTGGCACAAATCATTCTAATGACGAAAACCCAAGAGATTTGTGGACGTCACAGGCTCACCCAATATTCCGCGCCACCATGGGAATAAACAGGTTTTTCGATTTGCTGCGTTTTATGCGGTCTGACGACCCCAGAACACGGGTAGAGCGGCAGCGTCAAGACAAAGCGGCGCCAATTCGCGATATTTGGATAATGCTCAATGCAAATCTTGCCAGATATTATGTGCCATCAGAATATTTGACCATTGATGAACAATTATATCCATACCGTGGTAGAACCAAATTCACACAATATATACCCTCGAAGCCAGCAAAATATGGTATAAAAGTATGGTGGATTTGCGATGCCAAAAACTCATATCCACTTCATGGCCAAATATATACTGGCAAACAAGAAACTGGTCGTGAAGTTGGTGTTGGCGAAAGAGTGGTGAGAGATTTAGTTGGGCCATACTACGGTAGCGGACGAAATATCACCATGGATAATTTTTTTACGACGCTGCCGTTGGCTAGGCAACTAAAAGTAGAAAAGCTCAGCATTGTGGGTACATTCCGCCGCAACAAAGTTTACATCCCTGCGGAGATGAAAGAAGACAAAAAAAAAGACGTTGGTTCAAGTTTATTTGGCTTCCACGACAACGTAACACTGCTCTCATATAAGCAGCGGAAGTCCAACTCGGTCATCCTTCTTTCTAGTATGCATGATGATGCACAAATTGACGAGAATGGGAAACCAGAAATTATCAATTTTTACAACCAAACAAAAGGTGGGGTGGACGTTATGGACCAAACGCTCCAAGAATATACGACCCAGCGACAAACAAGAAGATGGCCGATGGCATTTTTCTATAACATCATTGATGTGAGCGCATTTGCATCACACATCATATATTATGGAAATAATCCAACTGCACGATACACCACGACGCGCAGGAAGAATCTCCTGCGTCAACTGGCAGAAAACCTGTGCATTCCTGTTATAGAAAATAGAATTTCAAATGTGCAAAGCGTGCGCCAATTTTCAACAAAAAATGCAATTGAAAGCATCATCGGAAGGCCGTTGGAGAGTGTGCTTTGTGCTGCAGGTCCGTCAACATCTCCGTCAGCACGACAAAGGGGCAGAAAAGCCTATACGGGCGTGTGCTACATGTGCAACCTTCTTCCAAATAAGCGCAGAAGAAAAACTAGCAAAAATTGCAGCATATGTAGCACGCCGATATGCGATGAGCACGCCATAACAATTACTAAATGCTACAATTGCCACAATAACAACGATAGTGATTCGGATGAATTATAATATAATATATATAAAATATGATAAAATAAATAAAAGAGACATTTATTTCCAATAAAAACAACACAAAAAACGTTTTTTCATTTACATGTCAGGCATTTACATAGGAATTGCATTAGGGTACCCGGGGACCCGGTTGTGTGTTTATGGGGGTAAAACATTTAAAATCATTTTTTAAAGAAAATATTGAAAATATTTTGAATTTTTTGGTATTTAAATCTTAGTTTAGCCAAAATCTCTGATGATTCGGAGTTTTATGTCCATATCTCAAAAATTATAGGCACAGCAGCACTTTAAAGTCAAAAAAGGTACACGGGTACCCGGTTATGAATCGTAGGGTTAAAAAAGGTGTTTTTTTAGTTTTTCAAACTAATTTGTACTTTGGCTAAAGACAGTGTATAAATATTAGTAATATATGAAAGGGGTTTTTATGGCACGTCCAGCGGTATATAAAACCTGTCATGGTGCATCCTTCTTTCAGGGATGAAAATTTGAAAAACTTGATTTGTTTTTGGACAAAAGGAGCTTTTTTTGCGACCCGGTCTAACATTTATATATCCATATACTTATACGGAAAATCATTTGTTAAATCGTTCAACAAGCGAAAATACAAAAATTATGTTTTTTCGATTTTACATATTTTTTTGGTGGGAGTGGCCTGTTAGATAAAAAAATTAAATTAAATAAAGTAATCAATTTAAGTTTATATTATTCAATCTTTCGTTTGTTATGTTTTTAATAATTGTTCGGTTAAAGATCAATATCTATTAAATAGTACTTTTTCTATGAAAAAGTAAATTTTAATAGAAATATTAAAAAAGAAAAATGTTATGGTAATGTATTGTTGTGGATGTTGTCGCACAAGTAGGAGTTTAGGCAATTCTCGCTTAGTTGAGATTTGTTTATCCCTATAACGTGTGATGATATATGTACCTAACCTCTTGTGGAGAAGGGAGTTGATAATATGCCTTGGTGGGCATTGAAATAGCTACATATATTCCCAACCATCCACCATAATAATCCATTTCACATTTCTATTTTTTTAATATTTTTACTAAAATGTACTTTTTCATAGAAAAAGTACTTTTTAATAGATACTGATCTTGAACCGACCAATTATTAAAAACACAAAGTAATCAATAATACATTGTGCCACAATTACTTAGATTATGACGACAGTTTTGGGAAAAACACGACTTTTTCATTTCAGGCTATATGGGAGGTGGGCGTGTCCTCTGAGATAATTTCACATACTTCTACATAGATATCAGTGATATATCAGATTTCAAATTTGATATAATCCCAACAACAATTTTGGAAAATATAATTTTTTTTCATTCCAGGATATATGAGAAGTGGGCGTGTCCTTTGAGATAATTTTATAAAATTCAACACAGTTATCAGTAATATATCAGCGACACATCATGCAAATTTGATTTAATTCCAACAACAATTTTGGGAAATATAGTATTTTTCAAGATATGTCGGGGGGTCGGCGTGTCCTTGGACCGATTTTCACAAAATTTTATTTCTTATTTTCCTACTTATAGAAGCAATGTGTACCAAGTTTCATTCTTCTATGATGACTCCTATTTTTGATCATCGTTTATGTGAAATAACGACATTGTGCTGCATTTGTTGCAATTTTTTTCGTCATCCTCCAACTAAGGTTGTGCAAACCTTAAACAACTGCAAATTACTCACTTTCTTTTCTCCACTGTGCGCAGATGTTCTCACATGAGGCCCAAAATTATTTTCCGGTTTCCTTTGAGTAAAAAAAAAAACAGTTTTGATCGTTCTCTAAATAGGAACCCCACTGGCATGATTTGCATTTTGCTCCATTCCAGATGTGTGAGTTTCAATTAAAATTAAATTTGTGTGTATTTTGAAAAGTATTTTTTCCATAGAGTAAATTTATAGTAGAGCCGCCATTTGTCTCATCTGACGTTTCCTTTCACACTCTTCGTGATGCGGTCGGTGTGATAGAGAGATGTTTGACGAAAAGTGATATACACCAGGTGGAATTACAATACCTTCTTGCTTTAATTTTTCATGCCATTTTGGTGAAAAACTGTGAAATTTAAATGTGTTTTAAACGTTTTTATTGACTGTTATTGTTAGCATACATTTGTGTTGTATTTAACACATTAATTTTAACACACAAAACGAAATGCCGTTGTTGTTATTTTGTTCGTTGTTTTGAACCATTGCCTCTATCTGGTATTAGTAAAGCAATTCTTTTCAACATCAAACGTATACATCACACGAGGACAAATGTCAGAAATTTGGTGAGTGAAAGATTTTCTCTACCCATATTTACTCTATGATTTTTTCTTCCATTTTATTGATTTAGCTATTAAACTGTATGTCCTTTCATCGTCCAAACACTTGTAAAATCGTCGAGGTTAATTTTGACATTCAGGTAGAGATGGGAACATGTGTAAGTTTTAGATCACGCTGACGAAAGGTAAACGGTCACTCACCCACGAAGATATTTTCCGCACTGACTTGCATGTACGCTGACGTGAGCAAAATTTCATCCTACTTCACATTCACACGTGAATCAGGTTTGTTGCTGAACTCCTTCGAATAGAGTAGATGTTTAGCAAGATTTTTAAAGAGGGAAATAATATTAGATGTCTACCAAAAATATTCGTATTGTGTTCAACAAAGTAGTAAGAATATCGAAATTAAAAGAAATCAAACATTCGGCAATATTCGTGACGCACACTTCCGCACTCAAAGATAGGTTTCACGCACGAAGATTGTTTCGCTCCTCACATTCACGCACGCTCACGTGATCAAATGCAGATCTTACTAACACTCACGCCTCATTCACGTCAATCACGTGACTCGCGCCCATCTTTAACTTCAAGTAACTAAACAAGTCCCGCGCCGTTCTGCGAATTATGCAAAAATATAAGCTGAGTGTTACATGATAAGGTCTTTCATACTCCACGGGTGCTCTAGAATTGGGTTTTGACAAAAAAAAATTCCCACAAAAGTGAGTATGGGGTTTGAAAACACTATATTTATGATTAAAGAGAAACGCATTTTTAAAAAATTCCTAGGACGAATTTAGAAGTTATGACCATTTAAAGTTTTTGGTTTTAAAAAATAACTGCTCAAAATAAATGTTGGCGTCAAACAACGTATCATGTTGATGGTCGATGGCCGCCTTTGCAGTTGACAAATACTATGCCCTCTACAACACTGACTATTACTGTGAATGGTCGCGGCAAATTCAATAATCTTCTTTGTTTACCTTTGTAAACTTTTAATCATTCACTCGCGCTCCGTAAAACTTAGAAGCAACACAAAACGGCACAAGGAAAAGCTAATTAAAATTAAAAGTGAAAGAAAATCTAAAATTAAAGTCTGAAATAAAGTTTGAAAAGAAAAGAAAAAACTTTGGCTTTAATTAAAAGGCCACTATACACTGATTTAAAGCAATTACGCCTTCTTAAACCAGTTGTCGCGTACTGCTATTTTTTTTTTTTTATTTTAGATCAGAAGATTCAAATCCATAATTTTTTCATTTATTGAAAAATATTTATTTTAATAGTTGGTTTTATAAGATATTTCAAATGGCGTACAATTTTTATAAACCAATAACTTTAAATGGTCATAACTTTTAAATTCGTCCTAGGATTTTTTTAAAAATGCATTTTTTTTTTATCATAAATATAGTGTTTTCAAGCCCCGTACTCACTTTTTGTGGGAATTTTTTTTTGTCATAAACCACCCGCACCCGTGATTCGGACAATGATGTAAAAGTTATGATACCAGTGTGATGCATCACACAGTGTGATTTTGGTGTTAAAAATCCAATTTTTCGACCACTGAATTTCATAAATCTAATTATGCAGTTTTGTAGAGAAATGTTTAAATATGAAATGTGCAATTTTGGTATTTTAGAAAAATAATATTTTATATTTGAAAAATTTAAATAAATTCCCTGCAATGGTACTACGCAAGAAATTACTTATATTTTCATGCAGTCCTGTGGTCCATATATGTAGTACCATTTGACTTTCATATATTTGAAAAATATAGTATTTCACCATAAATTAAAAAAAAAATTATGGGGATATCATAATCCGTTAAAAAGATATGCCCAAATGTGAATGCCTCTAAAAATTCACTTGTTTTTGATTTTTAATGGAAACAAAATAATGTAGCCCCATTTGCCTCCAAGCTGTTCTTTTAATAAAATGAAAGGTGAGAATGTCTTCATTCGATTAAAACCAATAATAGATTGCGGTAATTTGTGGAACTGGAAGAAAACTATAAGTTTCTGGTAAAAGTCACTTGTCATAAAATTTTTGCAAAAAAAGTATTGCATGCTTTTAGGCCAGCTATGTATTCCATATTGAATAAACTACTTATACATCGAAAATACATCATGGATGCATGCAGCAATTCTTCCTATTGGTATGCTAAGTGAAGAAGTGGAAGAGGCAAGAAATATGGACTGGAGGAAGTATAGGTTAACGTTTGATAGGAAATGCAGTAGAGTTTCGACAAACACAGATATTTTTCGTCGCTTACTGGTTTCGTCAGACCCTTTTATAACCAGCTTAAGGCATGAGCGATCCAAACAGGATTTGGAATGTGATGATGTAGTCAAAGAAATGATAGATGAAGAATCAATAAAGTTTTTTGTGGAATGATAAACAAAATATTAAAAAAAAATCTTATCTATATTTTCTATGGGTTTAATGAACGGTGGGCGTGGCCGATTTTGATGAAACTTCACATGCACCTTTTTTGTATTCTAGAACACTTTTGCTTTGGATAGGAACAATTTTATGCGAAAAAATCGATTTGGATTGTATGAGGGGTGGGCGGTAGGCGTGGTCGGTTTTTATAACATTCTAATTTTTTTCTTAATTTAGTCAATATAATGTTCGGTGCTAACTTTCTATGATCTAGGACCACTCCTTATAGTTATTGCACATAAATGTATGAAGCCATCCCACTGTGCGTCGCATGTAATAAGGTCCTAGACATTTTCAGAGTCCATGTAAAGGGGTTTTCAACAGAGACGCTACAAAAGTAAATCGATAGGGACAGCAAACGACGCCATATTTTTCCCCGCTCTTTTGACATTTCTCTTCAGTAAGGTTTGCCATTTCATCATGGAAAGATATACGAGCCAACAACGAGTCGAAATTATTAAAATTTACTACCGAAATTTGGAGTCAGTGGCCTCAACTTTAAGAGGCCTCAACAATCAGCGATGAGGCTCATTTCTGGCTGAATGGCTTCGTCAATAAGCAAAATATGCGTTATTGGTCAGACAGCAATCCACACGTAATCCATGCGTCATCATTGCATCCCGAAACAATTACGGTTTGGTGCGGTTTATGGACCGGCGGCGTCATTGGGCCGTACTTCTTCCGTTATGATCAAGACCGGCACATTACTGTGAATGCGAATCGCTACTGTTCAATGATAACAGAATAATTTGACACCAATTAGATAATATGGACTTGGAGGACACACAGCGAATGCCACAATCAATTTATTGGAAAACAAGTTTGGTGAACGTGTTATCTCACGAAATGGTCCAGTCGATTGGCCGCATCGGTCGTGCGATTTGACGCCGTTAGATTATTTCCTGTGGGGCTATGTCAAGTCTATGGTCTATGCCAACGAGCCAGCGACGATTGATGAACTTTGTACGAATATCGAACGTGAAATTGCAGCAGTAGCGGCCGATTTATGCTTGAAAACTGTCGAAAATTGGGTTCAGCGTCTGGACTTCTGCAAGCGTGCCCATGGTGGCCATGAAAAAGAAATCAAGTTCCATACATAATGGCATCGAACGTACTTTCACAGGAATAAAGAATTTCATTGGTATCTAAAACCGGTTTTGTTTTATTTAAAAAAAACTTTTGTAGCGCTCTTATTGAAAACCCCGTTATTTCATCACATTTCTTTATTATGAATGTTTTGTATTCTTCTGACCGAAGATTAAGTGTCTCGCTAACAACATTCTGAAGTATCACTGCATTATATGTGTAACGGCTTCTCACATCATCCCGTCCAATGAATTGTGAATTAATGTTAAGACAATGTAATCCATAACGTTACGTTTTTTCTTGCAGACGCTTATTGGTTTTTGTGTACCTAACTAGGAATTACACTTAGTCCTTGATGCACAAGTTGCAATATGAATTATTGTTGCTCCTTTGCCATCTGTAGTTCGCCATTTAATGTGTGGACTTAAAAAAGTTTTCTGAAATGGGCAATAAATGGTCCTGTTCAGATTGTTGATGCACCGAACGTGCTTCCATTGTCATATTCGAGATTATTGGTTAGTGTTTCATGATTTATTCCCATGTTTGTTGCTATTGTTGTTATCGATACTTTGATATTAGGCCAAAGGTAACAAATGCCAGTTCAGTTCTATACTATGCGATACAATAACAGTAGAGTTAGAATTGATTATAAAAATAAATATTTGTTCTTACTATTTCAATAGAATATGGCTTTGTTCTTCATCTTGTAATACTATTTTAAAATTGTATATATTTAACGTTTTGAAACTCAATTTACCAAAAGCATTTCTAATTTACAATCGACATACATGACAATGTAATAGTACATACATACACATGTATGTATGGATTTATGTTTTTGCTGTAAGTCAAATTGAGGTCTCATCTTTGAGGCAGCAACCCAAGGTTGTGGTTAAATAGGTTGCTATGTAACGATTGTTGTAGGTTTTCCTTTGGTGGTTATTTTAGTATATTAGTGTGTTTCGTAAAAAGCAAATCTTGGAACTTATTTGAAAACGCGTGAAAATCGACTGATCAGGGAGAGATAAAAAAAATACAATGAGTGTTCGAACTCACGGGCGATGTGTTAACACCTTTTTTCTACACGCTACCTGTTCGATTTCTATGAACACATTAGTAAATGTTACTTTGGAAAATAAAAAACAGCGTTCAATCATATGATGACGTTACATTTAAATAATATTAATACTTAAAATTATTTAAAAACCAGTGCAAGCACATGTGTCATTATTTCCTTGCTTCATACTTTTTGTTTTATTCCCACAAAAAACAAAGAAAAACAAACAAATATACATGTACATTCATACATACATAAATAAATAAATAAATGGTTTCCCATTACATCCCATGAAGGGACTGGGGAGAACTTCTCACAATCACTGATCATACATACGCTACACAAGTTCACACAATTTTCGCTGCTCTCTTGCTATCTCATTTTTATATACGTATAACCAGGTCATTATTCTCTCTGGTTTGAGAGTGCTCCGCACCCACACAAGACAACTATTCGTTGCCGCTACATCAGTGTGTTTTTGTTTTATTCCCACAAAAAAACAAAGAAAAACAAACAAAGATACATATGCATACATACATACCATACGCTACACAAGTTCACACAATTTTCGCAGCCCTCTTGCTATCTCATTTTTATATACGTATAACCACGTCATTATTCTCTCTGGTTTGAGAGTGCTCCGCACCCACACAAGACAACGATTCGCTGCCGCTACATCCGTGTGTTTTTGTTTTATTCCCACAAAAAACAAAGAAAAACAAACAAAGATACATATACATACATACATCCATACGCTACACAAGTTCACCCAATTTTCGCTGCTCTCTTGCTATCTCATTTTTATATACTTACGTATAACGAGGTCATTATTCTCTCTGATTCGAGAGTGCTCCGCACCCACACAAGACAACTATTCGCTGCCCCTACATCAGTGTGTGTTTTTTTTTTCGCAGACTGACAATCTGTGGTTCGCAGTCGGACAAATCTGTGTTCTATGTAGGGGTGGGTCACCCTTATCATGTAGGGGTATGAAAAATAGATGATGGCCTATTCTGAGACCTACCCGATACGCACACAAAATTTCATACAAATCTGTCCAGCCGTTTCGGAGTAATTTAACGTCAAACCATCTGTGATCGCAGTCGGACAAACTGTGTTTGGTTGTGTTCACTTTGTGAGTTTAGTCCAGTGTCGGACATTTTCGCAAAATCCAACCACGCGTATTTGGATTGAAAAATTCTACCGACGTACTGATGCACACGTACAGTATAAGCTAAGCAGTTCTCGGAAACGATGGTTTTCGGTCAAGTCTAATGCGACTTCCACACGATGACTTTTTAAGGCGCGTCACTTTTCATGACTTACGATGCTACGTGGTGAGGGAAGAAGAAAAGCATGAGAGGTAACAAAAGAATCACGAAATGAAATTTGAGGGGGATTATGGACGTTTCTCTTTCGCCACATTCGTATTTGTACATGGGGGTAAAGCAACAGTAAACAAAGTGCCGAACAATTGTTTTGAAGAAATTATTAAATGAAATAAATGTTTTCGGTGAATTGGAGAAAATAAAAAGTTGTGGAGTTTGTGTTTTAACTCTTTCGTGTTTTTACTTGCCGGTAAACGTAAAGTGGCGAATAATTGTTTTGAAGCAATAAGTTTTAAATTAAAAGTAGAAGTGAAACTTTGTTTTGTCGGCGAGATATTCGGATAGGAAAAAATGTGGAATAAAGAATTAGTAGAGCAGTTGATTATAGAACTTTACATTTACCATTACGAATAAACAACAAAAGATGTTTGATCGACAAAACGTCAAAAAAATTACGCATGGTTGTATTTAGGGAGTCATCGTCTGAACGCACGAAGATTTACGAAGGGTTACCAAAACAGAATGAACACAAAAAGCGCGCGTAGAAAGTCATCGTGTGGAACATGACTAACAGCCAATTCATGTATCTTATGCGAACGTTTCTTTCGCATGCTACACGACAAACAGCTGATATTCGTTTCACCTAACAGTCATCAGAACGACAATGCGAAAGAAAATCAATGCGATTGATTACGTAAACCTTTTAGTACGATTTTTGATTTATCTATCTCTTATCGCTGTCATCTATGCGAACCTATATTTCAAAACAGTCACTTGTCTGTTTGTTATCGCGTAAACAACTACAAGTAATTGTTGTGGCATACTTAAATGATTGTACATACTTAAATGATTGTAAAACTCACTGGTTTGTTGGCATCTCCAGAACATTCGACATGTCTCTTAAATGCCTCCGTGGTACTTCCACAATGTCATCAATTTGGACCGCAAAATATATTCCAATAGAAATATCCATAATAATTTTGTTCACAAAAAACAACACGAATAAAAAAATATTATTTGCTTTTTTGTTTGTTTGTATTTACCTTCTCATTTCTATCCAGCTGATTACTCTCAGACAGAGTTGTATTTTTTTATGATAAATCCCTTAAAATATCCCACTTTTTTAAGGGAATTTTTGGGGAATTTATGAAATTGTTGATCTGGCCACAATGTAATATGACAACTTATAAATTGCTTACGTTACAGACGTAAAGCTGTGCGAAAGAACAAAAGAACCTTAGCTGAATCCAATTACGAACGAAAGTGAGTGACTGATTTTCTTTCGCATACATTTTCGTTTGAGTTACATGAATTGGCTGTAAGATTGCATATCGGCATTTGTTATCTACACTGTACAACAAAAAACTGTTTCCGGAAGAGTTGAAAATTTAGATGGGAAAGCACAATGTATGATTTGTTCCAAATTGTGAAGCCCACGAAATTGTTACAATCCTTCCTTGTTTGAAATTTATGCAAGATATGTAAGACAAATTTAGCCGTTTATACTGTGCTCTCGTTATGACATAAGGAAAACAAAAATGCAGTTAAGTAATATATTTTTTGTGCATGAATATAAGTCAGCACTAATATTTTCTGTTTTTGTAAGGGAACAAAAATTCAAATCAGTTTTTCTTTCATAGTGTAATGTGCGGCGCAGTCGCTCTCTGTGGCACTCACACCAATATGATGTGCTCTATGGGTTAATGTGCCCATCACTGGTTTAGTCCAGTGATGCCCACACACATATTACATCATATTGCGCTTGTGTGTGAACCAGAATAAACCGAAGTTCAATTTGATGTATTTTTAAACAATTAGCAACTTGACCCTTCTCTAAAAAATGCTGACCAGCAACTGATTTGATTTGCATTGAAAAAATGTAAGCAAAGCAAGATCCAACAACCCCGATCGAAATCACACGAAGAAGCTTATACTATACGCAGCGCAGAAACAGCATTTTGTTGCCCATCTCGCGTGTTATGGAAATTCAAAATTTGGGCATCACTGGTTTAGTCCCTACCCGCGTCTATAGATGCTAACACATCAAAAATAATTTTAAAAAATGGCCCTTGGAAAATATTTTTAATTTCAAAACAAAAAAAAACAACCCGTAAAAACAGATTTTGACTATAAATTCTTTGTATATGACCACGCCTCTTATTCCAATCCCGCCCATATTTGCAGCAGAGCTTAGAATATATAAACCTAACCAACATACCCAATTTTGTTCAAATACCGTTAACAGGAGCAGAAATAATGGATTTTTAATTTGTGATTTGTATTGGAGGTACCACCCCCTTTATCCATTCTCGGCCATATTTTGACAGTTTATTTTTGTCGTCGCCATTAGTTTGTCTGCGAAGTTTCAGCTCGATTGGATCATGGGAAAAGGGCTAAAAAGCAATCCAAAGTGATTTCGGCATACATAACGGGTTTTTCAATAAGAGCGCTACAAAAGTTTTTTTAAATAAAACTAAACCGGTTTTAGATACCAATGAAATTCTTTATTCCTGTGAAAGTACGTTCGATGCCATTGTGTACGGAAGTCGATTTCTTTTGCATGGCCACCACGGGCACGCTTGCGGAAGTCCAGACGCTTAACCCAATTTTCGACGGTTTTCAACCATAAATCGGCCGATACTGCTGCAATTTCACGTTCGATATTCGTACGAAGTTCATCAATCGTCGCTGGCTTGTTGGCATAGACCATAGACTTGACGTAGCCCCACAGGAAATAATCTAACGGCGTCAAGTCGCATGACCGAGGCGGCCAATCGACTGGGCCATTTCGTGAGATAACACGTTCACCAAACTTGGTTTCCAATAAATTGATTGTGGCATTCGCTGTGTGGCTTGTGGCGCCGTCCTGTTGGAACCACATGTCCTCCAAATCTATATTATCCAATTGGGGCCAAAAATATTCGGTTATTATTGAACGGTAGCGATTCGCATTCACAGTAATGTGCCGGTCTTGATCATCACGGAGGAAGTAGGGCCCAATGACGCCGCCGGCCCATAAACCGCACCAAACCATAATTTTTTCGGGATGCAATGATGACTGATGGATTACGTGTGGATTGCTGTCTGACCAATAACGCATATTTTGCTTATTGACGAAGCCATTCAGCCAGAAATAAGCCTCATCGCGCTCTTAAAGTTGAGGCCACTGACTCCAAATTTCGGTAGTAAATTTTAATAATTTCGACTCGTTATTGGCTCGTATATCTTTCCATGATGAAATGGCAAACCTTACTGAAGAGGAATGTCAAAAGAGCGGGAAAAAATATGGCGTCGTTTGCGGTCCCTATCGATTTACTTTTGTAGAGTCTCTGTTGACAAACCCTTTACATGCATACATACAGGTGAACTTAATATAAAGAATTTGAAAACGGAATGTTATACATTTATGACAGTATTTCAAGATAAACAACAAAAATGTGTAGAACTGCATATTTTGATAAAAGTAAAAACTTACTTTATATGGGACTTCTTTTCTAACGGGACGTGATGAACCCACAATTTTCAACATGAATTGTTTGAACATTTGTCCCGTAAGAACCATTTTTGTATACAAATTTTGAGATCTGTATTAGAAAAAATATACACCCAGAGAACTAATTGTTTGAAAAGAGGTTGTAGCAACAGTAAAATCAGCTGTTACCACCGAATTGAGGTTGTGACGACCGAATTTAGTCCCCACAACCGAAATTCGGTTTCATAATTGATTCGGTTATGACAACTAAATCTTCAATTATATTTGTTCAGTCAACTAAATTTTCTAAAATTTCGGTTGGAACAACCGAATTTAATATTAATTCGGATGCAAGAACCGAAATTGTTACCAAATTCGGTTGGAGTAACCGAATCTGGCATTAATTCGGTTGTAGTAACCGAATTTGGCATCAGTTCGGTTGTAACTATCGAATTTGGTATCAATTCGGTCGCAATAACCGAATCTAGCCTTAATAATTAATTAAGCGAATTTCTCATGAATTCTGTAGGTACAACCGAATTCATTTTCAATTCGGTTAGCACACCACGATTCAATGTATTTAAAACCTGACGTCTAAAATTCTGTAATCAAATATAATTTTAAAAAAAAAATTAAAGAAAGTGAAGATTTTTTTGTGGTTATTAACCCTAGTAATTCATATACATAAATGATAACCATTCGTCTTATGGCCAGTTTCACAGTTGAAAATTCTCCATTTAAATGAACTTTTAATCCCGATGTTAGTCATTCAAATGTCATTTAATAACAAAATGTTGTGTGAGCTTTTAAATTGAGCTTTTAAATGACGAGTGTGAAACTCGCCCTTAAAGACGTATGCAAGTTTGAGGTCTAATTAGTAAACGTTCCAAAATGTTTTAAAATAAAATGCGTTTCAAATTAATAAGATTAATGGCCAGTTTCACAGTTGAAAATTCTCCATTTAAATGTAGTTTAAATGCCCGATGCTTGTGATTTAAATGCCATTTAATATGAAAACTGTATGCGAACTTTTAAATTGAGCTTTTGAATGACGAGTGTGAAACTCGCCCTAAGTCTTGCTCTATAAATAAATGCTCTCTAAAGAAAAGCCCTCAAATTTTAAACTGCAAATCCGAGAGAATAGTATTCCTCTTAAGAATCAGAGAAATAAATAAATTTTAGGACCTAAATCAGCAAATAATTTATTATAACGGGTCCGCCAAATAACTTTTTTTTTGAAAATGCTATAAAAAAAACTACTGAATATTTTCTTAAATTTCTTTTTTTATTTGAAAGTACAATCCTTCCGGTTAATAATGGAAAATAATTTCATTCAAATGGCTGCCTCGGCTGGCCATGCAGTAGCCTACACGAGCGGTCCAATTTTTAAGCACATTATCGATTGTGTGCAGCTGTATTTCACCAATGGGTTCACGAATATTGTCCTTTAAAGCGTCAATTGTCTCTGGCTTGTCGGCGTAACACTTATCTTTGAGGCATCCCCACAAATAATAGTCCAACGGTGTCAAATCGCAGCTCCGAGGTGGCCAAACGGCATCAGATCTGCAGCTGATAATGCGGTCTTCAAAAACAGGGCGCAAAACATCGAGTGTAGCTTCGGCCTTGTGGCACGTAGCGCCGTCCTGTCGATACCAAATGCTGCCAATATCCTCCTCTTCAATTTTTGTGAACAAAAATTCGTCCAACATGGGCCGATAACGATCGCCATTGACTGTAACGGCCACTCCTTGCTCATTTTCGAAGAAAAATGGCCCAATTATGCCTCTGGACCAAAATCCGCACCAAACAGTGACTCGTTTTGGGTGCATCGGCTTTTCAATGTATGCGTGTGGGTTTTCTGGGTCCCAAATGCGACAATTTTGCTTGTTTACACACCCGCCAAGATCAAAATGAGCTTCATCTGAAAAGATGATTTTTTTTTTTGGCAAAATCGGCATCTTCTGTAAGTCGATCGCAGGCCCACTTAGCGAAGCGAAAACGCATTGGATGTACGCACTATTTTTGGCTTTTCACGCTTTGGTTTATCGATGAGGATGCCAGTTTCTTTCACTTTTTTCACAAGATAACGAAAATCCGGAGCTGACGGTGCTTCTCTTCTTCTAAAATCCGTACGCAATTTTCGTACACATTCTGCAACTTTACCATGATTTGCAAAGTAATGTCGCAATATTTCCCAGCGTTGTTCAAGCGTATACACAACCATATTCGTTCAGCGGAAGGATAAAACTAATTATCTGTCAAATCAGACATGAGCTAAGTGTTACCATTCACGAAATAAGTACTAGTTGAAAAAAAAAACGATAGATGGCGGACCTTGTACTATAGATCATAGATAAAGGAAATAAGTAGATATCCCACAGGCGTTGTCAAGTACTGCCACTAGATGCTGTGTTGTCGTTTTGTAACTTTCATTGACGTTTCTTATAACATTCACTGACGTTTATTCAACAGTGTGGGATATTTTTTCAATCCAAAAATAGAATCATTTTCCAGGTAGTGCTATTCGAACAACTAGTTTAGCTTTTTTCATGTCGTTGTGTTCCCCACTTTCGAATTCAAATGCATTTTGGTTATGTGCTTGTTTGGTGTACTGTTATTGTTGCTATTCGTTTATGTTGACCTGTACAGCATCGGCCCACTAAACAAAACAAAATCCCTGTTGATGTTGCCTACCACACCTTTTGTTAGCACCTTTTCTAAATACATCTTGCAAGGTATATTTTGTTTGGGATCAAACGTTGTAATTATTGCTTTCAGCTCCATCTAGAAAATATCCCATTGAACAATAAATTTCCTACGGCATGTGCGATATCTACTTAATTCCTTTATCTATGCTATAGATTATCCCATATATGGGTGAATAATCTTAAATGACTCCTTTCTGTGACCGTCAGTTTAAAATTATGATGTATTATCCAATTTCTTTTATAAATATGTCCAAAGCAGCTTATATTGGTTAAAATAACCCACGTATTAGTATTTAAAATTTTTAATTTTATAATAGCGAAAAAAGCTAAAAGTACACCTAATCTCAGTCCCGTGGCGTGTCCAAACTCGAGGTATGAAAAGAAACCTTAATTATTATGTATGAAAATATTAAAAATCTGCAATTGCATTAAAATTAACTTATACACAATCTCTACCGGTCAAATATGCACTTTTTTTGACTTAATTAAATTAATTTTAAGAAATTACAAATATCATTGAGTTTTGTCCGGAACAATTTCTCTCAGTCCCATGCCAGATGTAGTTTTCTGCTTAAAAAATAAAGTAACGGCCATCACGTGGAATTTGCAGTAGTTCTGTTGCACTGAAGTATTGTTCTCTTCGAAGGTTCTCGAAGAAACTCTACTTCTATTTTAGTTTGCGAAAGATTTTCGTCAGAGTGGTCGCGGTCAGTGTTTGTTCCGTAAAGTTGTCAGTCCCGTGGTAAGTGTTATTTTTCTTTTAAGTAAATTAATTTATTATTTCTATAATACAAGTAAGCTATCGTAGTTTCTTGCAGCATTTAGTTTTGCTATTCTTTTATAATACGTGGTGTGCGATGAAATAGAGTCACACACTCGTCAAAACTTTTATTCTCTGCAAACCAGTGGTCAGTATTTTAAAGGCTATGTAATTACGTGTGCTATAAAATAGAGTCAATTACAAAAAAATAATTTTTTTTTTGAAATGGTTAATGGTAGTTTGGATTTGAATTTGATAACAAAGTTTAGCTTCTAAATATGATTAATGTTTATTAGTAGCATTAATAAATTGTCATTATTGACGTTCCAAAATGGGCCGATCTAAATATTGCAATCATGAGCGCCAAGAAAGAATAAAAGAGACGATAAAAGAATTCAGAAGCTACATACAAATTACTGACATAATTGGATGATCAAAGAAAATGTTGGAGACCGGAATAAAATATAACCCCAATCCAGGAAACAGACGGAAAAACCCTGAAAATTACAGAACATTTGGAACCAAAAATATTGCGCCACGTAGAGTTCGACTTTTGTAACCTCTTCCGCCCTTAAACGGCATTACGATCGGGATGTTGACACCTCTACATTAAGAAAAATGCTAACTAAAAACAATTTAAAGGCAAAAAGTGTCCGAAAAGTTCCATTTCTATCCAAACGGAACGTTCAAAAAATGTTGCATTTTGCCAAGGAGCATGTGAAATAGTCCGTACACAAATGACGGAATATTTTGAGGACAGCTGAAACTAATGTGAGATTGGGTAATTATGATAAGAGTAATCTTCCTGTACGAAGACCTTCCAACACCGAATTCAGGCCCCAGAACACAATCCAAACAGTTAAACGTGGTAGCGGAAACATAATGGTACGGGGTTGTTACTCTTACATTGGGACAGAACCTTTACTCCAAATTGAGCAGACAATGGACGCCTCATATTATACCACTGTATTAAAAAAAACATCATGATGCCTTGTGCTAAATGGGAAATGCCGCTGCGATGGGTGTTTCAACATAATATCGACCCCAAACACACATCGAAGCGAGCAAAAGCTTCGTTTGAAAATAATAGTGTCATTGTTTTAAGATGGTATATGCAGTCGCCGGGCTTAAATCCTATTCAGAATTTGTGGCGGGATATTAAAGTGTCTATCAAAGGAATAAACCAATTTAATAAATGACACTGGTACAATCGGCGGGGAAAACATGACTTGTGGAGACTTGATGATTCAATGTCAAGGCGTTGCTTAGCTGTGATAAAAAATAATAGTTATTTCATAAAGTACTGAGATAATATAAAGGATTAATGAAACATACATTTTATTTGACACAGCTATTTATTCTAGTTCAGATGATGAATCGCGATGACTCTATTTTAATTCACAGACAAAACAGGTTTATTTTGAAATATTTTGATTTATACCTAATGATTTAATTTTAAATTACGACATTAATGTTCTAAAATGTTATATCTAGACCTTAATTGAACAATTAAAAATAAAAGTTATAAACACAATTTAATTTTTCTACATTTGTTTTTGTTTTGAAAATGTTGATTAGTGTTAACTCTATTTCATCGCACACCACTGTATGAATGATTAAAATACGTACTTTTTATCAGTCCCGCGGTTAAGTTATTTACCCACGGGACTGAATGAGAACCCACGGGACTGATATTTTCATACAAAATGTGTACTGTATATATTAAATATATTAATTTAAGTGATTTTTAAGCTTTCAAATGGCTCCAACAAACTCTGCAGGTGACAAACAAAAAGTTAAGGCAAAGAAGGATAGGATACATCGGCAAAATATTCGCGTGGACCCAATAAAAAAGGGGCTCAAAGAGAAATGGAGAGGATTCGCCGCGCAAAAAAAAGCAAACAATTTACGAAAAAGCATTAACGACATAACTCCACGTGAAAAACGAACACGAAGAAAATTTTGGAAAGGCTATGCAAGAACGTTCAACAACAAAAAGAAAGAAGCTGAAAAACTTTTGAGCAATCAAATACACCACCAGGATCTGATGACGAAACAGTTCCTGTTGAACCAATTCCCGAACTAAATAATATCGAACTCAAGAGGAATAATTTAATTGTCGACAACAGAAAATACATACAGAAAAACAAAAAAATACCGGATTTTTAAAAACAAAGTTGCGTTTTACTCACTAGGGAACGTCCCTTTTGAATAAATTCAAGAGTATTATGGTTTCTTTATAAAAATTGCGAAAAAACTTAAAAAATTTCTGTTTGCTGGACACATAGACTTCTCATATTTTCTTAAATAACGAATATATCGTTTGAAAGGCCTAATTTTCCTTATTTTATATCCGGTGGGAAAGTGAAAATCGGTTGATAATCAACTAACTTACAGGCTTATAAGTACGCAAACGTACGCAAAACCGGGTTTTTAACCGGTTTTCAAGATTTTGGGGGTGTTTAGGAAATTTCACAAGCAGACTCTTGTTTCACTCCACAATACCTACAAGAAAAATGCTATCTATCACTGCCCTGGAGTTTCTACTTTAGTCTTTTTTGTATCACTGTGTACTACTACTGGAAAAATCGAAATTCGAGCAGTCTTTACTAAACCTTATGTATCTATGGTTTCCATGTGGAGATCCCATTAGGAAATTTGGCTATGATGTAGAGAAAAAGATGGACTTTCTTTTTGGTGGGGGAAATCAAAAATTAAAGATACCTTATGCCAGGATAATCAAGGATACTTTGAAGTTTTCAATATCATTGACCAACAACGACATAACTGTTGTATCGACTATTAATACAGCGGTTATTGCAAGCTATAAAATGGTATTCAACATATTGAAATCCTTAAACGCATTCCAAAATTATACCATTTCTAAGTCAGGTCCTTTGTTCAGAAAGAGCCATACAATACTTACTTCAACGAAATATAAAACAAAAACTCCTTTTTTGACCTAATTCTGGTGTCATAGCATTCGTATGAACCAGGAGAAACTTCTGCCCAAATTTCATACAATTCAATAGGGGTCGGGTCCTGGACTGTGCCGAAATATTTTAGAATTACCCAAGTGTATTTATTTATTAGTGTATATTATTATATACATAATATATATTAAACCATATATGTATATCGTTTAATTATATTTTGTAAAGGTATCACATCTATAACGTACAATTTCATTCCGGTGCTTAAAATTTTTAGTCCCGTACTATGATTTTCTCAGTCCCGTGCTAATTAGATCCGTCCCGTGGAAAATAAAACTCTTCAAAACCGCTCAAATTCAATGAACTTTCACCAATAGCATCTAAGTGGTTAATATAACAAATCCCAAGTTTTTTTTATTTGATTATAAAAACTGTCCCCTTTTTCGCAAAGAAAAGGAGTAATTTAAGATTATTCATCCATATATGGCTTTATTTTCTCGCTTTTTAATTTTGTATAAGAATACAGGAAAATAAATCATCACTTAATAGTAAACCAAACTTTAATAATTCATTTGTGACACTATCTAAATTCGGCTGTAACAACCTCTAATTCGGCTATGTCAACCTCTAATGAGGTTTGTCGACCACTATTCTTATTGCATATCGTGACCATGCCTACTCTCGATGGAAACATTTTAGAACCGGCGATATACATAATGCTTTTCGCAACGCGAGAAAAATTGTAACCAAGGCCATACGAAACGCCAAGTCAAAATAATATGCTGAGAAATTTTCTAAATCAATTAGTTCAAAAAATACATGGAAAACTATTAGGGAAATTAGACTAGTGAATAATAGAACAAAACAAGATAGTATCATATCAGACCCAGAGGATATAAATAAAAGCTTTCTTAATATACCCATGTCAGAAGCTGATCATAGCCATTATTGTAACTATAATGCGGCCAATCTACCGCAGAATCAATTCAATTTTGATAGTGTCAACCAGCGTGATGTACTCAGAATCTGTCTGTCCTTAAAATCAAACGCTATAGGTGTTGATGGCATTCACCCAGCCTTCTTAAAGATAATTCTTCCGCCGCTTTTACCAATAATCACACATATATTTAACACTATAATCATGACATGCACTTACCCACTTAGGTGGAAACAGGCGAAAATTCTTCCAATACCGAAATCAATCACTGAGTATCGCCCTATAGCCATATTGCCCTATATGTCGAAAGTTTTCGAAAAACTTTTACATATAACGATAACTGATTATATTACGCAGTATAATTTGTTAACTGATAGACAGTCTGGCTTTCGGGCCAAACATAGTTTCATTACTGCTCTCACAGATGTGGCCGAGGATCTAAGGAGGGCAATTGTTGTTGGATCATTCAAAGGCCTTTGACACCGTTGACCACACTATATTAATTCAAAAACTGGGGAAAATGATGAATTTTTCACCTACATCAACCAAATTAATTGAGTCATACCTAAGTGGACGAGTGCAGTGTGTAGAAACTAGGCAGTTAACAACCTCAACTTTTCTTCCCGTTATAAGGGGGGTTCCACAAGGCTCTATTCTTGGACCTCTTCTTTTTTCAGTTTATGTAAATGATCTTCCAGAACAGTAACACCACTGCAACATAAGAATGTACGCCGATGACGTCCAGTTGTACATAAGTGATAAACAGGGACACATTTTAATGATGACCTAGAACGAGTTTCTCGTTGGGCTGATGTGAATGGGCTAAGATTAAATCCTCGAAAATCAAAATGTATGATAATGCGTAAAAGAACGCAGAAAGTTTGTGAAACACAAAAAACCTAGGTGTAATTTTTAATATTACCCTCACCTGGTCAGATCACATTATAGCTGCCTGTGGCAAAACATATTCGATGCTCAGAACCCTATGGCCTACACAATATTGCACACCAATAAAGATAAGGTTAAAAAAAATAAATGGTTTCCCATTACATCCCATGAAGGGACCGGGGAGAACTTCTCACAATCACTCAGCTGTGCGCTTTCTGGTTTTCACTCACTGATTGGGACCTACAGTTTTACACCGATTCCGAACGGTATTTTGAGAAGCTTTTTCATGGCTATACACTCGATAGTGTCGCCGTCACTAAGCGAGGTGACCGTCGTCGAAAGAAATTTTTAAGGTGGTTGGAGCAGGGATCGAACCCAGGATCTCCTGTACAAGAGGCGCGCACACTACCCATTGCACCACCGACGATAAGGTTACTACTTGCAAAAACTTATTTGGTGCCAAATTTAACCTATGGATATGAGATTTTTGCAAGTTGTGATGCCCCTATTAAATCGAAATTGAACGTCACATACAACAACATTGCGAGGTACGTTTATGGGGTCAGAAATAATGTCACTAATGGTAATTATGTGAGTATAACTCCTTACTCTGTCAAACTATTTGGCGTACAGTTCGAAGACCTTCTGAAAATAGGAATTCTTATATTTCTACATAAAATTATAACCACCCGTGAACCATGTCACCTGTTCAATCGATTGAATTTTAGTCAACTCAGAAGAAATAGAAATATAATACAAATTAGACACTCTTCTTTGATATCAGAATGGCAATTCTACATAACTGCAATACGTCTTTGGAATAATATTATTCCTTCAGCAATTAGGGCAATCAGCAACGCCTCAGAATTTAAGAAAAAATTGTTTGAATTTTTCTCGTAAATAAATGTTTGTGTAATCTATTAACTGTTTATTAATTGTTAACTTTTTTTTTTCTTTTTCTCTTTTCTTTATTTAGTTAATGTATGAATATTCAAATATTTTGTATGTAATTGTTATTTTACTTGTCTTAGTTTACCTTATAACACTATAAGAATTCTACTTTTTAAGACGAATGTTTTGTTGTAGAAGTGAAAAAGCAAATAAATAAAATCTAAAATCTAAATCTAAATCTAATGATGTTGTGTCAACATCCAATGAGGTTATGTCAACCTCCAATGAGGTTCTGACAACCTCTAATTCGATTGGGACAACATATTAATTCGGTTACGGCTAATTCGGCTGTCTCAACCGAATTTTTTTGTGAGTGTAAGATGATTCCAAAAATACACTGGGCTCGCCATCTTTAAACACCGGTTGGGTCGGATAAATTTTATTAGATTTATTAGATTCCAAAACATACACTAAGGTCGCCATCTTCAAACACCGGTTTTTCGGAAAAATTTTATTATATTGATTTTCTCCGTTATCAGCTGATTTTTATCCTTATTTTGCGTGATATTAGGTATGTCTGCATACTTAGGTTAGATTAGTGAGTGATGCCGTGTCGAGTAGCCACGTGTGCTGCCAGTAATAGATTGAGATTTCCCTCTTATACCCAATAAGTACTGTTAATGTATTGTAGAGATAGACTGAGTTCAATACTGCCCAGATACCGTATTCCGTCATAAATGGGCTTTACCAAAATTATCCTCCTTATGTTAGACAATATTGGGCACTACGAGGGTAACGCCTGTGTTTTATTCCGATGTTAGCAGCATGTGTACGAATCACCCAGTGACCATTGACGATATTTGATAATATTTGAGGGTACTTTTTGTATTCTTCCGAAAGTACTTTTTTGGACGTAAGAGTACTTTTTACAAAATTGTTAAATAAAGTTGTATTTCGAGTTCTCTTTGATTCGTTGTCGTTGACGCACGTCTTCGCGCAGTAGCCGGGCAAATCAAAAGTTATTGAAACACACCTTGAAAATTTTTTTTTTTGAACTGTATTATTTCTATATAACAACCTAAAAAGAAACAAACTAAAAATTCCAAAACGCGTTTTGTCAACTCAAGATGTAGACACAATGTCTTCATCTAAGTATAGAAAAACTTCTTATCGAAGTAAAAGAAGTAATTATTACATGCCTCTTCAGGCCCTAGACGATGGTGATGATGATGAAGATATAACGGACGAATCAAATGGCGCCGGTGCCTCTTGTGAACCTAAACTTGTTTTACCCCCCATTAAAGTTTTGGGTCAAACACAAAGTCATATTCAAACACTGTTTGCAAAATACAACATATTTACAACATATTATTAAAAAGATATCAATTGGACTAAAAATAACATGTGATAATTCTGAAACGCATGCAAAAATAAAACAAGCACTTTCTGAAACCAAATGTCAATTCTTCTCTCACGATAAGAGAGATGATCGTAAATTTAAAGTCGTCTTATACGGTTTAGAGGACAAAGCAGCTGCTGATGTACAATCAGCTCTTACGTCACTTGGTCTCAAGCGCACAGATGTAAAAGCAGTAGTAAAAAAATTTAATAGTTTTGAAGACACGCTCTTTATTGTTTATTTTGAAAGAGGTAGTGTCACATTGGCTCAATTGCGCCAAAAAGTAAAGTCCCTCTTCAGAGTAATTTTCAAATGGGAATACCAAAGAAGAATAAAAAATAAAGTCATTCAATGCCATAAATGCCAGATGTTTGGGCACGGAGAAAGGTACTGTTCTGTAAATGCTAAGTGTGCCAACTGTGCTGGTAAACATTTAACTTCAAATTGCACTGTTGAAAATAAAAACAAATGCGCTAACTGTAATGGTGATCATAAATCAACATCTGTGGGTTGCCCAAATAGAGCTCTTTATTTGGAAATAAGAGATAACATCAACAACTTGAGAAACAGAAAGAGAAATCACAAGAATGAAAACTTTACTTTGGCAAATGAGATGTTTCCTCCTTTAAATCAACATTTCGCCGCTCAGCCTACATACAATACAAACTGGCGTCCACATTCTACTGGTTTAAATGCCCATGCAAACTCCACCACGGCAAATGCTCAGTTTACCATCCGAAATGCTAACTCTGTACTCCAAAAAGATGTCCCTACCGAAGATTTGTTTACTGAACAAGAGATAACTACTCTCACTCTTGACATTGTTACCGGGCTAAATAAAGACCTGCAGAAATAAACACGACCAATTTAATGTTATTGCTAAACTCGCAATTAAATATCTATATAAGTCTTATGAGTAAAAAGATAATGTTTTGGAACTGTTGTAGTGTACGAAACAAATTTATGGAATTATTTAACTTTCTTCGTAAGGAAAATGTTGCAGTTTTTTATTTTGTGGTGACCTAAATAGCAGGCACAGAAATTGGGGGTGCTCTAGGGCAAATAGTTGGGGTAATATTTTGTCAGAGTTAACAACCTTTTACCCAATCTTCATTCTAAATACGGATGATCCAACGTATATTTCTACTACTAGCAGATCATCACCGTCAATTATTGACATTGTACTAACAAATTCTCCAATGTACATAGATACACCGTATGTCATTAACGATCTTAGTTCTGACCATCTCCCTGTCATATTTAATCTTAATTTTAGCATCACCCAAAACTCGGTTACAACTTTGGACTATAAAAATGCAAACTGGAAAGATTTTAAATCTCAGCTTGAGAACAAATTTTCAAATACTACAATGGACGTAAGTCAGAACATTTGTACAGCAGTCATTGACGAAAAAATTAAATTTTGTGAAGGTAATTTGTTAGAAGCTGAAGCTAAATGGGTCCCAAAAGTGGAAAGTATTCCAAATTGTTTTAAACTTCATGTCAGAATTAAAAAATTAATTAGTCTAAAGAATTTTTATAAAAGACAGTGGAACAAATATAGAAAGCAAATAGATTATAAAAATATGGAGCGATTGGTTCTCGATATTAAAGAAGCTTTATTTGTTTTATAAATAAAAATAAATGGTTTCCCATTACATCCCATGAAGAGACTGGGGAGAACTTCTCACAATCACTGAGCTGTGCGCTTTCCAGTTTTCACTCACTGATTGGGACCTACAGTTTTACACCGATTCCGAACGGTAATTTGAGAAGCTTTTTCATGGCTAGATACTCGATAGTGTCGCCGTCACTATGCGAGGTGACCGCCGCCGAAAGAAAATTTGAAGGTGGTCAGAGCCGGGTTCGAACCCAGGATCTCATGTACAAGAGCCGCGCACACTAACCATTGCACCACCGACGGTTTTAAGAAAAAAAAAATGGAATAACCGTATTTCAAATCTAGATAAAGGTGAGAAACCTTTTTGGAATATTAGTAAAGTACTTCGTAAAAAACATTTACAAATGCCGTCACTGAAAAAGGATGATTCAAGGCTTCACTCCAGTCAGGAAAAGGCAAATGTATTAGCTGATAAATTTCTTGAGAATCACAAAATCGCAGAGAGTTTGGGCGTGCCCACACAAAACGCAATGATCGCCGAATTCATTAACAGATTTAATGTAACTGATGTTGAGCCCAATACTTCAGATTTCATAAGTTTTGATAATATTGTAGATATATTGAAATCTATAAAAAAGAAAATGTCTTCAGGAATAGATAATATTCGTCTTATTCTTCTCATTCAGTCGCCTGCTATTGTAACTCACTATCTGGTTTTTATTATAAATTGTTGCATTAAGCTTAAATATTTTCCTAATACATGGAAACTAGCTAAAGTTATACCGGTACTTAAAAGTGGTAGGCCGGCAAATGAGGTTGGAAGTTATAGACCAATTAGTCTGTTAAGTTCACTTGGGAAAATCTTCGAAAAAGTTATTCGTGATAAATTATTAGCTTATACTGATGAGCACAATATTATTCCCAACGAACAATTTGGGTTCAGGAGGTTTCACAGCACTAGCCAACAAGTCAAAAGAATTTGTAATCATATTAGATCGAGTTTCGACCACAAGGAATCGACCGCTTTAATTCTGTTAGATGTCGAAAAAGCATTCGACTCTGTTTGGCATGATGCTCTCATATTCAAATTAGTTCAATTTGGCTTTCCTCTTCTTCTAGTAAAACTGATAGACAGTTTTTTAAGAGTTAGAAGATTCAGAGTTTGCATTAACAACGCATATTCACCTGCTACTTTAGTTTCAGCCGGTGTACCTCAAGGCTCAGTTATTGGGTCTTTATTATACATAATTTTTTGTTCTGACTTTCCGACACTGGAAAATTGTAATACTGCGTTATATGCTGACGATATTGGTATCTTCACGTCTAGCAAGTCACCTCAAATCATTTCTGATAACCTACAAAATGCAGTACAAAACGTAAACGATTACATGCGCAAATGGAAGATAAAATTGAATATTGCTAAAACGCAGGCCATCTTTTTCACGCGAAAAAGAAACGTCTGTAATCTACCAATTTCTTGTTTGCACTTATCGGGGCACACGATACTATGGTGTAGCATACATACACAGTCAACGCAACCAACGACTATAGAGTACAAACTAAAGCCAACATAACCAACAGAAATACATATTAAAGAAATACCAAAAGAGGTATTAGCTTACATTTCATTGGCACTTCCCAAAGTGTCCAAATAACCAAAAGTCGAACAGACAAACACACTCCACATGACAAGCGCCGTTTAATACTCTAAACGATACACATTGCTCTGTACGCAAGGCAAAGAACAGTTCTCACGCCAGTGAAACTGATTCGTCAGCATGGCACACGCAGACATGACGGCGACCGTCCATGGCTTTGAGTATGTTCTACTGCATACACACAGCGACACATACAATGTTGCATAGCCACAGAACGGCGATCGTCTCTGCTGACAGCGACCGTTCATAACTCCAAGAACGTCGCATACATACGACAATGTATACGGCATGATAGGCCATGAGCAGCGAGCGTTCCCTCTGCTGAGGGATACGCATATGATATTCGTTGGTCTGCCGCGACAACTCCATATAAACTATATAGGAATAAGAATATTAATGTAAGATACTATTGTATTTAGATTTAGTATAAAAAGAACCAAAATATTCAATAAAGAGACAGAAAGGTTTTGACGCTCAAGATAGCTCAACCAAAGGAATTCCAAATTGTATTTTAATTATTACATGGCGATCCTGCCAGTGCTTCAAATATAAAAAAGCACGGAGGAAAAATCGGGAGCTAAAAAGGCTCAGAAACAATCCCACAGCTCCAAAAGCTCAGGGATCTCCAGGAACTCCAAAAATAAAAAAAAGGAGCTGGAGTTGGATCATTGTGTCCAAATAACATAGCGTTTTAGCCGCTGTTAAATCCTGAAGTGCACCAAAATGCACCAGGATTAAAGAAACATTTTCTCTGACGTGATAGCCAAAAATCCATCAGCGGCGAGAAGGAAGATACTGTCTGGCCAAAAGACAGTTGGCCCAGCCATATGAGAGAGGCCACAGCGAGAAGAGAAAAACAACAGTAGAATGAAGGAAGGTACAACAATCGAGAACAATCGAGGATTTCGAGAAGGGGCAACGACGGCCAGAGAAGGAAGATCCCCATTCGGCGATGACCAATTGAGACGGGAATATAGTATATAGAAAAATTATTATAGAAAAATTTCCTTGTATTTTCGTATGCGATTCCAAGCGCATACCTAGGGTCTATAAGCGAGTACTCGCTCGAGACAAAATAGGGAAAATTATTTTAGGAGAAAATATAATAGACAAAATTGTATGTATAATTGGTAGGATAATTTTTATGTAAAATTTTTTAATTTTTATGTATTCGCTCGAGACAAAAGAAGAAAAATTATTTTTGTATAATTGGTAGGATAATTTTTATGTAAAATTTTTTAATTTTTATGTACTCGCTCGAGACAAAATAGGGAAAATTATTTTAAAAGAAAATATAATAAGCAAAATTGTAGGTATAATTAATAAAATAATTTTTATGTAAAAAGAAAGGAAAACCTGAGTGGATAAGGATAATTATGGGTCATAGAAACTCGAAAATAAGTGATCCGACTGCGAATGTCGTTAATAATGTAGAAGTGGTCGATCACACTTCACGAATAGATTCATTGTGGATCCTCCTACTCATCTCTACAGTATTAAGTGCAGTCAACTTAATACTAAAGTTATATTTATTGCATAAGAGATCTCTAAAGAAGAGATACTCAAGTCGTGGAGATAACTTAGACAAAATCTAAGCACCACAGAGTAACTTATGGATCGGGATAAAATAGTTACCTACTGTAGACTTATATATAATGTCCCAAACTCAGATTAAATTTTTAAATACTAAATACTAAATTTTTAAATACTAATATTGAAAGTGAGGCCACAATTAGGACGAAAACCAATTGAGTCAATTGGAACAGAAGTCAATATGGCACAAACAGTTATAGAATTTTTGAATACCGCCACAAGGTTAATCCCTGATTTCGATGGGAAACCTGAGAATTTAAGATCATTTTTAGATGCACTTTCTTTAGTGGATACACTAAAAGGCACCCACGAAGCGGTAGCCATAAACCTGATTAAGACAAAATTAACAGGTAACGCCAGAAACCTACTTGAAAATGAATCCACCATACAAGACGTAATTTCGAAACTGTCAAGTTCTGTGAAAGGTGAATCAGTTGAGGTCCTATCAGCCAAAATACTGAACATCCGACAGAACAATAAGTCTGCCAATTCTTATTGTGATGAGCTGGACAAATTGACAAAATCATTGGAAGGTGCATACATCTCCGATGGTTTGTCACGCACATTGGCACAAAAATATACCACCCAAGTCGCGGTGAAGGCAATGACCAAAAATTGCACCATTGAAAGAGTTAAACTCATCATGGAAGCAGGTCAGTTTGACAATATGAACGAAGCTATAGGAAAATTTGTTAGTAGCTGCACAGACGCTACTGGACAACAAAATACTATCCTATACTTCGGAAACAGGTCAAACAGAAACTACCGTGGGAACAGAGGAAGACCACATGGTAGAGGTGGATATAGAGGAAGAAATGGCAATGGCAACAATCGCAATAACAACAATAGATACAGACATGACAATTCTAACTACCGTGGAAACAGACGTGGAAACAACCACAATGATAATGATAACGGACAAAACCACAATGGTCGAAATGGTAACGTTAGAGTAACTAACACAGCCCAAGACAACTCGGAAAACTAGAAAATTCCCCTAAGATCAAACCAGAGAACAGAAAAGTGTATAACCTTAGCCTTAATATGAGTATTTTTGTTAACGTCAAAATAGAACACCATAACAAAAAAATAACATTATTAGTAGACACAGGAGCAGATATTTCATTAATAAAACTTACTCACTTTACACAAGATGAAATAAACACGAATAGAGTATCAACATTAAGTGGTATAGGACATGGTAAAATAAAATCAATAGGAACAACAAATTTTGATCTAAGATACAAAAACTTTTTAATTCCCCATACTTTTCACGTTGTGAACGATGATTTCCCAATACCATGCGACGGAATCATCGGTATGGATTTCATAAGAAAATACAATTGTATTTTAGACTTTAATGATGATTTTGATTACCTTATCCTACGACCACCAAATTTCACACAACCGATAGAAATACAAATTACGAATACATGCAATGAAAGCTTAACACTGCCAGCAAGATCTGAGGTGATACGCCATATTAGGCTAGTTGCCACAAATCAAGACATATTGGTACCTCACCAAGAAATTCAACCAGGTATTTTTATAGCTAGCACCTTGGTAAAGGCAAACAATGCATATATTCGCATTTTAAATACAAACGATAAAATAGTTACAATAAAAGAATCACAAATCACAACTGAAGACATTAATGATTACGATATTATTACAAACAATTCAAATGAAAAACAAAGAAAGACACAAATTTTGCAAATATTAGAGAAAAATTTTCCAAAACAGTTCGAAAATGTTTTAAAAGATCTTTGTTCTGAATTCAGTGATGTCTTTGGTTTAGAAACGGAAACAATAACCACAAATAATTTCTATAAACAAAAGTTAAGGGTTAAGGACAAACAACCGGTATACATTAAGAACTACCGTGTACCACATACACATAAGGAGGAAATTCACAAACACGTAAAGAAACTAATAGACGATGGAATAGTCGAACCATCGCATTCCGAATATAACAGTCCAATCTTGTTGGTTCCCAAAAAGTCTCTCCCTGGTTCTACGGAAAAGAGATGGAGACTTGTAATAGATTATAGACAGATTAACAAAAAGCTAGTAGCGGACAAATTCCCTTTACCACGAATAGACGATATTCTAGACCAACTTGGTAGGGCTAAATATTTCTCATGTTTAGATTTAATGTCTGGATTCCATCAAATCCAGTTGGAAGAGAAATCTAGAGACCTTACGTCATTTTCGACTAATAATGGGTCATACAGATTCACTAGACTTCCTTATGGACTAAAAATAGCACCAAATTCGTTCCAAAGAATGATGACATTGGCTTTCAGTGGTTTGAAACCAGAACAAGCTTTCCTATACATGGACGACCTGGTCGTATTAGGATGTTCCGAAAAACACATGCTTTCAAATCTTACAAATGTTTTTGAACTATGTCGAAAAACCAATCTCAAGTTACACCCAGAAAAATGTTCATTTTTTATGACAGAAGTAACATACCTAGGACACAAATGTACAGATAAGGGAATACTACCCGATGATAGTAAATACTCAGTAATTGAAAATTACCCAAAACCCACTGATGCAGATGGCGCGAGAAGATTCGTAGCCTTCTGCAATTACTATCGAAGATTTATTAAAAACTTCTCAGAATATTCTCGGCATCTTACAAGACTGTCTAAAAAAGGTGTTCAGTTCGAATGGACTAAAGATTGCGACATAGCATTTAATCACTTAAAAAAGGCATTAATGAGTCCAACATTACTGCAATACCCGGATTTCGAAAAGCAGTTTTGCATAATTACGGACGCAAGCAAACACGCTTGCGGCGCAGTTTTGACTCAGGAACATGAAGGAAAACATTTACCAGTCGCCTATGCTTCCAAAACCTTTACTAAAGGTGAAAGCAATAAATCAACCATCGAACAAGAATTAACAGCAATCCATTGGGCTATAACACACTTTAGACCATACATATACGGAAGACAATTCCTCGTCCGTACGGATCACAGACCACTATCATATCTATTTTCAATGAGGAACCCAAGTTCAAAACTGACCAGAATGAGGCTTGACCTAGAGGAATATGACTTTACAGTAGAATATCTTAGGGGAAAAGATAATTACGTTGCAGACGCGCTATCGCGAATAACAATACATGATCTCAAGGACATGAATATAACAGCAACACAAATATTGACAATAACGACAAGATCCATGACACGAAATAATACGAATACGGATAAAAGTAATACTATGAATGAGCAGCATAAATCAAATAAAATTAAAAAGCCCAGTATATATGTTCCTTTAAATAACACTGACGTCAGGAAATATTATAAATTAAAGATTTTTCCCGCAAGATGTTACATCAAACGTGGAAAATCTATAATTGCATATATACAAATCAATGACTTGTTTAATAATGGGAAACTTGACTTAGGACAGTTCTTCCCGAGGCTCGAAGAAGTAGCCTGTAAACACAGCATTGACAAATTACAAGTGGCACCTAGTGAGAAAATTTTCGAATTTATCTCGATTAATGAATTCAAAGATATGGGCAATAGGAAATTAATTCATATTAAAGTAGCGCTACTAAATAAGGTGACCCACATTGATTGCAAAGATGCTATAGCTATTCAGAACATAATGATAAAATATCATGATGACCCCATTGAAGGTGGTCACTGTGGAACTTTCAGGACAATACAGAAAGTAAAACGGTATTATTTTTGGCGAAACATGATAAAAGACATAACTAGATATGTCAAAATGTGCCACACGTGTCAGACAACCAAAACCAACAAACATTTGAAAGGTCCATTAGTAATAACTCCTACGCCGGCGGGAGCTTTTTATACGGTATTTGTCGATACCATTGGTCCATTTCCTAAATCAATTTACGGAAATGAATACGCCATAACAATGATATGTGACCTGACTAAGTATTTAGTCACAATACCCATACGGGACAAAAGCGCGAAAACAATCGCTAAGGCAATTTTTGAAAATTTCATTCTTATATATGGTCCAATGAAGACGTTCATTACGGACATGGGAACTGAATACAAAAACGCCATATTAAATGAATTATGCGCACTATTGAAAATCGAGAAACTAACTTCAACGGCACACCATCACCAGACGCTAGGTACAATTGAAAGAAGCCATAGAACTTTCAATGCATACGTACGATCCTACATATCAGTGAATAAAGATGACTGGGATGAATGGCTTAAGTACTTCACGTATTGTTTCAATACAACACCATCAACAGTACATAATTACTGTCCGTATGAATTAGTATTTTCGAGAATACCACATAAAATGGTACAAATTAATGAAGTGGATCAAATAACTCCACTCTATAATGTAGACAATTACGCCAACGAGGCCAAATATAGATTAGAAATAGCGCTTAGGAGATCTCAGATACTATTAAATAAGCATAAGGAAAAGCAAAAAGAATATTATGATAAGAACATTGTAGATTATAATTTCAATATAGGAGATTTAGTATTGTTAAGAAATGAATCAGGACATAAACTAGATAGAAAATATATCGGTCCCTTTAAAATTAAAAATCTACTATTAAGGGAAAATGTAAACATCATAGATCCCAAAACTAACAAAGAACAAATAGTTCATAAGAATAGAATTAAAATTTATGAACAATAATATGATAATGACAATAAAGGCCAAGGTTGATAATACTAATAATAATAATAATAAGGAACGAATGATAATGAACTTATACAATAATAAGTCTTTCTAATTACATAAGAAATGACTAGATAATAAGTACTATATAATACATTTAATAAACATAAACTTAAGAACATTGTAAAAGAATGTCCATAAAACTCACGTTATATGATCATTCTTCTGAAAAATGGAGGTGTAGCATACATACACAGTCAACGCAACCAACGACTATAGAGTACAAACTAAAGCCAACATAACCAACAGAAATACATATTAAAGAAATACCAAAAGAGGTATTAGCTTACATTTCATTGGCACTTCCCAAAGTGTCCAAATAACCAAAAGTCGAACAGACAAACACACTCCACATGACAAGCGCCGTTTAATACTCTAAACGATACACATTGCTCTGTACGCAAGGCAAAGAACAGTTCTCACGCCAGTGAAACTGATTCGTCAGCATGGCACACGCAGACATGACGGCGACCGTCCATGGCTTTGAGTATGTTCTACTGCATACACACAGCGACACATACAATGTTGCATAGCCACAGAACGGCGATCGTCTCTGCTGACAGCGACCGTTCATAACTCCAAGAACGTCGCATACATACGACAATGTATACGGCATGATAGGCCATGAGCAGCGAGCGTTCCCTCTGCTGAGGGATACGCATATGATATTCGTTGGTCTGCCGCGACAACTCCATATAAACTATATAGGAATAAGAATATTAATGTAAGATACTATTGTATTTAGATTTAGTATAAAAAGAACCAAAATATTCAATAAAGAGACAGAAAGGTTTTGACGCTCAAGATAGCTCAACCAAAGGAATTCCAAATTGTATTTTAATTATTACAATGGTTAACAAATGCCAAATACCTAGGAGTAATTCTTGATACAAAACTTATTTTCCGCGATCATATTAATTCTATTAAGAACTAATTTAGTATTGCAATAAAATTATTATACCCTCTGATAAACCGAAACTCAGATCTGTCAACTGACAATAAAATCTTATTATGTAAACAAATCTTCCAATCAATTATACTTTATGCTTCACCTGTCTGGGGAGTATGTGCAAAGTACCACATTAAAACATTACAGATTTGCCAAAATAAATTATTACGAATGATTTTAAAATTGCCTTGGGATTACTCTACAAATAGATTACATAAAGAGTCAAATGTAAAGCTGATTTCAGAAAAAATTTCTGATTCAATAATTCGTTTCAATTACCATTGCACAATGTCAGACAACCCTCTAATCGCCAACATAGTTTGAACAGAACTATCTACTTACAAATAACACAACCACTATTTTCTTTTATATAATTTAATTGGAAGGTTATTGATAGTAGTATTTTCCTTCGTAAAGTAGGTATTTTATATTCTTTCCTGAATTTTTTTTTTTAATCAAATTATCATATATAATGTTCTAGAATTAAGGTTTTCCGTTTCTTTAATAAGTTTAGATGTTAAAGTTACAAATATAAGAACATTTTACTACTTAAATAAATAAATAAATAAAAAAAAAAAGTTGTATTTACACCGAATGATTAACGGACTGTTTGTAGAACATATAAAAAATCTATTTAATTTGCGTACGGGTTGTTAATCTTTCAGTGTAAATGCAATGAAACGTTTAGTTAGCCTCAGGCACACATATATTTTAATCTAATTACACATAAAATAACTGACTATATATGTACGTACATCTTGGCAGTTTCGATCAGCTGAGATTTACAAGGTCGACCCTTTATATAAAAATAAAATTCGTGCAATACCCACTGCTTCTACCTTACTTATTTTGCCATGTGTTGTATTTAAAAACTTTGCTAAGTCAAATCCGAAAGTACTCTTATTGGACCAACAGCCGTTGGGGACTTTTTGAAATCGAAAGAAGGTCAAAAACTCCTTATCCACTACATATATCATCCCTGCCAGTTACCCCTTATGACAGCTGTCATTCTGGCTATTGCATTTCTGTTCAGAGTCACCAGGAACTCGGTTCTCTTATCGTCATATCTAGGCCATATAACCCGTGATATCCCAGTACGCCACATGAATCCGTTACGAATTCGAGATTGGTCCGTTTCTTCGTATATTCTGTCCGAATCGAATTCGTTCGCGTGTGAAATTCCACTCGGAAATGCGAATCGTTTTTGTACTTTTTCACATCCATCTCGCACTCACAACTTACGAGGCGGATCAATAAGTCCGTGACTTTTTGAATGAAACACAGTTTTTTTTGCAAAAAAAAACCATTTTACAACTTAATCTTTACAACTTAAATCCAAGGTTAGTAAGAATTTTAGGAACAATCCTAAAAGTTTTTTCAACTTTGTTAACACTAAGCGTAAGTCCGTATCAAGACCTTCTCGAATTGTGATGAATGATGTCGAATACATCGACTCTGAATCTATTGCCAATTGTTTTGCTGACTTTTTCTCATCTGTTTACTCGGTTAATTCAGTCTCGACTACCTGTGACTATCCTTATGATATTCGGTCATTAAATCCGTTCGGGATCACTTCTATGAGTGATACGTGGGTCCAGGAGAATCTTTCTTTCATCTTTCGTCACTGAAGCCCACGAACACTTATGGACCTGACGGGATCCCTAATTCCGTGCTAAAATACTGTTCTACGACATTGGCTACACCATTGACTATACTGTTCAATGCATCTTTGAAATTTAGCTACTTTCCGGCGGTCTGGAAAATCTCGTATATTGTCCCTCTTCATAAGTCGGTGGGTAGCATTACAAATGTGTCAAATTCTAGAGGTATTGCGAAACTGAGTGCGATTCCAAAACTTCTTGAGAAACTGGTCACTGACATTATATCTTACACAGTTTCCTCTATTATTGACTGTAGACAACATGGTTTTCGCAAAGGTCTATCTACAGTTACAAACTTACTTCAATTTTCTTCTCACGTAATTAATGGTTTTATTTCGGGAATGCAGACCGATGTTATTTACACGGATTTTAGTAAAGCTTTCGATAAGGTTCACCATCGCCTCCTACTGAGTAAATTAAGCGCTATCGGGTTTAATAGTAATATTATTGAATGGATTTCATCTTACCTTACTGGTCGCGAACAGATGGTAATTTTTGGGGATTCGTTATCTAGACCTATCCAAGTGTCTTCCGGCGTTCCTCAGGGAAGTCACCTGGGTCCTATTTTATTTCTCTTGTTTATCAACGATTTGCCTAATTCGATAGCTGAGTCTAATGTGCTTATGTACGCGGACGATGTGAAAATATTTATGTCATATAAAAATACTTCAGACTATATTCTACTTCAAAATGATCTGGATCGGCTTGGGAGTTGATGCAATCTTAACCTTATGGACTTAAACTTGGGTAAATGTAAACATATGGCGTTTTACAGATCACGTATGATTACCTCCCGGTATTCTATAGGTTACATTAGAATTGGTCAATTCATTCTTGGATTTAGGTTTTTTACTTGATAGGAAATTGTATTTCATTAGTCACATTATTGCTACTGTTAATAAGGCTTATGGCGTACTTTCGTTCATTAAGCGCTGGGCGAAGGAATTTTCTTCCATATATCACGAAAAATCTTTTTACATCCCTTGTGAGGCCCATATTAGAATATGGATCCGTGGTATGGGATCCAAAATATGACTTTTATGTGAATATGATAGAATCGGTACAGAAACAATTCCTTATTTTTTGTCTTTGGGACCTGAGATGGGATCCTAACGTCCATCTTCCTCCATATGTCAGTAGATTGTCTTTGATTAAATTACCTACTCTGGCTAGTAGACGGACTATGCTTAATTCGATTACAATATATAAGATTCTCAGGGGCGATATACGCTCTGAGTATCTTCTTGGTCGTATTTGGATAAATGTTCCTTCGAGAACTTCTAGGAACTATAAACCCCTGTATATTAGATTTTTAATGTTTATCAGTTTATTGACTTTTCTTTATCACCGGACACGATAAAGTCTTTTATTATAAATCATCTAAATAGCTAGCGTGTAGTATTTTATGTACGAGTATTAATGTTGTATTGATAATTTATGGTTTTATGTTTTAAGATTTATTATTTTTCAATAAGTATATAGTGGTAATCTGTAGATTTTATTCATCTTTTAACTGGTATTGCTTTAATCGGCTGTGCATTTTTACGTAGCCGTTACACGTTTTCCTCTCGGTCTGTGGTGTGTACGTTATCCCTACGTCATAGTGATGAGGCCCCCTCGGTCGGTTGGGGCGGGTCTGAGTGGCGGCGACGGGATCGTTCGTAAAAAAATCTCCTTTTAGCTGAATACACTTTGTCCTACGTTTCTCCAATTTTGTATCCCTTCCAAAAAATAGGATTTTTCGGGGTCCATAAATTAAGCATTTGTTTGATCAATAATTTCATCGTTGTAGCTAAATCTCTTTCCACCGAGCCATTTATTTAGGGGCACTGTGGGCTAAATCCGGAGAATATGGCGGATGAGGTACCAATTCGTAGCCCAATTAAACAACTCCAAACAATTCTTTGAAGTTGTCACACGATTACGTTTATGGTCAATTGAGAGCAAACGCGGCACCCATCTTGCAGACAGCTTTCTTAAACCCAACTGATCATTTAAAATCGTAACTACACTGCCATTTGAAATGCCTATGGCATCAAGAATCTCACGCACTTTAACTCTTCGATTGGCCATACCATATCGCGGATTTTTTCGACATTTTCGGGTGTATTGTACTTGTGCAACCACAACGAAAGTCAGTAAACCACTTTTTTACCATTGAAGTCGATGGTGCAAGTCGCTTTGTATGGGAAATTTGTTTGTTTTGACGTTTGCTGTGCAAGTTTACGATGTTTTCGAGGTTCGAGGTTCTTTCGAGCTTTCATGAAGACCGCTAATATAAAAGACTCATTGCAGTTTAACGATAAAATAAAGAAACTAAGAATACAAAATTGTGAAAAATTAGTTTCATTTGAGGTAGTTGCTTTATTTCCGAGTATACCAGTAGACTGAGCACTTCGTATTATCGAGGAAAAATTGGACAGAATAGAACAGCTAACAAATATTAATATTTTATTATTCCTCTATATTTTAAAGTTTTGTATAAAAGACAACAGGTATTTCCGATATGATGACAAGGTATATTTTCAACAACAAGGACTTCCAATGGTATCTCCAGCTTCCCCGATTGTGGCTGATATTGTTATGGAGAATCTACTTGATTCCTGCATAGAAAAGATGGCCATAAAACCAAAAATCATTACTAAATATGTGGACGATGTATTCTGTGTCGTTACAAATAGTGCTATAGATAATATTTTGACTACATTTAATAATTTTCATCCTAATATTAGGTTTACAATTGAAGAAGAGCGTGGATCTAGACTCCCTTACTTGGATACCATGGTAATAAGAAATGGGGAGAATTTATTAGTAGATTGGTACCAAAAACCAACTGCTTCTGGAAGGGTTATCAATTATCACTCCAAACACCAGAAATCAATGGTTGTCAATACAGCAAGAAACCTAATAGAGAGAGTTTTGAAGATAAGCGACGGGAATTTTCACAAAAAGAATAAGGAGAAGATTACAACTATATTAATGGACAACAATTTCCCAATAGGGTTAGCCGGTGGAATCGAAAAAGTTTAAATCATTATCTTATGTGCCAGGATTTTCTGAGAGATTAGAAAAATCAAAAATATTTGATACGAATAATTACAAAATGGCCCATAAAACAACACACACACTAGGTAGATTGTTTAGTAAAACCAAAGATAGAATAGATAAATTTGATAGATCTAATAATAGTGAAAGTTGCAATATGGTATATGTAGGTACAACTAAAAATACACTGAAGACTAGAATTGCAGGACACAAATCAGATCAAAAATATAGACACATCTCAACACAAAAAAACCGCATTATCATCACACTGTGCAAACTTAAATCATTTTCCAAACTTTCCAGATACGTCAGTTTTGAATAGGGAAAATAATTATAAACGTCGTTTTATGTTAGAAATGTTACAGATAATAAGGACTCCAATAGCGAAGAGAATAAACTTTAAAGCGGATACGGATAATGTAGCACAGAATTATAGACATTTAATTAGTAAAATGTAGAACATTTCACCGAAAATTGTTTGATGTATCATTGAATTTGTCACTGGGTAACATTTTTAATATATCCGGATATAACTTGTTGAATATACCATTATGTACATATTTTTATCAACCAAATTATTTTTCTGGCTGTAAATTTGAGAAACTATTTCTACACAAAAATTTTTCTGACTGTAACTTAGAACATTTTTCATATGACAAGAAAATTTCTTCAATTGTTAAATTTTTTTTTAATTTTTTGTTGTTATTGTTTTTTCAAATGACATGAAAAAAAAATTTGTTTATCAATTGTTTTCATTTCTTATTAATAATTGTGTTTATCTTCCTGACGATGCTATCCAAAGGGTAGCGAAATATGGAAGAATAAAATTAATTGAAAATACGACCAAACGCTCGAACAATTTAATTTTTCAATACAATACGAAAGGTCGGATAAATCATCAGTAATTAAATTTTCTACCTCTAATCCACTGAAAGTTTTCACTTACATTATATAATAATTCTTATTATATATTAATTCAAAAACTTCGTTGTTAAATTTAAATCGTTTTGATGTTTTTTTTAAGTTTTTGTGTTTTATCAACTCAGATATGACACTTCGCGACATTAAATGAGGATGTTCTTTTCAAAACTTGACTATTCCACTTATTGTATTTTGCACAATTTGAGAACATAGTTTTTAGTTATGCCCCTATGTAATTAACCCGAAATTTTGGTGCATTATTCACCCATTGGAGGCCAAACAGAAACTACAAGGAAAATTTGTAAAAGTTGTTTACACTCAATCGTTTTATGTGATTGATTCGTTCCGCAAAAATCCGCATAAAACGAATTCGCATAAAACGATACACTAGGTTCATATAAAACTACTGATTCGTTCCTTAATTTAAAAAATCGCATAAATTCAAATCAGAACATTAAAAGTCAAACAAAATCGCATAAAAAGGAATAAAAAAAGATATTCATTTAATAAAACAATAACAAAAAATAAAGAAAAAACAAACAGCAATTCATATACATATGTACATTTAAAAGAAAACATATGAAGAAAAAGATTAAAAATTAAATTTAAAACTTTATATAGTTTCAGAATCAAAATCGTCAAATATTACTTGTCTGCACCGTTTTTTAATTGGTTCAATATCACTTCCATCACTAGAGGAATCAATGTCATCAATTGGTTGATTATCATTTTCGTCACTAGAAGTATTTTCAATATGAGTAGAAATAATGGCCAAGTAGTTTTCGGGAACTTTATTTCCTTCTTCTCGTACACAAAAATTTGTCATCAGACTTTGTGATGTTGATTTTTTTCAGTTGTTTATACAACTCCTGGTATCCTGAAAATAGATCGTTGAGTCCTCGCTGAAGCTGCATTGCTCGTTCCGTACCTGGATCAATATTGAAAATTTCGTTTTGTAAATCATTAACTGTTTTAAGAACTTCTCCAATTTTTTTTGAAGTAAGAGGTTCAACAGTTTCTTCGCAATCACTTTCGGAATGAGTGTCTTCGACATTATCTGTAGCTAAACTAATAATATCATCATCGGATAATGACTCTTCGACAAGTAGTTCTTCTAAATCATTGTGGTCCAGAGAATCAAATCCATCGCCTCCAATTTGGCGAGCCAGGGTTAAAATTTCATCTGATAATGTTGATCGTTCAACATCACTACTATTGCTAGCAACACAATCTGGCCATACAGCTTTCCAGCACGCACTTAAGGTATGCGGTCGTATTTTGGATATGGCAGATGCAGCCAGGACTATGCAATCGAAAATATTAAATTGTTTCCAAACTTCATTTAATGTCAATGTTTCATTTTCAACTTTAGTTAAAATTAATTGGTAAGTGCTCTTTATATAATATTTCTTAAAAGTTGATATTATTCCCTGATCGAGAGGCTGAAGAATTAGGTGGCAGAAATTCAACTTGAATGTTTGGATGGTTCAAATGAGGATGTCCAGGTGCATTGTCTATAATGAGTAAAATTTTAAATGCAAGATCTTTTCCCTTCATATAAGATTCCACTTCTGGCACAAAACATTGTGTGAAACCATTCACTAAACAATGCCGATGTAACCCAAGCTTTGCGATTTGCCATCCAGTGAACTGGCAAACGTTTTAAATCTTTGCCTTTAAACGCACGTGGTTTCAAAAATTTATTGACGACTAATGGTTACAACATTTTATTTCCTGATGCGTTGCAGCATAGCAAAAACGTTAACCTTTCTTTACAAGCTTTGAAGCCACTGGCTCTCTTTTCTGCTTTTCCAATTTAGGTTCTACTAGGCATTTTTTTTCCAGAATAGTCCGGTCTCATCTGGATTGAATATTTGATCTGGGGTGTAGCCTCCCTCATCAATAATTTTTTTTAATTTTTCTGGGTAATTTGCGCATGCTTGTTCATCTGCTGATGCTGATTCACCTCTTATTTGAATGTTGTGAAGACTGTTTCTTTTTAAAAAACGTACCATTCCATCCTGATCTGAGAATTATATCTTTTCATAAAACAATAGAGCTTTTTCTTTTATCATGTATCCGCTTATGGGAATCCTCTTTTTGGTTAAATCTTCGATCCAAAAGACAATAGATTTTTCCACTCTTTCGATCAACGTGTCTCTTGAATACGAAGAATGTTTAGAGCTAAGTTTTGTGCAAATCGAAAGAGCTTTTACGCTTACTACTTTGATCACTTCTACGATAAATATTACAAAATATTAATTAAACTTCACTAGGATGTAAAAACATTGACGACAAAATAGCATTCCAACTACATATTGGTAAAAGATTAAAAGGGTTTAATTGACGTGGTTCCCCTCAATTGTAAACAAACTTGACAATAACACACATAGAGTTCTAAGCTTACACTTGTTTTTTTACCGGCGCTGATGTAACTACATATGTTTGTCAATGCTGCCATGCTTAAATATATGTAAATGTTTATGTAAAAGTGCAAAAAAAACAACAATTTTAAAATCGCATAAATTTGAATTCGCATATAAAGAATTCGCATAAAACGAGGTTTGAGTGTATTTATTTATTATTAAAAAAAAACTTGAAAAAAAATAATTTTCAATATATTACAGGGTTGTACAAATATTGGCACAATGACCACTTATGAGTGAAAACTGGTAAAACAAGTTTTATAAATACAAAGTGTTTTCTTGCATTTTTTGCAACCCCATCGGCTTCTGTTGTGGCAGATAACCCAACGCACACGCTTTAGAAGCTTTTCAGGAGCGTGAACGTAAATCGTTCAGTAGGTCACAACTTGTGAAAAAGTTATCAAAAAAAACTTTGTAATTTGGCAGGGTTCGTATTCAATCTATTTAACAAAATCTTCGCAGCTCTAGTACCCAATGGCTCAATAACAGAAATAGTTGATTACCACAATAAATATCAAAACGGCAGCAATATCCGGACGAACTTGCTGCAGCCCAATTTTTGTATCCAAACCGAACAGGTTTGCCGGGAATAAATTATTTTTCTGAATGACGACCGTAATACTTGTCCTAAGAATTGTCGGTAAAAATATTTTCGTGGAATATACCCCATGGGTTGAACTTTTTGATAAGAATATCTGAAAGTTTCCGTACTTTGAACATTTTGTCGGTGGTAGATTTCTTTTCATTACTTTAAATCTGTTAATTCTGTCGCAATGTCCTCATCTACAGACCTATACACATTTCCCTTGGCACTTTGTGGCAGCCAGATAAAATCAGTATCCCAAAGGAAATCTTTAGCTCTGCAACAGTGACACTAAAGTTGTGTCGATTATTGTGACTCGCGTATAATTGGGAAAAGTTGACAATCATTGTACGAACTTCTGCGTCGAAAAACAATTCAAATATTTGAACAGGTGACAAGTCTTTCAATGCTTCTCTTACTTGATTCTCACCTACCAATCGGTCGTGAGATTCCGCGTAAGTCTTCGAATAATTTGGAGTACACGGAGCATTCAATGCTGATCTATTTGGTGCAATACTAAGCTCCTCCGAACGTGGCTTATTGGCTGTAATTCGAGCCTTTTTGGCAGACAGCGGCTCATCAGCACTGCTAGATTCAGAATCCGCAACAGTACTAAAATTATGGACAAATATTTCGACTTCTCCAGGTACGTCATTCGGCAAGATTCGTGAAGTTTCAATATAATCAAAACCCGCTTATTCATCAGTAACAACGCTAGGTTCTGGTGGAATTACTCCAAGCCATCGTCACTATTTTCTACTATCATATTTCCGGCTTCCTGTAAACCGCTTTTCTATTGGTCTGAACAAACACAAATCAGTTTCCGTTTTCGAATCTTGCATACATTTAGGTGTTTACATTTTCCCAAAAGGACGATACTTAGTACACTAGTTATCGAGATTGTTAAAATATACGTATTTACGCACAAAATATTATATTTGTTAACTCCTACCTACCTCTACAGGTCTTTTGATAGTGAATTTTAACAGATTTTTACCACAAAAAATCTGAACGTAATTAAATCGTATGATATTATATTTAATCATTGCACCCTCCACTACTAAATTACACTCCTTGTCACTTGAATAGGACACCCAGTACACTCTTTTTTCAATTGCCTCTAGCTCAAAAGCGAAATGATGAAATATCGCAATTTTTCCACGTTCTCTTTGTGCAATTATTTATCTCTCTGCAAGTTCGCTTGAAATTGAAATTGAGTCAGTATTTTTGTGCCACTTGAATAGAACATGCGTTTTGTTTGATCGTCTACTTTGGCACGTGCTCACGGAGTTTTCGCTGATCGAATTTTTTTGTGATTTTCGACTATTGTCTTTAATATAAAATTCAAATGGGTCGAGGAAAAGCCTTACCCGAGGAAGAAAAAAGGAAAAATAAAGGCATACAAGGACTCCGGCCTATCAATTGCAAAAATAGCCAAAAAAATCTACAGGAGCCGACATGTCATATCGGGATTCTTCAGTAATGACTCTGAATATGGCAAAAAATGAAAGGCCGCACGTGCAGTGTGCTCACCGAATCGGAAAGACGCCTCATATTAAGAAAAGCGTCAAATTCTCACAACTCTGTGGCTAAACACCTAAAGAGGTTAAAAATAAAAAAGAAGCCTCCCCTTAACCCGACAAGAAAAGCGCAACGCCTCAATGTTTGTCGCGAGCATGCGGCCTGGACCTCTCAGTGGCATAGCGTGGTCTTCTCAGACGAAAACAAATTTAATTTAGAAGGCCCAGATGGTTATAGTTACTATTTCCATGATCTCCGCAAGGAACCCCATCATTTGGATCGTCTGTATAGTCGAGCTGTAGGTGTTATGGTGTGGGGTCCATTTCCTACTATGGCACCTGCAAACTAAAATTTATGCCATCAACGATGAATGCTTTGTGCTACAAAGAAATATTAAAGAGCCGTTTCCATATTTTCACAACCTTTTTGGGCCTCTCCCATGGATATATCAACATGATAATGCGCTGATACATACAGGTGGGGTTGTACAATTTTATATACAGAGCCAAAATGTGGAACTCTCAAGCTGGCCGCCATACTCACCCGATTTAAATGTAATCGAAAATGTTTGGGGATGGCTGACACGTGAAAGCAATATTCGAGTGTACCCGAACTAGTTACAGCAATCGAATTAGCTTGGGACTCGATTTCATTAAATTACTTGGCTAGCTTGTATCAATCTCTTCCAAAACGGATGACAGAAGTTTTGGAACATCAAGGTGGCTCGACGCATTATTAACACAATTTTTTTTCTTCTAAATTAAAGTATCGACTACCTGTGACTATCCTTATGATATTCGATCATTAGATCCGTTCGGGATCACTTCTATGAGTGATACGTGGGTCCAGGAGAACCTTTCATCACTGAAGCCCACGAACACTTATGGACCTGACGTGATCCCTAATTCTGTGCTAAAATACTGTTCTACGACATTACCTACACCATTGACTATACTATTCAATGCATCTTTGAAATTTAGCTACTTTCCAGCGGTCTGGAAAAGTTCGTATATTGTCCCTCTTCATAAGTCGGGTAGCATTGCAAATGTGTCAAATTATAGAGGTATTGCGAAACTGAGTGCTATTCCAAAACTTCTTGAGAAACTGGTCACTGACATTATATCTTACAAAGTTTCCTCTATTATTGACTGTAGACAACATGGTTTTCGCAAAGGGTTGTCTACAGTTACAAACATACATCAATTTTCTTCTCACGTTATTGATGGTTTTATTTCGGGAATGCAAACCGATGTTATTTACACGGATTTTAGTAAAGCTTTCGATAAGGTTAACCATCGCCTCCTACTGAGTAAATTACGCGCTATCGGGTTTAATAGTAATATTATTGAATGGATTTCATCTTACCTTACTGGTCGCGAACAGATAGTGTCAAGTGTCTTCCGGCGTTCCTCAGGGAAGTCACCTGGGTCCTATTTTATTTCTCTTGTTTATCAACGATTTGCCTAATTCGATAGCTGAGTCTAATGTGCTTATGTACGCGGACGATGTGAAAATATTTATGTCGTATAAAAATACTTCAGACTATATTCTACTTCAAAATGATCTGGATCGGTTTGGGAGTTGGTGCAATCATAACCTTATGGAGTTAAACTTGGGTGAATGTAAGCTTATGGCGTTTTACAGATCACGTATGATTACCTCCCGGTATTCTATAGGTGGTTCTACATTAGAATTGGTCAATTCTTTCTTGGATTTAGGTTTTTTACTTGATAGGAAATTGTCTTTCAATAGTCACATTATTGCTACTGTTAATAAGGCTTATGGCGTACTTTCATTCATTAAGCGCTGGGCGAAGGAATTTTCTGACCCATATATCACGAAAAATCTTTTTACATCCCTTTTAAGGCCCATATTAGAATATGGATCAGTGGTATGGGATCCAAAATATGACTTTTATGTGAATATGATAGAATCGGTACAGAAACAATTCCTTATTTTTTGTCTTAGGAACCTGAGATGGGATCCTAACATCCAACTTCCTCCATATGTCAGTAGATTGTCTTTAATTAAATTACCTGCTGTGGCTAGTAGACGGACTATGCTTAATTCGATTACAATATATAAGATTCTCAGAGGCGATATACGCTCTGAGTATCTTCTTGGTCGTATTTCGATAAATGTTCCTTCGAGAACTTCTAGGAACTATAAACCCCTGTATATTAGTTTTTTAATGATGTTTATCAGTTTATTGACTTTTCTTTATCACCGGACACGATAAAGTCTTTTATTATAAATCATCTAAATAGCTAGAGTGTAGTAGTTTATGTACGAGTATTAATGTTATATTGATAATTTATGGTTTTATGTTTTAAGATTTATTATTTTTCAATAAGTATATAGTGGTGATCTGTAGATTTTATTCCTCTTTTACCTGGTATTGCTTTAATCGGCTGTGAAGTTTTATGTAGCCGTTGCACGTTTTCCTCTCAGTTACTCCCCGCTACGGATCGGTCTGTGGTGTGTACGTTATCCCTACATCATAGGGATGACGCCCCCTCGGTCGGTTGGGGCGGGTGTGAGTGGCGGCGATGGGATCGTTCGTATAAAAAACCAATTACCCTATATTTAAGTCATTTATTTGTATGTTAAAAATAATCAGAGATCTCTGAAATGTTTTTTTGTTTAACTGACCTATTCAAGTGACTCAAAATTTGAGCCCCGGAATTTGACGGATTAAGTTTAAGAATTTTTTGTTATTGACGAAAGCTTTACCATGAAGAATTCCTGCTGGTTACGACAAAGCAATTAAATGATCTTTAATTTAAAAAAATAAGTCTCTATTATCATTGGTTTGGGAGCAGTGGATGATCGAAAACACACTTACAGCCCTATTCTGGCAGGGTTACAAAAGTCACCACGGTTACTATTTGACAGCAATGTGACAATTGTCACAAATCGGTATTCTGACACATTTTTTGGGTGACAAAAGTAACAAAAACTGTTACCTGCCAAAGAGGGGGTAACAGTGCGTGACAGCTGTTTTATTTTCCGGAAATATAAATTCTGCAAGTAAACAATAAAACTGTATACGGGAAAATTAATAATATATTTTGTACCAAAACGACAAGAGGGCATAATTAAATGCAGGAAGGAGTTTTGTTACTTTGTCCTATGGAAATGGAGCAGAAAAAATAAAGAACTTGCTTTTGTGTTAGAAAGATTGAAAATGCGCGAATAGTACTACAAAACTTTTAACGTAAATATCTCCGGTCTTTCAAGGAATATTGTTGAGTTATATACATTTAAAAAAGGCTAAGGTCTTGTGTATTATCTGGCAAAACAATAAGTATAATAGGGCATTTTGTTGAAAAAATAAATTGTTAGCAGAAAAGTGAGGTTAAAAAACGTTTTTTTAATTAGCTCCTCTATGTGCTAATAAAAATAAATATGTTTATACACTAATTTATAGAGCTTAGAAAGACCTTTGTAATGATAACCAGATCGGATTATAAATCCCGGAGATACGAACGATTATACACTCAAGCTTTAAAGGCCTATATCTCAAGAATTTGGACCGACCTCGGGGGGAAAACAACTTTTTGAACTCAATATTCTTTCCGCTTAGCATCTCTGGATGTTCCTTGAGGAAGCCAATATAGCATTCCAGCCATGCCTTTGCTCAAAATTCCTAAATAAAAATGTATTAATTTTAATTCAATAAAACATAAATATATTAAATACTTACTTTTCCTTTTTTTACCACGTTCATGCAGAAAACCATATGTTTTTTTTTGTCCCTATTTTTGACAACATGTTATTGTGAGGTGAATTATTTGTTACGAGGTGAATTTTTCGTTGTCACTGTGTTGCCAGAATACCAGATACAAACAATGGTGACAACTTTGTAACAATTTTGTGGTTACAATTTGATTGTTACCACATACACAGAATTGGGGTGTTAGGGGGTGTCCTATTCAAGTGACAAGGAGTGTATGTACGAAAATATTAATAACTGTCAACACTTTTTGTATATATCCACAATTATTAGGTGTTCCCACATTGGCACGGTGGGCAAGAATGGGTTAAAGACGTCAACTTTTTTGTTATGTGCTCTAGAGGAATAATCATATTTGGATTCAAACCACTGTGGATTAACCTTGATTTTCTGAAACTAATTAGGTATCAGAAATCTTATTTTGAATTAAAATAATCTGAAGTTCATCTTCAAATAATTAAAACTAAAAAAAATTCGTCAAAGTATGTTTTATTTATTTTTAAATTATGGATTAATCACATTTTGTTCCAAAAATGTATATTTAAAATGGGCAATGTCATTTTGAAGTGGAATAATCTAATTTTGATGAAATCATGCATTTTATTTATTTTTTTCCTGGTGTAATTGTAAAGATTTCGCACAATTTTATTTTCGCTGACTTTTCAATTCAATGCTAGTAAACAAAAAAAATATAAAAATCAGTTCTGTCAAAAGTGGAATAATCAAGTTTTTATAAGAACCTGTTCAAATATTTTACTGATTCGCTCTTATATGTTTTTACGGACTTGTAACGGTTTCGAGATGGATCCGCCAAATCGAAATTTCAATGATTCGCTGTTTATGCTTTTACGGACTCGTAACGGGCTCGAGACGAATCCGCCAAATCGCAATTTCACTGATTCGCTTATTATGTGTTTACGGACTCGTAACGGGTTCGAGACGGATCTGCCAAACCACAATTTCACTGATTTGAATTTGTATGTTTTACGGACTCGTAACAGGATCGAGACGTATCTGCCAAATCCCAATTCCACTTGTTCGGTTTTTTATGTTTTTTCGGACTCGTAACGTGTTCGAAACGGGATCGAGAATTCACATTTCGCTTTTTTAAAATTTTACGGACCCGTGACGGCCCCGCATCCGCTTTTATACACATTGGGATGTTATTTTTAGTGAGTTCTCTCCAGTCTCTGTCTGCCTCCTGGGGGAAGTGGCGAGCAATAACGTTGCCATCCACCCTTAGAGGACTTTCAATCATGGTTCGTTCGTCCATCCGCATTTCCACTTGAAACTTACTTAGCTACGGCTTCATGTGCGGCTATATTCTATAGCCACACTATAGAAAGTCTTGTCGTGGCGCCGGTCTCGTCTTCCTGACTCCTGTTTACAGGAACCAGTATAGATCTACTCTCCTCTGAGGGTAGAAGATTTTCACACCCTTCTCTACTATAATGTGAATTTGCAACTCCCACCACTACTTACGACTGGAAGATACTGCTAAAAACATTGAGACTTATTGATGGTATGTGACGTTGAGTAAACCGCAGCTCCCACTCCACTATCCGTCTTAGTCTATGTCGACATCCTGCAGTGGTTCTTTCCACTCTTCTCTATGCGGTATGATTCCTCTGAAGTTTTTTCCGAACTTCAACTCTGGACTAGTATAGTCCGTTCTTTCAAATATTACCCTACTACATGCTCAAAAATCTGTTCCTTTCTGTTGTTTCAATGCAAATATAACGTTTGTTTGGACCTTATCGCAAATATAGTATACTTGTGTCTAGACAAATTCTGTTTGCTATTCAATATTACATGTTGGAGACGTAATGATTAATATGTTAGAATATATGTGTTTGTGATCCAAATGTAGGTTTGAGTGCTTCCATGTAAGTACATGGAGTTTTGTGAGGAAACAGACGAATATAGACTTTTGGTATGAAAAATGCACATCATTCCACGTAAAAGCATGCATGTTTGCGAGTAAATATGCTAATGTTTGGGTGGAAATATTAATGAGTTTGGGACTTGGAACATGTGAATATTTGAGTGTGTTTCAAACATGCACATAGTTCCTGCAGAATATGTTACAGAAGCGTGTAGTTACAGAAGCGTTTTTTTAGAGTTTTGGAAAATTTCAATCATACTATTCGTTGGGTTCAACATTTCAGTTTTCTAAGAAGCAAAGCGCTCTGTTCAATCGGAAGCAAATTCATAAATAGAATTTTGGCACGTCAGTAATGCCCAGTCACGCCAACGCATGCGGTTCTCTCCACTGTTCACATTTTCCAATCTTTCTCCAGAGCCGGCTACCATACCGATACTCCATATGTCACAAAAGGACTAACCACCACCGTGAACATCGATAATACCATTTTCGGGTTTAGACCCCATGTGCTCCGAAATATTTTCTTGCAACGTACCTTATGCCTTCTTAACTCGGTGTTTAATATTAAGATTCCAGTTGAGTTTCGAATCCAGAATTACACCCAGATACTTCGCTCTATCCGTCAACTTTAATCGTTTGCCATTGAGTGAGGGTAGCCGATATTGTGATCTATCCCAAGATATTCCCCATGACTTCACATATCACGGAGATGAAGGGGCCTGTTACTATCACCACGACCTCATGCGTAAATGCGATTACCCATACCCTTCTGTCTGTCAACCAAGTCCACCAATAGAGTGTTCATATCCACTAGACATAGTACTCGTACTGGTGATATCACCCCATCCCATAGAGGAGTACCCCTACACGCTGAATAATGTTCCTTTTTTGTTGTTTGGGTGCAAATTTAACGTGTTTGTAGCTTGTCACAAATATAGTATACTTGTGCCCAAACACATTGTGTTTGCTACTCAATATAACGTGTTTGGAAAACAAATATTAATAGGTAATAACATATGTATTTGTGACCCTATATTTAGCACCTTACAATTTAAACGATTTGTGCAAATAAAACATGCCAATTTTTGCTAAGGTTTGTTAATACCTCCTCTATTTTTGTCCAACTCTTAGTTTCTAAAACAGCCTCTTACTAACAACACTTCTGAAAAATATTATTAATAATTATCTCTAACCATTTGGAAGTGACAAGTTCTAAAAGTTAAAGTTATTTGTAACCTAAACAAATTGCAAAATTTTGGCGAAAAAGAAACATTAATTTTTTTACTATTATTTTTGAATTTTATTACGAAATAAAATATATCACATTATTTAAACAAAACTTCCGACATATGGATGGGAAATTTGTTCTCATCAAATTTAAAAACCAAATACTTGTCAGGTAACTTTGTACCGGCATCACTGCCATATACCAACATGACATTCTGTCCCTGTTTGACCATCTGCCGACATTTTAGAAATATCAAACCAAATATTAGACTCCTCGTTACGAACTCTTCATGCGTAATGGGGTTACATCGAACCCTGAAGTACAAGTGGATAATATTGTGAAACATGGAAATGTAATCCCCAGTAGACTTTAGAGATGTAATGTAGATAATTGGGGCATTCGGACGAAAGTGCGACAATTTAATGGACATATCGGGAATTATTGAACACACGAGTATGGCGGCAGCATGAGATTCATATGAGGCAGCGACACAAGATCTGGCAATGCTATCACTTCCCGTATGCGATTTGTCGCAATACGGCGTGGACGATAATTCGATTGGTGTTATTTCTTTAAAATAAACACTTTGCAGGAGATGAAAATAGAATGAGGCCCGTGATTGGTCACACTTGAACATGTACTTATCGGGACAATAGAATATCTCTGTCATATTGGCAGGATGGACACATAACTGACGATTAGCTATGAGAGTAGGGTCCACTACAATAGGTTTCCTGAGTTGGAAAACTAGGTTTCCTGAGTTGGAAAACCTTGTGCAGGAGTTGTACCGCTTTATGCGATAAATGCAGTATTTCCTGTTGTAAAAGAGAGTGTTCCGTGTCCAGACATTTATCGTGTTGCTGCAGAGAACTAAATTCAATTATGAAGCCGTCATAACGTTCAGTTACCCAGTGTAGATCTGCGTCATCATCTTGGATTTCATTTAATACTATACGACAACAAAGCCGAATATTTTCACAATTCAATAGACGTAGGGTTTTTTGAAGATCCTCCAAATACGGAATAGTACCGGGAATATACGACACTAATACATTGATGCCCACTTCCCGAGCGAAGGTTATGTCCTCAAGTTCTTCTACAGATATACTATAGCGATTACAACGACCCGGAAACCGCACGGGTAACCGGGAACGTAGATAACCAGATTCCATTACTGAACAATGCAAATCTCCGCCATCGATCTCAATAATTCGCACTTGTATGTTGGGACCAATCAGTATGAAATCCCCGCACCGGCAATCGTCAATAAGAAAGCGGGCATTAACATAGATTTTTTTACAATTTCCTGTAATAGAATACTCTCGATTTGTGGTCAGGGTTATAATTTCACCTATTTTAAGATAGATTACAGCATTTGGAGACTCTAAAACTCCCGTGTACTGACATCGTGGGCTCAAGATCGCAAACAATGTGGCAGTTATGGGGAACCCGTATTCACGTGATATCTTTAGCTCGCTCTCCCGTAATTTGAAAATTAGCTTTTGATTCTCCAGTTCGGTACCTTTAAATAGATCTATCATGAAGCATCGTATACCAGAGCGTATATATTCATCAAGCGATGAGTCGCAAACGTTGTGGGAAATTTCAATGCACTGTTTATTCTCGTTCATTGAAAGTCGCTGGTCTTCACTTAGGATTTCGTAGCCTTTAAAAAATCCCAGCCAGTAATCATCGGACAAGTCAGCGCAATGATCTACTTCTAACTCCTCCGTCCCATCTTCTTCTATAATGATGTCGCTGGATTTAAAATCAGTTCCACTGGATTTGGGTGAAATCAACCGACGGGTTGTTTTCAACAACATTTGCGAAACTTTCACGGCAGAGACAGTCTCTGAGTCCTCCAGGAATGCAGAGAGTGCTTCTTTTTGTTGCAACTTGGCCAACATTTCACGGGCATGATCTACGCGTTCCAGATCCTCTGCTAGTGCTGAACAGTTAAGCTTCTGGCACAACTGGTCTATAATGTCCGAAAATGGCAAAATCTGATTATCCGACTCTGCCATTAGTTCCGTTAAATTTACACTCAAAATTTTCAAAATATTATCACAAATGTCTACAATTATTGACAGTTCCGAAAATTGAAAACAAAATTTTGAATTCACTTACATAATTATAACAATTCATTAATCATTATGTCCGAATCGAAAACCACAATTTGTACGTCCTTCTTTCAAGATCTCTGGCCTTTGATACTGGAGGAAAACGATTGTGATATCAAGAAAGAAAATGCATCAAAATTCTTTGTACCAGAACGTAAATTCGACAACTTGTGGGCTCATGAGTTATTGGCTTCAAAAGCAGTTGGTGAATATTACCCACCGTTAGAACTAAAATGTGCAAAGACATACGAAACACCTCCGGAATCCGAAGTGCCTTTGGAAGAATTTACCCAATTACCGTATGTAACTCCTCTTCCCAAAATTATACCACTGGACCAACAACTTGCCGCCATTGAACAGGATGTTGCAGTACGCAAAAAGTTGGCATTCGACTTTGCCAATCGTATCTATCCTTGGTACATCCAACGTCCTTCGTATTGTTCCCACTTTACCATAACAGAAGAAATGAAACAAATCTTTAAAAAGCCTTTTGAATATGAAATTCTACGTAGCATCCAACTATTCCAATGCAATCTGATTATCATCGATATTGCTATGGATGTGGGCTTGACAGATTTGGAAAGATGGCTTAAATTCTCACCATATGCGGCTATCGTCACAGTTATCCATAGTCCAGAGCTTTTTCGCCAACTACGTAACCTCGGTTGGGTATTCATGCCAGTTTTAATGGAAGAAAATCCTGTGAATGCTTGGCACCACGAATTGAATCGAGCTTTGAAATTGGGCACGATGACTGCGGCAGATTCCCATCTTTTGGAGGACAGCGGCAAAGCGTTTGTTTTTGTTTTTTCAAACAACCGAGATATTTGCACATGTGATAAATTCAAAATTTTAAGGAGGTTTTAACATACTCCGCTTTTGTTTTTATTTGGATCAATAAAGGCTGTATCCCTAGTAATATAACTAATAATAGTTAACTTTAGTTTGAAAATATATATGGCAGTGTTTACCCCATGATATCTTCGGTAGTATCAGGGTGTATCCATGACACAACTGATACACTACGAAGTAGACAATTTATAGAAAACAATCTACTCTGAGAGAGAGTGATGCACAACCAGAAGCAAACCATGTAACGAACTAAGTTTAACGTTTGGTTGATACTAATGACAGCCAAATTATGTTAACTTTTATTTCTGTCCGTTTTGTGACCAAACCACATACAACAGCAACTCGAACTCGAGGAAATGACCTACTATCTCGTCGTCATCGACAGATCGTAAAGAGAGGGATGGCGACGCCTTATCTATTGCTCTATGGTCGTACATACTGGAGTTTGCGTCGCTATTCTAAGCTTTAAAATGTTAAACAGATCATACGGTAGAACGTTTTAACGATTGGTTTAGTGAAAAGAAGGAACCCGACAACTCCGCCCTTTTGTCTCACATCTGTGAAGTTCTCAGCCGTTTAGGTCAACTCAAAGTACCGATATTTAAAAAATAAAATTGAAGTATCTGATCACTGACTACTTTTCTTTTATTCACGGTTACCTCCTTCCTTTAGTGACGATAATAATCGGCGTAAGACACAATCGCAAAACTTACTGGTGGTAAAAATGTATGGGACGTTATACGTAGTCAATGATATTATTGGGTAACATGACTCAAACGGCGGAAAGTGTCAATATGAATTCATTGAGTTGGATTGTCGTAATTTGGAAATGCTGGTAGTCTTGACTGTTGTGGAAATCCCGTCAAAGTCTATTCCTTACAAAATGTTTTTTAAAAGTATTGTCTCTGATTGAGAACTACTACTACCCGTGACAAATGATCCACCCATACCCAAAACATTTCTGCTAAATTTGTCAATTTTTAAAATTGTTGGGTGAAACACCGGAAAGTCAGGCTTTTTCTGAAGGTCGTTAGGCATAAAGGGCTACAACCTGAAAATCAAGATCTAAAACTGTTGCTTTGGAGCAAAAGAGAGCAGTTTTTGCCAGCTGTTTGCACACTTGGTAATTCCAAAACAAGTGACCCAGAGACCACCACGAGAAGGTGGCTAAACATAGGGATTCACGAACGTCCTACCCAACCAACCAACTATATGTAGGTAGTTAGGCCTTCAAAGATACTCACAAGGTGCCCCATACTGTCAGGTAAGAGAACAGCTTGGCAAGAGAGGGGATGTCGGTCACGAACTTCGGAACGGATGACTTTTTATGAGAGCTGAACTTACCGAACACCAAGCGGGTCTCAACAAAAAAACAAACAAAATTATATTATATATTATGTTGTCATTCGACCAACCATCCGTAATTACAATTTACATAATTCCACTTCCGATAATGGAATAAGACTGATAGACTTCGCCGCTGCAAACAACATGGTAGTTAGTAGCAGACGATTCCAGCATAAGGACATACTTATACATAAGGGGACCGGGAAGGTGGCTAAACATAGGGATTCACGAACGTCGTACCCAACCAACCAACTATATTTAGGTAGTTAGGCCTTCAAAGATACTGTCACCAATTTTCGGAACGGATGAGTTTTTATGAGAGCTGAGTTACCGAATACCAAGCGGGTCTCAACAAAAAAACAAACAAAATTATATATTCGACCAACCATCCGCAATCACAATTTACATGATTCCACTTCCGATAACACTACTGGACAGTTTTTTGACCAAATTAATCTGACACCTAATTTTTATGTAAAATTGTCTGCTGAATCCGAATATGAAGTCAGAATGATCAAAAGTAGAACAGTTTTCGAAATATTCCAAATTTACCGTTATTTGTGTTTTTAGAAAAGATGATGTGACTTAAATGAAAAAATCTTCAAAAGTATTTGACCGTTTATGTTTTTATTTTTTACGTGAGGAATATAATAAAAATTGCTAAAACATTGCCAGTCACGTGCAACATTGGTCAAGAAACGACTGAGTTACAGTGAACCGAAATTCAAATATCACAAAAAGTATTATGTTTTTCTGCAATTTTGCTCTCTTTAACTATTTTTTTTTATAACTAAACAATTAAAAAAATTAGTGTTTCGTTACTTCGGTCATTACTTCATTGCAAAGCTAACATTTTGCGCAAAAAAGAGCCAGATTGGTGCCAAAGTGACAAAGCTATAGAAAATTTAGTGAAATAACCCACTTTTTGTTCTTTACAAATCAAAAACACAAACGAAGTAAATACGCGTAAAAGCGTAAAGAGCTCTATTCATTAAAGATTGCTTACAACTTTACAACACTGTCTTGTGCTGACAGGTTTGTTTTATTGACAGTTCAGAATTAACAGTTTGTTTGCTAAAATTTTTCATTCTCTTCAAATTCAGAATTCATATTTACAAGAACGAAATGCATAGTGCAAAACGTGTATTTATTTGCAAGAACAATCCAAATAAGTTTTGCTATGCTTGTGGAGTTTACAGTTTTGTGCTGCCGTCAAATTTTTCAAGCCAATTACAAAATGCATTTTGGCTATATTTTAAAGTCAGTCCGGAAAATATTTCGAAATCTTGGACCCCAAATACTTTATGCAATTCATGCAAAACTCGTTTAACTCTGTGGATGTCGGGCGCAAAGTAAGTATGCATTTCTTGATTTTGTGTTTAAAAAATTTGTAAATTTTCTATACCGAAGTCGGTATATGCGATTTGATATTCCCGCAATTTGGCGTGAGCCTACGAACCACGAAGTTGACTGTTATTTTTGCTTAGCCAAAGTAAAGCAACATGGACGTCATAAGTCTGTTGAATATGCACATGTCAACTCATTTACAAAACCGGTTCCTCATATGCCTGAAGTGGAATATCCAATTTGTCCAAAGCGGAAGCATGAATCCGATTCATCTGATACAAGTGATTTTGACGACAGTGATTTGAAAGTAGAGCAAACAATAATGCCGCTCACACAAGCCGAACTCAATGACTGGATCAGAGATTTGGAGCTACCGAAAAGTAAAGCACAGTTGTTAGCATCAAGAATGAAGGAACGTAGTTTTGTGGCATCTGATGTAAAAATTTCTTATTATAAAAGACGGCATGAGAGTTTTTCCCGTTACTATTCGAAAAAAGACGATTTCTGCTATTGTCATGACATAAACGGTTTGTTCAGTCAATTTCAACAGACCTACAATCCAAATGATTGGCGGTTATTTATCGACAGCACCAAGTTAAGCTTGAAAGCTGTTTTGCTGCACAAAGGTAATGAAAAGCCCTCAATACCAGTGGTACACGCAGTTAACGTGAAAGAATCGTACGAGTCCATGTCTAAATTACTGGGTTTGATAGAGTACGAACAGCATAACTGGAAAATCTGTGCCGATCTTAAAGTTGTTGCCATGGTGACTGGTTTGCAACAAGGCTACACAAAATATTGCTGTTTTTTGTGCAAATGGGACAGCCGAGCGCGTCACGAACACTATTCCCGAAAAGACTGGCCAGATAGAGTAAATTTCACGCTTGGTCAAGACAATGTCAAATACAAAGTTCTGGTAAAAAAGGAAAACATTGTTTTGCCACCATTACATATTAAAATTGGCTTATTCAAAAATTACGTCAAAGCTTTGATAAAAAGAGGAAACAGTGCAGCATTTGAGTACCTAAACACCGTTTTTCCCAACATATCAGACGCCAAAATAAAAGAAGGGGTTTTTGTGGGACCACAAATTACAAAGCTTCTAAATGATTCAAAATTTGATTCGATTTTGTCTGAAGATGAATCAAAGGCCTGGAAGTCATTTGGTTTGGTTGTATCAAGCTTTCTGGGAAATTTCAGAAGCCCAAATTATGAAGACATCATTCAAGATTTGTTGAAAAACTATGAAAAAATTGGTAAAGTTTTTAACACGATTTTGATTTTAATTATTTTTTTATATTTACATTCATTTTCATTCTCAACTTAAAACAGGAGTTAATATGTCTTTAAAAATACATCTTCTGCATTCGCACTTAATTTTTTTCCCAAATAACCTTGGCGATGAAAGTGACGAGCATGGTGAGCGGTTTCACCAACAAATAAAAGAAATGGAACGTCGGTATCAAGGGGCATATGATGAGGCAATGTTGGGCGACTATTGCAGGTTCCTTGTGCGAGAGACAAAAAATAATTATAATAGGCAGAGCAATTCAACAGTTTTAAACCATTTTTAATATATATTGTTACTCACATTTAGATTTGTATGTATATTTACTTGTTCCTTTTTTTTTGAAATATCTGAAAGTGTGATAATTCAGTTAATATAGTCTAACTATGTCATTTTTGTACCAATCGACATTCTATCGCACCCAAAATGTTCCTAATAAAATTGGCTTACGTCTTAAGTGATAATACTTAAAAAAAATACATTGTTTGGAATTAAATAAATGAGTTAAATACATCAAAATTTAAAAAATTATTAAATTTTCTATAAAATTTCAACTTTGGTCCACTTTATCTCAGTAATTTTTTGACCAATGTTGCACGTGACTGGCAATGTTTCAGCAATTTTTATTATCTTCCTCACGTAAAAAATAAAAACATAAACGGTCAAATACTTTTGAAGATTTTTTCATTTAAGTCACATCATCTTTTCTAAAAACACAAATAACGGTAAATTTGGAATATCTCAAAAACTGTTCTACTTTTGATCATTCTGACTTCATATTCGGATTCAGCAGACAATTTTACATAAAAATTAGGTGTCAGATTCATTTGGTCATGAATTTGTTGACAATTTGTCTAGCAGTGTAATGGAATCAGACTGATATACTTCGCAGAATGCTCCTCATCCCGGACACCCAGAAGCGCAGTAGAATTACATCCCCCGTTCTTTGGAAACCGCTGCAAGGACTGAATTTGCTTATCAAAATCCCCAGAAGGATAAGTCATGGCACGACAAAGAATGTTGCATTGCATCTGATGAAATAGACGCTGCGCTTATGGCAACGAAATAGTAAGTACAACGCGTGCAACGTATGAGTGCTACGAGAGACTGGGAAGGTGGAAAATTATTTAGGCGAAAAAATGGCAGCGGGAGCAGAGAGAGATGTGTGGGATGAATAATGAATCCCGAAAATCTTTTAATCTGTATAAATTAAAACTAATTGTATGAATTTTATTGACTCAAAAATTATTTGTAAAACTTTAAAAATAATGGAATGTGTATTCAATATAATATTTGCAAGGATCATAGCATAGTATAGTTTTATTTATTTGCATTAGATGGTGTTGTTTAAGATTAAAGTGCATGAACTTTGAAATATTTGTTCCATAATCATACTTTAACGGCCAATGTAGTTTTAGTGGCGATTTCTGCACAAAAGATAAACCTTTAACTCTTGAGCGCTTAAGTACTTACATTCGTCAAGTTATGGCTGAGAACCGTCCAATATGTCTCAAACAGTGGTCGAAAATTACCTCAAAAGAATCAATGCTTGCATCACTTCGCGTGGTGGTTATTTAACTGATGTACCATGAACGGAAAAGCATCGTCACACGGATGAAAATGTTCATCTCCTCAACAATTTTTGTCATCGAAAGTGAGCTAAGGTAACGTTTCATTCCCGCTATGAAAATGTGTTCATCAACTGCAAATTGTTCGTTACTGTGGTCAAAGTATGGTTGTTGCTGCAATAAATTTGCTTCATTATTGCACCGAAATTGTTTCGTTGCTGCACAGAATTTGTTTCATTGTTGCAATGAATAGGTATCGTTCTTGCAAGGAATTTGCTTCATTGCTGCAATGAATTTTTTCATTGCTGCTTTGAATTTGTTTCATTGGTGCAACGAATTTGAGGCATTGTTGTAATGAATATATTTCATTACTACAATGATTTTATTTGATTGCTGCAATGAATGTTTTGAAGTGTATTTGAAATTATTTATTGACAATTGTACATAAATATACTGTTAGTATTACATTACATTTTGATTTCGAAATTTATTTGCTAAATAGATTATATTCATTCCATGTTGAAACACTCGTCTGGAGAAGATTGTGGTAGTCGAGGGGTTGAGTGCTCTTGTGTAACATTCAGGTCCTGCAATTAAAAACATATACGAGGAATTTATCGATAAGATTTCTATTTAAGATATGTATGGTACGGGTCCGCCAAGTAACTTTTTTTTGAAAATGCTAGAAAAAAAACTACTGAATATTTTCTCAAATTTCTTTTTTTATTTGAAAGTACAATCCTTCCGGTTAATAATGGAAAATAATTTCATTCAAATGGCTGCCTCGGCTGGCCATGCAGTAGCCTACACGATCGGCCCAATTTTTAAGCACATTATCGATTGTGTGCAGCTGTATTTCACCAATGGCTTCACAAATATTGTCCTTTAAAGCGTCAATTGTCGCTGGCTTGTCGGCGTAACACATATCTTTGAGGGCACCCCACAAATAATAGTCCAACGGTGTCAAATCGCAGCTCCGAGGTGGCCAAACGACATCAGCTATGCGGCTGATAATGCGATCTTCAAAAACAGGGCGCAAAACATCGAGTGTAGCTTCGGCTGTGTGGCACGTAGCGCCGTCCTGTTGAAACCAAATGTTGTCAATATCCTCCTCTTCAATTTTTGTGAACAAAAATTCGTTCAACATGGCCCGATAACGATCGCCATTGACTGTAACGGCTACTCCTTGCTCATTTTCGAAGAGAAATGGCCCAATTATGCCTCTGGACCAAAATCCGCACCAAACAGTGACTCGTTTTGGGTGCATCGGCTTTACAATGTATGCGTGTGGGTTTTCTGTGTCCCAAATGCGACAATTTTGCTTGTTTATATACCCGCCAAGACCAAAATGAGCTTCATCTGAAAAGATGATTTTTTTTTGACAAAATCGGCAACTTCTGTAAGTCGATCGGAGGCCCACTTAGCGAAGCGAAAACGCATTGGCTGGTCAGTTGGTTTCAACTCCTGAGCCAATTGGACTTTGTGTGGCGTCATACCAAGGTCTTTACGCAAAATTCGTCTCAATGATGTCTCCGAAATGTTCAATTGTTGAGAACGACGTTGAATTGATGTTGATGCCGCTTCACGCACACTTTCTGCCACAGCAGTAATATTCTCGGGTGTACGCACTATTTTTGGCTTTTCACGCTTTGGTTTATCGATGAGGATGCCAGTTTCTTTCACTTTTTTTCACAAGATAACGAACATACGGAGCTGACGTTGCTTCTCTTCTTCCAAAATCCGTACGCAATTTTCGCACACATTCTGCAACATTACCCTGATTTTCAAAGTAATGTCGCAATATTTCCCAGCGTTGTTCAAGCGTATACACAACCATATTCGTTCAGCGGAAGTATAAAACTAATTATTAGCTAAGTGCTACCATTCACGAAATAAGCACTAGTTGAAAAAAAAAATCCAATGAGTGTTCGAACTCACGGGCGATGTGTTAACACCTTTTTGCTACACGGTACCTGTTCGATTTCTATGAACACATTCGTAAATGTTACATTGGAAAATAAAAAACAGCGTTCAATCATATGATGACGTTACAGTTAAATAATATTAATACTTAAAATTATTTAAAGACCCAGTGCAAGCACATGTGTCATTATTTTCTTGCTCAATACTTTTTGTTTTATTCCCACAAAAGTCAAAGAATTCAAAGCAACAGACACTTGTACATACATACATACATTGTTATATTCGTACGATATAACCGAAGATCAACATAAAATACTTTTTTAATATTACTCCAAATTAATACTCCAAATTAAAACACTTAAATCTCGGCTCGCCGATATCGGATCGCCTTAATTTTTGGCCTAAACTCTTCGTCGAAACCCGCACTAGCTTTTTAATCCAAAAATTAATAAAATCGGCTATGAATTTCCGGAGAAAATCGCGTGGGAAAATTATATGAAAATCGCCCAATAATCACTTTCAATACCGACTGCCAAGCAACGAACAAACAAACGATGATAAGACAAAACCGAAGATCAACATAAAACACTTGTTTAATATTACTCCAAATTAATACTCCAAATTAAAACACTTAAATCTCGGCTCGCCGATATCGGATCGCCTTAATTTTTGGCCTAAACTCTTCGTCGAAACCCGCACTAGCTTTTTAATCCAAAAATTAATAAAATCGGCTATGAATTTCCGGAGAAAATCGCGTGGGAAAATTATATGAAAATCGCCCAATAATCACTTTCAATACCGACTGCCAAGCAACGAACAAAGAAACGATGATTTACTCTTACAAACCTAACACTTGCGTATGTATTAAATTTATAGTTTACTGCCCTAGAGGCGCGCGTATAGATGTTAACACATCAAAAATACGTTAGATGGCGAACCCTTACATGTCTATGTCTGTACTTACCATGAACATAAGCTCTACTCTACTACTTTAACATACAACCACATCATTCTTTTGTTAATTCATGCAATTGTTGTTGTGTTGAGGGTTTTGATATTCAATTGTAGCGCCAAATCTCTCTGTCATTAAACCAGTGATCGCTCTGCTCTGTAAGCATTTTGTTCAAACTGCTATTTAATTTATTGTAACCAAATTTGTTAAAATTTCGATTGGATATATTTGATTGTACGATATATACGTTGAATTGTTATTTTTTATGTTTGTAGTACTTGAAACACTTTGTTTCTTTGACTTCTCCGTTTTCATTGACTTCGACTGCCCGCACAAATGTATTTATGTCTATCGTTTTTTCCTGAAGCCAAATACCAACACAACGAAACAGGCGCGACCGATTTATGATTAAAATAAAAAAAACACGAACATTTTGTTGCGACTTGTACCATCACTAGGATATCCAATTATCCGGGTTTTTTCATTGTTCGAACAATCGAGTAACTGGAAAATTGGATTTCTGACTTACTCGAACAATTGCATAAAGTTATTCGAGTAATTTTAATCTGTTTATATTGATTTAAGTCTTTGAATGCTTTGATAAAAATACAAGGTCAGTTTTGTAGGTTTCGTTTTTATTATTAAAAAAACATCGTTAATTCAATTTAATTCGTAAAACGTTTTTAAACAATACATAAATAAGTAAGTTCATAAGTACATAAACTGAGATCATTCTAAACTCTAATAGGTCTTTTAAAAATAGTATATAAATTAACTGTCAAATTTACTTCAAGAAGTTGTTATTAGTAGGAAATTTTACTGAATGAAGATGCAAAATAAGTGTATTGATAACTGTTTTTCATCGATCATTAAGTTGATACTTGAGGTGTTCCAATAAATCGTATGCAAATGAATTATTTACCATTACTAAATTATAAGTTACAAATTTTGAAACACCTTCAAATTCAATTAATGTTGCTCAATCAATCTATGTTGGTCGCATCAAGTGGTCTCAAAATATTACTCAAATCCGTCAATATTTCAATATCATCAGTCCTAAATCATAAATCATACATTTTAAAATGCCAAGACAGTGGTGTACCATACAAGATAAAGAGGTACATCGATGCTTAATATCTTGTATATATCAGCTTAGTTCGTTTTTCCTGTAACATAACAAATGTTTTGCAATTATAATCAATTATTCATCACTTGAATTATTCGATTAACCGGTATAAATTACTCGATTAATTTTTTACTCGAAACCACTTATTTTAAAGTACTCGAACAAAAAAGTGAAAAAAATTGTTCGATTAATCGAGCAACGGTTAACCGATTGGATACCCTCACCCCCACGCGTATACACACACACACACACACAAAAGTTCAGTTACATATCTGTGGTCACAAACAAAATTGAAAAAAATTATTGAGAGCTCACCGTGCTTAAATAAGCAACCCTATTTGTGTTAAGAAACACTCAATGCTAATACCAATTAAAAAAGTGGCTAAGACTAATAAATGTGAAGAATACCGTCCTATCAACTCACTAAAAAAAATTACAGCAGACAGTTGTCCGAGGCCTTCGGCCACGGACTGTCCCTGCAGGCTGTGTCAGAGACACGGCCATTAAGTTTAACGTAGAATACGCCATCCGATAAGATAGAAAACATATATAACAATAAATTCATTTGCTTATATTATTTTTCATTTATTGTTATATATGTTTTCTGTCTTATCGGATGGCGTATTCTACGTTAAACTTAATGGCCGTGTCTCTGACACAGCCTGCAGGGACAGTCCGTGGCCGAAGGCCTCGGACAATTGTCTGCTGTAATTTTTATATTTACCAACGGCATTTGATTCAAGTCCGTTTAAAAAAAAATATTATGTTCAATTTTTTTAAACTTAATTTAATTTATGTGTTTTAATTAATATTTTTATTGAAATAAGTTCTGCGAATGTTGAGAGGGCCGCCCTAATATTAAAAAAGGTTTACCTTATCGAGTCTTCGCATTAGCATTCGAGCGTTGTGTGAAAGCTTTACGCTTTACAATTCAAAATTAATGTTACAACAGCTTTATTGAAGCTTTCGCAAAAAAGCTTTATTACGTTAGCTTACTGTTTGTTTCACTTTTTACTAGATACATGTTGCCAAGCAACATTAGCTTGCTGTTCGTTTCACTTTTTACTAGATACATGTTCCTAAGCAATGTTGAGCAACCAAAAACACTCAACCAAACACCACACATATGTTTGAGTGTATGTGTTTAAACAATTTTCATTTGAGAAATTAAAATACTAGAAATATATCAACCAATATGAAATGTATATCAAACGAAAGATAACATCTTCATTTACCTACAAAAAATTTGTAAAAAAATTCATCTAGCCGTTTCCTCAAATTCAATGAAATAAAGATTACAACAATAAAAACCTGACATGACCGTAAGGTAAGACGTATTCTACGTCGAAACGTGCCAAAAAAATCATTGAAAAAGTGGTCAAGCAAAAATTGGAATATTATATTGAACACAATAAAATCCTATCGGAATATCAGTCAGGATTTCGAAAAAAATATTCATGTGAATCAGCAGTGAACTATGTAATAAACCGGTGGAAATATACTGATAAAAATAAATAGAAATTATGGCACTATTTCTAGATTTCAAAAGAGCGTTAGAAACCATAGACAGGAAAAACTAGCAAAATATGGAGATCAAGGAAAATAATTAAATTGGTTCAAATCATATCTAACTGATCGCAAACAAAAAACAAAAGTGAACAATGTTACATCGCGAACGATCGATAATGAATACGGTGTTCCTCAAGGGTCGATTTTGGGAGCATTACTGTTTATTTGGTACATAAATGATATGCCAAACATATTAAAGAATAGTGAAATAATAATGTACGCGGATGACACACTAATATTCACAAAGGCGGACACGGAACAAAAATGTTATGAAAACTTAGACCAGGACATGTTTAATATAAATAATTGGCTTTAAAAGAACAAATTAAAACTAAATGAAAGCAACACAAAGTTAATGGAAATTAATATGAACAATTCTGAAGAGTTTGAAATTAAGGAAGAAATAATAGAAAAAGTTGATAATATAAAATATTTGGGTTTCATTATAGACAAAGACTTAAAATTTAAAAATCATATAGATTATATATGCAAAAAGATTGGAAAAAATATTGGATTTTTCAAACGAATTCGAAATAAAGTTTCTACTTTAACTGCTATAAATATATACGACACGATAATAAAATCACATTTCGAATATGGGTCTACTATTTTATACACATGCTGCAATAAACAACAAATTTCGAGACTTCAAAAACTGCAAAATAAAGCTATGAGGGCTATTCTCAAATGCAATAGATATACACCAACTCTACATATGCTTTAATCTTTAAAATGGCTAAACATTGAACAAAGGCTTGAATATCACACACTTATTTTCGTACAAAAGCTAAAAAATGGAGATGGGCCAGAATACACTGTGTGTAATTTTTTAAGTCATGGCAAAATAACCATTTACGGACACCACTACGTGATAAAAGACTTAAAAAAAAAGACCCGTGTTTCCCAATTTTTCCCAAAGTCATGCAGAGTAAATCGAAATTCTGAACGGTTTGCAAGATATGAGCCTGAGAAAATGATCACATTTTTACGAAAATGATACCGAGGCCCCAAATCTTTGGCGGCCCATAAAAAAAAAGTGCATGACTTTGGGAAAAATTGGGAGACACGGGTCTTTTTTTTGTTAGTCTTTTATCACCTAGTGGTGTCCGTATATGGTTATTTTTTTTCGTGTTGCACTGTGATACTTAATAAGGCAACTTAGATATGTTGGGGAAGTACAACCGTACAATCTTAGAAATGCGGAGAACTTTAGACTACAGAGGGTTACAACAAGTGCTATGCAGAAATCGCTTTTCTACAAAGGACTACAGTTATATAATAGAATGTCAAATGGTTTAAATAATGAAAGAAATATTAATAATTTTAAACGGAACATTTCAGTTTTCATTAGAAATTATGTAAATTAAAATTTTGATACAATGAAATATGGTGTAAATGAAAAAGTATTATAAATACTACTCAATAAATTAATAATATAATAATAATAATAAAGAAGTAAGTAAAAGAATTCGTTTCCTTGTTACCTGTAACACAGTTATCACAAAAACTCCGAATCCTGATTTCTAGTAAAGATATTAAACTTTAAATTGCTCTCCCTGAAAAATTTTAGAATCGACTTAGGCTGTTATGACTTGTGACCACAGATATTTCGGGGTAGTTTTTCTGCTATCGGCGCGTCACTTTCTTTGCTGTCGTGTTGCTCCTTTATCTATTTGATTTATAGATACGCAAATTACACAAACGATCACAGCAAACACATAAATTCACACAATTTTTTTAAAAAATGTATTTAAATTATGTTTTAATTATTCCGGCGGAGAAATACGTCTACCACTTTCGATTGTTGCAATGAAACTGATTTAAGATGTACATATATGTGACCCAACACTCACGCTCTCCATTTCCACTTGCTGGCTTTTTTTTACGCTCGCTCATTTTTTCGACTGCTTCTCTCTCTATACCATCATAAAAATTAGTTTCGTTACAATAACGAAATTATTTTGTCAACTAAAAATGTTGACAAACCTTCAAAATAAATAAATAATAAATATAAACAGTAGTTTAAAACTCAAGCTTTTACTTGTTTTAATTTTCAACCCATTTTTCTACAAAATTAAAATTAAATAAAATTGTTGCAGGAACAACAAGTAAGTTGTTGCACCAACGAAACGAAAAATTGTCAAAGAAGTCAAGTATGAAATTTTTCGTTGCGGCGACTACCAAATTGTCGGATATACGACACTTTTCACTATAACAACGTAAAAACATTAACGAAAATGTTTCATCCATGCGACGAAGCGTTTTTCTTTCAGTGTGGTTAGGTTAGGTTTGGTGGAAATGGCTATTGACGCACTTAGTCCAACGAAGACCATCGTGATACCACGGGACTTCATCTTCTGTCCTTATCCTTGAACATGTAAATTAACCTTGCATGGATTTGTTGCGGTTAAGCCATATGATACCTTATCCCGATATTTCAGGATGTGGCTGAAGAAGTTGCATACTTCTTCTCCCTGGCGAACCAAATATTACTCTGAAAACAGTTGCTAAAATCATTCACCTTAATGTCTGTTAGTCTCAACATGAAGTTAGATTCTAGATATTGACGTCTACTCATAAAAAAGTTGCAGTAGTATATGCCTTCTTCATCGCCACAACTTCCGCAGTGATCATGTGCTGATACTCCGAACTTAGACGCCAGTCTGTCTATTTAACAGTGCCCAGTTATCACAGCTACTAGCATAGAAATATAGTGTCTATGATACCTGGTTATCCTGCATTTTGTGCAACTACATCATCTATAATTCGCATGACTGAGAGCTTTGGTTTTAAGCATAGGCTTGCATACAGAAAATGGTATACCCGCTTGCTTCATATCCAGTAGAACAAGTCAGGTGGTCCATAATATCACCAGCTCAAGCACTCTATGAGGGCAGGACTTCAAACTTTATAATAAAAAAGAAATATCATGAAAAAAAATATTTTAGTGTTTCACACGTAATGTCAACGTTCAAACTTTATAATAAAAAAGAAATATCTTTTATTTACGTTTACTTTTGAAACCGCAAAATGGATAACCCATATGAAGGACACTTTAAGAAGCATTGATAACTTCGCATACCAGCTAATGTTTAAATTGATTGAACATCCACCGAAAACAAGTAAATACTTTAAGGTTAGGTTTTTACAAAATATCACACTACATTAAACACATAATAAAAACAATGAAAAAGTGCCAATAAATATCTGTTTCTGACAACGAATTCTTTTCAAATACCTTTCAAATTATTTTCCATACTACAAGCACTATTTCCACTGTTAAAAGCTCAATTCAAAATAACAAATATTTTATAGAAATGAAGGCAATAAATCACTTGAAAACATATGACCGGAAACCTTACCTATTGAAAACAGTATTTCCAGCAGCATATAATATTATGGTGCAAGTAAAGCCGTATTTGGAATGCAACCATGAATTTTGTAATTCAAGCCCTCTCATTCTCACTCATGCTATTTCATATAGTGACCTTTATTATATTTTTATTCAAGTGAAATTATACTCCAGCAACAATTTTTTCGAAACACTATTATACCAATCACAACTACACCATTTCCAATTGAAATTTGAAAAATATCAATTTAATTTTGAAAAATATCAATTGAAATTTGAAAATTCTATTTGAAATTTGAAATTCATCAATTAAAATTTAAAAATTCTATTTGAAATTTGAAATACATCAATTGAAATTTAAAAAACATCACTTGAAATTTGAAAGACATCAATTGAAATTTGAAAGACATCAATTGAAATTTAAAAGACAGCAATTGAAATTTAAAACACATCAATTGAAATTTGAAATACATCAATTGAAATTTGAAACACATCAATTGAAATTTGAAAGACATCAATTGAAATTTGAAAGACATCAATTGAAACTTAAAATTCGTCACTTGAAATTTAAAAATTATTAACCGATTTTATGTATTTGATTTTGCCATGACTTTGGCAAAACTGGGAGACACGGGTCTTTTGTTTCGGTCTTTTATCATGTAGTTGTGTCCGTATATGGTTATATTTCCATGACTTTAAAAATTACACACAGTGAAAAAATTTTCGGGAAATTTGTCACTATTGCGGCTACCTAAACGGTGTTAAGGATCAATCCTACATTTTTCCTAACGGTGTTAAGGATCATTCCTACATTTTCCTTAATTTTGAATCGTTTGCTACTAAGGAACTGAACAACGGAAAAAGGTAAAAAAATCTAATTTTTTGAAGTCTTTTGGGAGTTTTTTTGATATTATATGTTCACAATTGACAAGAGCTATAACTTTAGCTCAGAGAGTAAATCAAAATTCCGAATGGTTTGAAAGATATGAGTCTGCCAAAATGCTCACGTTTTAGCAAAACTGACACCCAGGCCCCAAATTTTTGGGGGCCCATGCAAAAAAAGTGCATGACTTTGGGCAAAACTGGAACACACGCGTCTTTTTTATGGTTATATTTTTTCGTGTTGCACTGTGTTATTGAAATTTAATTAATTTTTGTTATCGTTCATTGAATTCTGAGTACTTTAATCATTATGTCTGCGGTGAGTAAAGGGTTTTTCAATAAGAGCGCTACAAAGGTTTTTTTAAATAAAACAAAACCGGTTTGAAATACCAATGAAATTCTTTATTTCTGTGAAAGTACGTTCAATACCATTATGTATGGAACTCGATTTCTTTTGCATGCCCACCACAGGCACGCTTGTAGAAGTCCAGACGCTGACCCAATTTTCGACGGTTTTCAAGCATAAATCGGCCGATACTGCTGCAATTTCACGTTCGATATTCGTACGAAGTTCATCAATCGTCGCTGGCTTGTTGGCATAGACCATAGACTTGACGTAGCCCCACAGGAAATAATCTAACGGCGTCAAATCGCACGACCGAGGCAGCCAATCGACTGGACCATTTCGTGGGATAACACGTTCACCAAATTTGGTTTCCAATAAATTGATTGTGGCATTCGCTGTGTGGCTTGTGGCGCCGTCCTGTTGGAACCACATGTCCTCCAAGTCCATATTATCCAATTGGGGCCAAAAATATTCGGTTATCCTTGAACGGTAGCGATTCGCATTCACAGTAATGTGCCGGTCTTGATCATCACGGAAGAAGTACGGCCCAATGACGCCGCCGGCCCATAAACCGCACCAAACCGTAATTTTTTCGGGATGCAATGATGACTCATGGATTACGTGTGGATTGCTGTCTGACCAATAACACATATTTTGCTTATTGACGAAGACATTCAGCCAGAAATGAGCCGTAGCGCTCTTTCCACAAAATGTTGCTGGAATATAGTACTTGGAATTATTTCAAGAATGGTTTAAGTTCAAAAAATTAACTAGGCTCGAAATTGGTCCACGGCTGATATTGAGGCGAATTTTATTGTATTCAGGTAGAAAAACATTATAATAATGACAATGTTTGCCTTTTGATGAATTATAGTGTCACCTGTATTCAATTCAACGGCAGTAATTCGATTTATATGCCAAATGTTGCGTTGTAAGGGATGTTTGGGACATAACTCAGGCAAATGAACTACGATTAGTACAAATGATACCAAAATGCGAAAGAGAATTTTATCAACTTTTTACCTGCATAGTTACTTTTTTAAAGTTGTTGACGAAAAAATAGTTAATCAAGTTTAGGTATTGAAAAAATCTGAATTTTTTCATTATATTAGCACTATTTTGTTTGTGTTCCATCGGGCGGCTACTAAAGTTACCCTGCGAAATTGGGGAACAGATTAGCCTTTCCAATTGTGTATCATTATCATTAGACGCTCTTGAAGAAAAGAAGTTCTTTTAGTCCAAATTCAAAATTTTTTCCAACGACAATATTTGTCAAATAGTTAGTACTTCCCAACAGTAATTAGTATAAATTAATTTTAGCCGCTATATCAAAAAAAACTAACGACTCTTTATAACAAAGAAAAATTGAGTGCCAATATCTCTAAAACTGAATTTCGATTTTTCGATTCTCAAAATTCTAAAATAGCGAATATCTGTAATGCGATAAAAAATTAAATTTTTTTTACGCATTATGAACAATTATATCAAAATATGAAAAAAAAAAACATTAATAAGAAAAACCCAAAATTTTTGTTTTCTTGGAAATCGAAAAAAGCTAATAGTAGGCAACTTTGGAAATTTTTCTGAAATATACCCGACTGTGCGATTTTCAATGTTGATATATGGCCATAATCACTGGCTCCTTGCCTACAATCGTATTTTTACAGAACTTCGAAATGTTTGCTAGATCAAAAAAAAAATGTTTTTATATGGATGGAAATCGATTCTGAACCACTGTGCGGTGGGAGAAAAATGTTGGCGTCGTTGTTTAAGCCCCCTAACCCAAAGTGGTTGTCAATGTCCCATTAGGAAAGTTAGATGGTAAGTAGTGCAACACACAGTTATCGTCTTGACCAGCCAGCCAGACGAGCGGACATGGTTCAATCATCTTAAAGAGTCCTAAAACGAATTTCGTCCAAAGATACTTAAGTCTAATATGGTTCCTTCTATACGTCAAATATTTCCGGTTTAAATAATATTCATGGGTGAGAGTATAAGGGGCTTAGTTCAAAGCGTTGCTAGTCAGCTAGGTCAGACATGGGTCGCCAGAATATCGTATTTTGAATGTTAACTTGGTTGTGGGATCTTAAGGAATATTAAAAACAGCTAGGCCCAACACACTTCCCACAACGGATAATCGCCAATAATCACCTGTGAAGAGGTAATTTGCCTACAACATCTTTATGACAGCGACTCCTTATTATTAAGTTTTTATTTAGTTATGATATTACATAAGTTTATTCAATTCAAAACTGACATTTTCAATTGCAATTTTTTTTTCTTGTTTGGATTCAATTTTTATATAGAACGCTGCATCACGGGTTTCCAATTAACGAATCCCTGACCGAGTATATTTAAAAAATCGGATGTTTAAATCGTGTGTACGAAATATACAATCTGGCAAACTTTTCAATCGTAATGTACTCGATCAGGGACACGTCAATAGGATACCACGCCAAAAACACTTCACAGCGCCAGAGTCCTATGGTGCTGGTGCTGGTGCTGCAGTTGTTGTCGTTGTTGTTGTTGTGGTTGTGAATGGGCAGAGTGGCGATCTCAGAAGACAGGCTAGCAGTAGGAAGGTACCTTCAGCAGCTGGTGCGCTCATTAGGAGCATTGTTACAATCACCATCATTAGGATGAAAAACTTAGAGGATAACATCGTCGTAAAGTTTAATTGACCACGTCCGAAACAGCACGATAATTGTAGCAACTACTACTTAATAATTCAAATACCCACTGGTGACTGCAGTAGATCAACATGGTATTTTATATGAAAAATTTAACTTAATGCCAATATGACTAACATGTTTTTGTTTAATCAAGTGGTGTTCTACATTTTGCGCTCATCTTTCTAAGCTAGAGCAAATAGCCCAAGTAAATAGTTCCAGCGTTGAATAATCGACGTAAATATACGTCATCTAATAAGAATATAAGATGTAATTGGTCAACAGCAGGCTGTTTGGATCAGTAAAGAGTGTTGTTTGTTTCAGGTAAATCGATATAGGTACACTAGGGTGGCAGCGAAAATGCAACTTTGGATTTTCGCTAATTTTCCAGCGGAATATTGTGTCAACCCTTATAAAACGGCTATAGTCAAGATTTGAGCAAAATCGGGCCCCTTTTAAGCCGTGCCCCAAAGAGGTCAAAGGTCAAATAGTTGTATATTTTGTATGTTTATAGGGTATTTATTTTAAATTTGTTTATTTTTCCTTGGATTCTTTGTTAAATTATTATACTATATTTTTCTTATGTTGTTAGGAATCTATAATGATAAATAAAAAAAATGAACCCTTCTGTGGAACCCTTATTCGGATTATAAAAACGTTTATTAGTTATCCTTAATGCTCCCAGATTTTTTTCTTAAACTACAGGAAAAACATGCGAAAATTGTTTAAAAACAGGATGTTTTTTTTTCGAAAACAGGATTTTCTCAGGATTTCATTGAATTAATAAAACACAGGTACTCTTGTCAAAAAATAAGTGAAAAATACATTGTTTATTCATTGGTGGTCATTGGTTCGCTTTCATCATCAACCATTCCTTTGTCTGGATCTATTTCAATGTTCTGGGTTCCATGTACGGCATGAACTTCGTACTTTTGATGCGATTGAATCTTTCGGAGCATATCAGACTGGTCTTTTAGCCAACCGAAAAAATCTAAGCACGACATTTTCAAATTAACTTTGGTTGTGAGAATGGCCTTTAGAGTTTCGAAATTTAAATTCGATTTTTCCTCTGTCCACGTCTTATTCATCTCCGCAAACACTCTCTCGACAGAAGCTGTAGAGCCGGGGAGACACAGAATGTACTCAATTATTTTCGGTATTTCCTTGTAGTCACAGCTTTGCTCGTCCAAATCCTTGAATATCACAGTGCAACACGAAAAAAAATAACCATATACGGACACCACTACGTGATAAAAGACTAAAAAAAAAAGACCCGTGTTTCCCAATTTTTCCCAAAGTCATGCACTTTTTTTTATGGGCCGCCAAAGATTTGGGGCCTCGGTATCATTTTCGTAAAAATGTGATCATTTTCTCAGGCTCATATCTTGCAAACCGTTCAGAATATCGATTTACTCTCTGAGGCAAAGTTGTAGCTCTTGTCACAGAGAACAAAAATTGCGAACATATAAAATCGAAAAAACTTCACCTTCCAGATCAAAATCGCAAAAAATAAGAATAATTCCCAGGAAGTTTATTGTTCTAGAAATTTGTTTATTGAGATCTTAGGTAAATTTTTGTAGTTGATTGTTTCCTTGAATTTTGAACGGCTTGCTACCTATGGACCTGAACACGGGAAAAAAGGTAAAAAAAACGAATTTTTTTAAGTTTATTGCGATTTTGACCTGGAAGGTGAAGTTTTTTTGATTTTATATGTTCGCAATTTATGACAAGAGCTACAACTTTGCCTCAGAGAGTAAATCGAAATTCTGAACGGTTTGCAAGATATGAGCCTGAGAAAATGATCACATTTTTACGAAAATGATACCGAGGCCCCAAATCTTTGGCGGCCCATAAAAAAAAAAGTGCATGACTTTGGGAAAAATTGGGAAACACGGGTCTTTTTTTTTAGTCTTTTATCACGTAGTGGTGTCCGTATATGGTTATTTTGCCATGACTTAAAAAATTACACACAGTGTATTTCAACCCAACGCTCTGTCATTGAGACTTTTTTTCGATCCATTGTCTAATTTTACTGTCTGAACAATAGTTTTTCACGTAACAAAATTCTTTGTGCAATTGAGCTGAATTTTCATTCGCGTCGTACAACGACTTTTCATTCAATTGAGACATGACTTCTTCGACATTTTTCCGCGAAGGAATTTGACGCAGTGTGACCCATGAGTACTTTTTTAATTCCACAAGTGGATTACCCCATTTGTCGCAATATTCATAAGCATCATCTGTGAAAGATAATATACCAATTCAAATTATAATCAATGCCACAGATGTTGAGATATGGAATGAGAAACTGTTTGTAAATAATTAAATAAATTACCAAAAAAGTCTTTGCATTTTGAAAATATGACACCGGTATCAAACCGATCGTCTACAAGAGCATCGATTTCGGCTTTTGTCTGTGGTGATAGGCATTCGTCCTGCTGTCGCATTTTCAAAGTAACGTTCAGCTCATCTAAATATTGAACAATTGCGACGGCCGAAGTTTCATCGCCTTCTATTCTAAGAGCACATTCTGCAAAGAGTTCAGCTGTAAATATGGAGCAGAAAGGAACAGATTGAAAACCATAATTCAGCTACTAAATCTCTAAACCTCAAATTTGATTTACCTGTTCTTGAACGAAATGAAGCCACAATTTGGACATCGGATTTTCGAAAAATTCTTTCAGCAATTTTTCTCCCTTCCTTTTCATTGGCTCATAAACTTGTAAAATACGTTTAATTGCAGGGCCAAGAGCTAGAAATCGGGTCTTTGCGTATCCCAGCAACTTCAAATATTTAACACCGCACATTTCACAGAACTCTTTTAGAGATTCAACATGAGTTGTATAAATGTAAAAATAGGAATATATTTTTACGACAATGCATTCAACATCGAAGGGTAGGTAAAACATCGCATGCATATTTCAGGGCATTGTGCACAATGTGCGCCGAACAACCGATTCCAATTAAATGAGGCAGCCAAGTTTTCATTTTGTAAAACACATTGTTGGTTCCCCCTCGCGTTTCACCGCCAAAATTCACTATGGCATTATCTCCACAAAATGCAATGATTTTCTTCAGCAGGTCGTCTGCTTCATTTGTATTTTCAATTAAATCGTTGATAATGGTTGATGTTTCACCGTCTTCTGATGAAATTTCCAAAACTTTTACGCAAACACCGACTGTAGGAATGAAGAATCTGACCAGAACGGGAAATATTTTTATCGAACCATGATTTGATGCATCTACGGAAACCGAAACGAAGCTGCATTTCTTCAAATCTTCAAATTTTTCGTATTTGTAGCGCAATAACATTCAATACGATGGCCTGACATTTGGTTTGTGAACACGTAAACTTTTTCATTTGAAAACAAGAGCGAAATATTTTTTACGCACAGTCTGAAAATTTAAAACTGTGATTCGCACTTATAACATGATATCCATTCCATTGCTGCAACTTCCAAATCAAATGAGCTTGAAAAAATTGTGTCGATTTTTTTACTTGAAGACGCTGCAGTCAAAGCCGCCTGGTGTTTGCCTTTTTTCACATGTCGATCGATGTCAGCCTTTCCACCCGAAGCGATAGAAAATGTGCCTTTGCATTGTTTGCACCTAAGATCACTATCTGATGTGTTCGTTTCAAGAAAAGGATAACTTTTTTTAGTCTATCGTTGAAAACACATTTTCCTTTCGTTGTTTTTCCCATTTCAAAACAAAAACTTTATATAAATGCAATAAAACACAAAAAATATAAGTTAATTAGTCCACATTTGAATTGCTGAAATTCTTCTGACATTTTCATAAATTTGAGACGCATACAGACTAAAAACCATAGAGTAATACATACGTAGAGAAAATCTTTCACTCACCAAATTTCTGACATTTTCCTCGTGTGATGTATACGTTTGATGTTGAAAAGAATTGCTTTACTACTACCAGATAGAGGCAATGGTTCAAAACAACGAACAAAATAACAACAACGGCATTTCGTTTTGTGTGTTAAAATTAATGTGTTAAATACAACACAAATGTATGCTAACAATAACAGTCAATAAAAAAGTTTAAAACACAATTAAATTTCACAGTTTTTCACCAAAATGGCATGACAAATTAAAGCAAGAAGTTATTGTAATTCCACCTGGTGTATATCACTTTTCGTCAAACATCTCTCTATCACACCGACCGCATCACGAAGAGTGTGAAATGAAACGTCAGATGAGAGAATAAGTTTACCTAGGTATGTATTAGTCTATGCTAAAAACCGACACGCATACAGACTCAAACTCAATAAAAAAGAAAACAACCATAGAGTAAATATGGGTAGAGAAAATCTTTCACTCACCAAATTTCTGACATTTGTCCTCGTGTGATGTATACGTTTGATGTTGAAAAGAATTGCTTTACTAATACCTGATAGAGGCAATGGTTCAAAACAACGAACAAAATAACAACAACGGCATTTCGTTTTGTGTGTTAAAATTAATGTGTTAAATACAAGACAAATGTATGCTAACAATAACAGTCAATAAAAAAGTTTAAAACACATTTAAATTTCACAGTTTTTCACCAAAATGGCATGAAAAATTAAAGCAAGAAGTTATTGTAATTCCACCTGGTGTATGTCACTTTTCGTCAAACATCTCTCTATCACACCGACCGCACCACGAAGAGTGTAAAAGGAAACGTCAGATGAGCCAAATATTCTCTCTAGTCTGAGATTACTCTATGCTAAAAACTGACACGCATACAGACTCAAACTCAATAAAAAAGAAAACAACGTACGTCAGCCATTTTTTTTTTCCGAATTGCCGCTCTCTCCCAAAAGCATAAAATCTGCAGCAGAATTGCAGCCCGAAAATTGCTCGTCTGAACATACGCTTAGCGGCCTTTACACGTTCACGTTTACTTGCAGTCATGCGTGGCGTGTTGAAGAGAATGACAATGTATATTTTACAGGATTTTCATGGCTAAATACAGGTTTGAATTTCTGGCAGGATTTCTCTTTAAAAAATAGGATAATCCTGCGAAATACAGGATAAATGGGAGCATTAGTTATCCTCGATAATTTAAAATAATAATACGCTTCTGCTAATTTTGGCATTAAATTTGACACTTCTACAGCTGTTTTGATTATAAACAACAAAAGTTTCCCACATCTCAAGCCGCATTTGCTCTGCCACCACACCACCACCGCAAAGCAATCAAGAAATGTAAACAAACACAAGTTGCTTTCCTCCGTTTTTCTGACATTTGCTTTGAACCAGCCATAGACTAATACATACCTAGATAAACTTATTCTCTCATCTGACGTTTCATTTCACACTCTTCGTGATGCGGTCGGTGTGATAGAGAGATGTTTGACGAAAAGTGATATACACCAGGTGGAATTAGAATAACTTCTTGCTTTAATTTTTCATGCCATTTTGGTGAAAAACTGTGAAATTTAATTGTGTTTTAAACTTTTTTATTGACTGTTATTGTTAGCATACATTTGTGTTGTATTTAACTCATTAATTTTAACACACAAAACGAAATGCCGTTGTTGTTATTTTGTTCGCTGTTTTGAACCATTGCCTCTATCTGGTATTAGTAAAGCAATTCTTTTCAACATCAAACGTATACATCACACGAGGACAAATGTCAGAAATTTGGTGAGTGAAAGATTTTCTCTACGTATGTATTACTCTATGGAACCAGCAATGTTTACGCATGTGTGAAAAGGCTATAAAGTATGTGTTTTTTTAGTGATTATTTGGAAAATTTTATTTTTGAAAATGCCATTTTTAAGAGAGGAGATTTATCTCATTGGTTATTCAAAACACCTATTGACTGAGAAGTAAGCTTCCCTCAAAGGGAGAGTGCCTAAAAGTTTTTTTAAATCTGCTGGTCGACTTGTAATTAAGGAGTGTTAAATATTTTGGGAAAAGGCACGCATCCCTGTTATGACATTGATAAATGCCGAGAAAATATAGTGGTTTTATACAAGGTGGCGCAAAAGTAATCCTCCTATCAGAAAATGCTATAAATTTTGCGATTGGCCCCTAATGTCAGTTCTGTTTTGACATTTGTGTAGTAAACACATGCGAAATACACGTTAATAAACAGTGTTACGCTACACTGCTCCAGAACGCGGAATATTGCTGACTATTTATTTGACCAATAATCGGTCGGTGACTTTGGCACAACGTGAATTTCGTCGCAGATTTCCTGGCCGTCCAACGCCTACTGGTGAAACACTGCGACGTTTAGCCGCTCGCCTCGAAGAGACTGGCACAACACGAGATGCTGCCAGGCGTGGCAGACCCCGGAGTAGCCGTTCTGCAGAGAATATTGCTGCTGTAGCCGAGGATGTCATGCAAGCGCCGTCGACATCGACCAGACGACGTGCCACGCTAAATGACTTGTTTGATATTGCTCATACTGACGCAATTAGTCTTATTAAAATTGAAGTCGACAAACAGTTTTTGATCAAGCAGAGATTAAAAGGTCGTGAAGGCTCTTTGTTAAGAGTGGATGTCAATTTAGCAAAAAGTGAAGAAAAACGTCAAAATCGCCAACAGCGAGAAGAAATCAGACAACATATGCTTCGCGAAGCTCCCTCAACATCAAAAGGTAAGTTTGTATTGCATTAAGCATCATAAGTTGCTGAAGAAAAATTATATAACTCATGGCCATTAACAAAATAGCCCAAAGTTTGAGCTACCGATGTCGAATAAGACAGAAATAAGTTATCTTTAACAGTAATTTAGTTCTATTTAACATCGTAAAATAACGGAAGACTTTCCAATTCAAGTTATTTTTTGTTTATTTTTGATGGCACGAGTTATTAAGAAATTTCCAAGTAATCTACTTGTTTCGGTTTATCAAACAATTATTTCATTTGCAATTGTTTGTTAACAAAATAATTTTTTACAACTTAAAAGGGAAATTTGAAGAAACTTTTCTTATTATTCTATAGGACCAATTATAAACGATTTTTTTAGTTCTCATGAATCAGAAACCAGTGAATATTCCGAAACAGAGGAATACGTTGTTGCTCTGCATACACCGATGTTATCTGAAGAACAATGCTGAAAACCAAAATGAATGAGACCGACCAAAGAGATATTAACACCAAGACTTGCTACTGTTTTAGATAAACTAAAAATTAGCTCCAGAGTTGCAGTTCATTTATTGGTAGCAGTTCTAGATGCAGTTGGGCTGGACACGTCGGAATACATTTAAAATCGCAATTCTATACGCCAACATCGAGATATTTTAAGAAAAGCAAAAGGCGAACAAATTGCATTCATTGGGATACCATTCATTGGGATACCAAACTTCTTTCCAGTGTATCAGGAAAAACTGAAGACCGTCTTGCGATAATAGCTACTGCACCTGGCCTTGAGCACATACTAAATATGCGTAATATACCAGAAGGAACTGGTTTGGAAACATAATCTGCCGTGTATGATACTGTAGAAGAAAACAATACTTTAAACAAAATACAGGCATTTGTCTTCGACACAACCGCGTCGAACACAGGGAAATTTAAAGGTGCATGTAATCTTTTAGAAAAACGAATTGGTCGAGATATTTTATTCCTAGGGTACAGACATCACATATATGAAATTATTTTAGCAGCTGTGTTCGTGGAAGCAAACATAGGTACATCTAGTGGTCCGGAAATAACAGTATTTAAAAAATTTAAGAAACATTGGCCCAACATACAACAGGATAATTTTGTGACGGCGTTAGCATATCCCAGATTAAATGTAATTTTAGATGGCGATGGCGCTAATGTTTTAATATTCGCGTATGCTAAAATAACGCAAGACTTTCCGCGCAATGATTATAAGGAATTGTTGGAATTAATAATAATTTTCTTGGGAATTAAATTTACAAAACCCGGCGCTCTGCATTTAGCCAGATGGATGGCCAAAGCTATTCATTTCTTAAAGATTCTTATGTTCCGAGACCAATTTCCCGAAATAACAGAAATTGAAATAAATGGGCTGATCGAAGTAGCTGGATTTGTTATTACGTGCTATTCGATTTTCTGGTTTATTGCAGATAGAGCAGACCAAGCTCCTTTAAATGATATAGACTTTTTAAAAAAAATTAGAAAACTACAAAATTTTTAACAAATCTATAGCTGAAAATACCATATCTAAGTTTCTGAACCACCTTTACTAAATAAATGAAGAATGCGTGGATTTTGTTCTGTTCGATGAGAGAATCGATTTAACAACTAAGGCCAAACTTGCTAAAAAGATGATTGCTACAGACTTTTCTGAATGTAATCTAGAAGACGAAGAATTTCCAAAAAAGCTAACAATAATGCCTCAAACTCTAAGCTATTTCATTGGCAGAGAGAATGTAGTAATTTTGGAAGAATTATTTTCCAACAACACCAACAAACTTTTAAAAAGGTTTAACATTGCAACCTTTGCAAAAATATAGAATTTACCAAAAGCCTGACCTTTGACCTCTTTGGGGCACGGGAAATAGTAGTCCGATCTCTCTCACATTACCGTCATTAATTTTCTACATCAAGTGACACAATATTCCGGTCGAACATTTTTAAATTTGCGCAAAAATAAATTGTCCATACAACTCAATGCCGCCCTAATGTACACACTAATGTGACCACCTACGGTGCAACTGTTTGGTTGCGTAACCACCTGCCTGACGAATGTTTAGCGAAGACTACAAAAGTCTTATATTCCCGCTGTACCTGTAGAAAGCGCTATGTGCATCATTTCGATTTGACAAGGTTTTTAGTGTTTCCATTTGTTTAATGGGATAATTCATGCCTTTATTTCAGAATGAATGATGCACGCCCTAAACCAATGCGGGGCCGTGCCGGAAACAAATCGCAATGAATTTTGCACATTAATAAAATACATTGCGATTCGGGCATGACACGATTTCCGCATTGGTTTCGTCCATGCTTAAAAATTAAGTTAATACTCGTAACAAAAATTTGCAATTTCGTTTTGCAAATTGAAGACAATTAAGAACATTTGTACAAATGAACGAAATATTTAGTTGGATCGATAAATCAATGCCTGCCATTTAGTTGGTTGAAAAGGCTGCAAGACAGTTTCCTCCATAGCAACTGTTGACTAGTCGTCCAGCCAATTTTCCGTTTCAAAAAATTTGTCTATAAGACCTACAGGAATATCCAGTAGGGCTTCGGTTCTAACTACATGTGTTCCGAATATCTTACTTCTGAGTCCTGCCAGAGCAAGGTAATCCAAGAGAAGGTGTTTCGTCGTTTCCTCGTCCTCTTCCATGTAGCATCTAAAGAGAGTGGAGTTTCTATGTCCCAATCTTAGGGCGCGTTTTCCTAAAAGACAATGTCCCGTAAGTGTTCCTATCATTGTGGATAACCTGCCTCTCGGCAAGTTAAGTTGTTGCCTAGTCGGCCGTCGGTGGTGCAATGTACATGAGATCCTGCGTTCGATCCCTGCTCTGACCACCTTAAAAATTTCCTTTGGCGGCGGTAAACTCGCATAGTGACGGCGACACTATCGAGTATTGAGCCATGAAAAAGCTTCTCAAAATACCGTTCGGAATCTGTGTAAAAACTGTAGGTCCCAATCAGTGAGTGAAAAACTAGAAAGCGCACAGCTCAACAACTAAATGTGAGAAGCTCTCTCCAATGCCTTCTTGGGATGTAATGGGAAACGGGGTTTTTCTAGTTCTCTTCCTGTTCATCTGTGGTCAGAGGACACTGGCTTGTTTGCAAGTTGAAGTAAGTCTCCAATTGTCCTTGAACATATTATCGGCCCACTGCCTGATCTGCAAACTGCAGGTAGAGATTGGCATACTAACACCTTCTTTTGCCGGAAGAACCTGTGCCGCAGTACCCTGTCTAGCTACGCATCCGCTACGCAATTGCCCGGAATGTAGCTGTGTTCCGGTACCCAGATGAGCCTGATGTCAAAATACTCTGCCATCACCCTAAGTGATGAGTGGCATTCTTCCACCGCCAGGGACGTAGCAAACATGGCTTCCAGGTATTTTATAGCAGCCTGGCTGTCTGTGTAGATACATATTCGCCGGAGGATTGTGGCACTACTTTTCAGTAGTTCAGCAACGTCCAGTATGGCTAATACACTACACTACAGTGATCAGGCAGCTTGAAGGAGATATTTACATTTAGGTCCGGTGAATGAAGCCCATAGCCTACTTGCTCGTCCAATTTTGATCCATCCGTGAAAAATCTGATACTACTGGTGTCCCCTTCCAGTGACTTTTCCCAGGTATTCCTGTTCGGAATAGAAGCCCTTAGATTTGTCACTGGTAGAAGGTAGGGGATACAGTGGTCCGGTTTTACGGAAATAGAGTTGATCCGGCGTAGTAATTCTGCGTGTTCGGAATGCCCCGATATCAAAACACCACAATCTCATATTCTCATCAGGGATGTAGCGGCTGCCGATTCGGCCATGATATCAGGAGTACAGATGTTCAGGATAGCACTGAGTGCAGTGCCTGACTTCGTGCGCATTGTCCCACTAACGCTAATCAGTGGTGATCTTTGAATTTTCATCAAGGAATTCAGAATATATTTCTTTTGGAGGGACATCCACCAAACTACGATGCCATAGAGAAGTATTGGTCTGACTATTGCCGTATAAATCCACATGGTGATCTTAGGAGACAGTACCCAGCGCTTTCCTATCGCCCCTTTACAGCAGTAGAGAGCAACAGACGCCCCAGTATGCAAAATAAATCGAAATCGCATCGAATAGACATCGATATTTCTAAATACTAAATCGATATCGAATTCGATATCAAGTCGAAAAAAGTAGTGTTCTCGTCTAAGTTATGCAAGAGGATATAGAGTAGAAATCTGAATGATTTGCCGACGTGAAATTTAATCGACAGGTGGTATCAATTAAGACTCGAAATAGAAACATTGTCGACAATCCTCCACTTCTATATCTAGGTTTAAAGCGAACTGTATTTAGATTTTATACTGATTCTCGAAGTCGACGTGAAAATTAATCGAAATGTGGTATTAACAGTGAGGTATAATATAAACGATATCGACAAACCGTCATCTCGATATTTACCATAAAAGCTATGCAAGTATGTATATTTAGATTGTATACTCACTTTTTAGTATATACATTAAAAATTTAATATGAATGTTTTTTATTATAACGAATAAAGCATAAATATTAAAAACGATACAAATAATAAACGGTAGAAATCGGAGAGAAAATTATTAAACAACTAACTGAACAATAGAATTTATATTTTATGTTTTTCCATTTTTTTGATGTTTTTATAATTTTTTTAATTTTTTGTCAAATAGGTATAATCTAGCCATTTCTATTAAATATAAGAATTAATTAATAATAAATTTAAACTAGGACCGGAATTATGGAAAGTTTTAACGATGAAAATTATAAATTTTCCGAATTCCGGTGTAGATGTCGCATCGAAATCGATTATTTATTTGAAGAAAAAGTATTGAAAAATGTAACAACAAAATAAACCAGATATAACATCGCAATAGTCTCGCAGTATCGACTATATAATAGATTTTTAAATAATTAAAATTATAGACTAAACGTCGTATCGAAAAAGACTATATTTTTCTAATTAAACTCTAGAAAAATTCGAAAAAACGAACCGGCTCGAAATATTGCAGGCTGGGGCCTTTTTCACCTTCTCCTCCACATTCCGTTTCCAAGACAGTTTTCTGTCGAGAATTATTCCCAGGTACTTGACCTTTTCCGTCACGTTGGTATTTTTTTCTTAATTCAGTTTTATGGATCATTAAAAATTTTACAAAGTTTAAATATTAAACCCATGAAGCCATTCCAACGATTCGGCAAATTATCTCCAAGAAACAGTTTTAAACCTACAACCACTAAATTAAAAAAAATCATATAAAAAACGCGGTTAGGTTTTTTCGGTTGAAACATGTATTATACATCGTATACGATGTTATGTTTTCTTAAAACAAGCATTTCAAAATTTACCTCGCTGAGTTTTTGCCTTCTGGCTGGAATGATTCACAACCCCAGCGACTGAATACAACCGTTATATACAACGGTCTTTGTAAACATATTCTGCAGGAACCATGTACATGTTTAGAATACACCTCAAACATTCATATGTTTGCAAGTTACAAACACACTTGTATTTAAATGCAAACAGTAGCGTGTTTACTGGCAAATATCGGGTTTTTCAATAAGAGCGCTACAAAAGTTTTTTTAAATGAAACAAAACCGGTTTTAGATACCAATGAAATTCTTTATTCCTGTGAAAGTACGTTCGATGCCATTATGTATGGAACTCGATTTCTTTTGCATGGCCACGACGGGCACGCTTGCAGAAGTCCAGACGCTGAACCCAATTTTCGACGGTTTTCAAGCATAAATCGGCTGATACTGCTGCAATTTCACGTTCGATATTCGTACGAAGTTCATCAATCGTCGCTGGCTTGTTGACATAGACCATAGACTTGACGTAGCCCCACAGGAAATAATCTGTGTGGCTTGTGGCGCCGTCCTGTTGGAACCACATATCCTCCAAGTCCATATTATCCAATTGGGGCCAAAAATATTCGGATATCATTGAACGGTAGCGATTCGCATTCACAGTAATGTGCCGGTCTTGATCATCACGGAAGAAGTACGGACCAATGACGCCGCCGGCCCATAAACCGCACCAAACCGTAATTTTTTCGGGATGCAATGATAACTCATGGATTACGTGTGGATTGCTGTCTGACTAATAATGCATATTTTGCTTATTGACGAAGCAATTCAGCCAGAAATGAGCCTCATCGCTGAAGATGATTTTCCGATGAAAATCCAAATCATTTTCAAGTTGTTGCTCAGCCCAATTCACAAACATACGACGCTTATGGTGGTCAAGCGGCTTCAGTTCTTGCGTCAATTTGATCATGTAGGGACGTAGGCTAAGATCTTTTCGCAAAATTTGCCACAACGACGTCACAGAGATGCCCAACGCTTGAGAACGACGTGTGAGAGACACATTTGGGCTTTCTTGAACTGAAGCCTCAGCGGCAGCAATATTCTCGACACTACGGGCACTTCGTTGTCTCACTGGCACGGGAACATTTTGTACTGTGCCTGTGGATTCAAATTTTTCCACAAGACGCTCAATTGTTGATCTGGTAGGACGATTATGACGACCATAAATTGGGCGCAGCGCTCTTAAAGTTGAGGCCACTGACTCCAAATTTCGGTAGTAAATTTTAATAATTTCGACTCGTTGTTGGCTCGTATATCTTTCCATGATGAAATGGCAAACCTTACTGAAGAGAAATGTCAAAAGAGCGGGAAAAAATATTGCGTCGTTTGCTGTCCCTATCGATTTACTTTTGTAGCGTCTCTGTTGAAAAACCCTTACGTGGACAGATATGCGTGGACACAAAAACTTACTGGTAATGCAACTTAAATTCCATTAATAGTAAAAAATTGCTGATTACTGAATTTTTTTCCAGTATTTTTTTCAGATTTTTTTTTACTGATTACTGTTATTTGGAATGCAAAAAATATATACTGCTGTGTGCCCATGTATGTCATGTATAACAAAAACTATAAAAATTTTAAAAAAGCTATATTTCATTGTTAAGCGAGTTGCCTGGGTTGATTTTGGATGATTTCATTGTTTACTTTACCGCAAGCTGAAATCTAAAATACACTTTTGCTAAAGGTAAACGTATGACTATTTTATAGATGACATTATACAGCTTATTCAACTCTGGTTAGGTTAGGTTTGGTGGAAAATGATACCACGGGACGTCATATTCCGTCCTCATCCTTGAACATGTAAATTAATCTTGCATGGGTTTGTTGCGGTTAAGCCATGTGATAGCTTATCCCGATATTTCAGGATGTGGCTGAAGAAGTTGCATACTTCTTTTCCCTGGCGAACCAAATATTATTCTGAAAACAGTTGGTAAAATCATTCACCTGTTAGACTGTTAGACTCAACATGAAGTTAGATCCTAGATATTGTCGCCTACTCATAAAAAGTACCAGTAGCATATGCCTTCTTCATCGCCACAACTTCCGCAGTGATCATTAGGGTGTCCCATCCAAAAAATTTTTTTTTTGCTCAATCTTTATTTTAAAGCTTATAGGGTAAAGTATTTTTGAGAATTTTTTCAGACTTTTCGGAAGTTGTTTAGAGGTCGCACAAGTCGAATTTCCCCCAAAAATCGGGTATTCCGGGCGTTTTTTGAATTTTACTTAAAACTTGGTCAATAACCACGATTTTCTTAGTTTAGTTTGTAAGTCAAAATTTTTGAAGCTAAACGTCCCAACTTTTATTGTAGATCCACAAACCACCAGTTGTGGCAATGATTTTCCTCAATAAGGTACCACGTATTAATTTTTTTAGTAACTTCGTAATTCGTAAAAATTTTACAGCCAAAGTCACGATGTCGAACGTTAACGTTCGCTTTCTTTCTATGCGACAAACAGCTGATTTGGGAGTCACTAACAAGCGAATGAAAACATATACAATTCAGTACAAAATCGGACCCCACTTACACCCTCTCCCACAAAATCCAAGCGAACGAAGTCAGTCACTCACTTTCGTTTCAAAAAGCGAGTCACTATCTTTCGACTTGTCGTTCGCATGGTTTTACGAGTGTTTATGTGGTTGTTTTTCAAAGTAATAACATAAAGTTGACGTTCGCCATTTAATTTCGGAGCGAGAGAGAAGAGTACGAGGAAGCAGTATCTGCAGTTGCCGCAAAGTTGGCGTTTTTCTGCTAAAATGGAAATATATTTTAATAACAAATTTATTATAATGCCATTATTTTCTGTCCATTGTATTTCTTCCATTGAATTCTATGTAAATTGTTTTTGTTGCAAGCTTTTATTTGATTTCCAGCTATGCGACAACCAAAAGACAAGTGACTGGACAGCGAAAATAGTTAGTGGCTTCCGATTTTGTATACACACAACCGTACAATAACATTTAAGGCCAGGGATACGAACGAAAGTGCGTGACAGGCTTTCGTTCGCTTAGGTTTTCTTTCGAGATCGTGACTTTGGCTGTTAAAATCCCTATGAAAATTTAAAAAACTAATGATGCACTTTCAAAGACGTATAAATACGAATCAATTTTGTAAACCAATAAATTTTGTAAAAATTTTGAATTTGCCGTTACTGTTCCAGAGTTATACCATTTTAAAGCCTTTTACCCATTGTATGAAACTAATAATATTATAGTCTGTTTGCTATTTTTGCATCGGATTGGCTTTAAATTTCTATGAAAATTTAAAATACTAATAAAATAAAATTCAAAAAAATTCCGGAATACCCGATTTTTGGGGGAAATTCGATTTGTGGGACCTCTAAACCTATTCCGAAAAATCTGAAAGCTTGAGTAACTATGGAAATCGAAAAAGAAAAATTTTTTGGACACTCTAGCGATCATGTGCTGATATACCAAATTTAGACTCCAGTCTGTCTATTAAACTATTTAATTATATTAATTAATTCATCACAGTTGCTAGCATAGAAATATGTTGCCTATTAATTCATCACAGCTGCTAGCATAGAAATATTTTGTCTAGGAATGAATATCAAGTTTAGTGTACGATCCAGGTCATAACGTGGCCAAACTAACCTAGTGATCCTGCATTTTGTGCAACTACATCATCTATAATTCGCATGACTGAGAGCTTCGGTTTTAAGCAAGAGCTTGCATACAGAAAGGGGCATACCCACTTGAATCATATATAGTAGAACAAGTCAGGTGGTCCCTAATCTCACCAGCTCAATCACTCTATGGTTCCCTGGAATGTTTCTATGCCCCGGTAATATGGAACTGCATGATCATCTCATTTAGAGATCCGCGGCAGTTCTTGAGGTCAGGAAACAGATTGCTAGGTTAGATGTTGATTCCCCAGTCGGCGACGACATTTCATCCCAGCCAAATGGAGGCTTCTCTGTTTGACATGAATTCTGTCTGAAAACACTAACCTTTGTGCAAGTTAGAAACCGAGCTCTTTAGCGTAGAGTCCAAACCCTAGTTTGCCATATGGCCTAAAGTAATCAGTGTAGAAGCAAAAAAGCTTCTAGAACCTCAAAGGAAAAAGTGGGGGTCATAATCGACTTCCATTTTGGATTGTCACAGATTCTTTAGAATAGTCCCATGCCATGTGATCCATTGCGAAGAATATCATAGGCGGATTGCCGACGCTTTCAAGGAAATTTACGGGTTGTGCGAAGGCCACCAGTGATACTCACCATAGGGATTCTCTGGTCAGTACCATAAAGCAATATCGGGCGGATTACAATTGGTTATATCCAGTAAACTGTTTTCGGGGATAGGAATCATAGTCCTTCGATGGCTCTATTATACGAAAACATATCCAATGTGGCTCTGCATATACTATCCACAATTTGACTTGAAACTAAGCTTTCTGTCCTGAAGCACACCTGGAGAAATTTCATTTCCTTTTGGCAATTATCTGTACCACATTGAGCTGAGTAAATAGAAATTTCTGCTTCTTGGTAAATAGTACGACCTCGGTTTTCTCCCGAGTTAAAAATAGTCCATCATCTGCGGCTAGCTTAGTCTCCTGATTAAGCCCTGGAGCACATCTCTGCATATGGAAAGATATTTACCTTGCACTACAATTTCCAGGTCGTCAGTAAATGCTACGACTGTGCAACAGTTAGGGGAAAAAAGTTGTGTCTGTCACCCTTAAATTTAAAAATTAAAGAAAAACTATTCCAGAACCAAAAAAAAAATGTTTTCTTGCACTCTAAATACCGCTCTTTAGTTTTGTTTACGCTGTGTCGTTATTTGAAGTCCGATCGAAAAAAAACCTATACAGTTGTTTTTTTTTTTACAAAAGCTATATTGCCCCCATATATAATTTTTCACTTCGACGTCAAATTAGACTAATGCTTCTTCTATCTCGTTTTCTACCCCTTTAAGCGGGGTCTTTTTTGTAACACAAGTAAAGGCATTTTGTTGTGTTTGAGACATCCAGTTTTATTCGTAAACAAAAAAGGTACAGAGGTTTCAAAATGTTCAAATATAGACTGTTGGTATCACTCACTCACACTACAAGTATCGAATCATACTCACAGGAAAAATATGACTAGTTGATTCCTAATTTATTTCGTTTTTGCCAAATAAAACAACAAAATATTTTCGTATATTTGCACTATTCTGAGGTGAAAGTATGGTTGTTGCTGCAAAAAATTTGCTTCATTATTGCAACGAATTTGTTTCGTTACTGCAATAAATTTGTTTCATTCTTGCAACGAATAAATATCATTCTTGCAATGAATTTTTGTCACTGCTGCAATGAATTTGCCTCATTACAGCAATGAACTTGCTTCAATGCCGCAATGAATTTGCTTCATTGCTGCTATGAATTTGTTTCAATGCTGCTATGAATTTGGTTCGTTGTTGCAATGAATGTTTTGAAGTGTGATTGAAATTATTTATTGACAATTGTACATAAATATACTGTTAGTATTACATTACAAGAGTTTTTTTATAAAAATTTTTTGAATTGTTATTTCGAAAATGGTCCCAATTATATAAATATATTAAATCCCTTCCATGTTGACATACTCATCTGAAGAAGATTGTGGTAGTCGAGGGGTTGAGTGTTATTGTGGCCGTCGAATTCAGGTTGCGCAATTAAAAACAAATATGAGGAATTTATTATTAAGATTTATATTTCAGATATGTACATATCTATATCTGTACTTATACTTACCATAAGCACAAGCTCTACTGTTTTACTATAGAACCGCATTATTATTGACGTGTTAACATCTATAGCGGCGTATAGGGACTAAATCTATGAAAGTCAAAATCTGCTAAAACCAGATTTTATGCTGCTGCTAAAACCATCGCAGTCGACGTTATGGTGACATACTAATACGTGAGCTACTTCGTACAAAGTATGTGTGATGTTGTGTGTTTGGCTGTTTCGTTGCTGTTGATATGGCAAACATGTGGTTATGTGACACACGTATACGACAGCTACTTCGGACAAAGTATGTGTGACCACCCACACAAATACTCCACGACACAGCAAGCACACCCAGCGGACCAAAACTTCGTATACTATATCGCATACGAGAGTTACGCGAAACTTTTGCGGGTAAAACTCTCGAAAACAGATCCGAAAGCGATCGGAAAATGAATCATCAGTCGCTCAGTTTGTGGCTGTAAAAGCTTCGTTTACGATGTCTTGCAAGAGATTCGTTTGCGAGACTTTAGCAATATCTTTTGCGAGAACAACACGAAAAATAAAACAAAATGCAATAGCCAAAACTTTGTTGTTGTGTCGTGTGCCTGCACGTGTGTGCCTCTGTTTGGCGCACGACACAACGACAACAATGTTTCTCTCTTTTCGTCCGTTTAGCACCCGTTTTTAAACCAGTTTGCGAATATTTGGGCGAGTTTAATTTCTCCCCCGGTTTTGGTCCGGTAAATACTCGTTTCTGAGCCCGTTTTCGAGCATTTAGCGTAACACTCGAGATAGCAAGAGAGCAACGACAATTTTATGAACTTGTGTAGCGTATGTACGAATATAACAATGTATGTATGTATGTATATACAAGTGTCTGTTGCTTTGCATTCTTTGACTTTTGTGGGAATAAATGTATAGGGTGGATATTGGTTTTAACCCATCCCAAAATTTTCAATTAAAGGGTTTTTCAACAGAGACGCTACAACAGTAAATCGATAGGGACAGCAAACGACGGCATATTTTTTCCCGGTCTTTTGACATTTATCTTCAGTAAGGTTTGCCATTTCATCATGAAAAGATATACATACGAGCCAACAACGAGTCGAAATTATTAAAATTTACTACCGAAATTTGGAGTCAGTGGCCTCAACTTTAAGAGCGCTAACAAATAAAACACAAATTTGATTTGTTGTTTTAACTAATTTCTTTTTTATTTAAAGTATTTAATATTTTGTATTCCCCCCTTTGTTTAAAATAACGTCGTAAATTCTGGTTTTCATAGAATCGTAGAGAGACTTTATGTAATTTACCGAAATTTCAGACCAGGCCGATTTTATTGCATCCATTAGCTCCTCCTTTGTAAAGAACTGCCTTCCCCCCTTCATATACTTTGCGTGTTAGCCATCACCAAACGTTTTCGATAATGTTCAGGTCCGGAGAATATGGTGGCCACGATAATATTTCAACACCTTGATCCTGAATCCAGGTCTTTACTACACGAGCGGTATGGATGGGGGCGTTGTCGTGTTGGAAAATAAAAGGAAGGGGACCAAAAATGTCCACAAACTCCACAAACGCAGTTTGGAGTAAGTAATTCGTGTCCGTCATTCGTTCATTTACGAAAACTAAACTGGTTGCACCATAATACGTTATAGCGCCCCATACCATTACGCCACCCTCTCTGCTATGGTGGCGACTTAAAACTTGTTCCTCCTTCCTGATATCATGGAAATAGTAATTGTACCCATCGGGTCCATCGATACAAAAACGTTTCTCGTCCGAAAAAATTACTCGTTTCCAATCGTTCGTTTGAGCACCTTGAACTATCCACGTCATATGGTCTTTTGCAAATTGCAACCTCTGCTGCTTATGTGCGGCTTTAAAAGGCGGTTTTTTTTGAAGTTTTCGACGCTTTAGGTACTCCGAGGATTTTATTATATTGTGAATCGTTGTTTTACTGACCGTGACTCCGGCAGCAGATCCAATTTTACTTAAACTCATAGCTGAATTCGAAGCCATTTGGAGAATTTTGCGTCTATCTCGAGGTGAAACCTTTTTGAATGTCTTGCCTTTGTACCGTGTTCCATATTCTGATGGATTTTTGAAATACATAGTTGTTTACAACTTTTGGGCTTCGACCAATTTTTCTAGCAATAGCGCGGTTAGAAAGCCCTTGATCGTGATACGCGTCAATTTTTGTGATTTCCGTGGAACTAAGCGACGGTTTTTTCCCCATACTTTATTTTTTTAACAAGAGCATTTTTGTCTGCCGCAATTAAACGTAATTTAATTCAAAGTCGCGTAACAATCAAAGAATAATTTAAAGTTCTGCCCTGAGGCTAATCTAAGTTAACACTGAAATAATCAAATTATTGCTGCTTCTTACGAAAGCAATTATGAAAGTACCGTTCATTTTAAATGAACCACTTGGAATTTTTGTCAACATAACAACAGAGTACCCTCTTGCCAACGACATTAATACATATTTGCTACTTTTTAAGGAAACACCAAAATTTTTACTTTTCTTTAAAATTTTATGTCAGGCTATCCTATGTTTACGGAGTGTATATTTTTCGACACTTCTTTTTAACTTCGAGTTTTGTTCTTTTAATGCCATATTTTCTCTGAACATCCTATTTCTGTCTTTTCTTGTTTTTTTTCGTCCCTGACAAGCTCTTAGACTCTTAGAAAGAACTATTATTGGAGGATGATGGTTGTGTGCCATTTAATACAGCCAAACGTTTTCCTTTAATTCTTTCATTTTGCGATTCATTTTTTGTTTGGTGATAGCGGGCTTTTGTCTTTTCCTGGTTCATCATCATTTTCCTGGTTGTTTTTCAACCGTTGCCGATTTCGCCACTGCTTCGCCGCTGGTGTTAGTGGCATATTGGTACTAAATAATATTAAACGAAATCAAAATTAAAAACTATGAAAAATATTCACTGTAACTCATTTCAATAACATAAACTCAACTATATCTCGTTTATACGGTGGCCTATATCTCGATATCATATCACGATACGTCAAAAAAAATGCACGTATAAACGCTTTAGCGCGATATAAAGTTTGCCACGAAAGTTAACTATGATTTCGCTCCATATCACGATATTCTATTTATGAATTGTCACCTAGCATCACATGGCTGTTTATATCATGATGTGTTGAATATCGTATAAACAGGAACATGGGGATATCACGACATGATTTATATTGCGATAAGTGTCGTATAAACGAGGTATATGTTACGTTTCTGTCAGTATCGTTACCAAATAAGAGTAACGTAGCTGACCGGTAACGCATTTGACATTTATTGCGTAAATGAGCTGCGCACAATTTATGTACACGATTTAGAAAATTCTTACTATATTATATTCATGGTGAACACAATATTAATAAATTACGTAAGCTAAACTAAAACTTTTAGCGACATATTATAAAAAATTATTGGTAACACAGTTGAATATTAATAAAAACACGTACCTCCGCTGTAACAAAAACTGAACACTACAGATCAGTGACACTTGCTCAACTGACTCAAAGAAACTAAACAAAATAAAGACACGTTGTCACTTGGTTCCCCGAAAAACAAACGGTTTTTGCCGCTACTTAGTTCAAGTAACCCAGTGGAAAAATTATAGGGACGCAACTCCTTTCACAATAACATCATTGAAAAAAACATTGTTTAAGTAATATAATTTAAGTTTAACAATAAAAACAGATGAATTGAAAGTATTGCAATTACAAATTATTTTAAATTTAATGTTAAATACTTTAATTGAACGCTACTTTTTGATTTCGCTTACCATGACAGGTTGTTTGTGACAAACCAGCGACAAACTATATTAATTATCGCGATTTATTATTAACTTGTTTTCTCGAAATCATGTTTACTTTTAAGGAAACTATACAAACAATTTAAATCTTTATTTAATTTTATTAAAGAAAGTTTAATGGAAGTAAGATTCAAGTCATAACCTCTGGGACACCAATGTACAAGTATTCAGATAAATGATAATGATAAATGGTATATAAAACTATATCTCTATTAATAGAGATGTGCTGCATTCCGATTCGTATTCATTTCACAAAGCATTTCAAATTCAAAAGTATTCGAGTTTGGTGTTCTGAGATTTAACTTTTCGAACTTACTTTTTAAGTGGCCGTTTTTACACAACAGAATTCCAAAACATGTGTTTTGCTGCCAAAAATGAAAGAAGAAAAAAAACAAACATTTACAAAATTCAAGCAAGAATAATATCTCCTCTTGCCTTCTTGTCTTGTGTCTTCCCCTGTAATCACAAATAAAATTTAAAGAATTATTCAGAAACATAGATTTTATTAAAATACTTGCATATCTTCATGCAACTTCCTTGTTTATTACTTCCAAATTATTACATGCATATGTGCGCCCAAAAACAAACAAAACAAAATGGCATATGAAAGAGTTGCCACGGTTAGTTAGATTTCGCATGAATAATACCAATTTTTACTCATTTAAAGGCATAGAACTAATAAGGCTGTTTATTTAATCCATTAAGCTATCGCCACTTACGACTTTCCAAATAAAACGATCCAGACTTAATACTACGAAATGTGGCTGAAATGGGTGGAAAAACTGCGATACGGCAACCCATTTGTAGCCAGTGCCAACAAATACATGGTAGGAGTAGATGTTGTTGTAATTTTAAGCAGCAACAGCAGACATTTTATTTTCGTTCATTCGTTTCAGTTGTCAAACTCTACACAAATATATACCAACAATATAAGAATACAAAAAAGTATAAAAACAAAATACATATGATTTTGACAAGTGAAACGAAAAATGACATGCAAAAAATGTCATCACCAAAAAATGACCATACCTGATAGATAATTCTACCTTGATCAATATGTAAAACATTTATCGCGCGTTCTTCTGAACAATTTAAGTCGTAGTTGTTTTCAATCGGAAATAAAAATGTAGCCTTCCAATTTAGATATAAAAAAGTATACGTAGTCTTCCATTAATGGCCAGTTTTTAAGTGGGTAGTTAACTATCGGATTACTTAATCTTAATTCTAAGTTAATTAGAGGTTAACTTTGCATTTTGTTTTTCAGTGGTGAGTTAATGTAAGTCGCCATATTGTCAACTAATATGACAACCCTTGTGTTCTTATTGGAAAAAACGTGTGTTTTGGGATAAATGCCAAAACAACAAAGGGAAACAAACAAAATGGAATTATGTAAAATAAGAAATAGATGCATAAAATCGAAGTCATTTTAACAAAAATGTGTAAGTAAAAAAACTATGTAGGCGCAACAATTTAACGATCTAGACTCAACGTATGTGTACAAATATGCAAATCTGAAACATGTATTTTAAACAATCTTCATTTCTCACTTTGACAGTCAGTAATTTGATTGTCAAAATAATATGGTTCTGACTATAAGTTAACCAACCAACATTGGGTGATTAAATCATAGTTAAACAATGACTAAAAAACACAAATCGATGTATAACCACAATTTAACTAGGAAACGAAGATCACCACTGACTGAAAAACTGGCCATTAGTAAAATAATTTTATTGAACTTAAAATGTGTAAGCCATTTTACAAATTTCTACTTTTGAGTCTTTTCCTTGATCAGACAAGAGAATGATAACAAAATTTATCTAAGATAACTTTTTGTTGCCATTTCTTCAAATTGTACATGTGACAACATTGTCATTGCTCAAGTCGGAATTTAAGTGGGAAATTGAAATGCCACTTACACCCCTATTCTGTGTATGTGGTAACAATCAAATTGTAACCACAAAATTGTTACAAAGTTGTCACCATTGTTTGTATCTGGTATTCTGGCAACACGGTGACAATGAAAAATTCACCTCGTAACAAATAATTCACCTCACAATAACAGGTTGTCAAAAGCAGAGAAAACAAAACAAAACCATATGATCTTCTGGACAATATGTACGCGGCAATAAAGGAAAAGTAAGTATTTAATATATTTATGTTTTATTGAATTAAAATTAATATATTATCATTTAGGAAATTTGAGCGAACCACAAAGGCACAGCTGGAATGCTATGTTGCCTTCCTGAAGGAGCATCCAGAGATGCTAAGCGGCAAAAACACGCCTGTGCATCCGCGGCAAATGGAAGAGTTGTGGGAGCAAGTTACACGGAGGCTAAACTCTCTGGAAGGAGCTACACGAACTCCCAACAAATGGAAAGAGGTTGGTGCATACGTTTAGAAAATTAAGTGCAAGATGATTTGTTTTTATTTTTCAGTCTCTAGCAAACTGGAAAAAACAGTTCCGCTGCCGAGCCAGGAAGGCAAAGGCAGAAAGGGCGCTGACTGGAGGAGGACCAGCTCCTAGCGACGTGGACGACTTCGAGCTGCGAGCGTTGGAAACGTTTGGTGTGGCAGCTGTGGATGGTATACCGGCCGAGGCGCTAGGATTTCAGGTAATACGGGTCGGAATCGGTGTAAATACTGTAGGTTCCAATCAGTGCGAATAAAACAAGAAAGCGCACAGCTCACTGGTTGTGAGAAGCTCTACCCAATTCCTTCATGGAATGTAATGGGAAACCATTTACTTTAATTGTTTTTGTGTTTGCTGAAAACGAAAACGTTACATACAATAAAGAAACACAAAGTAGCAGAACTTCAATTCACGGAAACAATGCTTGAAAACATGTACATGATTCCTGCAATTTGTTGCTTGGGAAAATGTTAAAATGGGCAAATATTTTAAGTTTAAGTGAACTGAAACTATTTGAAATACATCAACTGAAATTGGAAAAGCATGGATTGAAATTTAAAACACATCAATTGAAATTTGAAGCACATCAAATGAAATTTAAAACACATCAATTGAAACTTAAAAGACATCAATTGAAATTTAAAACACATCAATTGAAATTTAAAACACATCAATTGAAATTTTAAACACATCAATTGAAATTTGAAACACATCGATTGAAATTTGAAAGATATGAATTGAAACTTAAAAGACATCAATTGAAACTTAAAAGACATCAATTGAAATTTAAATCAAATCAAATGAAATTTAAAAGTCTAATACATAAACTCGGTTAATAATTTTTAAATTTCAAGTGACGAATTTGAAATTTCAATTGATGTTTCAAATTTCAATTAATGTCTTTGAAATTTCAATTGATGTCTTTTAAGTTTCAATTCATATCTTTCAAATTTCAATTCATATCTTTTCAATTGATGTGTTTTAAATTTCAATTGATGTGTTTTAAATTTCAATTGATGTCTTTTAAGTTTCAATTGATGTGTTTTAAATTTCATTTGATGTGCTTCAAATTTCAATTGGTGTGTTTCAAATTTCAATTGATGTTTTTTAAATTTCAATCGATGCTTTTCAAATTTCAATTGATGTGTTTCAAATTTCAATTGATGTTTTTTAAATTTCTACTGATGTGTTTCAAATATAATTTTTAAATTTCAGTTGATTTTTTCGATGTTATGTGTAATGTTCGTTGTTAAACTTATTTTCCAATTCTTTTACTTTTCCATAGGTAATAGATTGTGACGTGGAATGTGAGACTGTTATCCTCGAATCTCCTCACCAACCAATTTTCGGCAGTCCGGCTCGGCGGCGCATACTGACCTCAACGCCAAACACCAGCAGTTCACTGTGCAGTCCCCCTCGCACTTCTCGTTATGCTAGTCGAAGAGATGAAAATTCGCCCCCAAAAAAGCTCCGCAAAGTCGGCTCCCAGCAAATTGTTGGTGCTGTTTTGGAGCATATGAAGAAAAGGGAGGAGCAGGATAAAAAGACCGCAGAAGTACTAACAAACCTCACCCAAGCTTTACTGGGTATAACTGAGGTCTTAAAAAATTTAGCTAACAAATAGTATTTTTTTTTAATCCATTTATGTATATTTTTTTATAATTTTTGTTACTTTTTTATGTTTTCTGTATATATGAATTTTAAGTTTATTTATCTTTTGAATATTTTCGGCCTTATTCATAAAACGTTATGAGAGGTGTGTGAGATGATTTACCATATTAAAATCGTCTCAAACCTTTCATAACTTTTTATGAATAAGGCCGTTTTTATGTACATATGAATTTTTGTTAAGTTTTTTTATTATTTTTTTAATATCTAATTTTTAGTTCTTGTTCTTAGCAATTGAATTATGATCTCATTTTGTTTAAATATAAATAAATAAAAATTACATAAAAAATATGAAGGAAACTTTATGTAGTTAAGCACTTTTGGAAACTTTTTTAATATTTTCTAAACTAAAGCGTATGAATATATCGAGTACGTATGCGATTACCTTCGCGATAGTACTCAGTTTGGCTTGCTACCACTGGGACCGGTGCAATGTCAAATTCGGCATCTTCAATCTCTTCTTCCAGTAACGAACACTTCGCTAAGCAAATATTGTGTAAAATTGTGCATGCGTTGATTATAGAAACAGCCTTTTCGTGACTGTAATGCAATGCACGATATTTTGAGAGACATCTAAACCGAGACTTTAGCACTCCGAATGCTCTTTCTATAACATTTCGAGCTTTTATGTGGATTTTATTATACTTCTCTTCTTGCGCATTTGAAGGCTCTGCAATAGGTGTTAATAGCCACGGTTCTAGGGGATAACCCTGGTCACCTAATAGCCAAGAGCCACTTCGCCTCATCATACACTGACGTACTGCTGATGTGGTCCAAATTCCTGAATCATGGCACGACCCTGGGAATTTTGCATTGACTGCTAGGAACCGCAGTTTGTAGTCGCAAACAGCTTCGACATTTATGCTGTAATATCCCTTTCTATTCATGTACAAACTGCATGGTCTGGAAGGGTCATTTGAAGGCGGTGCGATGATAGGTACATGGGAGCAATCAACGGCGCCAATAGTGTTTTTAATATTGAACACTTTGTAAAAGCTGTAAATTTAAAGCAAATACTTTCATAAGTATAGGAACTTACACAAACCTCTTGTAAGATATGAACTCACCCGGTTTTAATGATGATTTGTTGCTCATTGGACACTGGAAAATGAACTTCATCACTTTTCCTGCTTACAATAAGTTCTGTAATATAATGGATTGATCGCGATACGGATGCCTGGCTCATAGCTGATAAGAAACTTGTTCCGACGCACTTCTGGTATGAACCATGGGCAAAGAAGTAAAGTGTAGAAAAAAATCGCAATACGAATGGAAGTGATGTTTTTTGTTTATCGTAAGGCATGAGTTCTTCGATTAAATCTGAACACGCTTTTTTTGACAACCGAAAATATTGGACAAAATTTGTTTCCGGGATGCTAAACAGGTCACTGTTGTCACGAAGACTTCGTAATACACGCCTCCTTTCTTCTTTCTGCTCCATTTCCATAGCACAAAGTAGCAAAAGCCCTTCCTCCATTCTATTATTAATTTATATTATTTGTTTTTTATCGTACACACTTTTATTGTTTACTTGTACAATTTGTAAAATGTTTTTGTATCAACTTTCCGGCAAACAAAACAGCTGTTACGCGCTGTTACCTCCTCTTTGGCAGGTAACAGTTTTTGATACTTTTGTCACCAAAAAAATATGTCAGAATACCGATTTGTGACAATTGTCACTTAGCTGTCAAATAGTAACCGTGGTGACTTTTGTAACCATGCCAGAATAGGTCTGTTAATATCGCTTAGCCGCCCCGTACAAATTAAGCTATAATTAACTTTAGAGCGGGGAAAAGCCCACTCAATGAAAGATTACTTTTTCATTCTTGTCTTACATATATTTTCATATTGTTTTTTGTTACGATATAACTCCAAAAATAATTAAACTGATTGTTGAATTTCTGAAATCTATGGCTCTGGCAACTTTGGATTTTCGAACTTCCAATATTCAATAAATGTGGAATGAAAACAGAATGGAAAAATTTAAATTTTTCCATAATTTTGTTTAATGACTTTTTGTGCGAATAAATGCTTGAGAAACTTTTACTTTTGAACATCCAAGTTAAGAAAAAACATACTCGGATTTCATTCTGTAATGTTCTTTTTTACGTAATTTGCATTTTAGATACAGAAAATGTTATTTACTTTTACTTTCACAACAACATTTGATTGTGAAAAATTTTCACAGAATGTCTAGTGAAAAGAATTTCAAGAACGCCATTTTTGTGAAATATTTTCACAAAAAATTTTCACAAAAATTCGGAATGCAGAAGAATGGTATTGAGCTTGAATAAATAAAATAAAATAGTTCCGATAAAAGTTTCGTATAAAGTATCATCCCTGTTGAAAAAATAATGTTTATTTTTATTGGCGCTGTGTATCTTTTCAAGGGGCATGGAAGTATACTCTACACTATTACATTTTCTAGTTAAATTGCTTGAACTAAAACACTTGTAGTGTTTCAATAGATAATTTGTTATTGTGTTAACTTTACTTCTAACAAATGTTACGATTTACATATGTACATATGAGCAAATATTTTTCATAATGCAATTGTAATTGCAAAAGTTTACCTAATAAACGTACGTCAGATGTATCGTATAAAGCATGTCATGTAATATTTTTCAAAATGTGCATAGTTTAATGAAACTAGTGTGTACTTTTAAACTATGTCTCCATTGACGCAAAACACCATTTGTTTTTGAAAACAAATCAACCCGTGTCCGCTGATCTATTGTGTTTTTGTAGGATTATATTGTTGACAAAGAAACAACACAAACTTCGCAACTTTGTGCTTTTGTATATGGTAATCAGTAAAACGGAATATATAGACAGCTTTATTTTAGAAAAAGATGCTGTGAAAAAATTTTGTTTTTTTGATTCTAAAGCTAATCCGTACATTTGATAGAATTGTAAAATGATTCGTTGTAGAATTATGCGTTTCCATTTGAATTACAAAATATATGTGACAAGTTCCTGGAAAAGAGAATGGGGTGTAGCATAGAGTAATGACGTATAGAGCCGCCGTTGTTCTCATCTGACATTTCCTTTCACACTATTCGTGTTGCGGTCTGGGACAGAGAGTTATTTGACGTAAATGGACTAACACCAGGTGGAGTTACAAAAATTGTTGACTTAAATTGTTCATGTCGTTTTGATGAAGAACTATGAAATTTAAAAGTATTTTGGAATTTTTTTGTTATATTTTATTGTTAGTACATATTTGTGGTGTATTTACACAAAAATTTTAAGACACAAATCGAAATGCCGTTGCTGATTTATGGTTGGATGGTCTGAGCCATTGCCTCTATCTGGTATTATTAAAGCAAGACTTTCCAACATGCAACATCCATATGCAACATACCAAACTTCGTCAAATCGATTCTTTCTATGCCATTTCTCTATGGTCGTAACGCTTCACTCGTTATATTTGTTGGTCAAGAGCAATTTTGACGGTGTACTTTAGTTCATTCTTTATGAACTCGTAACTATTTTCGAATCTCTTTTCAACACAACATTCTAGGCAGGAAAAATGCTCATTATTTTAACCCGAATTGAACGGGCGCACCCATATGATAACGCAAAAGATGGTTGCATTAACAGCGACGTCCTATTCCACATATTGAAAAATCAAATACCAAAACAAATTCTCTACAACAGACAGACTCCTGTTTACAAGTTTTACAAAGCAACAAGTCATTTGTGTTTGAAAGTGAAAGGATCTTTTTCAAAAGCTTGAAAAAAAAATTGGAAAATAGTGAAAAATGGAGTACATGAAAAACTAATTTATAACTATTTATTGCCTTTGTTGTGATTAAGTAAAATGTTTTGTGATAAGTATATAAATAAATAGTGCTATTTAATTTGTACATTAACCAATTCAACAAAAAACATCATTTTAACATGTTTTTTATGAACTATGTAAGTGCGTTACCACATGAGTGCGCTAGGTACTACATAAAATTTTTTTATAATACGTTATTTTGTAATTATTCTCAGGAAATTATTTGCTTTAACACCAAACGTATTTTTCTAGAAAGCGAAAAATGGAGTACATGAGTGAAGCGTTAGACTTTATTGAGGAGCTTGACAGTGACAATGACGAAGATGTGGAAAAATTTTTTATTGAACCGCCAATGAATGATGGTGATATAAGTGGAGAATATGAAGGTGGAGTTCCAGACAACGTGTGTTCTGCTCAGTTAAAATCATGTTGCGAAATTGTCTTTAGAAACGGTCGCCGTCTTAGTACTGATGTAGCTGATGACAATAATAATATTGATATTGAAGAAGCATTAGTATACGTTTTGAATAACTCAGATGCGAATTTATCTATTGGTTTGCTAGACAATAGTACAGTATCTGAATCTCCATCATCGATATCCCTAAACAAGATAAAACCCTTCGTCATGCCCACTACCACAGGCGAACAGAGATACGAACTTCACTTGGATAACAAAGACTACAGTCGCATCGATTCCAATCTTTCCTCAAGGCAACTATAAAGACTGCAGTTTCTTTCAGCCACACGAACAGTTTGAAAAGTTTTTCGATGATACTTTGATACAGCACATTGCCAATAAATCGAACGAATACGCAGTTTTTTGAGAAAAACCAAACCCAAATATTACTATAGAAGATTTACGTACGTTGTTTATTGGAATTCTACGAGTGACGGAATACTGCGGTCCAACAAGATTTAAAGATATGTGGTCAATTGACGGAGAATCGAACTTGTTTATAATGGCATGCGTCGAGACCGATTTGTTGAGATATGAATACAAATATGAATACAGAGTTAATACAGATTCACTTTGTAGGTTCAGGATCAAAAAATTGGGATGGAGATAAAATGTGGAAGCTTCGATCGATCACAGATTACTTAAAAGCTAATATGTTAAAAAATTTGCATCCGGAACAAAATCTGTCATACGACGAAAGTATGATATCATGTTTCGGAAAGCACGGGTGCAAGCAATATATAAAAGGAAATCCGATACGATTTGGATCCCTGTGTACAGCCAGTGGATATTTGATAAATTTTGAGATTTATCAAGGCCAAAACCCACGAGCAAATAAACAATAAGAAGAGTGTTTTGGAAAATGCGCCGCTCCTTTGATAAATATGATTGATGATTTTGCTGAAATGAATGAATGAATGGTTTCCCATTACATCCCATGAAGGGACCGGGGAGAACTTCTCACAATCACTGAGCTGTGCGCTTTCCAGTTTTCACTCACTGATTGGGACCTACAGTTTTACACCGATTCCGAACGGTAGATGATTTTGCTGAAGAAGTACAAAATTTTCCATTTTCCTTTTATTTCGACAATTTATTTACGAGTTTTCTATTACTGCAGTTTTTAAAAAATCGAGGATATATCCTGCCAATTGACTGATAAAAAAATTATTAAGAAAAAAAAACCGGGTTTTGTTACTACTGCTTCTGTGAGAGATAGTGGTATACACTTGATAAAATGGTTGGACAATTCGGGTGTCTCCATTGCATCAATAGCGTTCAGCGTTAGCCCAGTATCAAAGGCTTTGCGATATTCAAGAGAAGAAAGAAGGAAAATAAATGTTCAACGCCCATGTTTAGTGACAGAATATAACAAGAACATGGCTGGAGTTGATCGCTTGGATCAAAATGTGAGCCCCTATCGAATTTGTTATAGAGGAAAGAAATGGTGGAGCAGCATTTTCACTTGGCTAATCGAGGCTTCTGTTGAAAATGCTTGGCAGCTACATCGAATTGAAAAAGGTAATATTAGTCAATTAGAGTAAACATTATGGTAAAAAGCCAAAACGAAGTGGATGTCCTCCAATACCCAAACGTCGACATGGCGAAGACTCAGTATATACAACACTTCGCTTTGATGGAAAAGATCTCCTCGTACTTCCAATTTCTAAAAGAAGACGTTGTGCTGGAGAGTTATGTAAAACCAGTGAACGTACTGCATGTAGTCAAATGTGTAAAATGTTTTGCTGCATATCATACCCGTCGGTGGTGCAATGGTTATTCGGGTTAACCAAAGTTCACTCTTTAGTTACTTTCGTCAGGATTATAAATTTTGTTAAATCTATATAAGTATAAGTATACTTAAAATATGTACAGCTGCGGTCAAAATAATAGCACCACGCACAAATTTATATTGACTCCGTTTACATCTGTTTAACAGTTGGGCCAATTTAACTCAAAACAAGATAATAAATTCTTTGATGTTAATGGTTTGTTATCATAAGAAAATTATTTGGTTTTTTCAACAGTTTATAATTTGCTAATAAATTTAAACAAAAAACTTAAAAACTACCCAGTCAAAATAATAGCACTTCATTTCATTTTTAACAAAAAATAGTGGTCTTTCTTAAAATAAATCAAAAATTGTACTCAGATATCTTGTTAATAAATTAATTGTATTGTTTCAATACTTTGTCGCGTGACCTTTGTTTGTTATTACCGCGGCACAACGCCTTCCCATGGAATCGATTAAATGCTGTCATCTTTCAACTTTGATGGAACTCCAAATTTTCTGCACAGCCTCCCAGAGCCCTTCAACGCTTATTGGTTTTATTGTTGATACACCCTTCTTTATATCCGTCCACAGATTTTCGATAGGGTTCAAATCTGGGGACTGTGCAGGCCACTCCATTACATTGATAGAGTTATCGTTGAACCATTTTTTTTGCCATTTTGGAAGACCCACACCAGCGGCATTTCGTAGGAAGCATACGGCAGCATAATTTCATCAAAGATTTTTACATAAACCGATGCATCCATAACGGTTTTGATCCAATATATGGGACCCACACCTTGATATGAAAAGCAACCCCATACCATAACACTATGACCTCCATGTTTTATAGTTTTTGATGTGAATTTTGGCATGTATTCACTGTTAGGTGGCCTACGGACAAAAGATCTGGAACCCTTTCCACCAAAAAGGACAATTTTGGATTCGTCAGTCCAAAGCACATTTCTCCATTTTTCCTTTGGCCAATTTTGATGTGCTTTAGCAAAAGATATCCTTTTAGCAACATGCTTAGAGGTAAGGAGCGGCACTTTTCGAGGACTACAGGCATTGAGGCTGTTGTCTCGAAGTTTGCGGCAAATAGTTTCCACGCTTGCCGGCACATCCAATGTTTTTTTGAGCTCCGTGGCTGTCATAAAGGGATTTGCTGTAGTCGTCCGTACTAAACGCTTCACCATTAAGGGTGACAAACCACGAGATTCAACTTTTTGCTCATATCTTAGGGCATTTATTATAATTTTATTGGAACAGCCCAGCAAATTCCTTATCTGGGAATAAGATTTACCCTCGGACGCAAATTTTTTTATTAGTTCACGTTTTTCCGGCGAACAATGATTTCCGCGACCCATAACAATACAATTTTTATAAAATTATTACCTGATTTTGCAGAAAGTATATTAAAAAATTGCTATTACCTTTTGTTTTCACTTTTTTTCACAAAATTTCGCAAAACAAATTTAAAAAAGCCTGCTGGTGCTATTTCATTGACTGCACTGAAGTAGATCCTTTTGTAAATGATCGATCATTTCTAGAGAACCGTTAACTATCTTGAGGAAAAAAACTTCTCTTAAAAAGAGTAAACAGAGTACTACGTCATCGCTTAGTTATGTTCAAATAATAAGCACAGAATTTAATTTTTTATTGGAATGACAATAGTTTTCGACGTTGGTGCTATTTTATATATACATAAGTATAAAAATGAGTTTGTTGGTTTGTATGTTTGCATTCTTCAGTACCGTATAGACTCGAATACGGTTGGACCGCTTTGTTTGAAATTTTCACAGAATGTATATGTATGGTCGGTGGTGAAAATAGGGTACTTGCATTTTTGATATGTCAAGTGGGCGTAGCCCCGCCCATTGTACCCTACTTTTGAAAACGCAATATCTGGAGGACTGATTAACCAACCGCCTTGAAAATTTGTGTGGATGCATTTGGCAGTAAAATTCGTGATCCAACAAAAAATGCGCGGGATCGGATCAGTGTGCGTTTCATACAACTTAAAATTTGTACGGCTGTATCTCATGAACTATCAGAGGTATGAATATTATATTTGGTATATAAGTTGTTCATGAAGTTCGAATTACGGCCAAGTGGAAGTGGGCGGTGCCACGCCCCCTTTTCAAAAATCCCTCTGACGGCTTTTCTAATCGACCGATTGTGCTGAAAATTTCACATTGTGGTACTGATGACCTACTGATAGTCTTGAAATTTAAAATAGTACTTGAAAATGATAGCACTTGAAATTTAAAATGGCTATATCTCATGATATGTAAGAGGTATGGAGTTGAAATTTGGTATATATGTTCTTGGTACAGTATTAATTATTGGAAGTGGGATGTGCCACGCCCCTTTTAAAAGAAACCGTTATAACAGTCATAATAATAGTTTGATCGTCCTGAATTAAAGTGGCCAGAATATGAATATAAGAAAGTAAACACAGGTACGAATGAATATGAATATCATTGACGTCAGTTTCGAGAGCTTCCTAAATATCGTTATCCCAATAATTAATTTAAAAAAAAATTCAGAACAAATTTATAGAGGCTACTATAATCACTGGAAATTATAAAGGAACTGATGTCCTGATTCCACGCATTCCCATGATGCCTACAGGCATGCCCATCTGTTTCAAAAGATTGTAGTTTCCGATTCGGTTGGCATTTGCGATGACCATTAATAAAGCGCAAAGGCAGTCAATCGCTTGAAGTCTGTGGCTTAAATTTGACAAATCCGTGTTTTTCTCACGGACAATATATGTTACATGTTCACGTGTGGGTAAACATTCAGGCTTATATATAATTGCAGCAGATTACAAAACTATAAATATTGCATATCCTAGAGCACTTGAATAAATAGAAAAAAAAGTCACAAAATTGTGTTTCATTAAAATTACAATTCAGGGATAGGCTAAGCGCACCGGGTACAGCTATTATAGTATAATGAGAAGCTTTTTAAACAGATCAGCACACGATCGAAATCTAAACTAATACTTCTAACAAATTATTGTTTTATATTCTTCTTCATAATATTCTTGTCAACTACAGGTTTATTTGCCCATTGTCAATTAAACGTGGCATTATCCCGTGTGGGAACGCCAGCAGATCTATTAATTTACAGCAAACATAATGGAACAAAATAATTTGATCAACCCCAGATGGATTCATATATGGTGAAGGCATAAATAAGCACAGCTGATTTGCTTTGTTTACATTGCAAACCACTTTCGAACTGTCAAGTTCACTGGTATTTTGTTCTTGTATCTGTTTATTTACAGTTATTGTTGGCATTCGTATGTGTTGGATTTGACACAACGTAAGTGAGAAGCAAAAACAAAATGCATTTTGTTGTTGGCATCGATTTGCCATCAGCTACAACAACACCTCCTGCGTCTACCAAGAGTATTTTTTATCATGGGCCAACCTTTGGCATTACAAAAACTTTGAAGGCAAAACGGAGTTTGCCGGGTCCAGCTATATTCGAAGAAACTGACATTATTGAAAAACCGGTTTTTTGAATACAGTGGGTTTCCTTCAGAAACACTTTATTCAGAAACACTTTCTATTCACAAATCGAGAAACAGTGGAATTTTGTTTGTCATGCTTAATGTGAAAACTTTTTCGATTCGAGAACTACAGAATCGAGGTACAGAGTTGAGCTCTACAGCAAGACATTAAATTTGTCGTATACGTATTATTGTTGTATCATTGCACTCTATAAATTAGTATTGTTTGCAAATGAATGATAGAAGTTTGATTATTTTAAAAATAAACCTAACACACTATACCACTTGCTATTTCGAAATGAATTATGTACACGGGTTTCTTATACACTGAAAGAAAAACCCTTCGTCGCATGGATGATACATTTTCGTGAATATTTTTACGTTGTTATAGTGAAAACTGTCGTATATCCGACAATTTGGTAGTCGCTGCAACGAAAAATTTCATACTTGACTTCTTTGACAATTTTTCATTTCGTTGCTGCAACAACTTACTTGTTGTTCCTGCAACAATTTTATTTAATTTGAATTTTGTAGAAAAATGGTTTGAAAATTAAATAAAAAGTAAATGATTGAGTTTTAAACTACTTATATTTGGTTTATCTCTTACATTCTATAGTTTATATTTATTTATTTTGCAGGTTTGTCAACATTTTTAGTTGACGAAACAATTTCGTTATTGTAACGAAACTAATTTTTATGATGGTATAAAGAGAGAAGCAGTCGAGCGTATAAAAGAGGCCAGCAAGAGAAAATGGTGAGGGTGAGTGGTGGGTCACATACACATCTTAAATCAGTTCCATTGTGGTAGACATATTTCTCCGCCTCAGTAATTTAAATAAATTTGTTAAAACAGACTAATTAGTTATGCTTAGTAATAATCTTTTATTGTGAAAACTAAATTGTGTGAATTTATGTGTTTGCTGTGATCGTTTGTGTAACTTGCGAATCTATAAATCAAATAGATAAATAAACAGGATGCAAGGAGCAACACGACAGCAAAGAAAGTGACGCATCGATAGCAGAAAAACTACCCTGAAATATGTAACTGCACTTTTGTGTGTGTGTATGAGCGTGAAGGTACAAGTCTCAACAAAATGTTCGTGTTTTAATCATAATTCGGTCGCGCCTGTTTCGTTGTGTTGGTATTTGGATTCAGAAAAAAACGAAAGTCATACATACATTTGTGCGGGCAGTCGAAGTCAATGAAAACGAAGAAGTCAGAGAAACAAAGTGTTTCTAGTCCGACGGACATAAAAAATAACAATTCAACGTACAGTCAGTCAAATGCATCCAATCGAAATTTTAAAAAAATTTGGTTAAAATAAATAAAAGAGCAGTTGAAGAAAATGCTTACAGAGCGGTCACTGCCTTAATGACGGGAAGATTTTGCGCTACAATTGAATATCAAAACCCTCAACACAACAACAATTGCATGATTTAACACAACGATGATGTGGTTCTATGTTAAAGGAGTAGAGCATCGGGGAGTAGAGCTTATGTTCATGGTAAGTACAGACATAGATATGTACACATCTTAAATAGAAATCTTAACAAAAAATTCCTCTTATATGTTTTTAATTGCAGGACCTGAATATGACGGCCACCCTCAACCCCTTGACTACCACAATCTTCTCCAGACGAGTGTTTCAACATGGAATGAATAGACTCTATTTAGCAAATAGGTTTTTGAAAAACAAAATTCATAAAATTGTTATCAAAACACCTGCAATGTAATACTAGCATGATATATATATATACAATTGTCAATAAATAATTTCAAACACACTTCAAAACATTCATTGCAGCAATGAAACAAAATCATTGTAGTAATGAAACATATTCATTACAACAATGACTCAAATTCGTTGCACTAATGAAACAAATTCATAGCAGCAATGAACAAATTCATTGCAGCAATGACGCAAATTCCTTGCAAGAACGAAACCTATTCATTGCAGCAATGAAACAAATACATTGCAGCAACGAAACAAATTCGTTGCAATAATGAAGCATATTTATTGCAGCACAACCATACTTTCACCACAGTAACGAACAATTTGCAGTTGATGAACACATTTTCATAGCGGGAATGAAACGTTACCTTCACTTTCGATGACAAAAGTTGTTGGGGTGATGAACATTTTCATCCGTGTGACGATGCTTTTCCGTTCAGTGTACGATAACTTAAATCTATCACTACATATTTTCCCACATCTAATAATATTTACAGAACTATGTACTTCAAACAAACTTAAGTAGTCCCAATAAGAATTTTGGCTGGAATTCAAGTGGAATTACACTTGAAATCCAGTCACACTTTCCAATTTCCAGTGTTGAATTACAGTTGTAACACACTTGAATTCAATAGCCAATCCAGCAAAATTAACCATTGAATTACAGTCGAACAAAACAGTACCTTCACATTGTAATTCCAGCCTTGAATAACAGTGTGATTCAAGTCGAACCGAACCTGTTTTTACACTTGAAGTCAAGCGTGGAATTGCAGTGGAATTCAAGTCGAACCGAACCTGTTTTTACACTTCAATTCAAGCCTGGAATTGCAGTGGAATTCAAGTCGAACCGAACCTGTTTTTACCGTTGCATTCAAGCATGGAATTTCAGTGTTATTCAAGCAATGTTACAACAGTATTTAAATAGTGTTATAACATTATTTTAACAATAATTTTCAAACCATTTTCTGCCATATTTTTTACCCCATTTCCCCTTGTAAAAATAAAACATTTTATAAAAATAGGTACATATTTTGACTTACATAGATTATAGTTTAAAAATTAAAATAAACAAAATAAATATCGAATGTAACACCTAAGGATTTTATGGAAATTTTGACATTATGCATTAAGGACACACGCTATTTCCAGTACGTAGATAGATTCTACGAACAGAGGAAGGGTATGCCCATGGGATCCCCAGCATCACCAATTATATCTGACTTCATCATGGAGGTATTATTACGCGACATATTTGGGGGAGAAGCCGAAAATCTTGAAGAAATATGTGGACGATTTATTTGTTGTTACCAGAAGAACGGAAGTGGCCAACATGATGACAGCATTGAATTCACGCTCGAAGAGGAAAGGGACAATAGGCTACCATATTAGGACAGTTTGGTTATCAGACTGCTCTTAAAATGGACTGGTTCCAAAAACCTACAGCGTTGGGACGATTGATAGATTATCATTCCAAACACCCAAGAAGGACAATTATTAACACTGCGAGCAACTTCATTAGGAGAGTTATAAAGATAAGTGACGCTCAATTCCACAAGGCGAATAGGGGGGAAATGGTGGAAATCCTTAAACTGAATAGTTTCCCCAGGAAAATTATAGACAATCTGATATCACGGGCAGAGACGAGCAAACCGACCGAACGCCGTAGTGAATCTGACAGAATTTATAAAACCACAACGTATGTTCCGGGTTTCTCTGAAAGATTGAAACATTCCAATATATATGACAACGGAAAATATGAATTAGCGTTGAAATCGAATTTATCCGTGAATAATTTATGTATCAGGACAAGGTCTATTATTGACAAAAATGACGTTGTGTACAAAATTCCGTGTAATGGTGACAATTCCAACATACGCCAGAAAGTATATGTTGGCACTATAATGAATAAATTGAAGACTAGAATATCTGCTCATAAGTCGGAGCAAAAAGCTCATTATAAGCCGATAGAACAAAAGGCAACACTCCCAGCCCACTGTACTTTAACTGGACACAAACCTAATTTTGACGAAGTGGAAATTCTGACTGAAGAGAAAAATTACTCGAGACGCCTCTTCCAGGAAATGCTGCATATAATTGACGTTCCATCGGAGGTAAGGCTTAATTTCAAACGAGATGCAGATCAATGTGCCCAAGTGTATAGGCACACAATTGACAAATTCAAGAGAAGGACAAATCAGTTGACATAAGCCTGCGGAAAAACTTGGACGAGCTCTGTGTTATCTCAAAATGTAATTAAAATTATATGTATGTATTTGTTTATGTTGATTCTTGTTTGAACCATAGACTAATACTTATAGTAGATCCAATAGTTCTCTCACCAAATTTATGACATTTGGCCTGGTGTGGTATTTACGTTCGATGTTGAAAAGAATTGCTTTACTAATACCAGATAGAGGCAATCGTTCAAAACAACGAAAAAAATAACAACAACGGGATTTCGTTTTGTGTGTTAAAATTATTATGTTAAATACTCGTACAACACAAATGTATGCTAACAATTACAGTCAATAAAAAAGTTTAAAACACATTTAAATTTCACAGTTTTTCACCAAAATGACATGAAAAATTAAAGCAAGAAGTTAAGGCTCATTTAGACTACTGACAGATTTTGACACTCGTCAAAATTTTCTGACACAACAATTTGAACTAGTGTTTACACATGTCAAAATATTTTGTCAGAAAACCTTGTCAGTATTTTGTCAGTATTTTCTGACAGCATTTTTTGAAGTTCCATCAGAAATTTTGAAAGCCGTTTACACTACTGACATATTGTGTTTGTGTTTACTGACCAAATTCTGACAATTGTTCTCAGCTATTTTTCATTTGCTTTATCCACACATGATAGCAAGTTATTGTGTTTATAAAAATAAAGTTAAAAGTTATTATTAAAGGTAATGGATCCCGACATGGCTGCTATAATAGCTGCAACATTGCTTATTGAAGAGGAAGAAATTCCACAGCGGACAAAGAAATGTGGAAATCAGAGAAGTTGTTGGGTGCGCCCACTTTTTCTTGAGAAAGATGGTTTCTTCTCTTGTTTTCGAGCAAAATTAGTGGCCAATGACGCAGAATTATTTCTAAATTTTGTGAGAATGACTGAGGATGACTTTAAACTCTTATGGAATCGTGTCACACCATTAATTGAAAAGAAAAACACATGCATGCACACTCCGCATGGCAGTATAAAAGTATTTATTGAAACAGTTTACTCAGTTTTCCTAACTTTTTGTAATAAATTTTGGATGTCCTTATATTTCACAAATTTAATCGTCAATATCTCTGGACTTTGAAGGTTTATTGCGGAGTGTTACACCTTCAAATAAAGGTTGAAGCCTAGTCTATCATTCGAATGTAGCAAAAAAAATCATTAGTGTATTGTTTGGAGAAAAACAAGTTTTTATAAAAGAAGTGAGGTATAAAAATCGTTGATTTATTGTTAGCCCCTAATGTGTTAATAATACCAAATATTTTCAGATGCTTACAGATTTTTAAAGGACCTTTCTAATGACATCCATTTGAACAGGATCGGTTTATAAATGGCCGACTTATATGCGACTATATGTTCAAGCTTTGGAGGCCTATATCTCGGACAATATGGACCAGATCACAAACATTTTTTATTTATTTTAATCTCAGTTTTATGCCCTTTTAGACAAAAAAAAGGCGTCCTGCACCCATGGTAAATTTGCTCCTAACACGAAAACTACCCATAAAATGAAATAAGAACTTCTCCACAAAATATTATTAAGTAACTTATTATTTATATTTCATTTAAAATGAATAATACTTTAAAAATATAAATTAATTGAAGGCATAAAGTATTTCAGTCTTTATCGGCCTCGGCTCCTATCTCTGTTCATTTACTGACATATTTTGACAACATGTTGTCAAAATACTGACAGTCGTCAGAATTCTGTCAGAAAATTTTGATGAGTGTTTACACGACGTCAGTATTTTTGTCAAAAACTTTGACAAGAACGTGTCAGAAAATTTTGTGTCAGTAAATTCTGACATTTACACGTTACTGACACATTTTGAAGGCAAATACTGACAAATACTGACAATCTGTCAGTAGTGTAAATGAGCCTTTACTCTATGGTTTGATCTGTTCAATAACGTTTATGAATACTTTGTGTTTATTCTTGTTTTATCAGATCCTTGAAAATGATCAACGAAGTTGGTCGAAATATTGGAAAATATTAATAAAATTCTAAGAAGAAATACTTGAAGTGTTTTCTTTTTATTCTTATGGCCTTAAGCCGAAACAACTGAAAACTAAAATAAAAGATAAATAAAATTTCATTAGTCCTTTTCAGTGAGCTCTATTTTTTCAAGGCTGGCTAAACCTTCTTGCAGTTTATAAAAATAGGTACATACATACACATTTATATGAATTCTTATAGTAATATAAAGGGGTTTTCAACAGAGACGCTACAACAGTAAATCGATAGGGACAGCAAACGACGCCATATTGTTCCCGTTCTTTTGACATTTCTCTTCAGTAAGGTTTGCCATTTCATCATGGAAAGATATACCAGCCAACAGCGAGTCGAAATTATTAAAATTTACTACCGAAATTTGGAGTCAGTGGCCTCAACATTAAGAGCGCTACGTCCAATTTATGGTCGGCACATTTCTGGCTGAATGGCGTCGTCAATAAGCAAAATATGCGTTATTGGTCAGACAGCAATCCACACGTAATCCATGAGTCATCATTGCATCCCGAAAAAATTACGGTTTGGTGCGGCTTATGGGCCGGCGGCGTCATTGGGCCGTACTTCTTCCGTGATGCTCAAGACCGGCACATTATTGTGAATGCGAATCGCTACCGTTCAATGATAACCGAATATTTTTGGCCCCAATTGGATAATATGGACGTGGAGGACATGTGGTTCCAACAGGACGGCGCCACACAGCGAATGCCACAATCAATTTATTGGAAACAAAGTTTGGTGAACGTGTTATCTCACGAAATGGCCCAGTCGATTGGCCGCCTCGGTCGTGCGATTTGACGCCGTTAGATTATTTCCTGTGGGGCTAAGTCAAGTCTATGCCAACAAGCCAGCGACGATTGATGAACTTCGTACGAATATCGAACGTGAAATTGCAGCAGTATCGGGCGATTTATACTTGAAACCGTCGAAAATTGGGATCAGAGTCTGGACTTCTGCAAGCGTGCCCGTGGTGGCCATGCAAAAGAAATCGAGTTCCATACATAATGGCATCGAACGTACTTTCACAAGAATAAAGAATTTCATTGGTATCTAAAACAGGATTTGTTTTATTTAAAAAAAACTTTTGTAGCGCTTATTGAAAAACCCGTTATGTACATTTCTTTATATTGTTTTATTTCTATTCTCTATTTTCTTTTTGATTATTTTCACTTTAAAAACTTTGTGACTTTCGCGTTGTAAAATGTTTCGCCATTAATATTTTATGCTTGACATTTAGAGTACATAGCTGACTAGATTTGATGCCGCCGTTGTTTTTCAACAACGTGCTTTAGGTGGCAGTGTTTCGTATCCAGTCGCCGGCATAATGGATGTAATGTAACAGAATTTAATATAAATATAAACAATTTTTTCACAACACAACCACTGAATAGAAACGAAAAACAGAAAACAAACTTCTGCAAAATAGATAAATCTAGAAATCGAAAAATTTCTCGACGCCGTCGCCAATGATTTTGCGACAATTTTATTGTTGTTTTTTAACGAACTTCAAACAGACTGGAAAGAGAATGGATTTCAAATGTAATTCAAGCTTGGATTCACATTGGAATTCCAACATTGGAATTCCAACATTGTAGTAGCCTACATACAAAACAATTAAAACAAAAAAATAAAATGCAACTGCCTTCTAGAGGCTTCCCCAAAAATGGACTAAGAAAATGGGGATTAATCAACGTACGAACAATGATAGGAATTATAAGAGAGTATGAAAGAAATTTATTCATGGAGAACTAGACAAGATCCGCTATCCCTCCCTTCAAGTTCTCTTGATGACGACGAAGTAGTAGGCCATTTCATCGAGTTCCAGTTGCTATTGTAATTTTTTTTTGGTTTTTTGTTTTTGCTTGCATACAGAAACACTTTTATGCGCTTGTTGAATTTTATGAATTTTCATTATTAATGCTTTGTTTGTATTCTGTAGCTTGTTTATGTGTACGCTTGTCGTACTTTTTTATTTTTTACTTATTGTTTTTTATTTTTTATTTAATTTTTTATTTAGTTTTGCATGCGTTTCATGTTGAACGTGGTAACATAAAAAACATTAAAAACAATCTTGGCGCTGAAATTTTGGAAGAACATTTAGTAAAAGTCGTTCAACAATATATCAGCATAATTTTTCTTAGAAATTGAATTCGACGAACAGCCTATAATAAAAAAAAAGAACCAAAATTTGAAGAACTTTTTACTAAAGAGGTGAGAAAGCTTATAATCAAAACGCAAATTGATTGAACTGTCTAATGTATATTTATGTATAAGTATATCTATCGAATGAATTGGAAATAGAAAATATATACATACATACAATAATTTGTGAAATTCTTGATTTTTTATTTGATTCAGAAAGGTAACAGGTAAAGAAAAATTAATAAAGGTTCAGTATTAAATTTTGATGGAATGCAATTTAATACAAACTAGGTTAAAAACTAATCCAAAAATCTATTAAAATGAATTCGCATCGAATAAAATTGAATACAAACTAGATTAAAACTTAATCCAAAAATCTACTAAAAATGAATTCGAATCAAATAAAATTTAATAAAAACTAGATTAAAAATTAGTCGGAAAATCTATTAAAAATGAATTCGAAAGAAATAAAATTTAATACAAACAAGATTAAAAATTAATCCAAACTAGATTAAAAATTAATACAAACAAGATTGAAAATTAATCCAAAGTAGACTTTGGATCTAGTATGGGTTCAGTATTCAATTTGAATATCAATTTCTATTCAAATCACATTTGAATATTTGGCTGGTATTCAAATTTAATACAATTTCGGTGTAACTCTATATGTAAGTCAAATTTTACTCAAATTTACACCAACATTTTTAACTGTGTATGAACGAAACCACTCTAGTCACACAAGAGCATAAGCTACGAGTATTGTTTTACATTTGAAACTAGAGCGAGTACTCATTTCAATGTTCTCTGAAAATTAGTACTTTTGTTTTGCTTCAAATTGTTTTGTGTAACGTTTTGGTTCTCATTTATTTTGCATTTTGTTTCGAAATGAATGTGATCTCATAAATACGAGTTTGTTTTGTTAGCAGTGAATGTAGTATTTGAAGCATTCGCTTTTGAAGTGGATGCCTTTAGTTTTTTTAGTTTTGCTTTAGTTTTTCAACTTCAAATATCAAATAATTAGGGTATTCACAGTGTGTTCTAAAGTGTTGTATTTGTCGTAAGGACTATCTTTATACCACAGTTGTGTTTACATATGCTGTTGGTATCCCTCACACAAAAATATTATACGACAATACAACTTAGGAAGGTAAGTTTTTGCTGTGTACTAGTGTATCAGTAACAGCTGTTTTGTATTTACTTTTAGTCAATTATTTTTATCGGAGATTGTAATTTGAACTTTTTGTCTCTTAAGGGGAGCTTAGATCAGTTGATTGTGCGGCCGACTTTCTGGTCGAGATGACTCCACTCCCAGTGTAAGGCAGTCGGCCGACTAGTCGGGCAAAAATCAAAACTAGTTCGATTTTCAGAAGGTCGGCCGGAAAGTCGGTTAGTGTAAGGCGATACAATGCCCAACACAAAAGTCGGTCTGACTAATTGACCAACCAGTCCGCAGGGCTAAGGTGCGCTTTATGAAAATTAAGAAATAAATATTTTGCAACTTAGTTGTATTAAAGTGGAAGTAGTTAAGGATGTTCCGGTAAGTTTTTATTTTGACTTATTTTGACGTACTTATGACTTTAAGACACCATGTGAATACTCTAAAGGTTAAATGAATTTCGAGTTCTGTTTTCATAATAGAAAAATTCATAAATTAATACATTTGAAATTATATGAAAACAAATTATATATTTTACGTTGTTGTGTTTAGGCTCGTCAGCTGTGATAATATAAAGCAGCGATGGGCAGGCATTTGTCTCGAAAGACCAAATTGAAATTGTTTATTGTTTTTGCATCCAAACAACAAAAAAGACAAGTTTTTAAGCGTGTACATGTTCACCGGCAATTATCTTGATTGTGGGCGGTTCAACTAGCAATGGCTTCGGTGTAAAACTGTTGGCCTCTATCAGTGGGCCGCGATTAAGCTAACAGTTCACGAATTACACGAAGCTCTTCCAAAGATATCGGCAATAATTTGTTTTCCACACGTCGAAAAATATAAGGCCCCAGTAACATATCGCAGGAAACATCTACATGTTTGCAAGCATTGAGTTCATGAATTAAAGATCTGCTGCCTGTTTTTTCTTTGTTGCCTGTCTCGTTTTTGTTATTAGCGCTTTTCAAAACACAAAGTCATATTTGGATCTCAAAAAGATATACTTGTTATAGCCTATTAATCATTATGTCTCAAACATAACATATAGAATAGCAAACACAATGTGTTTGGGCACAAATATTGTATAGTTGCGGCTGGCTACAAATACGATATATTTCCATCAAAACATTAAAAAATACAGATTTTTCAAAGTGCATGTTTCTCTGAATGTAACATACCTCGTCATTCGAGAGATGCCAGTTTATTTCGATCTTGTCTGAAGGAAGAACAATGTTGAACCTTGGCAGGAAGATGAAGTGCTATCGATAATTACTAAGAATGTAAACAAATGATTTTATATATTTTCATATATCTTATATTTTCTATTACTAATTCTCATCTCTTTCATATTTTCAGATATAACTATGAAATTTTACATACATTTTGAAGGACCGCACAATAATTTTATTGTTTGTGTCCGAAGGAAATGCATTATGTTCTTATAAAACGTAGGAAGGGTTTTAAGAACATATTAAAAGCTCATCTACTTTCGTTGTCTTGCCTATAAACGTTATTACCCAATGTCTATTGCAAACTTTTTGTTTAGTTGTATTACACAAAAATATTATTTATTTATTATATCAGTATAACCAAATAACCAAAAATTTTATTGAAATCGAAGACATCCACCAAGCCTCTTTACAAGGACTAAAACAAATTTATTCGTACATATACACGGAGAAGCATTTCGTTGTCACAATTATATTTACAGTCAACTAAAATTTGGCGGTTCCTTGGACTATCACATTTTTCGGTTGCGATTACCAATAATTGTGTTGCATATCACTAAATGTTGTGTATATCAATTGATTTGTAACACAGTTTTGGTTGCAAGAACTGATATATTTAGTTGAGGCCACAGTAACAAGAAATAAATGTGATATGCCCATCGAGTTTTAGTTCTAGTAATCAAAGTAGCCTGTGGTGGTGATTATTTTATTTGTTGGATCCAAATAATATATTGGTACGATCAACAAATTACAGTGGAACCTCGGTTAACGCATCCCCGCTTAACGAACATTTCCCATAACGAACACATTTTCTCTTTTTTTCTTGTTTCGCTTAACAAACGAAGTTTCGTATAAGGACCAACGAAAAATGGGAAACTCCGAATTGCGCGTAAATCTTCTCTGCCTGTGTTTAGCTTTAGCATAACTTATTAATACACTTACCTAGACGTATTGGCGTATGTATGTACATTAGGGTGGATAAAAAAAAATTGCAAAATTTACATTTAATGCATTCACATTCAATATTAAACTGTTTTATAGACCTGAAAGCTTCAAAGTTTTTTTTACAAAAATGCAAATATTACGACCATTTCTTTTCGGATATATGTACATCATTTATATATCATTTCAAAGGTATTAAATAACGCTTTTTACTGCGGGTAAAAATTTGCAACATTTTTTGCGATCAATGTAGTTTAAATGATAACTTTCGAAAAATTTTGAAATACTACCGACAAAAATAAAAATAAGCTGTATAAGTTAACGTTATGTTCCAAGGAATCATACCGAGCTACGAAGTTGAGTTTATAGCCTTCTCACTGACATCTTCAGTGTTAATATACGAGTAAAAATGACGGAGTTATTTTGATTTTTTCTTAGGACTCCACGAAAATCCACTAAAAAACGGCATTTAAACTTCTACAACTCAATCAACTTCAAAAATACAAATAAAAAGAATATGTGCAATGCAAGAACTCTTATAGGAACTCAATCTACTTCAAAAATATAAACAAAATATAAAATAAAAACAATAAATAAAAGCAATGCAAGAACTCCTAAAGGTCTACGTATCCATAATAAATCTTCCATATATCTGGAACATCTTAAAAGTTTCACCCAAAAAACCTGATAATTAGAGGTGTTTTTACAGCAAAATAGCTCATAATTTGCTGAACCCAGAATCGCAATATTTTGCAAATAGTCATTAAACACTCTGAACTTCATTTTTAGGTGGTGAACTAAAAGTGATTTTTGTTGTATGGGATTTTACCCACCCTAATGTAAAGGGTTTTTCAACAGAGACGCTACAAAAGTAAATCGATAGGGACAGCAAACGACGCCATATTTGTTCCCGCTCTTTAGACATTTCTCTTCAGTAAGGTTTGCCATTTCATCATGGAAAGATATACGAGCCAACAACGAGTCGAAATTATTAAAATTTACTACCGAAATTTGGAGTCAGTGACCTCAACTTTATGAGCGCTACGTCCAATTTATGGTCGGCTCATTTTGGCTGAATGGATTCGTCAATAAGCAAATTATGCGTTATTGGTAAGACAGCAATCCACACGTAATCCATGAGTCATCATTGCATGCCGAAAAAATTACGGTTTGGTGCGGTTTATGGGCCGGCGGCGTCATTGGGCCGTACTTCTTCCGTGATGATCAAGACCGGCACATTACTGTGAATGCGAATCGCTACCGTTCAATGATAACCGAATATTTTTGGCCCCAATTGAATAATATGGACTTGGAGGACATGTGGCTCCAATAGGACGGCGCCACAAGCCACACAGTCAATTTATTGGAAACCAAGTTTGGTGAACGTGTTATCGCACGAAATGGCCCAGTCGATTGGCCGCCTCGGTCGTGCGATTTGACGCCGTTAGATGATTTCCTGTGGGGCTACGTCAAGTCTGTGGTCTATGCCAACAAGCCAGCGACGATTGATGAACTTCGTACGAATATCGAACGTGAAATTGCAGTAGTATCGGCCGATTTATGCTTGAAAACCGTCGAAAATTGGGTTCAGCGTCTGGACTTCTGCAAGCGTGCCCGTGATGGCCATGCAAAAGAAATCGAGTTCCATACATAATGGCATCGAACGTACTTTCACGGGAATAAAGAATTTCATTGGTATCTAAAACAGGTTTTGTTTTATTTAAAAAAAATCCATGAGTGTTCGAACTCACGGGCGATGTGTTAACACCTTTTTGCTACACGGTACCTGCTCGATTTCAATGAACACATTAGTAAATGTTACATTGGAAACAAAAAAACACCATTCAATCACATGATGACGTTACATTTAAATAATATTCATACTTACAATTATTTAAAGAGAAGTGCAGGCACATGTGCCATTATTTTCTTGCTTACATTTTATTTTATTTCCCACAAAAAACAAAGAGACTTGAAAGCAACAGACACATGAACATACATACATTGTTATGTTCATACATACGTCACACAAGTTCACAGATTTTCGTTGTCCTCTTGCTATCTCATTTTTATATACGTATAATACGTCATTATTCTCTTTGCTCTGAGACCGCTCTGCACCCACATTTTATTTGCTTACCTTTCAGAATAATAAAAAACCAACCCGTAAAAAACATAGTTGTTGACTATAAATTCTTTATATGTGACCACGCCCCTTTGTCCAATCCCGCCCACATTTGCGGGATTGTTCCGGACTCATGTTGCGGACAATGTTCCGGACTCAAATCGGATCCGAATCGGATCAGAGAAAATTAAATCCGATGTTCTGGACTCAAACCGGATCCGAATCGGATCAGCGTAAGCGGAATCCTACGCGTCGGACTCAAATCGGATCCGAGTCGGACTTTGTGCTTATTAGGCATGCATGCTTTCATCGAAAGCCATTGCATAGATGTTGTTGTTTTAAAAAATAAACAACGATTGCCATGAGATTGGCGTTTAGAGTTGGGATATTTTCGCACATGTAGGAGTTTAGAAAATTCTCGCTTACTTGAGATTTGTTTATCCCCAGAATGTGTGATGATATACCTAAATACTTTTAGAGAAGGGAGCTGATAATATGCCTTGGCGGGCATTGAAATAGCTATATTCCCAACCATCCACCCTAATGATCAATTTCGCACATTTCTTTTTAATATTTCTATTAAAATATAATTTTTCATAGAAAAAGTACTTTTCAATAGTTATTGATCTTGAACCGAACAAGTATTGAAAACATAACAACTCAAAAGATCGAATAATATTAACTCAAAGGGAAACAACCAAGGGAAACAACCAACCAGCAATAAATTTTTATTTGGAGCATTGAACCCGAACATTACTTGTGCGTCGTAGCCTGAACTGAATTTCCGTTGCAAGCGAGTACTGGATTTAACAATTAACAACTTTGAGTTTCTTCTGACAATTATACAAAAATGACAACTATACAAAAATATTTATTTTATAAATAAATTAATAAATAAATTGTTTAAATGTTCAAGTTAGAATTATACATTTGTTAATAATTACACAAAGTTGATTATTTTCAAACTAATTTTCATACATCGCTTTGATAACTTCAGCAAAAGGATAAACAATATTTGCTTATGTTTGTTCTTCCATTTGCTTTGCAAGAACAAACGGAACAAATTTCACAAGCAATTGCACGTGTGCTGTCACATAATATTCACACTGTTCAAATATTTGCCTAAAACTTTTGTTTACAAACACCTATAACGCGAACGTTTGTTAGCAAATATTTTGGCGGTCAGACGCATGTAAAAACGATTTGTCATAATCGTCAGCCATTTTACCCAAAATATTTAACCGTCTGACCTTAGCTTTAGAATTATATTTCCGAAAGCATAATGTCGGATTAACGATTTTTTATTCGAAATATTTTAGTTTTAGCGATTTGTTTAAAAAACATGATGCCGTATTAAATATAACCATTGGTTACAGCATCCATGTAGGTAATCAATTATTTATTTTTTACGTTTCGTCGCACCGTTTCCGAGTTATAACCATTTTAAATTTTTGGGATTTTGGTCATTTTAAAAAAAAATCGTACATACGAATGTACTATTTATGAAAACCCATGAGACATCCGGAAAAATAGCATATTTTTCGATTTAACGCTCCGTTTTCGAATTATTGACATAATGACATTTTAGCGATTCCAAAAATTTTAGTTTTAGCGAAGCAAAAGTGATACCGTATTAAATACATAAATTGGTCACAGCCTCCCAGGGGGATAAAAAATGTAGTATTTTTGCAATTGGACACCCCGTCTTCGAGTTATAGCCATTTTGCTATTTTAGCAATTTTCTTATTTTGGCGATTTTTGAAAAAAAATTCAATATGAATTGGATAACTTTATGGAAATCCCTTAGAAACTCGCAAAACTGAGTTATATTTTCGATTTGCGAGATATAGAATTTGTTTTCATATTTTCTATCAATAGTGGGGATAGGTTACCCAGGGTCACCCATCACCTCCAAAATGCGAACACTGGGCACAAATAATTATAATTTTGTTTATATTTACATATAAAATATACAATTTTAATAAAATTTTATTTTTTTTATACAAAAATTCATAATGGGATATGGCATCAAGAAATTTCAACAAGAAAATTCAACTACAGTGGGCCCACGGTTATTGAACACAATTCGTTCCATAAGCTTGTTCGCTATGCGAAACGTTCGTTAACCAATACCATGTACTTATAAATCAGGCCAAAATAAAATAATGCGTTTCAAGTTGAAAAAATTACTTACTAAAATATTTCAACACAGTTGTTTGTGTTATTGAAAGTAATATAACATATAGTTATGTATCAAAATGTTTAAGGAACTTAATACAGTACTCAGTGAGACAATCTGCAATGGAAAAAATGCCTAGTTCTTCTTTAACAAAAAGCTGTCTAGACTCGTTTGCGTTTGGCCACGCTTCAAAATTTGTTGAAAATGCGACACAGCATGCATTTGCTTTTCGTTAAACCGTATAAGAAGTAATCTTTATCGTGCGAAGATATTCTTGACACTCCCTTTGAAGCATTTACATACGTCCTTAAGCTTGTGTTTACCTTTCTTATGTTTTTCAATGATTGAACACAAGTGGAGCTAATCCTAAACACAAAGACATATGGTTTACGCGAAACTCGGCATTTCCCCTTTTTTAACAAAATCAAAAATTGAACATATATAAGGGGTTTTCAATAAGAGCGCTACAAAAGTTTTTGATGTGTTAACATCTATAGCGGTGTATAGGGACTAAATCTATCAAACTCAACACATGCAAACAACACACAGACAGGTTTTCTGCTGCTGCTAAAACCAGATTATCTGCGACTGCGAAAGAGAATAATGGCGTGTTGAACAAAAATGAGCGAGCAAGAGAGCAATGAAAAAGTGTTGTGGCAGGGGTGAGGCAAACGAAATTGTGTCTATAGCGTATGTATTAACATAATAATGTATGTATGTACATGTGTCTGTTGTTTAAATGAAACACCATCATATGATTGAACGCCTTTTTAAATTCTGTATATTAACTTCACCTCTCTGTATGCATGTATATATGGCGAAAAAACTTTGGAATGATTTCTAACCCTTTTCTAAGTCGACGTAGAGCTATGGTCTCTTGAGCAAAATTTCTCAAAATCACCCATAGATTACGTTTTTGCTATACGCTTCATCAAAAACAAAATTAACCCGCCCTAATGTATACATATGATGATTTTTGGTGGATGATATTTATATACCTTATTGTTTTTGCACAAATTTGTTTCTCACTTTCTATTTAAAATAATAGCTTTTCGGAAAAGTCCTCGTGGAACATTCAAATATAGTTTATCTTTTTGTAATAAATATTTTTGTGACAGTGACTAATATTTGAACACGAATTCTAATATTCTACTTTTTATGAGTTGTATCTTCCATTTCAGATGATTGTGGATTTAGAAATACTCAAATTGGTGAATACAACTTAAGTTCGGTAGTAGCCACTTGTATTTAGTAAGACCTACTTTTAATCTATCGGCAAATAATTCTGACGTACGATAAATATGAATTCTAATCAAAATATATACTTTATCATGGAACCTCCCATGCCTGAATTGATTTCCAACTAATCTTTTTCCTGTGTGTACGCACAAAATAGAGGAAAAAATGCAAAAGTATACAGTTCATTAATAAAAAATATGTATAAGAGAAATTAAATTGATCAAATTTCAAAATTTTGAATAATATACCGTTAAATCTGTTCGCAACTATTTTGTAAGACATTGGATAACCACATGGGAACATTAGTTAGACTTTGCGAACTTCATGGATGAGTACAACGATTCACAGTAATAAATTCGAAAGTCTGACGACAAAAGGCTTCATTTAAATGCGGATATTTCGATTGGTTCGCTAGATTCCAAAATTCAATTAAAGAAGCAGTTTCTTGATGCATTAATTAATGTAATTGTATTGTAATTAATTGTCCTGATTGTAGTGATTTTGTTTCTGATCGAATTTAATCTCAAAAACCGTAGTTTCGCAATTTAGGCATAACGATTATCCATCCATGTTAATAATAATTACCCAGTTTTTATCAGTGCGGTTACTTGTCTGATTGATTGTGTCTTCGGTTTAAATATTGTTAATGATTTTAAACCATCTCCAATGGCACCTCCTACTCAAAATCTGTCTTTTTTCGTTGTTTGGATGCAAATATGTACAAAGTGTGTTTGGAGCTTGTCGCAAATATAATATACTTGTGTCCAAACACATTGTACATGTTTGAGACACAATGATTTTCATTTTTCAATCTCAAATTTTATTTATCCAAATATACATGAACATCTTATTAACCCTGCTGTTAGATTAGAAAAAACTTACGAATCTTAGATTGAGGGACCATTTGGTCCATACTGCAATTTTCATCCAAAATAATAATTTTATCTTATTCTTTGTAACTATTTTGGTTCAAAAATTTCTAAAGCAAGTATTTGACATATCAAAAACATCCGCTAACATATCAAAAACATCTTCTAAATATTTGACATGAATTTACATTCGCTTGGTAATGAAAAAACTTACGAATCTTAGATTGAGGGACCATTTGGTCCATACTGGAATTTTCATCCAAAATAATAATTTTATCTTATCCTTTGTAACTATTTTGGTTCAATAATTTCTAAAGCAAGTATTTGACATATCAAAAACATCTTCTAAATATTTGACATGAATTTACATTCGCTTGGTAATGAAAAAATGTACTATTGACCAAATGGTCCTCTAACCTAAGATTCGTCATTTTGTATTTTTCTCAGTCCTGAATAAAGTTAGAAAATTTAATTTTCGCACATAACATTGTTTTATTAAAAGACCCCATTAGCAGAAAAATTTAGTCAGTATATATCACCGTTCCAAAGTTACAAGGGAAAACAGAAAAAATTTGGACCAAATGGTCCTAATCTAACAGCAGGGTTAAGAGCTATATACATTTTTGAATTTTATCTAATAGATAGATCAACAATTGTGGCAAGGAATAGTTGTTAAATATAGACATATACAATTTGTGTAAATCAGATAAAAAGGCAAAAGAATAAGAAAACCTTTATTTGGGATACATTATTAAAAATTCAAACAAAAATTAGAAAACAAATTGTATATAGGAAGATTATTCAGGACTATAATCGATTATAAAAACAATATTTTCAGTTTGATAAATTGCTGTTTGTATTAACATTCTCGTAACATTCTCTTATTACTGAATAAGGAGATTGCTGAATCTTGAGAAAATAATGTTCATTCAATCTTTTAATGAAGTCGGCAAAGAGTTCGTAACCAGTTTCTTCGTGTAATGAGGACGTTGGGTATCTCCAAAGTTTGTTGTATATAATTTTCAAACATTTATTTTGAATGATCTGCATTCGTTTCAGGTGACATTTGGCTGATCGGTACCATATAAGAGATGCGTATGATAGGAATGGTCTTATAACGGATTTAAAAATGAGGTTTTTGGTTTTCCTCTCAAGCTGCAAACGTGAAATATAAGAAGTTTATTTGCCCCTTCTCTGAAATATGATGAAAGGGAGTTAGCAGGTTTGCATATTAAGCCGACGATATACTTCTTTATACTTTATATATAAAAATTCTTCATCATGTACAAAACATAATTTTTAAAGAGAATTTGTGGAAATAAAACACCCTAACTGTAAGATAATTTGGGATACTGACGAATTTTTAATTTATTGTGCAGACTCCTTCTAATCATAAATTTTAAAATAGAATTCGCTGACAATCCTAACTGAAATTCTTTCCCAATAATACCATGCCATTTTCTGTCGGTTGGTTTGTTGTTGTTTCATTAAATAGCAGCTAAAAACATTGTGTTATCCACCTCCCACCATTTATGACTTTGTAAACCTCCATAGTGTAGCTGGGCGAGAGTCAGATAATTGCCATGAATCACGCGAAATGTGAGTAGGGTCAAAATTGTCTTATGGGAGCGTGCTTCAATGCGAGTAAAGAAAAGTCTTCGTGCTTGAGTAATCGCATTCAATCGCAATCGTATTTCCGAATGTTCTGACTATGCAAAGTCAGTCGACATCGTATCGAAAATGGTTCGAAAGTTTTAAACTCTACGTCGATATCATTACGAAAAGAGTGAGTTTTCGTATAAATTCTGCAAGGTGATATAAACTCGAAATGAAGATAATTCTTCAGTACGAAATTTAATCGATATGTCGCATTTATAAGTATTTACACGCTGCAAAATCTGTAGTTATTTATTGTTTGGATGCAAATATAAAGTGTGTTTGGAGCTTGTCGCAAATATAATACATTTGTGTCCAAACCTATTGTGTTTGCTATTCGATATTACATGCTTGAGACACAATGATTAATATGTTATAATATATGTGTTTGATACAAATACAGCTGTGTTTGTTGCCCTGTCTATGCTCTCTCGAGAGGAAGAGAATAAAAGAGGTATAACGAAAGAGTCTATCTTGAAAGTGTGTATCTGTATTTTTGCATTATGCTCAGTCAGTGAGTCATAAATAGTCCTGAATGTGCGAGTAAATTGCAGATGAAGTGTTTCTTGTTTTGGCTGATGTATTGCGCTTTAGTTTGGTGTATTCAGTCGTCAATGGGTCATCGGACAGAGGATATCAAAAGCGCTTGATCAGTGAAAAAAGAATAAACGAAGGCTCGGATGGTTAAATTGTTTAAGATTTTACTTTGATATTTGTGTATGTGTTTCGTATATATGTATGTATGCTACTAAAGTGACAAACGATTTTGAGAACTGGAAAGGGCACCAACGTGAAGCCCTTTGTGGGTCCGAGCAGCGATGCCAACCCGAGGGATAAACCCCATTTCTTGGGATTTTCAAACATAAAAGGGATAAAGGGAGGAATACAACAATTTGTGGGATATTTGGCGACACGTTTGAGTTACGAACTTTTTGATGTTTTCCCAAAATATTGTGTATAAATTAGTTTGTAAAGACATTTTTCTAAAAATTACACAGACAAACCCGTTGAAATACCATTTTGGTAATAATTCACTTCGGAAACCCTTTCGACGTACGACGCTATGTCTTTGCGTACGCACGTACGCATGCACTCTAATTTGATAAGTTCAAACAAAGATTATTATAGTTTTGCATTTTATACGCAAATATGCAACGATGTTCATTGCAGAATAGAAAAATTGCGAATGTAAATATTAGAGAGGAATGGATAACTATTAATTATTATAAAAGTTAAAGATTTTTTTTAGATTCCACAAATTCTAGCGATGAAGCTTCATCTGGCAGTGGTATATTACACACAAAAGCTTTATTAAAAACACGAATTGTTTTAATTTAGAGGTCGATAAACTATGTATTGAACTGCACAAAGTCAATATGTATAAACATAAATAAAACCTCTCTGTATTTTTTTTTTATTTTTTTAAATACTTTGTACCTTATAAAACTTTAATTTATTTTTTTACCGTATGTATACATGCAATATTAATATAAAATACATACTAAAAAAAATATGGGATTTTATTTCAATTAAAGGGATTTTTTTGGTGTGTTTGTGGGATTTTACCACGCTTTGGGTTGGCATTACTGGGTCCGAGCCTTTAATGAGAAAATCGGAACGGCGGACCATTTGTGAAATAAGTGTAATAAAAAAAAACACAAGTAATAAATCCACGCTTGGCTTGCATGGACTTGATTTGTATATAAATATCTTGTTTGCGTACCAACCAGCGTTATTATATTAACAGATTTATCTGTTTTTCCCAGTTTGTTTAGGTGTTAAACAGATTTCCAGTTTTTTTCTGATAAAAACAGATTTTGTAAAATGTTATCGCAATGCGGTTTTTGATAATTTGTAAATAACGTAAAAAAAAAAATTTATAAAGCAATCAAGAAATGACGTGAAACAGAAAAGTTTGAGTGAAACGTATCGTATCGATGGTTACTGTCTCTCGGACCCAAGTATGAATTTCCAAATACAATGACAACATTACCGTTATTCAAATGCATCGCCGAAGGGGAAGAGCGCATACAGACAATTTGTAACAAAGAAGAGCAGGAGAAGAACGAAGTTCCTTGGTTTGATCGATGACCACCTCTACAAACCAAAATTGGACATGAGGGATAAGATTATTTTAGGCACAGTGGGTCGCATGAGACAATTTTTGGGGGAAAAGAATGGCATTCTCATCATGAGCGCAGACAAAGGTGGGAAATACATTTGCGATATCAAACGACGAATATAAGATGAAGATGGGGAATATTCTGGGCGATATATGCACGTATAGACATCGTACAGTAGACATCCGACGTCAAGTCTACCGGAGAAAAATAACAAACTATTGCATAAATTATTCTTGACGCGCCCACGAGGAAGAAATTAAGCCCCCAGAATCAATGGTTTGCCGAAAATTCATAAAGAGGGGAATGCTTTAAGATTTATTTGCTCATCCGCAAATGCTCGTGGTTATGCACTTTGCAACTTTGTGGTTGAAATACTGAAACATGTGACGAGAACCTCTGCATATAATGTTAAGGACGCAATTGATTTCAAATCCCGGATAAAAAACTTCAAAAAATAGACCAAGACAAAATATTAGTATCGTTTGATGTGGTTAATCTTTTTCAAAGAATATCCATAAATTTGGCATTAAAGACCATAGAGGAAAAATTGAGTCAAATTGCGGATTACAGGACTATACCACAGGGTATTTTTTATAGAATTACTGTCGTTTTGTGTCAAGGATACACGTTATTTTAAATATGAAGATAGATTTTATGAATAAAGAAAGGAACCCATAGGTATCTCCAGCGTCATCGATAATGGCGGACATTATAATGGAAGGATTACTTGACACGACGCTCAATACATTAACGAGCAGACCAAAAATTTAAACTAAATAAATTGTAACCATTTGGAAATCTGAGGTGGAGGACACGATGAAGCCGCTGTATGAGAGGGAGAAATACCATTTAGCTCCAAAGTCTAACGTACCCTAAACCGCCTTTTTAGGAGGACTAAATCGAGAATCCATTCGGATGACAAGCCAAATGTGGTGTACGAAATCAAGTGCTACGGAGACAAAGCCAACATACGCCAGAAAGTATATGTTGGTACTACGATGAATAAACTGAAGACGAAAATTTTATCACATAAAGCGGACCAAAAGGCACATTATATGCCTTTAAAACAAAAAATAGCACTCGCAGCCCACTGTACGTTAACTGGACACAGCGCCAAACGTTGACTAAGGAAAATTCTAACTGAAGGTAAGATTTACTCAAGACGTCTCTTTCAGGAAATGCTACATATTATTGACGTTCCATCTGAGAAAAGACTCAACTACAAGCGCGATACCGACCAATGTGCACAAGTTTACAGATACACAATTGACAAATTTAGGCGGAAAAATAAAATTAGTTGACTAAAGCTTGCAGCAAAGACTAGTAGTATACTTTTGTTACCTCATAATGTAATTGTTTGCATATTATTATTATGATTTCCTACTCAATAATCTCTAACAGACAATATTGTACTTGAAAGACAAATTTTGTGTTTACTGTTTTCACTAATGTTTTATAAAATCTTTGTTTTTCTTATATTAGATCCTTGAAAATGATGAACGAAGTTTATCGAAATATACCTATGACCTCAAGCCGATACTAAAATTGAAAATCACAATAATAGGAAAGGTCAACAATAATAATAATTCAGAAATAATTTCAGAAAAAAATATTTTTTGGGAAAAATGTACAAATTTTTTTTAAAAAAATATAATAACACTGATGCCAACGCATAGTGATAACAAACGCTTAGCGATAACCAACGCATAACTGAAACCTTCTGAAAACAAAAACGTGAGAGACAACAATGGAAGGAGAAGCAAGAGAGCATTTCATGAAAAACAATCAAATAATGCATTCAAGGCAAATAAACATAAAAAGACCCGTTTTACAGCAATTAATTTGTTGCTTTAATTATTTATAAATGTGGATTTATATTGTTAAAATTAATTATTATAATTTATACATATATATTGAAATCGAAGAATAAATACATGATTAGTGTACAAGTAATTTTACGAGTAAAGTTTGCGATGACACGCTCATTTGTGAAAATATTAAATATCGGCTAAACTGTTGAACGGATTCGTTTATACTTTCAACTGTGACATGGTTCCTGCGTATATTTGGCCGTGATTGGACAGAAGGAGCTCGGTACCACGCATAAACTAGGTTTAGGTGCGGGGATGGGAATTAGTACATATGTCATTGGTGCAGACGAATATGTGTTTCAGGTGAAAAAGGGTTGTGTCACTCTTATTTGTAAAACAATGAAAGTCGTTACATGTTGTCTGGATATACAAGGTCGAAATTAAACGTACACCCAAGGAAAAAACAACTTAGAATCAAAAATTTCCACATTGAATCAATAAAAAAACACTTTTGAAAAGCAACCAAAGTGGGAAACTATTAAATCAACAACATGCATTATAAAAACAACTTTAACCCGAAATCAAAGTAGATACGTCATTGATTTGAAAGTGCTCATATTCAATTCAAGATTGGCCGACATTAAATGAAAAAAGTTATGTTTTTAAATCAAAACTGCGCATTATAAATTCAAAAATTATCTACTTTGATTTAAAAAAAAAAAACTTTAAATCAAAAATGGACGTTTTTGATTCAAAGTAGAGCAACTTAGTTTTGAAAACGCCGCTTCTTTCATATGAAAACTGTCAATGTTGATTTAAAGTTGTAACCCATGTCACTACAATGGCACAGTAGTTAATTTATTACCCCCATAATTGAAAATCAAAAAAAAAATATTTTTACATGGGTTTATTAAAAACGAATTTAAAATAGCATTTTTGGGCGAATATAAGTTTTTTCATTGTTTAAATAATACGAATGCAGTGGACCAGTGTGAAAAAAAGTAATATTCAATAAATGAATTTCATCAATTTCTTTAATTATTTCATATGATTGAAAGTGGGGACAAAATTCGTTCCATGTTATTGGATAGCACAAAACATATATATTATCATTTTGGTAAACAAAACAAAATGTTTTAAATACTTTAAAAAACTTTAAATTGAAAACACGTTTCACCGATGAATCGTGTGAGGTAGGCGAAGAAACGCTTGGGAATCCCGGTTGAGCCAGCCCTTAATTTTGCTTGTGGTCGATGTAGTTTCGCCATCGATTGCGAACTACAACGGAATAAAATGTTAAACATTAAAGGAATAAAGGGTAAAAACCAGAAGGTACCTCTTTTTTACGCCACATAAATAGTTTCTCTCGAAACTCTGCTCGAAGTCCTAAATGTGGGATAGCTTCAATGAGATCTTCCTTTTGTAAACACTGCAAACATCTGTATGTCACATTAGCACCTTTCAATCAACGAAATATCAGACCATGCCAATACTAATAAATAAAAAGTTTACTTACTTTGTAGTGCAGGCACACGGAAAGAAAAAACTTATTCCTCCCAAACGAAATCTCAGATAACTGTTCGTTTGGGGACTGTAGTTGGGAGAAACGAACTTCTGTTAAGCCATACATATCATTTCGTTTGGGAGACCCGAAAAATGTTTGCAGCAAACGAGTTATGAAAAACATAAGCTGAAAAAAACGTTTGCGAGAAACGAAAAACGGTTCCGCCAACTGTTCCCTCGGTTACAGCATCCGAGTTGTCGTTGATCCTAACGAAAAAACGTTTGCGAGAACTGAAAAACGTTTGCAGTAAACGAGTTATGAAAAATTAAAGCTGAAAAAACGTTTGTGATAAACGAAAAACGGTTCCACCAACTGTTCTTTCGTTTACAGCAACCGAGTTGTAGTTACAGCAACCGAGTTGTAGTTGTAGTTACTCTATTCAGTACATTACTTATACATTAAAATTTATATTTATGGCTTCCATAAGCTCTTTTTTGTGTAAATTTCCAACTTTTATGATTTTGGTTTTACCCATAAAGTTTGTTTTAAAAAGAGTTGAAATTTTTTTCAGTGCCTACGAACACGTCCGTCTCGACTTGCATTCAAATACCCAGCTAGCATTTGGAAGATTGTATGGCGAGCGCGATTATTTGGCGATTCGTTTTTTAATCGTCAAGGCGATTGTTGAAGTATAAATTTATTTTTCTCTTCCAAACGACGCTCTTACGAGTCGTTGTGACGATTGTTCGACGAGTGAATCGTCGATCACGCATTCACGCGATCGTTTGGCGAATTTACCCGTTATGTTTACAAAAATTTACAGACAACCAATGATTTTTGCTTCATTTCAACTCAGTGTATTTTGTCTTACTCTAAAATCGCCACAAACGCATTCTCGCGACCATTTGATGAATTTAACCGGTATGTTTACAAAAGTTTACAGAGAACCAGTGATTTGTGTTTCATTTCAACTCAGTGTATTTTGTCTTACTCTAAAATCGCCATCTACGATCGTTTGGCGAATTTACCCGTTATGTTTACAAAAATTTACAGACAACCAATGATTTTTGCTTCATTTCAACTCAGTTTATTTTGTCTCACTCTAAAATCGCCGCCTACACATTCTCGCGATCATTTGACGAATTTAACCGGTATGTTTACAAAAGTTTACAGAGAACCAGTGATTTGTGTTTCATTTCAACTCAGTGTATTTTGTCTTACTCTAAAATCGCCATCTACGCATTCTCGCGATCGTTTGGCGAATTTACCCGTTATGTTTACAAAAATTTACAGACAACCAATGATTTTTGCTTCATTTCAACTCAGTGTATTTTGTCTTACTCTAAAATCGCCATAAACGCATTCCTGCGATGGTTTGACGAATTTTACTGTTTACAAAGAAGGAAAGTGTTTTTGCTTCATTTTAAGTCAGTTGTAGAACATTCAACACGTGTCTAGAAATTTGTTATAAAAAGTGTGTGTTTTATTTGGGTTTTAATACAAAAAGTGTGTTTTTATTTTGTTTTTATATACAAAAATTGTGTTTTGTTTAGTTGTTAAAAATTGTATAAAATAAAAAAATTGTAATGCTGTCGACCAAAGCACTTAGACTTAAAAGTAAACGAGAAGCAAAAAAAATGATGGAGTCTTCTTACAGCAAAACCGAAAGCAGCTCATCAAAAAAAAAATTTAAGGCCAGAGAAACATTATCTGTTTGTGATAATGTCGCTGGCGAATTTTGTGAAGCTAGCTCTTCCAAAAAAATAAGTGAAGTGATATATATAAATGAAATACCATCCGGTAATGATATTCCAGTGGAATGCATGGAAGTGAATTGGCCAAATAATGAAAGTGTCAAAGAAAAAATTAGACTTTGGGCAGTAAAACACGGGCTAACCACAACTGTGGTCAACGAATTGTTGGAAATTCTTAGAGAAAGTGACATTAAAGTTCCAAAAGACGTTAGAACGTTAAAAGGTACACCAAAGATGTAGTAGCTACCCCAATGGGAGACGGGAAATATGTTCACTACGGCCTTAAGGACGCTTTAACGGACTTTTGTGTTAAATTTAATTATCAGGAAGATATTATAAACTTTGATTTTAATATTGATGGTTTGCCATTGTCCAAAAGTTCTAATCTTCAAGTATGGCAAATTCTGGGTAGTGTATCAAATAATTCTGAGGTTTTCTTAACTGGAGTTTACGAGGGGCGCTCTAAGCCCAAATGTGCTAATGAGTTTTTAGAAGAATTTGTGTCAGAATTAAATGAGCTAGGGTTTGCATTTAATTCAAAATTATATTCAGTTAAGGTAAGATGCTTTGTAATGGATACACCAGCGAGGGCATATATACTGGGCACAAAGGGCATAGTGGGTATTTCTCCTGTACTCGATGTGAGCAGAAAGGAGAACATGTAAAAAATCGTTTAGTTTTCCCTTTTGATATGAACTGTACCTCTCGAACGAATGAAAGGTTTAGAAATCGTGCTCAGCCAGAGCATCATAATGCCATGACTCCAATTGCTATGGAAAATATTCAAATAGACATGGTGCACCAATTTACTTTAGATTACATGCATGTTGTGTGCCTAGGAGTAATGAGAACTTTATTAAAAGCTTGGGTTAAGGTAAGAGGTGAAAATTATTCCCTAACTTCCTCGCATATAAACAAAATGTCCGAAAGTTTGAATATCTTGGGTAGCTCCATTCCATATGAATTTTGCAGAAAACCACGGTCTTTGAAGGAGCTTGACAGGTGGAAGGCTACAGAACTTCGACAATTTGTGCTGTACACTGGGCCTTTTCTTTTAAAAAATATTTTAACTGCTGAAAGATAGCATCATTTTTTGAAACTATCAGTAGCTATACGAATTTTGCTAGATGAAGAAGACTGTAAAAAAAAACATTTTATTTGCGCGAAATCTTTTAGCAAATTTCGTGAAAGATGTACCAGTTTTGTATGATGTAAGCTATTTAACGTGCAATTTTCATAACTTATTGCACTTACACGAAGACGCCAAAGAGTTTGGATCTTTAGAATCAATAAGTGCATTCAAATTTGAAAACCACTTGCAAAAACTGAAAAAACACGTTAAAAAGTTTAATAATGTAGCTGCACAATTTTACAAAAGACAGGTAGAAATCAGCAATGCGATAAAGCCCAGGTCATTAAAAGCAGACTCCAGTTTCCTTTTGGGAAAATTTGCAAAAAAACAGCTATAGCAATATTAAAACAAAATTTTTTTTCCTTTCCTTGCTCGAGCCAAACAATTTTTGCCTAGTGAACGATAGCATTACAAAAATAACAAAAATAAATACAATAAATAATTCACCTCAGTTTGAAGGAACCACAATAACAAATTTAAAACCACTTTTTGAAAACCCGGTCTCATCTCAACACTTGTTTATTTTTTCGACTAATAAAATTGAAGAAGGAAACAAAATTGTCTTTGATTTAAATAAAATAAAAAAGAAAATTGTTTGCTGGCACGACACAATTAACAAACAAATCGTATTACTCCCCGAAATACACCATGGAGAACGAGTACAACATGATTTGTGGTAAGGTTTAACAATATTTTTTTTTTAATAATTTAAACACAACCCTCTTTTTTTAGGTTCTAATGACATCACTCAAGGAGTAGATTATACTCAATTAACTACCGTTAACGGTAAATGTACATTATAGCCGAATTTAATTTTAGAACTTTATAAAAAAAATTTCAGATCCCCATATTACTTATACAAATACACAACAAATACAACACATTATAAACGAAGCCATCGGCTTATTTAAAATACATGAATTGTTTTTTCCATTATTTCTTTCAGACAGTACAAACAAGATGTTTAAAGAATTATTAGAAGAAATGCGTGCCCAAGAACAACAAATGGGAAGGCTAACAGAAGAAGTGATTACCCTGAGAAATGAGGTGCGCCAGCTAAAATTAAATTACTCGGAAGATGCGAATACTAATTTAGTGCCGCCATTACCCGAAAACTTTTGAGCAGTTAAAAGAGTTGCACCAAAAGATGCAAGAGAACGCTGATGTTGTTGGCCAATTGGTATGTATATCTATCTAGATCTATCTAAATTTTTTTAAATCTATTTATATCTTTTTACAGAAATACATTCTTGGTAAAGTGGGTGGTGACTGCACAAACTCGTTTGTCAGAAATTGCATTAAAAAAATTCTGAGCGATGATGTGGCTGCAAAATTCAGCTGGCGTGGAACAAACAGCAAGCCCAGTGTCCAAGAATTTTGTATTCCTAATATTATATCAAGTAAATACTTTTTATTTCATGCTCTTACAGTTTCCTAATTTGTTTTTCTTTTTTAAGATGTCTGTCACTCAAAATATCCTAAGTCCGACGATGCAGCAATAAATAAAGTTCTGCAACAACACTTTGTCCATGCTGGTGACCTACTTAGGAAGGCTGATCGGACAAAAAAGGAGGACGAAACAAAAAATAAATAAATTGTTACTTTTTTTTAAATAACTATTATAATTTTTTATTGGCTTTATTAATTGAATTGGTCTCATTTTATACACATATATATATACTTTTATTTACAATATAAGAATAAAAAATGAATTATACAGAACCATCCTTTTTATACTTTCAATAATCTTCAGCGATTTTTTTTGGCGCATCGTAGACGATTCGATTAGGCGATCGTTTCACGGCTCGTTTGAACTAGGAATAAAAGCATCGTACACGATTGTTTTCTGAGCATCGTAGACGATTCGTTAAGGCGATTGTTTCACGGCTCGTTTGAACTAGGAATAAAAGCATCGTACACGATTGTTTTCTGAGCATCGTAGACGATTCGTTAAGGCGATTGTTTCGCGGCTCGTTTGAAGTAGGAATAAAACCATCGTACACGATTGTTTTCTGCGCATCGTAGACGATTGGAATGGAAGAGTCGCGGTCTTGACACAGTTTCTCCCGTTGTACTGAACTTCCGCGATCGGAATACGACATCGTCGACGATTCATTTAATCGCCCGGTCCGATCGCGGAAGAGTCGTCTACGATTGAAAATGCTAGCTGGGTAACAACTAAAAGCGCAGCAAACTACAACGCGCCAGTTGTCCATCCAAGATACATTGACAAGGCAAAAGCCTTTTATGTGTATGCGTGAGTATGTATGTCAAACAAGTGGACTGTGTATACAGTCGACAGAAAGAGAGAATGAGAGAAATTTACGTTCTTCGTACTCATTAGAAAAATGGCTAATTTCAGTTATCGCAAACGGTTTTTAACTTGCGACAAATGTAATTTTGTACTCGTTTAATGCAAACGAGATCTCGTTTGCAACAACATGATACACATTTGCGATATATGAGTTTATTTGGGAGAACTACATAAACGGTTGCGATTAATAAATTAATACAAATCAATCAAAGTATTGTTGTGGTAACCGAGCAATAAACGTTTTTTTTCTTTGCGTGCTGGAGCTGAATCAAATTGAATTCACTTAATAAGGACTTGAATTGCTCAAAGTCCTCATTATTCTCCGAACAAGTTTCAGTGGTCTCATATAAATAATTTCGCCTATTCCTTCTGAGGTATTTAATAGACTCATCTCACCCTCATTATTACTAACAGCGTCAACGTTTTCCATTCTTACAACTTTTATTTTTTTTCCGCGGATTTAAACACTTTTTCTTTCACAGACTAATTTTCTTACCGATATGACACGTGGTGGCAAACAATTAATGCTTGCGATGTTTACTTCTTGCACTGATAATGCTGCCACTTCGATTCAATAACGTTCCACTTTGATGTAAAGTTGTACAACTTTAAATTACAGATGCTCAACCTTAAATCAAAAACGAACCATTTTAAATTAAAAATGCGTCTTTGATTTGAATACGAATCACTATTAATTTAAGATTGTTTCATTATAAACGCATATTTAAAAATCTTCATCATAATTTCATAAATGCTGCCACTTTAAATGAAAAATGTTCGCTATTAATTTAAAGTTGTGCGTTTTTAAATTAATAATTTTGTTTATTTGAATTGATAGTGAAATATGTTCAATTCAAAGTTAACTTTGTTAAAATAAAGTTGATGTAGAAATCAAAAATGTTCATTTTCAATTCAATAAAGAAAGTTTTCAAATTAAAAAAAACATTTTTGTTTTGAAAACGAATATGAATGTCTAGGTTGTTTTTTGTTGATTTAAAGTTGTTCTACTTCACTTCAACGTTGTTCATTCTTAAATTAACGTTGAATTGCTCAAAGTTGAAAAATTTAAAATTCAACAATGGTTCACTTCGATTATAAATTGCGATTTTTCTCTTAGTGTAGAGGCGTGACACCGCCCAAGTAACACAATACATAAATATATCATATTTCGGGACCACATGCGATTGGGTAAAAATTCATTTTATTTTACATTTAAAAGTGGGCAGAGTTGTTTCTACTTGTGAGAAAAGAAAACTCATATCATGGACATTATTGAAAATATGAAGAAGAGATCTTTATGGGATTGGGAAACGTTTATTGATTTGATCATAATCAGTCACCTTGCCTTTGGTCAGACACATTTTGCAAGACAACAAAAGGAGGCGTTTGATTGCCCAAATACGTACCAAATTGAATTTGCATTGAATTTTCAGCCATATCAACCAACAAGATGAAGAAAATTATGAAACAACACTAAAATGGTAAATTAAAATTGTCCAGCTGTTGTACGTGCTATATCCAAATATTACTCGGAGGAACAAATAATTCCTGAACACAACATTGCATGCGAGTCTTTTTTGTTCGGGAATCGCAATTTGAAATACATACATCGTGCAACACACTGACAATTTGAAACTGCATTAAATCACACACAAAAAAACAGTGTATTGCTTGGTTGCCGCAACAATACTTTGATTGATTTGTGTTAATTTATTAATCGAAACCGTCATGTAGTTCTTCCAAATAAACTCGTATATCGCACATGTGTATCATCGCGTACCAAATTACAAATTTAAAACACGTTTGCGATAACTGAAATTAGGCATTTTTCTATAACTACAATTCGGTTGCTATAACAGAAGAACAGTTGGTGGAACCGTTTTTCATTGCTCGCAAAGGTTTTTCAGCTCTTATTTTTCATAACTCGTTTACTGCAAACGTTTTTCAGTTCTCCCAACCGTTTTTTTAGTTTGGAGCAACTACAACTCCGTTGCTGTAACCGAAGGAACAGTTGGCGGAACCGTTTTTCGTTTATTGTAAATGTTATTCCCAGCTCTCATTTCCCATAACTCGTTTACTGCAAAACTTTTTTCAGTTCTCGCAAACGTAATGAATGGATCAGTTCAGTAATGAACCACTACTAAAAGCCATGAGACTTTATAATAAATATTGCAATTTACTTGATTTTAGTCTTCCTAAATCGAATTTTAGAAATTTGTTATATACTATAATTAATTAATATTTCAAGTAATGTATTAATTTATAATGTATTATTTTAATTTTTGTATAAGTAACTCAATGAATTTATGTAGTAGTTTACTTATGTATGTAATTTAATATGCTAGTCTGTGAGGATTTTTGTCCATAGACGTAATAAATGAAATGAAATGAAATGAAAACTAGGTTTCTGTAACCGAAACAACAGTTGGCGGAACCGTTTTTCGTTTCTCGCAAACCTTTTTCACCTCATATTTTTCATAACTCGTTTCCCGCAAACATTTTGCAGTTCCCCCAAACGAAATGGCATGTAAGGCTTAACAACAACAGTCCCCAATCGAACTTCAGTTATCTGAGATTTCGTTTGGGAGGAACGAGTTTTTTCTTTGCGTGCAGTGAGTAAAAACTTAGAAAGCGCACAGTTCACTGGTTGTGAGAAGCTCATGGGAACATAGGATGTAATGGCAAACGGTTTTTTTTAATTATCAAAAGGAAATTGTTGAGGCACAACTTGACGAAGGAGTTTCGGTATAGGCGAGGACAACAGCTTTTCCAGAATATGCAATGAATTATGACGCCGACAATTATGTGACATTATTTCTCGAAAACCCCAGGGTCAAATAAATGGAAGCTTGAGTCCCAGCAGAATCTGTGTCACCGAAAGTTCTAGACATTCAAATCAATGCATCAAAGAGGTTAAACGCTGCTACGCTAAAAAATCCTTTAAATTTGGCCCATTTGCCACTGTAGCACCTCTATTTGTTGTTGGAACAACTATTCACACCCTATTTAAAATTGCCGGTTCAGAAAGACACAAAATTGTAGGAAATTTGGCAACACTCTCTCACTGATAACTACTTGAAGGCCTCGCAAATCAGTCAAAGGACATCGAACTCCGGTATATGGCTGAGATCTGAATGGTTCCATACGAAATGTTAATCGGTTCTAGACTTCGGTTATTTAAATAGTAGAAAATTAACCATTAGTCGGCATCAATATTATGGTTTTTAGAGATTAGTTCCCGAAAGTGTAAACAGTACAGGACAACATAGTGTCAGACTATATCAGAAGGGCTGAAGGAGTACAAAAGAATTTGAAGATTTTCAAATAGAATTTACTTGATTAAGCAGAAATTAATACATTTGCCGGCGCTACGAAACTATAGAGCAAACATAGCTCCTAATAATATTGTACTGAGCCTGCACAGTGCATAAAATCCAAATATGAACAGGCAAACACGCTGTTTTGTACCTCGGAACTGCAATGGTTGCTAAAGGACTAATATACTTATATCGAATGTAGTCCTGACAGATCTTTGGATGTATTAAGTCAGCTAAAATCTTACAAGTATTTTCACAGCTATTATAAAACCCCAAATCTTCAGAACTATATCTATGGGGTTAGTAATGTGAATGGGGCAAGCATTGGGAAAGTATTTTATGCTGTTTAGTCCGTCTTAAAACGTGGTATGTTAACAAATATTTTGTATTGAAATTTTTTTTTTTAGTTATACTAAGTAATGCAGTTGACTAAAAAAAGGTTTCTATTAAAAAGAAACTACTTTGCTCTAGTTTTGTGGAGAATACACTTTTGTCAGTGTACTCGTATATGGGCATTTCCAAAGAAATATCAACATTTTGTCACATCACGTCACCCTCGATAATTACTTATATTTTAGGACCAGTTAGATTGATTGTCTTCTTTTCTTTTACTAACTAAGTAGTTACTTCCATTCTGCATTTAGAAAAATAATAGAAGACAATCGAAGCACTTGGTCCTAAAATATAAGCAATTAACCAGAGTGACCTGATGTGACATGGGGTGGCACTTTCTCTGGAAATGCCCATATAAGTAATAAAATGGAATGAAAAAAGTAGGAGAAAATTAGAAAATTCTAAACGTCTTCCAAGTATTATCGTGGGCCGAACATGAATCAACAAAGGGCAGCACGCGGCCCTAAGTGCCGCCTATGCCCACCCCTGATGTAAGTACTCGTGACAGAAAAAAACATGTCTTCTTACACTGAGGCCTAGAGAACATAAAAGGTTGGACACCCTTGGCCTGCAATGTTATAAACGTTTTTTTGTTTCTAGTTAACAATTTAGATTTGGTCGCTTACAATATTTTTGAAGAGAAACCTTTAATTGTAATTTCTAAAAGATTCTACAAATATTTACTCAAACTTTAGTCATTTTATAATGAGTATTCAAATCTATCTATAAATTGTTCTGTTCGACAGGCAAAGATTGCGGTAGCAAATTTTGATTAAAACCTCATATCACTACGTTAACAATCTCAATTTTTACTGGTAAATAAGAGACTGTATTATTTAATTTGATAGTTGTTGTAAATATAATTTTCAATTATGACATATTTACAATGTTATTAGTTAATAAGGTGAATTCCAGTTTCATGGTGAAATATAATACATAGTATTAACATTTCTACCAACACGCACACACAAGTAGACACTTCCATGAGGTTCCTGAAATAGCTTACAGTGCAACAAATTTCTCACACACAGTTGGTAATTCAATGGATTACCACCCACTTTCAAGTGAACTCTACGTGCGCCGATTCGCAAAGATGCATTTACTCACACACCAACGTCATACCGTAGTAAGGACAATGATTTACTTACGAAATTGCGTTGTTCTTCCGCAGATATGCTAATGTATTCACATTACTCTATGAGTTCAGATGCATAGAATACTTACATGCATATATTCATAAATGAGTGTACATATCTACATAAGTATATCGATATATGAGGCATTATTTTAGAATAGTCCACGCATTAAATAAATATTTAACAAATAGAGAGTTAAGTATCCCTGTCGTGATTTGTATGAAAACCGATTATCACTTTCAAGGATGTCCATATCGAATCATGCCTTTTTCGTAAAAAAAAAATGGTTTTCTTAACACAAATAAATGTTGCCATAAAGAAAAGCTAATCCTTAGTTAAGCCTTCATTGTTTACATTGTCATCAACTGGAAGGCGTGGTCATCGACTGTAGCTAACTATTTACTGAAGATATACGACCTTATAAGTTATTCCTCCGTTAAACCTTTATTTATTTATTTAATTGAGTCTATAGACATTCAATAATCCTTACAGACTATAACATAAAACTAATAACAAAGTTTTATTTAAAAATATATAATATCCAATATGGACACAACGTTCAAAATTACCAAAAACATCAATATTTTGATATTTTGAAATTTTATTAAATTCATTTAAGGCTCGATTAATAGATTCATTAGCGTAATAGTTAGATCTATGAATAGGCAAACTAAAACCAAAGTTGTGTCGCCAAACACCTAGCGGGAGCATTAACTTTTATCAGGCCATGCAAGGCAGGACAATCAATATACCCAAAAATTAATTTATAAATAAATGTCAATGATAACAAACTTCTTCTATTTTCAAGAGATTCCAAATGAACAAGTCTACACCTATCAACATAGGCTGGTAATGCCAATGTAAATTTTGAAGAGCGGAGGGCAAAAGTGATACATTTTTTCTGACTTCTTTCAAGTCGGGAGATATAAGTGGTATAAAATGGATTCCAAATGATGCACCCATATTCTAATTTAGTCAGTAACGTTGATATGTACACTAATTTTGTTGTGTAAGGATTGGAAAAATCACGACAATTCCGGTTGATAAAGGCAAGTAAAGAATATGCTTTAGCAACAATCAAAAGTGAACTTAGAATCTATAACAAAAGTGAACTCATAGCGTAGACAGACGACAGCGTTTATTTGCATTAAAAGCTCACTAATGTGAATTAACATTTTGCCCCGACAGACGACAGTTTTTGCATTTAGTAAACAGCTGTTTGTTTGTAAACAACTGTTTGTTTGTCAAGTAATTTTTTGGACTTTTACATCAGATGCAAAACCTCCTCCGCATCTCCATCACACCACACGCTTCGCTTCTTTCCCTTGAAAATCTTAAAATGGAAAAAATGCGTTTCGATTTTAAATATTTCTCATTTTTTTTGCAAAAAACAATTAAAATAACTCACCTTTGCTGACTTTGAATCCATTTTCAATTGACGATAGCAAACAATTTGACAACAGCTGATTCAAGATGTATCAAATACATGGTGATAGCAGGTGGTGTTGTTGCAATAACATCCACTTCAGCGGTGTCAAGCATCAGTACATAAAATCAACAAAGCAAACAACAAACACAAGAAAGTTCCACTTCCACTGTGTTCCGGCTATCATCTCTATGTATAGATACATCTTGAGCTGATTGATTGTCGACGGTGTTGCCATATTGAAATACCTAAATGCAGTATAAATGCACTCTGATTTCATGCATTTACGCCAAAGCTAATACACATTGGGATAATTCACAAGTTAATTTGAATTAAGACTGCTAATGCAAATTGACGCTGTCGTCTGTCTACGCTATTAGAATCAAAATCAACACCCAAATCTTTTATTTCAACCATGGATTCTAAAGCTTGGTTATCTATGGAGTATTTATAAAAAAAGGGATTTCTGCATTTGTAGTAGAAAACCAGGCAACAGTTTGAGAAATTAATTTTTAAATAATTTTTTGTAAGCGAAAAACATCAGAAATGGAATTAATACGAAAAAAAATTTTTAAATCATTTGCATAAAGCAGAACTTGAGAATGTTGAATAAATAATGAAATATCATTCATAAATAAAATGGAAAATAACGGGCTAATGGCCAGTTTCACAGTCAAAAATTAATGTAGTTTAAATGCCGGATACTTGGCATTCATATGTCATTTAATATGAAAAATGTCTATTTGAATTCATTAATGTTTTTAACATTTTCAAAAAATGTATCGACAAATTTATATTATTATTTGTTTAATTCGGTTTATACTTTAAGGGCCAATTTAATATCTAAAAATATATTTGATCGATGTCTTTCTGTCTGTTAACGAATTTGTTTTAAGCCGCATTCACAATGCAAGCGACCTTTTCGTTTCTCATGCCAACTTGTTCTCACACACAGAATTCCACATAATGCCTTTTCGTGTTTTTTAACAAAAATGTAACTCAAATTTGTCGCCGAAGTTGGTCTATTCCTACTCCAGCAACATATTTGTTCGAATAAATAATACACTATTAAGCGGTAGATGGCGCTGTACTTCGAATTTCATTTTCAAACTTAAAAACATCAATGAAAATTGAAACCATTTGTGTTAAACGATGCATTATAAAACGTAATTTTATCCGTAGAATATTTTAATAGTAAATATGTTTAAATACATTAAAATTTTTAATATTCAAAATGCAAACCTGGGTGTGATATTTATGACATTTGAATCATGATGCAACTAATAGAGGTTGTGTTAAAAGAACAACTTAAATATTAAAATATTACATGAACAATCAAATTCAGATGTATTTGGTTTTTGTAATTTCTGGCTTACTTTTATTCTTGACATGCATTTGTATTAACTTTGACATGAAAACAAAATATATTTTATTGTTGCCTTGATATATTGGCCGTAATACTAGTATCACCTGTTAGAACAAACGTCTAGATTCGAAGTAAACTGTTGCTTACATTGCGAACGCCTATTGAAAATGTTGCTTGCATTGTGATTCCGGCTTTAATCATGACCACAAATGCTGTACCTATTGCTCAAAAAATGTTTTCAGAGTAAAATTTTAACATATGCGTGATGAATTTAATAGTTCACTAGCCCCAGGGCAACTCAGTCAAACAACTCAGTTTCACCAAATATATCATTATCTGTCAGTACATATATATAGATTAAATTTTCTTGAGTTTTCTTCCTACTTTTTTTTTGTACTCGCCATGTACATATTAAATGAAAGTTAATTAAAATATTCCAACAAAACAATATAATAACACCCAAGAAGAAAATAAAATAATTTAATTTTAATGAAACAACACCCAATTGATAGAAATTAGTTTCTGCGTATGCGCCTTTTACACAATTTTTTTTTTAAAAGATTTCATTACATTCAATTGAATGAAATTAAGTACATTCCAAATTTTTAAAATGCAGTGAAAGAAATATCACCCGAATCCAAAAACGAAATTAAATATCTTCCAAGACGAAGGTCGTGTGGCGTTATTCAATTGAGTGTAAGTCAATAATGAAATAAAGGCCAATGAATCAAATTAAATATCTGCCAAACAAACTGAAAGAACCCCAAAAAATTTGGGTGTTATTTCATTTTGAATAACAACCAAACCTGTATGGACTTAGTTACAGGGGCGTTCCATTGGTCGTTGTTTCGTGATCCTCTATAGCCTAGACCATCTAGCATTCGCCTGTCTGAGAGCATTGGTTATAAGAATGACTTGGAATATAGAGATATATTATTATTAGTTTAGAAAATAATCATGGTTCATATTTATATTTTAACGATTATACCTTTAAAATGTAGGCCGTAACTTCGGTTAATATCATCCATACTCAGGTTGCAAATTGACGCATTCGATCATTTCGATTGGTATGACGCAAGCTGCGAACGATGCGTGTAATGTAGTCTTCCAATTCCTCAATCCTAGCCGGATTATCCATGTAGTTTTATACTTACGTAGACCGAAAAGGAAAACGTCTAGAGATGTGATATCACTTGATCTAGATGGTCGATTCAGCGGATGGTTTGTTCACCGAATTATTAAGGCTATTTTTTTATTCCATTAAGCTATCGCCACTTACGACTTTCCAAATAAAATGATCCACACTTAATACTACGAAATGTGGCAACATTTGCTGTAATGGGTGAAAAAATTCGATACGGCAACGCGTTTTTAGCCAGTGCCTACAAATACATGGTATCAGCATATGTTGTTGTAGTTGTAAGCAGCAACAAAATACATTTTGTTTTCGTTCATACGTCTCAGTTGTCAAACTCTACACAAATAAAGGGTTTTTCCACAGAGACCCTACAAAAGTAAATCGATAGCGACAGCAAACGACGCCATATTTTTTCCCGCTCTTTTGACATTTCTCTTCAGTAAGGTTTGCCATTTCATCATGGAAATATATACGAGCCAACAACGAGTCGAAATTATTAAAATTTACTACCGAAATTTGGAGTCAGTGGCCTCAACTTTAAGAGCGCTACGTCCAATTTATGGTGGGGCTCATTTCTGGCTGAATGGCTTCGTCAATAAGCAAAATATGCGTTATTTGTCAGACAGCAATCCACACGTAACCCATGAGTCAAAAAATTACGGTTTGGTACGGTTTATGGGCCGGCGGCGTCATTGGGCCGTACTTCTTCCGCGATGATCAAGACCGGCACATACGTGAAATTGCAGCAGTATCGGCCGATTTATGCTTGAAAACCGTCGAAAATTGGGTTCAGCGTCTGGACTTCTGCAAGCGTGCCCGTGGTGGCCATGCAAAAGAAATCGAGTTCCATACATAGTGGCATCGAACGTACTTTCACAGGAATAAAGAATTTCATTGGTGTCTAAAACCGGTTTTGTTTTATTTAAAAAAAACTTTTGTAGCGCTCTTATTGAAAAACCCGATACATACACGCCACCAAGCCGATACCCAGTTAGCATTTTGTGAACTATTTAATCATATATGAGTTTTTTATGGCTTCCCTGCGCGATAAAAACGAGCATAAATGCGCTCATTTTCTGATCATAAAAGACTGTTTTGTCGGGAGAAAATGGTGCCCTACCCGCGACTCTTCTTGAAGACTCTTTTATGAGTCGCTATTCTGGTCAGTTTCGAGTCGCTTTCGAGTCATCATGTAATCATTTATGAGTCGTTTTTGTGTCATTTGTTAGTCGTTTTTGTAATTATTTTCGAGTAATTTCTCAGTCGTTTTTGTACTAATATTCGAATCTTATTTGGGTTATTTGTTAGCCGTTTTTATAATAATTTTCGAGCCTTTTCCGGGTCATTTGTTAGTCGTTTTTATAATCACTTATGACTCATTTTTGAGACGTATTTTTATCCTATGCGGTTCAAAAATAAGTTATTTCAATAACTTTATTTAAAAGTATTTTTAGCAAATGCATTATAAAAAATATATTTGAAAGAAACAACTAAAATTTGTGATAAGTGAATTGATGATGTTTAATTAAAAAGCTTTTTTTAATACTCGATTTAATGAACCTATTGATTTAACGAGCAACCTGACAATCGGGCGTCTCCTGTATTTCTGATTGCTGTAGATATTGTTATTGTATTTTCAGGTGCGCAACTATTCAATCTCTTTTTGGTTTTCAACTATTGGACTCTTCCTTCAATAACATTGCAAGTTGTCCCACTATAACATAACGAGCACTTTACCATCAGCCTGATGCGCGATATATCATTGCAAAACAACGCTCAAAACAGGCAAATTTGAAACACCCACATGATTTATTTCTGATTGTTGTATTTTTTGTAAGTGTTTTTTCAATAAAACACTTAAAAAGCATAAACAGGACTCATACTCGACTCCTTTTTCACTTGCGGAACTGATTAAGCAGCAAATTAATCAGTAAAAGTAGTCGAAGAAGACTCAGTTGGCTGATTATGATCTTCCATGTTCTTCCAAATGCTAACTGGGATATTTGGTTTCGATGTAACGATAGCTATGAACCTCTTCGGGTGGCTCTTCGGCGCAAATACGACAATTTTGCTTAATGACTGACGTAGTCATTGAGCCAGAAATATCCCTCATCGCTGAACAAAATTTGTGCCGTAATTAACATTAATCTTCTTCAAGCTCAAGCTGAATAATTTGTACACCCCCATGATGAAGTGTCAAACAATACTGAACAGTAGTACCATGACAGTTTGCTCTGTCATAAAGTACCTACAAAAATGACACTAAATTTAAAAAGTGCAATCTTACTGAGACACCCGTTACTTATATCTCTTGAGCACATGAATGTTTCACTCTTAAATTTACAGAGTATATAATAGCATAAAAATATAACTACATATATACCTATGTACATATTTGGAGATAAATTAACTATTTACATGGCTGATTGCATTCCAATTTTCATTCGAGTCACTGGCATGCATTGTAATGTGGTCCTTCTAGGTTGCTTTTGGAGCGAATTAATACAAATATTCAGAACTCAATGGCCACTGCTATATTTGAAGTCAGATTCTAAAATTATATGACATAATATCTCGATACATTTGCGAGTTGGGATCTTTGGAGTAAATGACCCATACGTATGTATACACAATTATACATGCAAATCCAATTTCCAGCGACTGTAAGCAGGGGCTTGAATGATGAATATGTAAGGCCTTTTTAAACTCAGAATGTATGTTATAAACGATTCTTACAGCAAGGCAACAATTTTTTTAATCAACAATTTCAAAAAAAAACTACGGTGATTTGTTTTCAAAGTCTGGTACAATTAAGAAAGGTGGACGAGCGGCACAATTATGTACAATACCCAGTAAAAAGAATGCGCACCAATCACAAGACATGCCAACCAGGGGGTTTCTATGGCACAGCTGATCGAAAAGCCACTAGGGAAATGATGTAGAATGAGAGACCAAAGAAGACATACAGATTAGAGACCATGCAGTAAACTAAGTTTATAAGTGTTAGATTGATACTAATGACAGCTAAATTACGTTTGCATCGAACGAAAATACGCATTCCCGTTTAATTCTCTCCGTATTATGCCAACCAAAGAGTAAATTACCAAAGCAACTCGAACTCGATGAAATGGCCTACTACCCAGTGATGCCAGCGCAAAGCGTGGTAAAATCCCACAAACACACCAAAAATCCCTTTAATTGGAATAAAATCCCATATATTTTTAGTATATATTTTATATTAATATTGCATGTATACATACGGCAAAATGTAAAAAAAATAAATTAAAGTTTCATAAGGTACAAAGTATTTAAAAATAAATAAAAATAAAAAAGTTGAGACGGGTTTTATTTGTGTTTATACATTGTGTAGTTCAGTACATAGTTTATCGACCGCCTTTCTTTGCAATTGAGTCAGCCAATCCTTAAATTGTGGCTAATGTTCCCATTTTTCACAATATTTCTGTTGCCCCTCGATTTTACTGCCAGATGAAGCTTCAGTGCTTGAATTTGTGGAAATTCTTGTGGAAATAGAAAAAATATTTTTAAGAAATAGTTTTAACTTTTATAATAATTAATAGTTACCCATTCCTCTCGTTAATATTAAATAATATTATTTTTTTCGATATCTGGAGTGTAATTCCATACGCTTGTGCTGATGTTAACATTCACAATTTTTCTATTTTGCAATGAACATCGTTGCATATTTGCGTATCAAATTCAATAATCTTTCTTTGACCTTACCAAATTAGAGCGCATGCGTACGCAAAGACATAGCACCGTACGTCAAAAGGGTTACCGAAGAGCATTTTTACCAAAATGCTATTTCAACGGGATTTTCTGTGCAACTTATAGAATAATTGCATTACAAACTATTTCATACACATACATTACTTTAGAACAATTAAAATATTTTGGGAAAACATCAAAAAGTTCGTAACTCTAATTTTTCGCCAAATATCCCACAAATTTTTGTATCCCTCCCTTTATCCGTTTTATGTTTGAAATCCCAAAAAATGGGATATATCCCTCGGGTTGGCATCGCTGATACTACCTCGTTGTCATGAAGAGGCATCGAAGAGAGTAATGGAGGCTCTTTGGTATTGCTCTGTGGGTCAACTCTTTTCTTATTGGTAGGGTCATAGAGTAAATATGAAGTAGAGCCGCCATTTGTCTCATCTGACGTTTTCTTTCACACTCTTCGTGATGCGGTCGGTGTGATAGAGAGATGTTTGACGAAAAGTGATATACACCAGGTGGAATTACAATAACTTCTTGCTTTAATTTTTCATGCCATTTTAGTGAAAAACTGTGAAATTTAAATGTGTTTTAAACTTTTTTATTGACTGTTATTGTTAGCATACATTTGTGTTGTATTTAACACATTAATTTTAACACACAAAACGAAATGCCGTTGTTGTTATTTTGTTCGTTGTTTTGAACCATTGCATCTATCTGGTATTAGTAAAGCAATTCTTTTCAACATCAAACGTATACATCACACGAGGACAAATGTCAGAAATTTGGTGAGTGAAAGATTTTCTCTACCCCTATTTACTCTATGGGTAGGGTATACTGTAGTAGTAGTAGTATACTCACAGAACTAATTGAAGACGGGAGAATGAAAAGTGGATATGAACCAAAAAGGTAATTTTTCAGGAGAACAAAAAAGCAGTTTATATCTAATTGAGTTAGATTTTTTTGCTAACAATGATTTTAGAACGTTTATACACATATATGTATGTATGATAACGAACCAGGATATATTGATTTTAAAAAATTAATTACTATGTTATGGCTTTTTTAAGATTCGGATATGTCCTGTTTTCATACTCATTTTTAGATTTTTTTAATAGCAGCTGGATACAAAGGTTATATTAAGAAGAAATATACATTAAAACGTTTTATTTTTAGACTTTTAAATTTTTTTGACATTTTCTGACATTTTTTGAGAATTTGACAATATTTTGTTGTATTTTATAACGTTTAACTTTATTCTGAATCAGATTCGTCGTCTTCAGTCACGCTTTCTTCTGGAGCTTCACCTTCTGGAATAACATCACTGGGTGCCTTTGCCAAATCATGGTACCAAGTTAAGAATGCTTCAGGGATATACACTTCCAACTCTTTCATATTTTTTAGCCTTAATGGATTGAATGGTATTGGTATATCATAAAGCTTTTTCGCATTCCACAAAATCCTTTGGTTGAAACCGCTTTTAAAAGGTTCAAAAGTGTCGCTCGAAAGTTCCAGATTGTGTGTTTGGCTAACCATTAATTTGGTGCCGACATACTTAAATGACTTATACTTGGTTATGGCAAAATCGTCTCTTTTATTTCTCAAATATTTTTGGAAGAACGGCTGATGATATGTGCGGTAATCTTTGACCATATCTTGGCTACCACGTATTATCTCATAATTCGTCGAAACCTTTTTAGTTAATCCATACCACTCTTCTGGTAAATAGAGATAGGTTACTTTTCTCTTTTGCTTCTCAATTTGCGCAAAGTTCCGGTCTCATGGAAGAAAAGAATGGCCTCTTTCCGGAAAACGATGATATATGGCAGAAAATCGTTTTGTACTCGCCAAAACGGATAGGAACTGCATGAGCGTCGTATTTTTGTTTTGACCAACGCAGTTGTCTGTAAACAAATAAAGTGTCTTTACCCTCGGGTCAATAAAGTTATCTATGTAGTACTTCAGGAATGAAATGGTCTCATTTGCACCCTTTTTTGCGATTGTCTCGTCATACATAAACATTTTAGAATTTCCTGTTTTACCAGAAACAAAGCATTGATTAAATACCCAAATTTGCCTTTTATAAAATATATCGCCAACAGGCAAAACTGGCAGAGGAAGATTCTGCTGATAGTCAAAGGAAATAACTTCTATAGTTTCATCTGTTTTGGCAACCTTAGTCATATTTTTCAGATCAGTATAAAATTTTTCTGCTTCGGCATGGTGAAGAGCAAGGTCGGTTGTTAAATTTTTCTGTTTTTCGGGATCGTTTTCGCAATCTATTTGTATTTTGGCCATCTCACATTTGCCACAGGTATCACTGCGAGGCTTTCCAAACGCAAGATTAAAGTTTAGAATAAAAATCTGCAGATATAACTGATATTTTACTGTGCATATCCAGTTCATAGCCACTTTTCTTACTCATTGAATACTAGATATGATTTTTTCGTATAGCTATTGACATCTAGCGGAAATAATACGAAGCGGAGATGTACAATTTTCATAACTAACGATGCGTTAAGTAACAGGGAATAAATAGTAAACTTCATAAAACTCATTTTAGCCCAAAATGGTTCATATCCACTTTTCATTATCGTGTCTTCAATTGTTAGAAAGGAGGTTGTCGGCTGTTACCACAGGATTGCGGTTGGCACATCCGAATTCAGGTTGTCACGACTGATTTTAGTTCTCACAACGGCAATTCGGTTGAAAGCCCGTCGTTGCATAATTCATTCGGTTGGGACAACTTAATTTCAAATGACATTTGTTCTAACAACCAAATTTCCTCTAATTTTGGATGAAATAACCGAATTTTTAATCACTACGCTAACATCAACCAATTCGTTTGGAATTTGTTATGAATTCGGTCTCGCTTTGGCTTAAACAATGGTGTCCTATTACATTCTATGCAGGGATTGAGGACAGCTTCTCATAACACCGCGTTACAAATGAACCAAACATACCTTTTCGGAATGAGGGGACCAAATAAAAATACACGTGTATCGTCGATTTTCATGTGCACAACAGAATTTTTTTTATGTTTAAAGTTATCTGGTGCCACAAAGTGAAATGGCTCCATATATTGTGAGGAAAAAAATGAAGTGGTTGGAATATGATGAAATTTAGTTTAACAATTGTAACTTTCTAACACTAAACTTATAACTTGTATGACAGATGAAACATTGCATTGCACAAATGTTTTAAGTTGCGTTGTGCGAAAACGTATTTCTATATATTTCATCTGAGAAAAAATGCAGTGCCCGACTCGAAATAACTTTTGTTACGTTTGTGGCTTATTCGCACCAAGTAAAAATTCTAAAAATATTACGAAAACAGTGGTTAATTCGTTTCAAAAAATATTCAAGACTGCTTATGTTCCTTACTTATGGCATACTCCGGAAGTCGTGTGCGACTTTTGCTCTAGAAATTTGTGCAAGTTTACTGATGGAAGGTCAAAAATAAAGGACGCTGTACCAACAATGGATTTCAAATCCACCAGTGCGCACTGGGACAGATTTAAAAAATGAGTGGACAAAATTAATAAGGTCGTTGTTTTTGACTTTAGACGTGTCAAACTCATTCGTCGTTAGGTTTTTGAGGGTGCCGAGCTTATTTCTGGCATTGCTTTTTGCATCGTGTGGTGGTGGTTGACTTATAGAGGGGGGGAGGGTATTAAATTTAAAAAAAAAGTTATGGGTATTGTTTCATAGGTTTTTGGATGCCCCGATTTCATTTTGGGCAAACATTTTTCGATCAGGATTTGGATAACTAACCTAACGGAGGGAACACCATGGATAATTTTACCTTTTCACATAAAATTTCGTTTCTTAACAAGGTTTAACGTTTTAAACTTTTCTACCAACTTTATTGGGAATTATAAAATAAATTAAAAGTTTGAGAATTTTGTTTCGTAACCATACAAGATTTACTTGGGACCTCAAACAAAAACTTCGTTTAAAAAAAATCTATATTATTACGTTCGACATTTTCATCATCGTCGTCTTCGGAACTTTAGAAATTTTAGTTTGAAATTTCGAAATTTTAGTTTGACATTTTATGGTATTGCCAGACATAAATTCCGACAGAGTAATGTATTTAACTTTACACTGAAAAAAATCAATTTTATATTTAAATATGAAATCAAAAACTGGGCCAAAGTTTAAAAAAAAAATTCTTAAGCAAATGGTAGCAAAGGGTAACGAAATAGAATCAGTGACTTCGGTTAGGGTCTAAAGTGTTCAGAAGTGAAAATCGCTCGCCGGTCTAAGTTGGTCCTCATTTCGTTGGTCCACAAAAGAATAAAACATTTAATATCTTTAGTCAATTACTTTCATTGCAATTGAACTAGAAACCTTATGTAAATTTAATTAACGTAATCTTCATTTTTGTAGCTCTTATAACACAAAATAAATAAAATACGTTTAAAACATCCAGAAACATAACCTTCACATAACACACATCTACTAAAAATAGCCCAACATTAGTCTGCATGCATGCATTGAAACAATACTCAAGTTTGCGCACCTTGCTTGATTAGCAACGTGCAGGGAACATACAAAACAGTTAATTTTCGACCTCAATGGTTAATTGGCCACTGTTTAAGGCACTTATTTTATGGGGATTACTGCTTCGATTTTTGGAATTTTGTCCGGTTATTTTTTAAATCTGTCCCAGTGTGCAGTGCTTTTTGTGTACATAGGAAGGTCGCAAAAGAGATCAGCATGACACTGAATTTAAGTGGAAGCCGCGCACATGCTACAAAGTAAGCGTATAAAGTATAGAGCATCTACCATTGGTGCAGCCATCTCAAATCCTTTTTCCACCACTACACATTAAGCTCGGTCTCATATCAAATATTGTCAAAAAACTGGATCGTGAGGGCGAGGCGATAGCGAGTATGCTGATTCATTTTAAGAAGACATTCAGTTACTTTATTTCTTTTGAATGATGTGTATGATTTAAGGTGTTCTCAATGGTCCGAAGAAAAAAAATGGTTGCAAGTTATGCATTTTCCTCAAAATTGAATGGCACAGTTGCTGTTATTAAGTAGTTTCTTGGTAACAAACGAGCTGCCAATGGTAAAAATATTAGTCGTGTTTTCGTTACAAGCAAGCGATTGTCGCTTGCTAAGTTGCAAAGAAAACGGCAATTTTGCGATAAGTAATTTTATTCAAAAATATGAATAAGGGTTGAAAACGCTAAAATATGTCAAAAAAAAAATTGTTTAAATTTAGCGAAAACAATTCTCGTCGCTAAGTTCTCGCTAAGTGCTGCATACAAAACAAGCGAATATATAAGCAAGCGGTGTAACAAAAAACATGCTTATTGTCGCAGAAATGATTTCGGCATATGGCGAAATACTTCACAATCATTTAGATTTTATCCCTGATGATTTAGGAGCTTGTAGAAATGAGCATGGCGAAAGGTTCCATCAGGATATTGCGGATATTGAAAGCGCTTTAAAGGACAAAACATTACGCATATGCTTGGCGAATACTGCTGGTCTATCTGTTGCGATACTGAGATAAATGCTTACAAACGCCAAAATACAAGGCCTAAGTTTCTTTAAAAGCATTGACTTTTTTAACGTTCGCTTATTCGCAGATAATAAAATTCATAAGGGCCCATCCTCATAGTTTTAATTTTTACTATTGTGAAAAAATTAATTTAAAAAAATAAAATATTTGGGTATTAACAAAATTAATAAAAACAACGAATTGAAACCGGTACAAAAAACCGATACCCACTTTGAAACCGGCTTATCATTATACTTCTAGAAACTAAATTTCATCATATTCCAACCACTCCTTCTTTTTCTCTCACAAATATATATATGTGAAACACTGCGACGTTTAGCCGGTCGCCTCGAAGAGACTGGCACAACACGAGATGCTGCCAGGCGTGGCAGACCCCGGAGTAGCCGTTCCGCTGAGAATATTGCTGCTGTAGCCGAGGATGTCATGGATGCGCCGTCGACATCGACCAGACGACGTGCCACGCAAATGGGTATCAGTCGACAGTCTTAACAGCGAATTTTGGTACAAGATTTGAAGATGTTTCCGTACAAAGTCCAGACGGTGCATCAGCTGTTAGCTGCTGACCGCCGATCGCGTCTAACATACGCTCAAGCCATCCCGGCGCCTAATCTCCCGTTTTGGCGATTTGCACTGGCCAGCAAGATCGCCTGATTTGACCGCTCCAGACTTCTTTTTGTGGGGCTTTTTGAAGTCGCGGGTTTATGTCAACAAGCCTCACACTCTTGCAGCTCTTAAGGACAATATCCGTCAAGAATGTGAGGACGTATCGCCGGAAGTTTTGGCCAAAGTGATGGAAAATGCCATAAAAAGGGCGCAAATGACAATCAACTGTGGCGGCGGCCATTTACATGACATCATATTCTCGACTTGATGTAAAAAAAATTAAAAGACCAAATAAAAATAATCCACAAGAAGAATCAAAGTTTTTAATTTTTTTTTTAAATTACAGCCAAAAAACATCGGAAGTTTACTTTTGCGCCACCGTGTATGTATATCTCAAGAACTTGGACCGATCTTTTTGATCTCAGCGCAGAAGCTTTTATCGGTGGTGTCGGTATATCAGAGATTTGGTGCTAAAGAAAATTAGTTCTTCTATTTGCCGGATGCGCAGGTGAATTCTTATCGCTTAGCATCCTGCTGTGCCTTAATGGTTCGCTAAAATAAATAAATAAAATCAATACATTAATCACGTTGTTTTCCTTTTTGCCGATTACTTTCTGTGCAGAAGACCATATGTATGTCTTCTCTCCTTTTGACAACCTGTTATTGTGAGGTGAATTATTTGTTAGGAGGTGAATACCAGATACAAGCAATCGTGACAACTTTGTGGTTACAATTTGATTGTTACCACATACACAGAATAGTGGTGAATATGCCAGTTGTAGGATCAACGACAAATGTAGCAACTAATTTGATTGAATTTAATGGCTGTCACAACCATTTGTTGATCCATATTCCGCTAAGTATTTTATAAAATTAAAACTAAAAATTTTTTTTTTTATTCAAATTGTTTCTTTTATACATTTAAATATCAACAAAATTATTATGATTTGTAACCATATACAAACATATACATATAATTAAGAAAATCCACTGCGTTTTCGAAGTCACGTGCGATGTGTTAACACCGATTTATTACACGGTACCTGTTCGATTTCTATGAACACATTAGTAAATGTTACATTGAAAAATAAAAAAACAGCGTTCAAACATATGCTGACGTTACATTTAAATAACATTAATACATAAAATTATTTAAAGAGCATTGCAAGCACATGTGCCATTATTTTCTTGCTTGTTCTTCCCACAAAAAACAAAGAGAATTCAAAGCAACAGGCACATTTACATACATACATTGTTATATTCATAGAGAAATGATGGATAGAGACGCCATCTCTCTCAGTATTTTGATGACATTTAGTGTGTTGCATATGGGCGGTTGCATGTTGGAAAGTATTGCTTTAATAATACCAGATAGAGGCAATGGCTCAAACCATCCACCAATAAATCAGCAACAGCATTTCGATTTGTCCGTTAAAATTTTTGTGTAAATACACCACAAATATATACTAACAATAAAATATAACAAAAAAGTCCCAAATACTTTTAAATTTCACAATTTTTCATTAAAACTATATGAACATTTTAAGTTAAAAATTTTTGTAATTCCACGTGGTTTAAGTCAATCTACGTCAAATAACTCTCTGTCGCATATACCGCACCACGAATAGTGTGAAAGCAAATGTCAGATGAGAATAATGGCGTCTTTATTCATCCTTACTCTATGGTTCTGTTCGTACATACGCAACACAATTTTCGTTGCTCTCTTGCTATCTCATTTTTATATGAATACGTAGTAATGCGGTTGTGAGAACCGATAATGAGGTTGTAACAACCGCTAACTTGTTGCAACAAACCTCTAATGAAGTTCTGACAACCTTTGATTCGGTTGTGAGATTTGGTACATATACGATTAACTAAGAGAAAATGTATTTAGTCATAAAAATGTTCAGTGGCGCTTCCCATTGTAAAATAAATTAAGCGTTTCATCGGGTAAACTATTTTTTTTTTTTTTTTTTTTTTTATTCGTCTTTATTTACAATATATCCTTGTGTCTGAGGATAATAAGCAAATTTTTTTTAATACAACAACATTGACATATGTGCTGAACTCCATTGAGAACGACATTTGAGCTTATAAATAAATTGAGATATACAAGTTAAATTTAATTTTTCTTTGGAGTTAAGTTAGTTTATCTACGAAAAGGTAAATCAAGAATGTGATGTCTTTTGAGTCTTCTGCCTTCTAATGTGTCATCCAATAGAGATACTGCCAATGGATTCGAATGGCTGCTTAATATGTCAAGATAGTTGGTACTATATCTGTTGATTTCATCTTTGACAAATGGTATGCTGAGATCGTTGTGGATGGTTTTATTGGATACAAACCATGGTGCATTAACAATAGACCTTAGTGTCTTGGATTGATATCTTTGAAGAAGGTTTGAATTACTGGCTGTTCCCCATAGTTGGATGCCGTACGTCCAGATAGGCTTAAGGATTGTTTTATAAATAAGAATTTTATTTTGAAGGTTTAGTTCTGATTTGTGTCCAATTAACCAGTACAGTTTTTTTGTTGTTATATTTAATTGTTCTTTTTTTGCTTTTATATGATTTTTCCATGTTAAGCGTCTATCTATGTGTAATCCTAGGTATTTTACGGTTTCATTCTTTGGTATCGCAGAGTTATTTAGGAATAAATCCGGACAGTCACCTCGCCTTAAGGAGAACGTAACGTGTGCTGACTTTGTAGTATTGATCAAAATGTTCCATTTGTTCAACCATAATTCCATTTCGTTTAGTTGGTTTTGAACAATTCTTGAGGCTATATCTGGACTTGATGCAAGAATTGCTGTGTCATCAGCATATGTAGCAACAAACACATTATCGTTGAGTGGCACATCCGAGGTAAAAATTGTGTATAGGACAGGCCCTAAAACGCTTCCTTGGGGCACACCGGCATCTATTGGATATATTTGTGATATATCCTCATTTACTTTGACGTAGAAATGGCTTCCACTTAGAAAGGATTTAAGTAGTAAATAGAAAGGAGTTGGTAGTAATTTCTTTAGCTTGTAACAGAGTCCCTCATGCCAAACTTTATCGAATGCTTGCTGAACATCAAGAAATACACCATAGCAGTATTTTTTGTTCTCTAACGCATCTCGTATATAAGCAGAGACGCGATGACATTGCTCAGGGGTCCCATGCTTGTGCCTGAACCCAAATTGGTATTCCGGTATAATTTGCTTCTTTTCTAAAACTGCAACAATATTCTTTCGAATAATTTTGAAAAGGTGACTAGCAGGCTTATTGGCCGATAAGATGAAATGTCATGCTCCGGTTTATTTGGTTTTGGTATCATCACAATTTCCGCATATTTCCAGGATGTTGGAAAATGGCTTAATCGAATAATTGCGTTGAAGATCATGGTTAAAAGTTCAATGCATTTCTCTGGCAAATTTTTTACAACAAGAGCGTTGATGGAATCGAAACCAGGGGATTTATTGCAATTCAGCTTTTGAATTTCCTCTCTTACTTCCTTTGGCGAAATATGTTTTATAGGCAAATCCATTGGGCATGGGCTGTCCAAAAAGTTTACCACATCATCTGTTTGGGGATTTAATTTATGAGGTTTAAAAGTGCTTCTGCCTTAGATTTGTCAGTCCTGCACCACAAACCGTTGCCATTTTTTACAGGAGGGTTCCTTTTAGCTGGGCGCTTAAGATATCGTAATGCTCATCGTGTTTTCTTTCATTAAGACCTAGAAGAAATTGACCGACTTGGTTATTTTTTCGTTTCTGTAAACTCTTTTTTACTTTCTTAACCGCTTTGTTTAACGCTCTTTTATCATAAATGTGTCTGCTCAGCTGCCACTTTTTTCTTAACCTTCGTTTGTGGATTATAAGTTTTTTTTATATCTGTATTTACTACAAAACTACTTTGGTTTGTATTTGTTGTAGAATTAACAGGGGTAGATTTGAAACCAGCCTCATGAATAATTCCGTTTAATGAGTCAACAGCTTCATCTAGTTCGGGTCCATTTCTAAGCGAGATGTTTAAACGTATATTTTTCTCGATATATTCAGAGAATGATTTTAAATCAGTGCTTGAATTGATAATGGTATATTTCGGGTATATTCCTCAGAGGATGGTTTTGGCTTCAAATGGTCAAGATTAAACAAAGCAGCACATCAACGTGAATATAACACACACATTGCAGCATTCGTATCTGAGTCACTGTTTGCGTCATGAAGACGAGACTTATTATAGGATTAAGAGTTATAGAATTTTTCCATTAATTGCAGAAAACCGTGAACTAAAAACTAAAAATCTGCTAAAAAAAATATGTTTTTATTGTCTTAAAAATTTTTTTGCAATTGTTTTTGGCGCATTTCCATTTTAGTTATTATTAGTTTAAGATACTGTTTGTAATAGCCGTGGAAAACTAAGAAATGTTTTCTAGAACTGCAGCTATATTAATTGGCGATTGGACGTACCGTTACCGATAAACTTCCATATTAATTGAACGGAATGAATCACTTTTCAAGAAAATTTTAGAAAGAAATCCGTAACATTTTCATATTGTTTGTCATACAGATATTGGGTTAAAATATAACAGTTTCGAAACATTGCGTCAATGCCACTTTCGACTGCAAAAACTACACAGTAAATAAGTTAAGTTAAAGCAAAACAAGTTCGGTAATAACTGACTGTTGAAATAATTCAGTCAAAACGTGAGTTACTACAAGTCCATCATTTGGTACGAAAATCGAAACATGTTAAGACCTTTAAAAACCTGGACTAATAACAGAGCGCCCTCTGATTTTGCCCCTGTACTTTCAGCCACCCAGCGGCGGAATTTGCGAGGCCTTCCACGAATAAGGCATGCGGAATCATTCTTTGGTAATGCCTACTTTAATGATTTAATGCATGATTTTATAAGGCTTCCACAGGCCTGTTAAAAGAATGTCAAAAGACGCTGTTGTTCATGAAACCCTGTCTTTCCACATGTTCGCAATTCGTCGTTGCAAAATCATAACATCCGATAGCCCAGTAGATAAAGCGTCCGTTTGTACACTCCACTTCATTTAAATAACAACAGTTGTAATCATTGTAAAAAATTTAAATTTCGGGAAAACTAACTACAAATGATTTGAATTTGCTTATATGTTATATTAGGTGGCAACACTATTTTACGAAAATGTGCAAAAGAAGAATAAAAAAGTCCCGTTACAAAAGCAGTGGACGCATTCCTACTACAATAGCAAAAAATGTGATTTTAAAATAGTTCATATGAATAACAACAGTTGCTGGTTTTTGCTGTTCTTGAGCTACTGTGTTACATAGAGTATCCAGAGTTAAATAGTTTGAAAAATTGCGCATCATAAAATAATAATCGTTTTAAAATGGGACGAGGAAAGCCATTAAATTCAGAAGAAAAAGGAAAAATTGAGGCATATTTTGAACAAAAGTTTTCCTACAGAAAAATTGGAGAGAAAATCGGAACAAGTGCTCGTGTTGTCTTCAATTACATAAAAACTAAGAATTCTTATGGTAAAAACATGAAAGGGAGACCAGCAAGTGTCTTATCGCCAACAGATAAGCGAGCAATTTTAAGAATTGCATCAAACTTCTCTGATTCGATACCAAAAATAAAGGCGAAAGCCGAAGTTTCCGCCAGTATTTCGACTGTACGGCGCTTGGTTCTAGATGCTCCGCATATTCAAAGAATGAAACTTAAAAAGAAACCTATATTAAAACCCATTCACAAAGAAAAACGATTGGATTTTGCAAAAGTTCATATGACGTGGAATACCGAATGGCACACGGTTGTCGTTTCTGATGAAAAAAAATTTAACCTGGATGGTCCTGACGGGTATAATTCCTATTACCATGATTTAAGGAAAGAGGAAGTCATTTTAAGCCGTCGGCACAGTCGGATTGGTGGAATTATGGTATGGGGAGCCATATCGTACTATGGTCAGATTAAGCTACAATTCAAATCAATAAAACTGAATGCAGAACAATACAAAGGCATACTAGATCGAGCTTTTCCGGAATGCAGTAACATCTTTTGACCTTTGCGTTGGGTTTTCCAGCAGGATAACGCTCCGATACACAATGCCAGAGTGGTGAAAGCTAGGATAAGTGACCAAAATGTTACTGTGATGGACTGACCACCGTACTCGCCAGACTTAAATATAGTGGAAAACGTCTGGGGATGGCTTTCACGTAAAGTTTACGAAGGAGGTAGACAATGTGAAGACATTCCATCGTTAATCAATGCAATCGAAACCGCCTGGGGTGAGATTTCCTTAAATTATCTTAAAACCCTCTACAATTCCATTTCAAATCGAATATTTGAGGTTATTAAGCACCAAGGAGGCAACACTCATTATTAATTAAAAGTTAGTGAACACTTCTAAACAAATAGTTAAAAACAATAAAATTTAATTTAGTGAATAATTTTTGTTTTTTCCAAACTTTTCTTCGTCGTGTTTATTCAAATGAACTGTTTCTGTTTCTCATTTTTCAACCATTTTTTATAAAACTAATAAATATATTAAAAAAATAAATTTAAAACATCGACAATAAGATAATATTAAAGAATAAAATAAAATATCTAAAAAAAAAAATATTTCAGCTTTTGTTTTTCGTTGTGTGATCAAAAATTCCCAGTTAGCTACAACTTTTTTGCTGTTGTTATTTAAATGAACTGTAGTGTAAGTTCGAAGGTCATGTGTTCGATTCCTGTGGCTGTAGAATTTAAAAAAATCATTTATAAGAATTACAATTGGTTAAATTATAAATCTGAAATATGAAACTATTTTCCATATATATTTTTTTATTTTTACGTAAGTCCTTCTAAAACTACTATTTTTGCAGGCCTTCATAAGGCCTTCTAGTAGAGAGGGATGGAAACGACCTTGCCTCCCAATCTCACGCAATGTTAAAAAGAAAGGAGGAGGTAAGGTGTAGGGAAGGCCTGTCGTATTTTAAAGAAGGCCTGTTCGGTCATGATTTTAGGCCTTCCGGGTCATGACTTCCGCCGCTGGGCACTTGCTTTTATAAGTCATACGGATCTGCAACAACGGCGAATTTACTGTATTTGTATCCGTATTGCACGTGTGTGTATATATGTATTCTGGAGAATAATGGATGTTGTTTCAAGGTATTATCTTATGATAAGATAGAATTTCGCGCATATGTAAAACATCGTTAATATAATTCTTCATCCATACATGTGATTTAAGCATACAATATATTCGTATATACTTACGTAATTGCTTGAGGTAGATGTGGGATTAAATCTCTTTTGTTTTTCTTATCGGGAGATAGAACAGTCGATGCCAGAGGAAACAAATATGTTTTCAGGAAATTACTTTAAGTTAAGGTCGCCTATGTGCAAACATAACTATTTTGAATGGTATATAAAAAAATAAATAATTTCCCATTATACGTATTCACCATGAAGTGCATTCGGGACAGCTTTTCACAATCAGTACACGCAACGAAAACGAACGTTTATTGTTCTGTTGCCGCAATAATACTTTTATTGATTTGTATAAATTCATTAAACACAACCGTTCATGTATTTCTCCCAAATAAACTCATATATCACAAATGTGTATGATGCATCGTTTACATCAAACACATACAAAATTACATATGCCGCATATTTAAAAAACGTTTGCGACAACTGAAATTAGCCAGTTTTCTAATGAGAGCACAGATTACGAAGAACGTCATTCTGTCGACTATATACACAGTCTTATACACTCGTTTGGCATACATACTCTCGAACCCACATAAAAGTGATCACACACTCTAATGCTTCTAACAGGGGCAGCTGATCGAAAAACCGCTGGGGAAATGATGTAGAATGAGAGTCCAAGACATACAGATTATAGACCATGCAGCAAACTACTAAGTTTAAAAGTATTTGATTTATACTAATGACAGCTAAATTATGTTTGCATCGAACGAAAATACGCATTCCCTATTATTTCTGTCCGTATTATGCCAACCAAATAGTAAATTACCAAAGCAACTCGAACTCGAAGAAATTCCTTCTACCTCGTCGTCATGAAGAGGCATCGAAGTGAGTATTGAAGGCTCTTTACTATTGCTCTGGTCTACTGCCAATTTAACTTCTAAAGCCCATATAGTTATTAGAAACATGCGAATTATAAAGATCGTCAGAACTATCAAGTGGAATGTAAGATACATAAATCATGCGACATCACAGCCGGAAATAGAAATTATAAGCTGTTCCAATAAATTATATTTGTTGCTAATTGGGCATAACTTCGATTTAAATTCAAATTTAACAGCTACTAAAACACCACCGCCTCTGGTATAGCCAGTAATATAATCATTTCTGTCTTTACGATAGACTTTGTATTGCTTAGTATCGAAAAATTCGCCATCATACAAGTCAGCATTCAGCCATGTTTCAACCAACACAATTACATCTAGGCCACTTTGAGATTGAGAATCAATAAAAATTTTGGATTTAGTGCGCAATCCACATAAATTCTGATAGTACAACTTAATGCCAGATTTCTTCGAAGTTACCGCAAATCTGGCCTTCCTTTGAAAATGTACAAAAGGGCGTACCCTAATGTCCGTCGGCCAAAGGTTGGAATTAGTGATCTCGTCATAAAAGCATGGCGATACACCTAGCTTAAAATTAACCATTTTAAGCAAATTGACATCAGTATCCCTTTTCACTAACACTGTGTGTAATTTTTTAAGTCATGGCAAAATAACCATATACGGACACCACTACGTGATAAAAGACTAAAAAAAAAAGACCCGTGTTTCCCAATTTTTCAAAAAGTCATGCACTTTTTTTTTATGGGCCGCCAAAGATTTGGGGCCTCGGTATCATTTTCGTAAAAATGTGATCATTTTCTCAGGCTCATATCTTGCAAACCGTTCAGAATTTCGATTTACTCTCTGAGGCAAAGTTGTAGCTCCTGTCATAAAGAACAAAAATTGCGAACATATAAAATCAAAATCACCTTCCAGATCAAAATCGCAAAAAACTTAAAAAAATTCGATTTTTTTTTTACCTTTTTTCCCGTGTTCAGGTCCATAGGTAGCAAACCGTTCAAACTTCAAGGAAACAATCAACTACAAAAATTTACCTAAGATCTCAGTAAACAAATTTCTAGAACATATAAACTTCCTAGAGATGATTCTTAACACTGTTTAGGTAGCACGAAAAAGTGAAAAATTTGCCGAAAATTTTTTAATTTCATTTTTTTTACCTTTTTCTCCTGTTCAGGCCCATAGGTAGCAAAAAATGAAATATGCCTGGCCAGAACCATGTGCATTCTTCAGTCTATGTTGTTGTATTTGTTCATCCACACTTCCTCTTGGCCTCCACGAGTTACATTGGAGTTGATTCAGAGGTGAGCGTGAATCCCAATTACAAAGAAAACAAAAGAATTTTGGGAAGCCGCCCTTATCGATGATCCCTTGCAAAATGTTGATGACCTTCAAATCACAGAAAATCTTCCATTTATTTTCGTAATATTTGATTTTTTCCATTATATCTTTCAATGTTTCATAGCTTTCTTTAATGTTGATACCCATTGCTAGCGGAATGGAAGGTTTTCGGTTCGACACATGCAACAACACTCTTTTCAAGCTTGAAACATAACCATCAATAAATAATCTCCACTCACTAGCGATGTAGTTCATTCCCATTTTTACCACCAAAGCTTTTATATCGTTGCAGTAAGCGAACGAATTGTCATCATTTAGAGTGTAGAGCATCTGAAATTCAGCTTGTCGTTTGCGGTACGCCGTAGAGTTAACATTAGCATGTGTGAGTTTTCTTTGCTTTAAAAAAGCTGTCAAAAATATTCCAAGTCGCTGCGATAATCCCAATATGGCCACAATGAAATCCATTTCCATTTGTGTTATTAGTTGCGGTCCATCTCTTCCCTGTTGGGGCTCATAATCGGTATCAAATGGATCTTCATAAGTAACACCACTTGCTGTACTCATTGCTGTAAATTCTGTAGTACGATCTGGAGTTGGCGGCCTTGGTGATACAAAATTTTCAGGTGCAAGCACTGATAGTGTGGCTGTTGCAGTTGCCTTATAAATTTTGTTCTTCTCAGAATGTCGATTTAGACGACATGTGTAATTTACGCATGCATAGCAACTGGTTGCATCATGATCACCTGGGCGATTAATCCAGTTTACCGGCTTACAATACTTCATAGTACCTCTGCCTCCACTCAACCATGCCATGAGATTGTTATAACATTGGCGACACACTGTATTAGGTGTGTAATTTTCACCGGTCAAGTCCACTTCGTCGAAAAACAATGTATATGCTCTTTTGAATTCACTAGTTAAAAGATTCTTTTCCTTCTGAAATCTTGTAGATGTTTTTTTTCTGGTTTGATGACCGCAAACGTAGCAAAATAAATCAATATTTTCACACTGCATATTGAAATTGTCAGTTGCCAATGTTGTGTATGAATTATACTGTAGCACTTTCACTTTTTTTACTTTCACTTTCACTTTATAACTTTCACCGCTGAGCTCTCGTTGACGTCGCGCTGTGTAATGCCTCGATGTGAGCGTCGTGTCGCTTTTATATTGTGTGCTGCGTCCCTTGTTGCGTGTGCTGCGCTTACTGCATTCCCTGTGCTGCTGCTGTCGGGGCATGATCGCGTGATACCTAAGCGCTATACCTAGCGCTAAATGGTGTTAACCCTTGGACAAACACATGGTTCTGGCCATGCATATTTCATTTTTTGCTACCTATGGACCTGAACAGGAGAAAAAGGTAAAAAAAATGAAATTAAAAAATTTTCGGCAAATTTTTCACTTTTGCGTGCTACCTAAACAGTGTGAAGAATCATCTCTAGGAAGTTTATATGTTCTAAAAATTTGTTTATTGAGATCTTAGGTAAATTTTTGTAGTTGATTGTTTCCTTGAATTTTGAACGGTTTGCTACCTATGGACCTGAACACGGGAAAAAAGGTAAAAAAAAATCGAATTTTTTTAAGTTTTTTGTGATTTTGATCTGGAAGGTGAAGTTTTTTTGATTTTATATGTTCGCAATTCTGAACGGTTTGCAAGATATGAGCCTGAGAAAATGATCACATTTTACGAAAATGATACCGAGGCCCCAAATCTTTGGCGGCCCATAAAAAAAAAGTGCATGACTTTGGGAAAAATTGGGAGACACGGGTCTTTTTTTTTTAGTCTTTTATCACGTAGTGGTGTCCGTATATGGTTATTTTTTTTCGTGTTGCACTGTGTAATTTGTAGCATTCCATGTGCTGTCTTCCGAATTCAGCATGTTTATTATCTGCCTAGATGTGACAGTTGATTTGAAGTAGGACAGATGGATACATTCCTTCCGAACTACAACTTCAAGTTCATTGGAAGTATTTTTACTCAGTTGAACAGGTTGCCTATTACGCCTAGATCTATGCACTCGAACCCACTCATTCGCCTTTTGCATAGGTGGTGTGTTGTGACTCAACAGTATGCAAAGAAGAAACAGCCTAGTAAGCAATTGTTTCCAACGTGTCGGACGTCTGTAAGTTATCTTAAATTATATCAGACAATTAGCTGAAATGTCCAAAATTCCTTCAGTCATTTAAACGAGTTTTCTGTCATTCTTTGTCAGCCGGTTCTGCACATTCTCTGAAATATCGTACGAAAATCATGCTAGGTTTTTGCACATTCTCTGAAGGTAATGATTTGAATTTGTTTTCATTCCGTAACCATGTGCCAATAAGGAAATTCCCCGAATATGTTTTTACTGTATAGTTTCGGTAAATTCAATTGGTATCTTTGTTTTGTCTGCATAATTTTTGTTGTTGTCTTTAGTTACAAACGAGCAAGCGAGTACTTAAGACGTCATGGTTGTGAAATAAAAATAATAGTTAAATAATAATAATTAATAAATGATCCGAAAAGCAGAATCATTCTCGCAGAGGTCTCTCCGAAATTGACACGACAAATAGTACAATGTGTCAGAAAACGATCGGAAAAGACGGACCATTATCGGATATTTTTTTCAGATTTCTCTACGAAATTGGTACGACAAATCGGACAAAGAGTCCAAATGATCGGATAAGTCGGACCATTATCGGATGTTTAATTAGACTTTATGTCCACTTCGTTCAGCTACGTCTAAAAATACTTCAGAATTTCCCTCAGAATTCTCACAGAAATCTGTCCGATAACTCTGCAGACTCTCCGAATTTCCTTCGATGAAACTTTCCGCATTCTTGTCAACCGCTCATACGATTTTCGGTACGTCGTCATACCAACATCGGCATCAGACTCGGGAACTTGTGGAGAGTGTCTGACAGATTTCTGACCGAATTCAGAACAAATTGTACAATGTTGACTATTCAATGCATTAGACTCAGTAGTAACTGGTTGTAACAAATTGTAGGCGATTGCTTTATTGAGTTTCAGCAACAACAGCACTATATTCAATTGCATTGTTGTTTGTATTCGGTTTTCATGCTTGCTGATATTTTGGCAATTTAGCTTTTGTCAACTCAAAGTTGTTAGCAAGTCCATCGAACTTTATTTTTAACACTTGCACATCTTCACAAATCGTTTGTGTTTGCACGAATGACTTTAGCTCTCTCTTCATTCGGTAATGAAGAGATATATTGTATCATGTTAGATGAAATGTTGAGGCAGTCATCACAATTGAATATGTACCATGGGTTACTATAGTACAGCTGATCGGAAAGTACTAGGGAAATGATGTAGAATGAGACACCAAAGAAGACATTGAGATTATAGACCATGCAGCAAACTAAGTTTAAACGTGTTTGATTGATACTAATGACAGCTAAACTACCTCGTCGTCATCAAGAGAACACAAAGAGAGGCATAGAGCCTCTTTTTTATTGCTCTGTGATATGTACAACGTTCTTATTGTTGGCGAACACTTCACAAAATTTCTCATCGACTTTATCACATATATGATGAAACTTTGCACTGCAAATACCCCTGTCAAATATTTATATGTGCAATGTATCATGTTGAGTTTTGAAAACTAAACTTTTTTTGATTTTTATTTTATATATGTATTAGTTTCTATTTATGAGTTCTTCAAAATTATAAGAAAATATATTTTTTAATTTATTTTTTAGACAAAAAAAATTCTTCATAGAAAATATTTATATATGAAAAAATTAAACTAAAATTTAATTCTTATTCTTATTCAGTTAAAATATGAAATTAATATGATGTTGAGTTACCCTTGTGTATAGGATCTTGTTGCAGCCTGCGTGGCATAGAACTCACTAAGTTGCTTAAAGTGGACATGTCAATTTTCTCCCATTCCGCCAATATTGCTAGTTTTAGTTCTTTAAGCGTCGTATACTGCTTCGGCTTTGAAAACACCATAGCGGAAAGTATCTCCCAGATGTCTTCAATTGGGTTGAGGTCGGGACTAATGGCTGGCAGCTCCAGTAATGGAATATTTCGTGACTTAAAAAAATCCCTTGTGAGCCGAGCAATGTGGATCGGGGCATTGTTTTGTTGAAAATACCAGTTATCTCCATGTAATTCGCCAGCAAAGTCAATTAATTTGCTGTCCAGCAGATCAACGTATGCTTCCGCATTCATTTTAGTTGGGACAAAGCATATTTCCCAAAACTTGCACTTTTCTGCAAAACAATACTCGCATTTTTATGGCGCTGGGTTAAGCGTGGTTTGGCCATTTTGCTTTAGTACCGAAGACCTACATATATCGTCCTTTAGCAGTCGCTGGACACGCTGTCTCGGTACATTTAGACCCAATTCCACCTTTATTTCCCTACAACTCTGGTCTACAATTGCGATGCGTCCACTGCGCCTAATACAACTATAGGTTTTGGAGTCTTTGAGGAAATTCGAAACTGTATTGCGATGCCGATTTACCGCAGCTGCAATCTCGTCAATTCCTTTACCTGCAAGTCTCATTTCAACAATTTTTCCGCGCTTCTCATCCGTAAGTTCACTTCCACGTGGCATGTTCAACTAGAAACAAAACTGTGTTTCTTAGAATATATACATTAGGGTCCATTTGATTTTTTAGATTTTGCGCTCTAAAGCCTTTTTGGAAGGGTTTTGCATCACTAAATCTAATGGCGTTTTTATTTTTTAAAATTCCAACTCCTTGGCCTGCATATCTGCTGCTAAAAACGCGGATTTTGGGCACCATTTCCTACAGAGCAAAAACGGCATAATATAATTCAAATCTGATTTCACCATTCGATTCTTTAGGACAAATTATTAAAAATAAGCGTTATTTGAGATTTTTAGGATGGACCTGTTAGTCGTTAGGGTGTACCAAAAAATCACTTTTTCATAAAAAAAAATTAAAAAAATTTTTTTAACGCGCATATTGAAATTATGCAGTCTCCTGCAAAAAATATTGAAAAAACTTTTATTATAGTAGTTCCGGCTTAAAAGTTATCAAGTAATATGTAAATAAAAAAAGAGAAATTTTTCAAGTTTTTTAATAGATATTACAAAGTTTATTTTTTTTTTCAAAACAATATTATTTAATTTCTTTTTCTACTGCACATAATGCTAAATTGTTTAAATCTTCTTTATTTTTTATTATATTTGAATTATTAAGCCGCGAAATTTGACCAACAAGCTGTTCAGTATAAATACTTGTAGATTGTATATTTTTAGCTTTTTCAAGAGCAACGATAAAGCTTTTTTGGGATGCCCACTGAGCGGAGTGAAACAGCATAAATGAAATATTTATTCCATAATTAACTAATGTTTTTAAACTCTGAAGAGTTATATAATCGAAAGGCGACTTTAAAACCACGAAATCCAAATTTGTTAACTTTCTAGTTGTATCTTTCGAATTACAAAACTTTGCGTTGTCATCGACTTGTATAAAATTTTTTTCATAAAGAAAGAGAGTTTAGCAAACTTTATCCTGGCTGTTGCTGGTTAACAATTTGACGCGCAAATTTTCTTTTTCTTCTACAGATATTCTCTCATCAAAAATAGAAAATATAGCATTTTCTTCAGTTAAGTAATCTATGTGCCTTAGCTGAGTGACTGTTGCGCTTCTAGCAATCAATGAAAAATATTTGCCTTCAACTTGTGAAAACTCTTCCAGTTCTATAAGAAAATCTAAATCATTTTTCGGTGCATATATTGTGGAGTCGCAAGTAAACCAGTATTTTAAATATATTGTTATAAAATAAATAAGCATCGCTTCGAACTGTTCAACTAAGGCTTCCGATATGTTAAAATATTCTTTGAAAAGCAATATTTTGAAGATGCAAATTATTTTTGAAAGCCACCCAGCATGGTGGTCTGCACCACACGCTTTCAGTTTGTAGTCAGGGTTAGTGTTCAAATGAACTAGTGCCAACTCCGCCACTTCTCTGTGATCTTGTCTTCGATGATTAATAGTTTTTTGTTTCACAAAAAATTCTGTTAATGATTGCAGTTTTTTTTTCAATATTGGTTTAGTTGTATTCGAAAAGAGCGCCGGGGTAATTTTAAGATTTCGGTTATGGCTAAACCACTTTCGAAATTGAACAGATATTGGAATGCCAGCACCAACATTTTTCATGACAACTTCTTTAAATGGATTTGCGACGCACAATTCTTTTTGATGAAGCCGACAATGTCTACGATTTAAAAAAGTACTGCCGCGCCGCCCTTAACCCCAGAATTCGCTGCTGTTGTGTCATATGAAAGACCAGCTATCTTATCTGTTATATTCAATTGGTCACATTGTTTCTTCATTTCACCTGCAATAGTCTTAGCTGAACCATCTTCGATGAAATTACATGAAATAAGCTTTTGCAAACCATTTGGGGCAGATACACTTATCACTAACCTTTCCACTAATTGACGATCGTTATTCTCCATTCGTTTACCATCCCAATGTAAAATTAAGTAGTTAGGAAACTGAAATTGGTGGAGCCTTTTTAATGATTCCTGACGCTGTGTATTTCGTAATTTTAACATAAATGTGGCAGATGTAGAACCTTCGCAGTTATTGAACCGTTTTTGCTCTAAGAATATGCGTGACATGGAAGATGAAGAGATTCCAAGACTGTCTAATAGTCGGCAAATTCTTGGGCTTATAAAAACAAACTTCGAAACCTTTGCCTCGGCAAGCACCCAATCTGAATTTCTTTTTCTTTGTACGCTCTTGGTTTTGTTTTTGGGGCCACCTGTTCGAATTCCGCGGTGCACAAAAATTTATCACAAAGTTGGACGTAAAACTTACGTATTTGTTGTATCTGAGTTGAGCTTTTTGGTTTAAAATTAGTCTTTGCTCTGCGAAAGGCTTTATAAAGGTTAAGAATTTTATTTCGAAGATGATATTCGTATTTAGGAAAAAGATCCAGATTTTTAGCATCGGTCTCAATTTCAGATACAAGAATGGATGCAGACATAAAAGTATCTTTTCTTCCATTAACATCATGTATTGTTAGAAAACGACGTAAGACATCTAGTTTAGTACAAGTAATATTATCTTGGGCAAAAACGAATATTACTAAGATTGATGTTTTAATTTATATTAATAATTGTTTACCTGGAATACGCCTTATTCTTTTTTCTGTTAATTGTAACAGATCATCCATTTTTTAAATAATAGTAATTCACAAATGTAACTTGAAAAACACAATACTGGTTAAAAAGTAATATAATTTATAAATCTTAACTTTTCAAAAGGTCACTAAAAAAAATTGGTGTTTTGAAAAAAAAATTAACTTTGTAATATCTATTACAAAACTTGAAAAAATATCTCTTTTTATTTACATATTACTTGATAACTTTTAAACCGGAATTACTACAGGGTGGACCAAAAGTCACGCCTGCGTGTAAAAATTGTATAACTTTTTTGTTTATTAATATTTTTTATTTTTTTTGTTCAGATTTTATTCATCGATTACACCACCATGCAAAATTTAACGACTGAGCAACGAACGAAAGTGGTAGAATTTTACTTATCCAATGGGCGCTCAATTAATAATTCAATTAATAATCAATTAATAATCAATAATTGGCCGGCACGTTCACCGGATTTAACTGCCCCTGATTATTTTCTATGGGGTTATCTCAAAGAACGAGTGTATGTAAACAAGCCTCAAACTATAGAGCAGCTAAAGAACAACATTGAAGCTGAGATCAGGGCAATAGAGCCTGAAACCTTGCATCGATGAAAATGGTGGTCATCTCTCTGACATTATTTTTCACAATTAAAATTTAGGTCATACAAAGATAATATTATATTTTAAAAAAAAATCAATAAAAAATATTAATAAACAAAAAAATTATTCAATTTTTACACGTAGGCGGGACTTTTGCACTTTTGCGTTCAAAATTTTTTTAAATTTTTGTTTTAGGAAAAATTGATTTTTTGGTACATCCCAACGACTAACAGGTCCATCCTGAAAATCTCAAATAACGCTTATTTTTAATAACACTACTCAACAAAATGAAAAAAATTTCATATACTCCGGATGCGATAATTTTTTCTGTGTAGATAACCTTGACATGAGCTCGAAAAACGCAATAAAATTTTTTTTTTCGTTTGGTTTTTTTTTTTAAATTTTAAAAATTTTTTTTTGGTTAATTTGTTTTTGTGTGAAAAATTGTTTCAGCAACTAACAAATCTCGTCAAAATATATACTAAATGGATGGTAGTTGACCCCAAAACATGAATAATGTGCGTCTTTATTCATCGGCTAGCTACAGCGGTCGTAATCGGTTGTTGAATCAGGAATTTTACAAAATTTTACCGAAAATTTACAAGTGAAAGCCCCTTAAAGCATTTTAAAAAAATATTAATTCACAGAGTGCATTTTTTTTTGTATTTTATACGCAATGTGGCAGGTTTTAGAAATCAAACAAGATACTTGTTAAGAAAATCCATCAATTAATAATGAAGTTGTGAATTTTTTCGCTAAAGCCCTCAGAATCTACTTTTTAGTTCGAACATTGCATTTTACCTTTGAAATTATCTCACTAGTCAACCAAATGAAAAAATGTCATGTACTTCTAATGAAGTTTTTTTTCTGTGTAGATAACCTTCAGATGAGCTTGAAAAATGCAACAAAAACTTTATCTATGGTAAGGTTTTTTCTTTTTTATTACAAAAAAAATTAAAATTAAATTAAAATTAAAAATAATTATGTGCTTTTGTCTTTCTTTTATATTGTTGTGGGTCTGTTTCTCTTATCAGTAACCAGATATAGTCCTCCATCATAGCTTCGTTCCAAAATCCTTGGTATCGGTGCTCTATTTCTTTCATTTGCTGATGAAAACGCTCGACATGCTCGTCACTCACATCGCCCGAGTTAACTTCATCCCCGGCAGCGACAACGTGAAATATACACCACTCATAAAAAAGGAAAATGTTTTTCTCCCACCTCTTCACATAAAGCTCGGACTCATAAAAAACTTCGTGAAAGCTCTCAACAGAGATGGTGAAGCGTTCGCCTATTTAAAAACCATTTTGCCTCACCTTTCGTCGGCAAAGATTAAGGAAGGCGTTTTCGACGGCCCGCAAATTAAAAAGTTGTTGCAAGACCATCAGTTTGAGCACATTTTATCACCAAATGAAGCTGCAGCTTGGAACTCATTTCGGCAAATTGTTTCCGGATTTCTTGGAAACAACAAAAGCTCAAATTACAGAGAGATCGTCGAACAACTACTCCAAAATTATAAAAAAATTGGAGCAAATATGTCGGTTAAGATACATTTTCTACACACGCACTTGGACTTCTTTCCGGACAACCTGGGCGATGTGAGTGACGAGCATGGCGAGCGTTTTCATCAGCAAATGAAAGAAATAGAGCACCGATACCAAGGATTTTGGAACGAAGCTATGATGGGGGACTATATCTGGTTCCTGATAAGAGAAACAGACCCACAACAATATAAAAGAAAGACAAAAGCACATAATTATTTTTAATTTTAATTTTTTTTGTAATAAAAAGAAAAAACCTTACCATAGACAGAGTTTTTGTTGCATTTTTCAAGCTCATCTGAAGGTTATCTACACAGAAAAAAATACCTCATTAGAAGTACATGACATTTTTTCATTTGGTTGACTAGTGAGATAATTTCAAAGGTAAAATGCAATGTTCGAACTAAAAAGTAGATTCTGAGGGCTTTAGCGAAAAAATTCACAACTTCATTATTAATTGATGGATTTTCTTAAAAAGTATTTTGTTTGATTTCTAAAACCTGCCACATTGCGTATAAAATACAAAAAAAATGCACTCTGTGAATTAATATTTTTTTAAAATGCTTTAAGGGGCTTTCACTTGTAAATTTTCGGTAAAATTTTGTAAAATTCCTGATTCAACAACCGATTACGACCGCTGTAGCTAGCCGATGAATGCAGACGCACATTGTTTATGTTTTGGGGTCAACTACCATCCATTTAGTATATATTTTGATGAGATTTGTTAGTTGCTGAAACAATTTTTCACACAAAAACAAATTAACCAAAAAAAAATTTTTTAAATTTTCGAGCTCATGTCAAGGTTATCTACACAGAAAAAAATACTTCATTAGAAGTACATGACATTTTTTCATTTGGTTGACTAGTGAGATAATTTCAAAGGTAAAATGCAATGTTCGAACTAAAAAGTAGATTCTGAGGGCTTTAGCGAAAAAATTCACAACTTCATTATTAATTGATGGATTTTCTTAAAAAGTAGCTTGTTTGATTTCTAAAACCTGCCACATTGCGTATAAAATACAAAAAAAAATGCACTCTGTGAATTAATATTTTTTTAAAATGCTTTAAAGGGCTTTCACTTGTAAATTTTCGGTAAAATTTTGTAAAATTCCTGATTCAACAACCGATTACGACCGCTGTAGCTAGCCGATGAATGAAGACGCACATTATTTATGTTTTGGGGTCTACTACCATCCATTTAGTATATATTTTGACGAGATTTGTTAGTTGCTGAAACAATTTTTCATACAAAAACAAATTAACCAAAAAAAAATTTTTAAAATTTAAAAAAAAAAAAACAAAAAAAAAACCAAACGAAAAAAAAAAATTTTATTGCGTTTTTCGAGCTCATGTCAAGGTTATCTACACAGAAAAAATTATGACATCCGGAATACATTTTGACTGTTGACTAGTGTAATTTGTCCTAAAGAATCGAATGGTGAAATCAGATTTGAAAAACACTAAGCCGTTTTTGCTCTGTAGAAAATGGTGCCCAAAATCCGCGTTTTTAGCCGCAGATATGCAGGCCAAGGAGTTGGAATTTTAAAAAAATAAAAACGCCATTAGATTTAGTAATGCAAAAACCTTCCAAAAAGGCTTTATAGCGCATAATCAGAAACAAAAATGATTTTGAAAGTGGACCCTAATATACATAACGATCACTTTACTCACGTACAGAAAGATATTTTATACTAAACCCCGAGAAAAATAGAGTTCTTCACTTTAAAGTGGCAGGAACGCGACTGCACATATAATAATTTTCTATTGAATTGCAAACTTAGAGCGATAATCATAGATAACGGGACTACAGATAAAGTCCAAAAGAGAAAAAAAGTATATTATAAAGAGAGAGGGATACTATCGAAAAAATTGTATATGGTCGACATTAAATTACTGTTAGTTTTCAGAAGGAAAGAAAACAAATTATTTTGCACATATACATATGTGACAGAGGTATGACACGCAATGGACTGTGATTTCAAAGATTTTAAACGCTTCGCGCAATGGATTTTAGGCGGATAATCCATAACAACGACTTATCAACGACAACGCACAAATTACATTTTTGTACATTTAATTTCGACAAGTAATTTATTATATTAATTCGATACAAAACTTTCTTCAAAAAACATTTTTTTTACATGAAGAATAACTTTGTATTTTAATTAATCTGATCTTCTTCAATGTAATATCAAAATATCGAAGGATCAGTAACAACAATTGTATTAAAAACTCCAATCAGCATAATACTAATTTTTAATATTGTTGATGTAATCAAAAACCATTACTTTATTAGCAATTTTATTAAAAAAAATATAAAATTTTTTTTTCTCAATTCGATATATAAATAATAAGGTTATAGTCTTTTTCGTAAAGAATTTCGTAATTCTGTTATATCCAGTTTAAACGATATTTGCGTTCAAGGTTTGAAAAATATAAATCCTCATTTAAGTGATTCGCAGTGTAAAGGGTGTTCTTTAGCTGCTTGAGAACTATCGGTCTATGGTTTCACAGCTGAGAATGTCACTTCTTCTGTACAGTAAGGTTTGACAAGTCATCATGAATCGTTTAACGCTGCAACATGCCTCCAAATTGTGGAAACTTACTTTGAAAAAATTAAATCTGTTCGCGAAGTTCATGAGCATTTTTATCAACGAATTGTGTTTAGTGATGAAGCTCATTTCTAGTTCAGTGGCTACGTCGGAGTCTGAATCGAACAGTCATGAGAGACAGTCGCTTTTCTCATAACTATTTTCATTCTGTTGTTTTTGTGAAGGTTCGAGCCGTCAATTCGTTGTTTATTCGAGTGCATACAAATTACAAGTGGCCAGTAAATAAAAACAGGAAAACAATCAAAGAATCATATTATTTGATTCAATAAAATGAGTGAGCATAACGCTCAAAACTCTAATTTATTGAACAGTAATAATAATTTTGTAGAAAATGAAAGAAAGCGAAAACGTGTAACCATGGAGAACAATTCTCAAAGTAAACAATTGAAAAACAATTATTACTCAATTCTTGCTGAGGATGACTTTCAATGCGATGAAGATTTACTCTCAAAATATGAGAAACATGTGCAAGTGCATTCGCAAATGCAAGTACAAATACACCGTAATCCAAGAGAAACGTCTAACTCAAATAATGTCACACACGAAGATTCCAGATCAGCTACATACTGCATACCAACAACAAGCAGACACTCCGCTCAGAGTGCAAGCAAACGGAACGTAAACAATAATCAAAACAAAAACGAAAAAGTGCCCCCAATAAATATATACAATGTGGAACCCAATGAACTTATTTCATTTATAAAAAATGGTCTACAAATTAATGATTTTGAAATCAAAGATTTAAACCACAAGAACAAGAAAATTACACTACACTTAAAGTCCATGGCTAATTTTGCACGGGTCAAAACTCATTTACAAAAAACACATACATACTAACTTTTATACATTTACTCCCAAATGTATCAAAAATAAGATATAAAGGCCTTAGTGGCGCAACTGATACCGAATTAATTCTAGAAGAACTTCGCACATACGAAAATGAAAATTTAAAATTTGTGAAGATTGCTCAATTCTACACAAATAAATCTAAAAAAGAAAAATACTGTCTTCCGTCGTTCCTCGTACAATTAAGCCCAGAGAGTGACACCACTGAATTAAAGAATATAACAGGTATTCTACATCACCGGATAAAATGGGAGCCGCTCAAAAAACCCGAAATTCAACAATGTAGAAACTGCCAGGGTTTCTTCCACAGTGCAGCAAACTACTTCTTACCCCCGGGATGCGTAAAATGTAATCAATCCCACGACAGTGGAAAGTGGGCTGTTTCTACAGTTGATACAAACGAACGTGACAAGCTATACTGTGTAGTCTGTAACAAATATGGTCACCCAGCGTCTTACAAAGGCTGCGAAAAATACCGTGAACTTCAAAAGAAAGTCAGATCTAGAAGAATCGTGTTAAAACAAAATGCGAACATTAGCCCATCTAATATAAATCCCAATATAAGTTAGGCCAACACATTAAAATCTGAAAATCCATTTATTCTAAATAACAAAACCCTTAATAATACTAACCTACCAAATAACTTCTTTGTAGATCTTAAAAATATGTTAACAAGCTTATCAAACCAAATGATTAATTTACAAAAACAACTGCAACTGCAATCTTCCAGAATTGATACTCTATTCTCATTTATGGACGTGTAATGGATCAAGTTTATAATCCATCAAATACAATTTCTAAAATATTAAATATTATACACATTAACGTTAATTCTCTAGTAAAGCTAAATAGAAGATACGAATTAAACAACTTATTAAGAATCCATAAACCAGATATAGTTCTTCTGAATGAAACTAAACTTAATCCTAAACACAAACTCGTGTTTGAAAATTATGAAATTGTTAGAAAAGACAGAGTGCAGGCCAGGTGCGGAGGTGGTACAGGTATACTAATCAAAAATGGAATCAAATACAAAACATTCACTAATCGTACAATAGAATCCTTTAAGTATCTAGAAACATGCATTGTCACAATACCAATAGATACAAATAATATACTCTTTATAATATCGGCTTATTATCCATCAGGTAATAATGATACCTATTTTAAAGATAAATTACACAATCTTTTTCAATCTTTAAAGCTGGATAATCCAGACCACTTTCACATATTAGCAGGAGATCTAAACTGTAAACATACAGATTGGGGAAATATGGCAGATAACCACAAGGGAAACTTAATTAAAGATTGGTTATGGAACAATGAAATTAGGTTCAGATGTAGCTTTTATGCATCCGCTTCTCCATCCTACCCCCGATGTAACTCTTACTTAGATATATGCTTAGCAGACCACCGTATACATATTCAAAGAAAAATCCCAGTTTAAATTGTCTAGAAACTTTATCATATGATAGTGATCATAATGCGATAAAAATAGTAGCTTCTAGGGACATAAACAAAACACCATTTCTTATCGAAAAACGTGAGGAAAATTTGAATTTCAATTACAAGAAAGCAAACTGGAAAAAATTTCAGAACAAGATCATAAATTCACTAGATATGTATGATTCTATCCCCAACAATACAAATCTCTCAAATTTTGAAATTGACTCTCATTTAGAAAAGCTAAACAACATTATTATTAATGCTATTGAGCATTCAGTTCCTTTTTTCAAAATAGAGATCAAATGGAAATATTGATAACATCAATTATAAGAAAATTGCAAGCAGAGAAAAATAGAACACTCACTTATATTAAAAGACACAACAGATTACAACGTCTTCTCTCTGTAAGTCAGTTATCATTCTTTAAAGCTAAATTGAAACTACTAATACAACTAATTCAGAAAAACTTAATATTCTCCTTCAACAAACATCATAAAGATAAATTATCTCATTTGAGTCCAAAGGATGCTTTAGGTATGTATACAGAAGCCAGAAAGCAATATAGAAGCTACGACTCCAATGTTCTTGAAACAGTAAAAATCGGAAACAATGAAGAATTTTTGCTCAGAAGAGCTAATATCGATCCCGATACAGTTTTAATTGACACCAATTCGGGAAAATTTGTAATAAAAGACAAAATACAATTATTAGATGTTGTCGGCGCGTACCTGGAAACAGTTTATGACCCAAAAGAAATCGACATTAGTAATAACCTACACCAGGAGGTAAATAATGGGTTCACCAGATTTTTAGAAGAAAAATCCGGATTTGATGAGAACCCTACCCAAATAATAAACTTTTCGAACACAATTAGGGCTGATGAAATACCAAATTCTGCAGAATTCGAAGATTTTGTTTCTCAGGAAAAGATTATGTACATTTTCAAAAATCTCACGGGAAAATTTTCATCTGGCGTGGACAACATTCCCAATATAGCCCTTAAAAAGGCTCCACCAAAGCTAATTCTGCAGTATTGTATCTTATTTAATAATATGTTCAATAACTCTTACTTTCCCTCGTCGTGGAAACTAGGTAAAGTTGTTACACTCCGTAAGAAAAATAAAGACCTAAGTCATCCCGAAAACCTTAGAGCCATAACATTGCTTCCTAATATAATTAAAATATTCGAGAGTTGCATTAACTCGAGAATAATTCGTATACTGAATAGCCACAACTTAATGAATGAAAACCAATTTGGGTTTAAATATAAGCACTCTACAATCCACGCGACAAACCTTTTGGTGTCAAATATTGACTGGAATTGGAATAGGAAATTATATACAGGGGCATGTTTGATAGATTTCCAAAAAGCCTTCGATAATATCTGGATTCAAGGATTAATCTTCAAAATGTTGAATCATAAGTTCCCCCTTAGATTTATAATACTACTCTACAATATGATCAATGAGAGACATTTCGTTGTAAGTAGCGGCGGTACTGTAAGTTCCCAACAATTCTACATTATGAATGGCCTCCAACAGGGCACAGTCAATGCACCGATTTTATTTAATTTATACATATACGAGTTATTAAATCTTCTACCTGAATCTATTGGATTCGCAGATGACCTAATTGTATATCACGCCGACAATAGAGTAGATAAAATTACAGAAAAATTACAGGAAAAGTTTAATAAGGTCGTCAAATATGCGAAGGATTGGAATATGAACATAAATTATAATAAATGTGAGACCATTCTCTTTCGTCCCCCAGTAGACAAATGCAACTATAATATCAGAAAATATTGGAAAACATTTGGTATATACTCTCCGCTCTCTGGTATAAAGATACCAAAAAAAGAGGTAGTAAAATACTTAGGTATCCATCTAGATAAATTTCTGTACTTCAATACTCATGTTAACACACAAATAACAAAGGCTAGACATGCTTTTTTCAGATACAAAACTCTTTTCTTTTCTAAACATGTCAAACAGAAAGTATAAATACTTTTGTATCAGGCTTTAATACGCCCTATCATAACATATGGATGTCCGATATGGTTCAATATTTCCCCGTCTTATATGGAACGTATACGTAAATTCGAAAGAAAATGCCTCCGCGCCTGTACATCTTTGTATAGATCTAGAAACAGCAATTTCACAAAATATATTTCCAACAAAAGACTATACAACAAAGCTGAGATAAACAGATTTGACAATTTCATAATTAAATTAATAAGAAAACACATTGTTAAAACTACACAATGTGTGCCAAATAACCTAATCATGGCTCCTTACTACACAAGCGATCTATATATACATAATACGTTAGTATCAGGTTTCGTACCACCTGAGGCCTTTCTTTACCTTGATAAAAATGGCTTCATGCAAAAGTCTGAAGCTAAATGCTAAATAATCTAAAGTAATGCATATCAGATCGAGACACATACAAAATTCAGAATTTTCACTTAGATTTGCTGTCCCTATCGATTTACTTTTGTAGCGCTCTTATTGAAAAACCCTTTACAATTCCGAACACGCCATTGAAACAATTAACTTTACATTAAACTACCAGAACCAAAGGCAGAACTGAAATTATAGTACCTTAATAAACACTCTAATCCAGGGGTTCCCAATCGTTTCCAGCCAGCGGCGCACTTACATGTTTAGTATTTTGTCACGACACCCTACTTTAGTAAACTATATGGAATAGATATAGTGAATATATATATTTTATTGTCGAAATAAATACGTACCTACAATAATATTAGTTAGGTAGATACGCACATCCACAATATGAAATTGAGTTTTATTATATTTATAAGAATTCAAATTTGAAACAGAGAACAACAAAAAAGACTTTAAAAAAAATACGATAGTACCCAGTCAAATCAATGTGACGGGTGATATTGATAATTTCCGCACAGTTTTTCAAAGCGGGGAATAAAACTTGAGGCTGGTACTCTCATTTCATGCTCCACATTGATCTTTGAGCGATAGTTGCTCTTGATTACAGCTAAAAATTATCACATAAAAACGGAATGAAAACGTTTAAATTTGGATTCTCATTTTGTCGCAAGAGAGTTCAATGAGGCCCTCTTGCTCGTGTGTTGTGAATCCTGACGTAGCTTGTGCACGGAAGGATCTTGGATCCACGCAAATTTTTCGACATCATCATCTGCAAAGTACTTCGAAAACCACTCTGTGAGCTTCGAAAGGTGTTCCGTGAAAATTGCCATCAGGTCTTGTGAGACAACCAGTTCATTAGATACAGCATATTTATACAATTGCGGGAAGCAATCTTGACCGCTGCCTTCACTCATTTTTTTTTTATCCACAGCTGCAGTTTCTGACTAATTCCACAACTGATAGTTCAGAATGTGCGTGTTTTTGCTTTGTAACTGGACTACTGACTTGGAAGTGAACGGACATTGCGAGCAAGTAGTCGCGGATGGGTAAAGACGTGGGAGGGGCAGGGTATCAACGGGTTTCAATCGCGTAGGTACTTTTCGGCGATTGAACGACGGCGACGAGTATATAGTTAGTTATATATGTCGATGTTGCCAGAAGCTGCCAAAAAAATATGCTAAAAAAGTGCAATTTGTAAAAAAAATATGCTAAAACTAAAATCATAAAAAATTGCAACATTGTCGGCTTTTTCTGCACTATTTTCGATAAAATATCATAACTTCTTAGACAGTACATATTGTTTTTGAGTTTGATTTTGCTTATAAAAAACTTTTTTGTGGTTTCGGATAATGATAGAGAATCGACTACCGGCGCCCCTCTTTACTTTATACGGCGCACCAGGGCGCCGCGGCGCACACTTTGGGAACCCCTGCTCTAATCTATATGGGACAACTCCGTGATAACTCTCACTTTACAAATTAATTACGCACTAATGCACAAATATTTTCAAATATTTTATAATTTTATTAATATATCTGTGGACATGTGACAAAAAACCTAACTCGAGATCGGACAATTTTCCACTTTTTCAACCATATGCATAAATTTTGAAAGCGCATCTTTCTGTCTTATCAGCGTTTATCTAGATAGTGTAGATCGGAAGATATAGAAGCGCCCAAATCAACCTATCTCGAGATTTTTACAATCTGCTTTTGACAAAAGAACCCATATCGAAATATGCTGCAGGGCACAAAGAAAAATATCATAACGTAATTTTGACAAAAAGAACCTATTTGAATATGGGTTTCCAATAATTGTCTAAAATTATTTTGACAAAACAACCTATTTGCACTCATGCTCTTTTATCAAATGGATAAACTAAAATAACACATTCCCTTCTAAAGTTAAGTTGTTTTAATAGCCATTTTATCATTTGCATCCACTGTGACAAAACAACCTATATTAGCATGAGTGCTTTAGTGTAGTGGGAATTAACGAAATAAGAGGAACCTAAATCAAATCAAGTGCATTTGTCGTGTGCATGTGCAATAAATTACGACGTTTTTAACGAAAATAAGTTGTTTTCTAATATAGAAAAAAAATCCATGCTATGGCCCAAAAAGTACATACATTAACAAAAAAGAGAAATTTAAGTGTTGAAAGTAACGGTGAAAACAAAACAAAGGTTCCAAAGCATTTGGGTGACGACGGAAGTGTTGTAGAACTATTTGCAAATGAAACCATAACATCTGATATTGGCGCAAGTAATGAAAATACATTCCAATAATATAAACACAAGTGCCCAAAGTGAAATTGATATTGATGAAGATCCTTTCCATGAAACTAATTTTGATGACTCCGATTTTGTCCCGGAGGCAGATTCCGATCTTAACACCACTACAGAGAGCACGCGGAAAATGGCTGGAGCTATTGAGGCCAATATAAGTAATTAGGATTTCACCGAAATTGATGAAACCCAACTATTCGAACTTCCCACCACTTCAGCAGACGTAACAAAAACTTTGGTAAAGAATATGTGACCAATAAAAACAAAATCGTCCCTGCTAAAAAAAATTAAACCACTTTCAAAATGTAGAAGGTTGTGTAATACTCACGTACATTTTGAGGAGCAAAAGATGATTTTTACACTGTACTGGAACTTGGGTGCCTACAACAAACGACGGCAATATCTGTCAGGCTTAATTGGGTTTGAATTTAAGAAAACGCATACAATAAATAACGTTGGAAATCGACAATATAACTATTTGCATAATTGTGAAATTAACGGTCAAAGGAGAAGAGTATGTAAGCAATGTTTTATGAAAATATATGCCGAAACTGCTCAAAGTATTAAAACTGTTACTAATTGTAAAGTTAAAGAAAGCTCCGTTGAAATTGTTCAGCGCGACAAAAGAGGAAAACATTTTCCACAACACAAATTGTCAACGAAAAAGTACCAGGAAGTTTTAGATCACATTAATAGTTTTCCGAAATATGTGAGCCATTACAGCCGCCGTCATACAAAACAACTATACCTTCAGTGTAGTCTAAGCCTGGCAGAATTATACAGATTATACACAAACAAATTTTCTCAACCTGTCTCGTCGTCAACGTATCGAGAAATGTTTCAGAAGCTGGACATTAAGTTTAAAAAGCCGCATATTGATGTATGCAACAAGTGTGAGACTTTAAGAATAGATATTAAAAATGCATTAACTGAGGATGAAATAGCAATGCTTAAATTAAAACCAAAAAAAAAAAACACCACGACGAGGCAGACTTGGCATATGAATGTAAAAAACATGATAAAGAACTGTCTTCGAAGGACAAATCTATCAAAATGTATACTTTTGATCTGCAGCAATGTTTGTCAACACCACACTTAAATTCGGCAATGTTCTTCTACAAACGCCCATTGTGGACATTCAATTTTACGATGCATGACACAGAAACAAACAGAGCGAATTGTTATATATGGAATGAGACCATTGCAAAGCGTGGAGCAAACGAGATTAGTTCCTGTATCTTCAAATGTATTATGCAATTACCGAATCATGTGAAACATGTTATTTTGTACAGCGACTCCTGTCCAGGGCAAAACCGAAATTCTTATATTTGCGCCATGTTTGAAAAGGTTGTAGAAGATCATCAAACTATAGAATTAATTGATCACAAGTTTCTGGTTGTTGGACACACGCATATGGAATGTGACACAGTTCATTCCCAAAATGGAAAAAAGGAAAAAACAATGTGTAAATTCTATACAGCACCCACATGACTGGACTACTTTAATAGCAACTACAAATCACAAATATAATGCAATCGAGATGGTTCTAGATCAATACTTTAACTTCGGTAGCCTATTAAAGAACAAATACTAAATCTAGGTCTGGAATTTTACAGTACAAGCTATCTTTACAGCCGGATGAGAACTTCAAGGAACTAGACATAACACAGCGGCGACAAAAAATAACAAATTTGGAATTGAAGAGATGTTATTCTGCTCCTTTGCCAATATCTTCTAATAAAAAGCGTGATTTACAATCCGTTCTGCCGTTTATAAATGCAGTTTCAATAAGAATTAGAATTTGATTGGGATATTGACGAATATGATTAGCTGTAGAGTGAAATGTTCTTTATTTTTTCTAAATTATAAAAATTAAAACAATTTAAGAATATATGTGAACTACAATGTAATATATAACGGGTGTTTCAATAAGAGTGCTACACAAGTTTTGACGTGGAATACGTCTTACCTTACGGTATGAGGAGTCATGTCAGGTTTTTATTGTTGTAATCTTTATTTCATTGAATTTGAGGAAACGGCTAGATGAATTTTTTTAAAATTTTTTTTGTAGGTAAATGAAGATGTTATCTTTCGTTTGATATACATTTCATATTGGTTGATATATTTCTAGTATTTTAATTTGTCAAATGAAAATTGTTTAAACACATACACTCAAACATATGTGTGGTGTTTGGTTGAGTGTTTTTTGTTGCTCAACATTGCTTAGGAACATGTATCTAGTAAAAAGTGAAACGAACAGCAAGCTAATGTTGCTTGGCAACATGTATCTAGTAAAAAGTGAAACAAACAGTAAGCTAACGTAATAAAGCTTTTTTGCGAAAGCTTCAATAAAGCTGTTGTAACATTAATTTTGAATTGTAAAGCGTAAAGCTTTCACACAACGCTCGAATGCTAATGCGAAGACTCGATAAGGTAAACCTTTTTTAATATTAGGGCAGCCCTCTCAACATTCGCAGAACTTATTTCAATAAAAATATTAATTAAAATACATAAATTAAATTAAGTTTAAAAAAATTGAACATAATATTTTTTTTTTAACGGACTTGAATCAAATGCCGTTGGTAAATATAAAAATTACAGCAGACAGTTGTCCGAGGCCTTCGGCCACGGACTGTCCCTGCAGGCTGTGTCAGAGACACGGCCATTAAGTTTAACGTAGAATACGCCATCCGATAAGACAGAAAACATATATAACAATAAGTGATAAATAATATAAGCAAATGAATTTATTGTTATATATGTTTTCTGTCTTATCGGATGGCGTATTTTACGTTAAACTTAATGGCCGTGTCTCTGACACAGCCTGTAGGGACAGTCCGTGGCCGAAGCCCCACAGGAAATAATCTAACGGCGTCAAATCGCACGACCGAGGCGGCCAATCGACTGGGCCATTTCGTGAGATAACACGTTCACCAAACTTGGTTTCCAATAAATTGATTGTGGCATTCGCTGTGTGGCTTGTGGCGCCGTCCCGTTGGAACCACATGTCCTCCAAGTCCATATTATCAAATTGGGGCCAAAAATATTCGGTTATCATTGAACGGTAGCGATTCGCATTTTATGAATTTATTGTTATATATGTTTTCTGTCTTATCGGATGGCGTATTTTACGTTAAACTTAATGGCCGTGTCTCTGACACAGCCTGTAGGGACAGTCCGTGGCCGAAGCCCCACAGGAAATAATCTAACGGCGTCAAATCGCACGACCGAGGCGGCCAATCGACTGGGCCATTTCGTGAGATAACACGTTCACCAAACTTGGTTTCCAATAAATTGATTGTGGCTTTCGCTGTGTAGCTTGTGGCGCCGTCCTGTTGGAACCACATGTCCTCCAAGTCCATATTATCCAATTGGGGCCAAAAATATTCGATTATCATTGAACGGTAGCGATTCGCATTCACAGTAATGTGCCGGTCTTGATCATCACGGAAGAAGTACGGCCCAATGACGCCGCCCGCCCATGAACCGCACCAAACCGTAATTTTTTCGGGATGCAATGATGACTCATGGATTACGTGTGGATTGCTGTCTGACCAATAACGCATATTTTGCTTATTTACGAAGCCATTCGCTGACGGTTGGCCAGGCTTAGGAATCGCTGAAGATGATTTTCCGATGAAAATCCGAATCATTTTCAAGTTGTTGCTCAACCCAATTCACGAACATACGACGCTTATGGTGGTCAAGCGGCTTCAGTTCTTGCGTCAATTTGATCTTGTAAGGATGAAGGCCAAGATCTTTTCGCAAAATTCGCCACGTCACATAGATGCCCAACGTTTGAGAACGACGTGTGAGAGACACATTTGGGCTTTTTTGAACTGAAGCCTCAGCGGCAGCAATATTCTCGACACTACGGGCACTTCTTTGTCTCACTGGCAAGGGAACATTTTGTACTGTGCCTGTGGATTCAAATTTTTCCACTAGACGCTCAATTGTTGATCTGGTAGGACGATTACGACGACCATAAATTGGACGTAGCGCTCTTAAAGTTGAGGACACTAACTCCAAATTTCGGTAGTAAATTTTAATAATTTCGTCTCGTTGTTGATTCGTATATCTTTCCATGATGAAATGGCAAACCTTACTGAAGAGAAATGTCAAAAGAGCGGGAAAAAATATGGCGTCGTTTGCTGTCCCTATCGATTGACTTTTGTAGCGTCTCTGTTGAAAACCCCTTTATGTAAACTATTTATTTTTATTTTTAATTCAATTTATTCGAAGTTTTCTTTTTCATAACAAAAATACATGTACTTGGTCTAATAGAAAACATAACTTTTTATAATATTTGTTAAAATAAACTGAATGCTATTTAAGAAAGTAACATATTTCACTGAATTTTTCTTATTTCCTTTGAACAAAGTTGCGAAATATTTGTTACTTTTCAGTATGAAAAAAAGACTTTATCTGGAGAAGGGTTGATTTTCCGATCAAAAATATTTTTGAGAAAACAACACATCTCGGTTTTTGAAAATTTTCTCGGCAACAGTTATATCTGGAAGAAAGATGCAAATTGGAAAATAAAGGTATTTAAATTCTCCACCATAAAAACAGCTTACATTTGCTTAGATATGTTCTGGGACGATTCTGTGACCCTATAGAAGTGTTTTTTGGTCGTCCTGTAAAATTCAGTTTTTTGTTTTGTCAAAATTCCACAGATATATAGTGCATTTATGATCTAATTTTTACTTTAAAGAGATGGTGTGTATAAAACCTTACATTTAGATTATTAATACTGGTAAAAAAACAAAGTTAATACATTTATGAAAAACTTTTAGGGAGAAGGAAATAACGACAAAAACCTTCAATAAAATGTGAAAAAAATACAGCGCGGTTAAATATTAATTCAACGGTTGCTGTATAAATTTTAAATATAATGGTTTTCGCTCAGAGAACACGAATTAACAAAGTTTTGTGTAATATGAACTGTTCTGGAGCTAATGAAATCAATATTGTTTAACTCGTGCAACGTTCTTGTAGTAAAATGCCAGGAAGATTAAACATTAACTTTAATATTTTATTTTGGCAGATTTGTATTTTCTTTATATGGGGTTTAGCACAAACTCCCCAAACAGGACACGCATATAAAGCGATAGATTGAAAAATTGACTTCAGAATACTGATTTTATTATCATAGCTTAGCTCAGATTTTCTATTAATAGGGGGATAAAGAAGTTTAATTGCAAAGTTCATTTTATTTACAATATTTGTGACATGATCGCTAAATGGCAGGCGTGTGTTAAGGTATACGCCTAGATATCTGACTGAGCTAGACCAGCTAATGACTTCACCATACATAACTAAATTTGTCTGGGGAATGTAGCAAGATTTTCTTTTTTTAGTAAAAAAAGACAGCCTGCGATTTCTCAGCATAATTTTTAACTTAATTTTTAACTTCCATTTTGCTGAGTATTCAACGATTTTGTTTAAAGAATCTTGCATGCGTGAAAGTATATCCGCCGCAAGCAAGCCTGAACACAAAACAGCCGAATCGTCGGCGAAGAAAGCCAATTTACATACATGCCTCAACTTGAGGGAAATCAGAGATGTAGATTATATAAAGGAGAGGTCCTAACACTGAATCCCGAGGAACACCCGAAGATATTACCACAGAGTCTTGGTTTATCCGAACACAGAATGATCGTACGCATAAAAATGATTGAACAAGTTTCACTCAATATTTAGGAAATTGCAGTTGAATCATTTTAAAAATTAATCCAACATGCCAAACGGTATCAAAGGCTTTCTCAACGTCTAATAAGACCATGGCCAACGAATGTCTTAAGTCAAATTGGTGATGGACGTAGTTTGCTGTCCTTTTAATTTGATGAGTTGTGCTGTGATGGGCTCTTAAATCGAGTTGCTCGTCAGGAATAATTCCGGTCACATTGATATAATCCCAAAGTTACTCTCTCAACATTTTTTCTCAAATTTTTCTTATGTTCCTCAGCAGACTAATGGGTCTATAGCTGCTGACTAAATGTGACGGTTTGCCAGGCTTAGGAATCGGTATAACTCCCCAGCGGTGGAATTTGCGAGGCCTTCCACGAATAAGGCATGCGGAATCATTCTTTGGTAATGCCTACTTTAATGATATAATGCATGATTTTATAAGGCTTCCACAGGCCTGTTTAAAGAATGCCAAAAGAAGCTGTTGTTCATGAAACCCTGTCTTTCCACGTGTTCGCAATTCGTCGTTGCAAAATCATAACATCCGATAGCCCAGTTGATAAAGCGTCCGATTGTAAGTTCTAAGGTCATTTGTTCGATTCCTGTGGCTGCAGACTTTAAAAAAAATCATTTATAAGAATTACAATTGGTTAAAGAATAAATCTGAAATATGAAGCTAATTTCCAAATATATTTTTTTATTTTTTCGTAAGTCCTTCTAAATCTACTCTCTTTGCAGGCCTTCTTAAGGCCTTCTAGTAGAGAGGGATGGAAGGCCTTGCCTCCCAATCTCACGCAATGTTAAAAAGAAATGAGGAGGTAAGGTGTAGGGAAGGCGTGTCGTATTTTAAAGAAGGCCTGTTCGGTCATGATTTCAGGCCTTCCAGGTCATGACTTCCCCCGCTGGGTCTAGCTTTCCGCCAAACTAAGGGGAAATATTGAAATCTTTTACAGAAGCTAAAAATATATTTTTTTATATTTCACTTCTTTTAACCCTCTAACCGGCCAATTTTTGTTTCCAATGAAAAAATTCATATGGGCTAATTTGGGGTCGAAAAAAACGAATTTGAAGTCAACAGTTCAAAAAAAAAATCATGGGGTTGCCCCCGATAGGTGAATGTCTCTACCCCGCCTTGCCTGTCGTGGTGTATTAAAAATAGTGCACGAATTTTCTTTTTATTTATTTTTATTATTGAAAAAAGGCACAACATTATTATAGTTGTTGCAAATAAGAAACTTATCAAGATTATTGCGTATGAAAAAGCTGAAAACATTTTTTAGTTGCCGACAAGCATTTTTTTTTTATATAATTCATTTATTTTCTGTTTGTTCGTTTTACAAACAAAACAAAACATTTGCGTTTCTGCTTTACGACTAGGCATTTTACACATCCGCTTTCCGGTTCGATCTAAATGATCGGAAATATGACCAATGCCAACTGGAGGTGCGTAAGTTTTTCTCATTTTTGGCTCCGAGTTATTTGAGCAGGCAGTAGAGGGTCGTCCAACTGGATTATTACTGCTTTTTTGAATGTTGCACAGCACGTCAGCTTCTTCTGCGCGAAAATCAGGAAGCTTGACACACGAACGATCTCTTGAATGAATGCGACGGTAAAGTAGGTACGCGTTTACCGTGGCCGTATCTATGAAGAGATAGAATAGACGCAAGGTCCACTTTTATGTTTTCATCCGAATGTGATAGCGACCGTGACGTCGACGCCTCCCATGTGGTACTTGTACTCCTTGATTATGTTTGGGCTCCCAAGCGAATAAATACCTCTGCTCCGCAAATACACCAATAGTGGCAGAGAAGTGTATAAATTATCAAAATACAAAATATGGTTTTAAAAATTTGGAATGGTCTGCGATAAACGTACAACGATATTAGATGTCGCACCTAAATTTTGTGCAATTTCTACCACAGTATTGTCACCTGCACCCTTATAGACTTCAAACCTGTATGAATATCCGTAGGAGTCACATAGAACAAACAATTTGATTCCATATTTATGTGGCGCAAACCAGTTGTCATTTTTGTCGAGCACATTTGCTCGTCGATGCACAATCGTGGTGTCTTCGAAACTGAGTCGAAGCGTTCGTTGAAATGTTCAATAATACGTATTACTTTATAAAGCTGGTCGTAAATGGCTTCGAATGTGTGTTGTGACCAGTAGCTTTCCGTATTTGGGTTCCGAAAGACAGACATGTATAGCAATATGCCAACATACCTCTTCAAATCGGCAGATGTAATATTCGCACTGCTTTCAATATTCAGCTGATGAGCATACAAATTGCTTTCTTTGGCATTGAAAAGGTGTTTTCAATTCCTTGCAGCGCTCGTGTAAACTTTGATCACCGCAAAAATAATTTCATTTCGATGTAGCTCCAAATGCTTCTTCTTCCATAAAATGTTTTCAAATTCAGAAGATTGTGGATTTATATCTGTAGCAGTACCAGTGGAGAACGATTACGCGTTGGCTGTTTTGGTTTATTCGTAGATGGCAGTGGTGTGCTGGTTGATGCTGCCAAAAGGAATGAAATTAAAATTATTTAGAAGGTATAAACTTATAGTTCACTTTTCGTTATAGTATCTTCATGGTTTGCATCGAAACTGCTAATTGTTGAGAAAAAGTCGCTGCTGGATGCATTTTGAAATTGCTCAATATAGTTACTGCTTTGTGAAAGGTCATCATCGCATATCAAAAACACGTCCTCTTCACTTTCTCCTTCGCTGAACTCATATTCCGAATCATTATCCTCATCTTCCCCAGATTCCATGAACATAACGATCTCTTCTTCGTTTCAGATTACGCGAATACATTTTCTTCACTTCTAATAGACAAGCCTCATATGAAATAAATACATAAATTTGTAGTTAAGACGGGGTGGCGTTTTTGGGTCTGGAAGCCTTAGCTGTTCCGGAATGCAAATTTATATTTTCTCATCACATTCTACAATAATAAATGTACTTACAGATAATTTTTTGTCAAAGATCAGAACACTTCAAACCAATCTTTTTATTTTTCGAAAATTCCCTTTCTACACAAATAATTTTTTTCCAAATTGTAAACAACCTTTGGGCTCTGATAAGCACAGCCATAGAATAACACATACTATAGAAGAACTTATTCTCTCATCTGACGTTTCATTTCACACTCTCTCGGTAGGTCTTTAAAATTTACATACACCAGGTGGAGTTACAAAATATGTTCACTTAACTATTTCCTGTCGTTTTGGTGTAGAACTGAAAAATTTAAATGTATTTTGCACTTTTTTGTTGACTTTTAACGTTGGTATTCATTTGTATTGTATTTAACACAACTAGTTTGCCACAAAAACACGAAATTCGGGTGTAGTTCCTTTGTGGATCGCTGTATACTATTGCCACCATCTGGTATTATTGAACCCATATTTTCCACCCTCCACTGTGTAATTTCCATCGTACCTATGACGTTTAATTTATTGAGCGAATAAAACCTTCTACGTATGTGTTATTCTATGAGCACAGCAATCATAGAATAACACATACTATAGAAGAACTTATTCTCTCATCTGACGTTTCATTTCACACTCTCTCGGTAGGTCTGTGGAAATGAGAGCAAATTAATTTTAAAATTTACATACACCAGGTGGAGTTACAAAATATGTTCACTTAACTATTTCCTGTCGTTTTGGTGTAGAACTGAAAAATTTAAATGTATTTTGCACTTTTTTGTTGACTTTTAACGTTGGTATTCATTTGTATTGTATTTAACACAACTAGTTTGCCACAAAAACACGAAATTCGGGTGTAGTTCCTTTGTGGATCGCTGTATACTATTGCCACCATCTGGTATTATTGAACCCATATTTTCCACCCTCCACTGTGTAATTTCCATCGTACCTATGACGTTTAATTTATTGAGCGAATAAAACCTTCTACGTATGTGTTATTCTATGAGCACAGCAATCATAGAATAACACATACTATAGAAGAACTTATTCTCTCATCTGACGTTTCATTTCACACTCTCTCGGTAGGTCTGTGGAAATGAGAGCAAATTAATTTTAAAATTTACATACACCAGGTGGAGTTACAAAATATGTTCACTTAACTATTTCCTGTCGTTTTGGTGTAGAACTGAAAAATTTAAATGTATTTTGCACTTTTTTGTTGCCTTTTAACGTTGGTATTCATTTGTATTGTATTTAACACAACTAGTTTGCCACAAAAACACGAAATTCGGGTGTAGTTCCTTTGTGGATCGCTGTATACTATTGCCACCATCCCTCCACTGTGTAATTTCCATCGTACCTATGACGTTTAATTTATTGAGCGAATAAAACCTTCTACGTATGTGTTATTCTATGACAGCAATTAACAGCTGTCACCCACAACAATAAAACCAATATTGCTACGTTATGCAAATATTCAACGAAACGGGGAAGTAAAAATTGGGGGAAAATTTTTTTATTTAATAAGTTTTTTTGGCGGTTAACATTTCCAGTCCAGGGCTTGCAATAATTTTTGTAATAGATAGCATAGTATTGTAGCGCCATCCCTGCTGAGACTACTAATCACTACAACACTGAATCATTATTACTAAATATCCATGCTACTACTCTTTTTTACAACCCTAACTCTAAATATCAACCCATATCACCTAAGGACTAAGATTAATAAAATCAATGAAACCTGCAACATGCCTTTTCACTTACGGGAGAAGGCTTTATAGTATCTCGATGTTAAAGTAAAGAAATAACAAATGAAATTAAAAAATTTGCGGGAAATTTTTCACTTTTGCGGCTATCTAAGGGCTACCTAACCGGTGTTAAGAATCATTTCTATGAAGTTCTAGAAAGTTGTTTACTCAGATCTTAGGATCATTCTTGTAGTTGATTATTTCCTTGAATTTTGAACTGTTTGCTACCTATGGACCTGAACAGGAGGAAAAAGGTCAAAATAAACTTGAATTTTTTTAAAGTTTTTTTGCGATTTTGACTTTGAAGATTAAGCTTTTTTTGAATTTTATATGCTTACAATTTTTGTTCTTTATGACAAGAGCTACAACTTTGCCTCAGAGAGTAAATCAAAATTCCGAACGGTTTGCAAGGTATGGGCTTGAGCAAATGATCACATTTTTGCAAAAATGACACCGACGCCCCACTTCTTTGGGGGCCCATAAAAAACCTGGAGGACTTTCGGCAAAACTGGGAGACAGGGGTCTTTTTTTTTTGGGCCTTTATCACGTAGTGATGTCCGTGTATGGTTATTTTGCCATGACTTAAAAAACTACACACTGTGTAATTAATGTTATGTCTCGAAAGATGTATTTTTTTTAATCAGAACTTTGAAAAGACTTATGAGAAAAACTATTGTAATTCTCAATTTTTTTTTAGATATTTCAAAGAGGTTTTTATATATGTACACAATATAAAAACAAAAGATCTATACAACAATGATGTCCTTGGCAGAAGAAAAGGCTTGATACCCAGTTTGCCCTGTTGGGAACGTAATGTTCACACCGTATTGAATTTTTGGTAAAACGCGAACTAGTGCGAATTTCTAAAAACCTGACACACGTATTCACTTAAATTGACTTACTTTACTTTTATTGACTATTTTACAACCTCATGCGGTCAGACGTCTTACACATATTTATTAAACAAACAAATTAAACAAATTTCAACATATTCTTCCAACTGGCTCTATCCTTCGCCGTTTCTCGCCAGTTGGTAACACCAAGGATACGGAGGGATTCTTCTGCCTGGTCTTTCCAGCGGAGTCTTGGTCGTCCCCGTTTCCTGCTTCCATCGGGTACGTTATCAAAAATCTTTCGCGCTGGCTCATCTTCATCCATTCTGATAACATGGCCTAGCCAACGCAATTGGCCTAATTTGATTCGCCTAGCTATGTCCACGTCAGAATATAGACTATATAGCTCTGCGTTCCAGCGACGTCTGAACTCGCCGTTTTCTCTAACAGGACCATATATTTTACGGAGAATTTTTATCTCTCGAAAACTGCCAGGTGTTTTTCATCAGCTTACGATATGACCCAAGTTTCGGAGCCATATGTCAAGACAGGTAAAATGAGAGTCTGATATAGCTGGACTTTTGTCCGTCGAGAGAGAGAGCTTTGTTCCTAAACTGCTTGCTGAACCCAAAATAACATCTATTTGCAAGCAAAATTCTCCCATCTATCTCCAGGCTGAGGTTGTTGTCCTTGCCTCACGGCAGATCCAAGGTTGACAAATTCATCTACCACTTCAAAATTAAACCATTGTCGACGTTCAAGTGCGGACCAAGTCGAGAGGTTTTTCTAGTCGTTGACACCATCAATTTTGTCTTGCCCTCATTAACAGCCACACCCACCTTCGCTGATTCCTCTTCTATTCTTGAAAATTCTGCAGTAACCTCTCGCAAATTTCGAACAATGATGTCTATGTCGTCAGCATACGCCAGCAACGTATGGCTTTTCGTGTTAATGGTCTTGTTCGTATTTACTGCAGCCTTTCTCATTATTATCTTCATTAAGATGTTGAAGGGAGTCGCCTTGTGTAAGTTCTCGTTTGGTACAGAATGGTTCAGTGAGGTCTTTTCCCACTTTCACTGCTGATATGGCGTTGGTCAGCGTCATTCTACAGAGGCGGATCAGTTTTGCCGGAATACCAAGTTCAGAAAAAGGGCCATCGAAAGCAGCTTTGTAATCGAAATGAAGGTGGTATGTATCGATTTGCTTTTCGTGGGGCTTTACAGGATCTGGCGTAGCGTGAATATTTGGCCAGTTGTGGACTTCCTGGTCTAAAACCACACTGATAAGGTCCGATCAGGTTTACAATCTACATCATCTTCCACTATCATTACCTCCTGATCTTCAGTGGAAAAATCCGAGTGGAGTAAGGCTGAAAAGTGGTCTCTCCACATTTTGAGCACACACTGCTTCTCAGTCACCAGCTTCACCAGAAATTAATTAAAGATTAATATATTTCAATCTGAAATATAAATCAGAATATCCCTGGAAAAATGATGTTTCAGGACATGCCAAATACACATTGGGTATAGTTTCGTAATTCTTCTGTGTTTTCTTCAAACCAGCCTCTTATGGTAACAAACTAAAAGTACAGGAATTCGAAATGCCTGTTGAACTTAATAACAAGTTCGACGTGCTCACAACGCTTGATTGCTTATATGTTCACATATAAGTTTCATACGATTCATTGTCAGATTCTAATTAGGAATCTGACTTTAAACTTGAATTGTCTTCCAAACCAGAAATGCAGGTATATATATATATTGTTTATCAATATCCCTTCAATAGAAAAATTCGCAAATTTATTCTCCAATATATCAGTTTCATTTTATCAGTAGTCATGATTTCTAAGTGATGTGCTTTATTATGTGTCAAGTAATTTTCCTTTGCCCTCTTTCTATAATTTCCTTTCCTGGCTAGCATAAATTAAATTTTCGCTAAGCCTGCCAGTGTTAAATCTATTTGGGAAACTTTTCAAATATGCTTTATAAATGCGATATATACTGGAAAAATAAGGGTATACATGATTTGGAAAGGACATATAAATGAAATATAAACTCTTTTAGTTTAATAAATACAATAACAAGAATAATATAGACAACTTTTATTATCCCAGTAAATCTCTAAGGAAATATCGACACTCGAACCTCCCAAACTTTGACCCACACCAATTTTTAGGATACAAAAAATACAACAAAAGAAAAACACAATTGTTTCAGTTTCCTGTGTCTTATTTAGCAAACTTCTCAAATTTCACAGAAGAAATAGCAGGATATCGGAAAATTTCTTAATAATATTCCCTTTTTCAGCTACATCCTTTCATCCCCAGTACACTCAAACTTGGTTTCATTAATTGTTCTTTAATGGATTCGATCAAGTGGGGGTGTCGAGAGGAAGATAAAGTGAAAACTTTATGAGATTTTTTTTCTTCATCTTTTGTTTTGGCTCAAATAACATAAAACAAGCCAAAAACAGTATAAACATATTTGCCCGTAGCTGCCGCTGCACAGTGGGAGATGATTGTAGACAAAGTCTTAACAATTCGGCTTTATAATTTTAACTCATCCTGTTGTTATCAAAATTTGAACACTGTAGGTAAAGTGAATATAGGGTGATTCAATAAGGCTGCCGATTTTTTAATAAACAAAACCGTACATGAGGCAATTTATTTATATCACAATTATAATTTGTAGTTTAATTTGAATTACCTCTACAAATGCAAATTCAAAAAAAAAAAAGTCAGTGCCATAGGCAATTGTACTTATTTTGAAAGCATTTCCTTCATATCTGGCAGTTTTGGTTTTGAAATATTTTATACAGTTCAGGTTTATGAATTTGAAATTACTACGAAGCAATACTTATCCAAGCCACAAACCTTTACATATAAAATACTTTAAAAACCGAATTTCCAGCAGTCAAACAAATTCAAAATAATTAAAAGTATTCCCATATTTCATTACAATTGGCATCCGATTCCACAACCTGCATTTGCATTGCCTGCAGAAATGCAAATTCACAATTTTTTAATTGCCATTGCGAACTATGGTAGTTCTTTTGCATTTGCATTGGACAAAGCAAAAAAACATATGAGGTGTCAGGGGACACCCGGTTGGAACGAAGTTCCTTTCGCTATATATTATGTACTAGTTAGTTCCCAAACGCTTAAAGCGCCTGTTGAAAAATACTATAATTTAAAAGGATCTTTTAGAAAATATACTTTTTGTAAAATGATAAACTTTTTTTAAGAAATTTTTTATTTATTGAATGTTTTTTTTTTTTAAAAAAAGAATATTTTTTGGTCCTTTTTGTAAGAATATGTATTATATTTTCCCGAAAATGTCCTTTCTTTAATGACAGGTACTTCTTTTATTAAAAGCTAATCTTTTTAAGAAAATGTACCATTTTTAATAAGAAGTTCTTCTGTAAGAAAAAGCCTACGAGTAGGATTTTTTTTACAAAGAAGTAATTTTTTTAAGAACAGGTACTTTTTAAAGAAGTGGTATTCTTTTTAGGAAAAGGTTATTTTTTAAGAAAATTTACTTATTTTCAGAAAGACTACTTACCTCAAGAAAAGAAAAGAAAAGAAAAGAAAAGAAAAGAAAAGAAAAGAAAAGAAAAGAAAAGAAAAGAAAAGAAAAGAAAAGAAAAGAAAAGAAAAGAAAAGAAAAGAAAAAAAAAGAAAAGAAAAGAAAATGAAAGGTATTATTTTATTTTTAAGAAAAGTAATTTTTGTAAGAAAAGGTATTTTTTTTAAAGAAGGTATTTTTTTGAAGAAAAGGTTTTTTTTTAAGAAATGAGAATTTTGTTTAGAATTGGTCCTTTTTTCAAGAACAGGTGCAATTTTAAGAGTAGGTACTTATCTCAAGAAAAGTTATTTTGTTTTACAGAAAATGTACTCTTTAAAGAAAAGGTAGGTTTTTAAGAAAGGGAAATTTGTTGTAAGATAAAGTACTTTTTTAAAAAAGGTATTCATACAAAAAAAATTATTTTTTTTAAGAAAGGGAACTTTTTGTAAGAAAATTTACTTTTTTACGCAAAGGTACTTCTTTAAGATAAGGTATTTTTTAAGAAAAGGTACTCTGTTTCAGAATATGAGTATGTATTTTTTTTTTGACAAAATTTACTTTTTTAAGAAAACGCACTTATTTTTTTTAATTTACATTTTATTCGGTTCAAAACTACAATATGTAATAACCAGGCTCGACCTAGAAAATTTCCCATGAGACAAGAAATATCCCCCCATATGTTAGTCTAGACACAATTCAAACCAAAAATACGAGTGTAAGAGTATGTGTGCTGCCAAATGTAATTCCATGCTTAGGGTTGTATTTCATGGATTTGCCAGTCTTGCACTTTGACTTTTCTAAATTTACTTTTTATTGGGTTCAAAACTACAATATGTAATAAACAGAAAACTTCCCTTTAAACCAAACCAAAAGTATAGATAAAATAATCTAATATGTAGATGAAGCACAAGTGTTGGGAAAATATTAGTGTAATGGGTAGTTTTCTAGATGTCGTTGAAAGGGATATTTTTTGCTCCACAAAACAAAAGTCAAAAAATATGACATTAAAATTCTAAAATTTAATATCCAAAAAAAATTGTTTTCAATAAAAATATCACTTCGAAACAAGAACACAACACGTTACTTAAAGTAGAATATCTGATGACAATCGAATTGCAAAGCCATGACACCACAATAAATTGGTTCTTCCTCCGATTGAGCTACCATTCCTTGTTGATGTTTTGGCATCTGCGACCACAGAAGTTAACTGTTACAAAAATTTCCCACAATTTTGAATAAACGTCAGTGAGAATTATGGGAAACTTCAGTGACAGTGGCACTAGTACAGGACAGCACCTAGTGAACAAAATTGACAATTTATTTCCTTTATCTATGACCAAAGTACCCAATATAGTTGACAATAATGGGTTGTAATAAAGTAAGGTTTAAAATTTTTTCATTTAGCCCCATCCCGTAAAATGCGATAGGAACTTCGTTCCAAAATAAATAAATGATTTCCCATTACATTCCATTAAGGAATTGGGGAGAGCTTCTTACAACCAGTGAGCTGTTCGCTTTCTAGTTTTATACTCACTGATTGGGACCTAAAGTTTTTATACCGATTCCAATCAGTATTTTGAGTAGCTTTTTCATGGCTAAATACTCTATAGCATCGCCGTCACTATGCGAGGTGTCCGCCGCCGAAAGAAGTTTAAGGTGGTCTGAGCAGGGTTCGAACCCAGGATCTCATGTACAAGAGCCGCGCACACTACCCATTGCACCACCATAAAATAATGCAAATTAAAATCCAATGCAAATTAAAAATACACATGTATGAATAAAACACCTCAAACTAATTTTGAATGATTTTTGTTTCCATGCATAATGTCTATGGCATTTATGTAAGAAAAACAACATTCGTTAAATGCCCACCAACACCACTCTTCTGGCAACACAGGATACGCGTATCGAAGTTGTCCATGACTTTTTGGCAAAGTTCGGGTTGCATATCATTTATAATGCATATGATTTCGTTCTTGTGCTCTGGAGTCTTCGCGAGGTTTTTGCCATATACCATACTTTTCACGTAGCCTTAAAGAAATAACTACAGTGGTGTCAAATCGCAAGACCTCGGAGGCCATTTCAGTTCGTTGTTTCGTGAGAAAACTCGTCCTTCGCATTAGGGTCATAGTTCCATGCTCTCTAGATACACGGCTTGCTTAGATTATCACTTATTTTGTACCGAGAGCTAAGCGATATTAAGCGGCATTTGAAGTTACCGCTTCCATTTTAGTTATAAGTAGGAATAATGTTACCAGTGTTGAAAAAATCGGAAAACCAGTGTTGGATATCGTTATTGTGAGTCCGAAGATATTGTGAAGGATATAAACATAAATAACTACAAACCATGCATTAGAGCTCGACGATTATAAATACTTCCGCGTTAAACAAGCAAAAAATTGCCAGTATGAAAAAATCACTAAAACAGTGTTGGATATGGTAATTGTGAGTGCAAATACCAGGAGATGAATATACTTATACACATATGCAAGAATAAGAATAAGCTATGCGTTAGAGGAAGGCGATTATATACACGAGGGCGGATCAATAAGTCCGTGACTTTTTGAATGAAACACAGTTATGTTTTTGCTTTTTTAGCTCAATACACTTAGTCCAACGTTTCTCAAATTTTTGTATCTCTTCCAAAAAAAATAGTATTTTTCGAGGTCCATAAAACAGGCATTTGTTTGATCAAAAATTTCATCGCTGGTGCTACATCTCTTCCACCGAGCCGTTTCTTTAGGTTTGGGAATAGGAAATAGTCACTTGGTGCTAAATCCGGAGATTATGGCGGGTGAGGTACCAATTCGTAGCCCAATTCCAACAACTCCAAACAATTCTTTGAAGTTGTCGCACGATTACGTTGATGTTCAATTGAGAGCAAACGCGGCACCCATCTTGCAGACTGCTTCCTTAAAAAAAATTTAAATCGAAACCACACTTCCATATAAAATGCCTATGGAATCAACAATCTCAAGCACTTTTACTCTTCGATTGGGTCAACACCATATCGTGGCCTTTCCGACACTTGTGGGGGTATTGACCTCAATTGGCCGTCCAGAACGTTCGGCGTCCTTTGTACTTGTGCGACCACAACGAAAGTCAGTAAACCACTTTTTTACCATTGAAATCGATGGTGCAGAGTCCCCATAGTATTTATCAAGCGTTTCCTTTGTTTGATTGACGGGTTTTTTCTCAAAACATAATGTTTAAAGAGCAGTCGAAATTCACCTTTTTCCATTTTTAAAAAAATTAACGAGGTTGTATGTTTTGAACAACTGTTAAACGCAAAGTAAATGACGGAACTATAGTGAAATTTGCAATATGGTATATATAGGTACAATTAAAATTAAAATTAAGACTGGAATTGCAGGACACAAATCAGATCCAAAATAGAGACACATCGCAACACTAAAATCCGCATTATCATCATGCTGTGCAAACTTAAATCATTTTCTAAATTTTCAAGATACGTCACTTTGGAATAGGGAAAATAATTATAGACGTCGATTTATGTTAGAAATGTTACAGATAATAAGGACTCCAATAGCGAAGAGAATAAACTTTAAAGCAGATACGGATAATGTAGCACAGAAGTATAGGCATTTAGTTAGTAAAATGTAGAACGTTTCACCGAAAATTGTTACTAAACTGTTTGAAAATTAATTCCTAAATTAAATCTAACTTTTTCTATTTTCAAAATCTTAAAAAACCTAATATTTTTAAAACGACTATGAACAAATGCGTCAAAACAATTCAAAGATACATAACGACAAAAAATTTAAATTTAAATTTCGAGATTTTCGTTTCGAAATAACGAAACGTAGTCAAATTTGGAAAAATTATTAAAATATAACCCACTGTGCGAATTTCAATATTGATATGTCATTATAATTTCTAACTGCTTGTCTACAAAGTTAAAACTATTTTCTAGATCAAAAGATATAGAGTTTTGACCGATGAAAATTGATTCTGAACCACTGTGCGCCGTCTCAACGTAAAGCATGGTTAGATGAGGAGTGTCGCAAGCCAACAAATAATAATAATGCTGCACGTATGTAAATGCTTCAATGCATTACAACTCAAGCTGCGAGAGAGCGGAATAAGCTGAAAAGGAGAGAGATGAACCGCCTACTTAAGCAAAGAAACTGCAGTGGAGAAAGCGTTAGAGTGAAGAAATTTACATCCCGAAAATTCTATCCCGAAATTTCTAACAGAAACGCAAGAGCCCAACTTCTATAAAGATAAGAACGAATACTTAGTCTCAGCTGCGCAGAGTTTGTTGGGTATGTGGAGATACAATTTGTCGAAGAAGAATTCAATGCTGAAAATTGTGTCGATAGAACCCTCCTAATCCTCCAGAATAGGAATCTCCCGGCTAAAAAACAAGAAACTCGCAGAGGTTGATGGACTACCGGTTGGTCTGTGCAAGGCTGCCGTCGTTGCTGTGGCAAAGTTCATGCACCAACGTCTATGAAAAATTACAAATTAGACGAATGCAGTCCCGTGATTGAAGTCTCAGAGTACAATCCCTTTTATTTCAAAAAGGTGACCCTAGTATTTTGTGTATTCTAGTATTCCTCGAATAAACATTGCCTTCCAGTTCTTCTTCAGGGTAATTTACGAAAGATTATAGCCTATTGTTCAAGACGTGGTCAGACCTAAGCAGTGTGGCTTTAGACCTGGAAAATCTATAACTGAATAGCTATTCACATTGCGTCAAATCCTGGAGATAACCCACGAAATGCACATCAGTACTTACAATCTCCCTATTGATTATAAGGCTGCCTTCGATAGTACGATAAAGAGAAAACTGAACGAAGCCATTTATGAGATTGGCATCCCTGCAAAACTGATACCCGTCTGCAAACGAATACCAATAACACTATGGAACATTTTCGGGGTCATTGTCTGGGGGGTGAGAAATTCCAAGTCAGGGTTTAGGTACTAGGTCAGTATAGTAAAACCCCATTTATATTTACCTTTTATATTTTTTCCTTATCCTTATGTTTGTTCGCTTGGTTTTAAATTTTTGGAAAAAAAATTGTTTGACATAACTCGAGAATGACTGGTTCAATTTTGCTGAATCAAATTGAGAATTACATTTCACTTAATCCAATCCTATGCTATTTCTCTACATAATCAACAGTTTTGAAGTTATAAATAAATTTATGAAGGAAAATAATAATTTTTTATCAAAAAATTAAATTTTTTTTAAATAAAAAAAAAATCCAAAACGGAAAAAAGTGTCGAGCCTTATTACTAACCTTTGCTCAAAATGAAATATAGGTCATGAAAATCGATGAACGCGTTTCCCATTTATTCACATTTAAGTGAAGGTATCTCATTTTGACAAGAATATTTAGGGTGTTCACGAAGGACTGCTTATCAGATTATCAGCTCATGTGCTTATCTCGCCAATAACAAAATACATTGAAATAAAATAAGCAACTTTGAGCAACCTGTGCCTTTGGCAAACGCTTATCAGCTTATTTTTAGTGTTGGAAAATACCAAAAATGTAACTTGCTGACAACACTAAAAACACGAAGTTTTAGCAAATGGCATCTCAAATTTTATATTTAAGTATTGGTAGCACTGGTATTTACATCTGTTTTTTTTTATTAAAAAAAACAATCAAAATGAGCGCAAGTCGGGGGGTCGGGGAAACCTATGTGTACAAACGCAAAACCATAAATATTTGCATCGTATACATTTCTGACTACTTACCTTTAATGAATTCAATTTCCAAAGTACTCGTATTGACTCTGAAGTCCATAATATGTTGTTTAATGCTCCGCTTAGGCATTTTACAAACAATTTCAATTGTACATTGATGGTTTTGATTTCATTTATCGAACAGCTGATTGAAAAAATAAGCAGATAAGCAGATAACCAACATGGAAGGGTGTTCACGTAGCCCAGAGCTTATTTTTCATCTTTTCAGCACATAAGCTGATAAGCAGCCCTGCGTGAACAATCTAATTGATATTTGTTTCAATGAATATGGATAAACGTACTGAATGAATTTCGAAAATTCGATCCTCTATGTATAAAATTCTCTGGAAAAAAGGTTTATTAGTTTTTTATGTTCCTCAGATTTAGAAAAACAGATTTAGAAAAACCAAAGGTTATTTGATTTTTATGAGTGCGGTAGCAAAGTAAGAAACGCTCATAAATGTGCGTGGATGCTGAATTGGTGATCTTGTTCATTTATGATACCCAAACCGTTCAAACTCAATTAAAGGGAAAGGGAATTTGAAAAATTTTCGCAAGTATTGCACTCGGCGTCTTTGTGCACTGTTTTATTGATGTGTATGTGGTTTTCCGTTGGCTACCTCTAAAGGATGATTTACGTAGTATTTATATTTATCATTCAAGAAGTGTCTACTAACGCGAAAAGTACAAGTAATTTTTCTCCAGTTTTTTAAAAGTGAATAGCATATGGAACTGTGCAAGCCAGATATAAATATCTTTTGCTGTTGTCAATATGTCCCAATACGAGATGCACTTCAACCAAAATGTTATACTGTTTTAAAACAGGGTGCACAAATATAGTGCGTGAAAGCTGTTACAATCGTCTAATGGATTGGAGAAATGGAAGACATGAAACTATGCCATTCGGTATTCCAATGACTTGGACTAATCCTGGCGGCGGTCACAATCCATTGAGTTGCTAAGCATGTGCGAATAAAGGAGCCGCATTGAGAAAAAGGGAAAGAAAATCATATAATTACGTTGGTGTAGCAAATGCCGCAACACCATTGCCTCATTCGGCTCACTGTCCTGTGCCAAAAGCTTCTAGCCCAGATATTGTATCTTCTATGACTGTTCCGAGTTTGCACCAACATATGGTTTAACTGATGATACCTCATATAATCCCGAACCATCTGTGTCCAATCAGCCCATTTTAATAAATCCAAGTAAGCTTGATTAAATTGTTGCAAAATTGGAATTAACACAGCATAAATCAGAAGAGCTGGCTTCGTTTTTAGAAATCAAACAATCGTTTGGCACCCGTTGTGAAAGTCACAGCTGATCGAAGTCGTCAGGCAACACTACAAACTTTATTCGTTGTGAATGATGAAAAAACTTCTGCATATTGTCCGGATACATCTCGTATTGGAACATATTGGCCACAGCATTAGCAAAAGCTACAGTATAACCTCTCTAATCCGGACAGATATAGTTTCGACCTTTGTCCGGATTACTGAATTGTCCGGACTACAGTACAAAATTTCCTAAACTCGAAAGTTGGTTATGTTTATTGATTTTATTATGAAATAAGTTATTTATAAAGCGAAATATGAAAAATAAATAATATTACAAATTGATTTAAAAAAAAGGTTTCCCATTACATGCCATGAAGTAATTGGGGAGAGCTTCTCACAACCAGTGAGCTTAGCGCTTTCTAGTTTTATACTCACTGAGTGGTACCTACAGCTTTTACACCGATTCCGAACGGTATTTTGAGGAGCCTTTCAAACCCTAAATACTCGATTGTGTCGCCGTCACTATGCGAGGTGACCGTCAGAACGGGTGGTCATAACAGGGATTGAACCCAGGATCTCATGTACAAGAGGCGAGCAAACTAACCATTGCACCACCGACGGCCACATATTGATTTACATTTACAAAAAAGTTCAACAGAAATTGAAAAAATTTATTGCTCGAAATATCAATTAATTTTGGATTGAATATAAGTACAATTTCCTTTGTCCAGTTTTTGAGCTCTGGTTTTAAGTTATTTTAAAAGAAAGATTCACATATTCTATCGTTTGTGTTATTCTTTTTGGGCTAAAGTACAAAAGCTGCGAAATAGACAAATAAACAAACTAATGTCCGGACTACAGAGGTAAAATTTATAAAATGTCCGAAACTTTGAGCTGTCCGGACTACTGGATAGTCCGGACTAGCGAGTGTCCGAACTAGAGAGGTTACACTGTATTTATATCTAGCTTGCAGAGTTCCATATTCTATGCACTTTTAAAAAACTGGAGAAAAATTACTTGTACTTTTCGCGTTCGTAGATAATTCTTGAATGACAAAAAAAGATCAATGAACACCTATAAATACTACGTAAATCATCCTTTACAGGTAGCCACCGGAAAACCACATACACATCAATAAAATAATAAAATATGAAGCAGATGACTGGGGATTATTTATTGCCAGTTCAAAACTCAGCTCGAGGGCGGTTTTACTGCATAAGACCAATAAAAAACCTTCGGTTCCAATCGCGTATAGTACAGAAATGAAAGAAACATACTTATGATGCGCTGGAAAATATTTAAAAAATGGTCAACTAGGCGATACATATGTGGCGCAAATGCTTCGATTTAAAAGTTGTAGCAGTGCTTTGCGGTCTTCAGAGCGGCTATATAAAATATATGTGTGACCTGCTCCACAAAGGGGGGCCTCTGCGCCGAAAAATTTTTTTTTACTTTTTGAGTGATTCTTATAGGAAAAAAACGCTCTTTCAATTGACGCAAACCACAAGTTTCTATATCTTTTAGTCTTTTCACAAATCACCTGTAAAGATGAACATAATTAATGAAAAAATTTAAAAATGTGATATAAACAGATAATATATATAATATTTGAAATTTAAAAAAAGTTCAATATCAAAGGTACAAAATTACAAAAATATGAAAATTTTACTCTTTTTTACTCCTAACACGCTTTTTTGGTGGTTCTTCTGTATTTTGCTGCTTTTCACCTTTGTCTGATCAGTACCTCGTTTCTGTAGTTCTCGAATCGAAAAAGTTTTCACATTAAGCATGAAACAAAAAATTCCATCGTTTCTCGATTTGTGAGTAAAAAGTGTTTCTGCAAATCAATGCGAAAAGAGGCAACACTGATCACGTTTTTATTGGAATATTCCAGGAAAGCTGTCAAGTAGTGAAAAAAAATATAAACAAACAAAATAAGCTAGTGCGAAAAAGAACAACAAACCGCTTAAATTCGCTTAATATCGCTTAGCTCCCCATATAAAGTGGTCGAAATATTAGTTTAGCAGGGAATGCTCAAAATATGCTTGTTTTTTAATTCCTGCTAAACTAAGTTTTCGACGACTTTGTATGGCGAGCCGCTTAAAATCGCTTAGCTCCCCATATAAAGTGGTCGAAAAAATAGTTTAACGGGAATAAAAAACAAATCTCGCACCGTTTTAATTTGGGAGTATTTTTAACGTTTAAAATTTACAATTTTTCGACTCCCTACTTTTTAGAAACAGTTTTTCTCGCATTTTTCCAATCAGCATGGAAAAAGCAGTACGTCATAGAAAGTTTTCGCAAAACAAATATTGTAGAAACAGTCACATGTGAGAAGCGATTTTTTGTACCGATTCGTAGCCTTTTTATTTCAATTCACATGTTTCATGTGAAAACTTTTTCGATTCGAGAACTACAGAAACGAGGTACAGGTTGAAGGAAGAGTTGCATAACCATGCTCAAAGCACGGAAAAACGAATCGCTTTTTTTAAACGCGTTTTTGTCAATAACTTCTTTTCGGCGCGGAGGTTCCTTTTCGTGGAGCGGGTCACATGTGCGTTTTGTGCGATTGGGACACACGATTGACCGGTGATCAATATGCATGCCACGATTGGAAACTCAGAGAGCACAGCAGGTTACAAATGGCCAATATTATTCGTGAGCCTCTAGAGATATAATAAGATATTGCTGCCTCCACTGCATAATTGTGAATAAAAGGGAAACCCGTTCATCGCTATTCATGATCTATGTTTCATTTTGATCATTGGGGATGGGAGTTTACGGGAAAGTAATAAGACTTGACACTTTTCTACGTTTTGGACTTTTTTTGATTTAAAAAAAATTCAATTTTTTGGGAAAAAAATATTTTTTTTCTTCATAAATTTATTTATAACTGCAAAACTGTTGATTATGTAGAGAAACAGTATGTGGGTAAATTAAAGAAAATGTAATTCTTAATTTATCTCAATTTGTTTCAGCAAAATCGAACCAGTCGATCTCGAGTTATGTCAAACAAATTTTTTGCCAACAATTTAAAAGTTAGTTAAAAGTTGTGTATCAGCAAAAATGTGGAATTAACTCGTTAGAAGTTTAGTCAGATGATTTATTAATATTTTCGATGTGGATTATCAAGACCAGATTGCGTACATAAACTTCCTGCCCCATCCTTAGCCGCAGTAAAACGCTGGAGAAAACATGATCTCTTACAGCCTTAAAGGAAATTACAACTTTAAACATAACGAGGATCTAAAAACAACTAAATTTGAAACATATGGTAGGGCCAAACCAAAACAGAACGAGACAACTACAATTAGAATAGTTCGTTCTATAAATAGAACTTTCAAAACTTCTGCATCAGTGCGTGTAAGTAGGAAAGCAATGTGTAAGTAGCGTCAACAATCGCTCTGCACACAATCAATCAATCAATAAATGTCTTCGGTTAGTGACTTGTGTAAATACACACCGCAGTGGCTAAACGGGCTAGACGCTGCGGAAGATGATGCTTCACAAACATCGAAACGATCGTCCAGCGAGTGTGAGTTCGAATCCCACCCGCGGCATTTACATTTTTTTCACTAACCGGAGAAAACATGATCTCTTACAGCCTTAGAGGAAATTACAACTTTAAGCTGGTATATTAAGTTTGATCACGGTCGACCTTTGCGGTGGGATGCATTTCATGAAGGTCGTCCAAAATTAGTTGGGCCAACTGTTAGATTCATTCAACCTTAGGAATTAGTTTCATCAACATTCATAATTAGGTTGTTCACGCAGGGCTGCTTATCAGCTTATGTGCTGAAAAAAAATAAGCTCTGGGTTACGTGAACACCCTTCCATGTTGGTTATCTGCTTATTTTTTTCAATCAGCTGTTCGATAAATGAAATCAAAACCATCAATGTACAATTGAAATTGTTTGTAAAATGCCTAAGCAGAGCATTAAACAACAAATTATGGACTTCAGAGTCAATATGAGTACTTTGGAAATTGAATTCATTAAAGGTAAGTAGTCAGAAATGTATACGATGCAAATATTTATGGTTTTGCGTTTGTACACATAGGTTTCCCCGACCCCCCGACTTGCGCTCATTTTGATGGTTTTTTTTAATAAAAAAAAACAGATGTAAATACCAGTGCTACCAATACTTAAATATAAAATTTGAGATGCCATTTGCTAAAACTTCGTGTTTTTAGTGTTGTCAGCAAGTTAAATTTTTGGTATTTTCCAACACTAAAAATAAGCTGATAAGCTGATAAGCTTTTGCCAAAGGCACAGGTTACTCAAAGTTGCTTATTTTATTTCAATGTATTTTGTTGTTGGCGAGATAAGCACATGAGCTGATAAGCTGATAAGCAGTCCTTCGTGAACACCCTAAATATATTTCATCATCATTTAGGCCTGAAAAGCATTTGTTCTCTTTGGATTTCTGACAATTGACAAAAGTTCCGAAATTACTGCATTCGAGTACGGCAAACAAATGTTCAAGAAGTAGATTTATGTATTATATAAAGTAAAGATATAATAGCATTAAAAGTGCTACATTACGTATACAAATATATATGTAATTATAAAGAGGAAAACTCAATTTGCCGTTGACATAAATTCAAACTAGAAAATATTTAATTAAATATTAGAAACTAATGGTAATAGTGTATTTACGAATTCCATTGACAATAAATAATTTGCAGTTATTTACAACTAATAACCCTGCAGACTTCCTCCTGCATTTTAGTAGGGGAAAAACGAAAAAAAGCCTGTAACACTCAGTGATAACGTAGCATTCTACTGGTGAAAGAATTTTTAAAATCGGATGAGTAGTTTAGAAGATTACCCTCTACATGCAAACTCACAAACACTTCCGGCCTTATTCATAAAAGGTTATGAGAGGTTTGAGAGCCGATTTGTCATACAAAGAATGTCTCTCAAATCTCTCACAACTTTTTATGAATAAGGCCATTCCTCTTTATAATATTAGTATAGGTAGCTATACATATATTCATTGCATCATTGAAATAAGGAAAATTCATGAAGGAAGCAATGCCATTACTTCGACGAATCAATTGTTGCATTATAACGGGTGTGTTTTAGCTGTCAAACTGTGTTGACATTTCTGTTCAGTTATTTTTGGAAAGTCATCATGTATCGTTTTACGCTGCAAAAACGCTTCCAAATTGAAGAAATTTACTTTGAAAAAAATTAAAATGTTTGGGAAGTTCATAGAGAACTTCGTCTTTTTCGTACAACATAATAGCAAACATAATCGGCCTAGTGATCACGCAATTCGTGAAGTCAATTTGATGACAAATTTATTTCCAGAAGTCATGCGATTTAACGCCTCTGGATTACTTTTTATAGGGCTATGTTAAGGTATTGATTTATGCCGACAAACTGCTACTCTTGAGGCATTGGAAGCCAATATTCAAGCCACCATTGGAGCCATACGGCCACATTTATTGGAAAAAGTTGTCAAATATTGGACTGATCGAATGGACCATGTAACTTGTAGCCGCGGCGGACATATGCCCGAAATTATATTTAAAAAATAAATGTCATGAAATTATGTACCAGATTTTAATGAAAAAAAATTCAATCCAGCAATATTTCTGTCTTGTATTATCCGTTTTATTTATAATGCACCAAAAAAACACCTGTTATTAACAAATTCAATTCAGCAATATATTTATTTTTATATTTTACTAATAAACGTTAAGTCTTGCAGCAAATCATGGTTTCCTAATTGGGGATAAAACTCGGCTTTCAAATTTACTTAAAACATCACTTGCTGACAGCCACCTCACCAAACAGTAGAATGACAAATTAGTGGGCTGTTCATCGCGTCAAACTTCATCTACAAAATTTTAAAACTGACGGTGATTTTTTTAATTACTTGTAATGAAATTAATGATTTTAACAATAGGAGTGACACCGTTTTCAGAATTAAAATTCTTTGCAACTAGATGTTCTCGGTGCAAAAAGCAGTGAATTGCAATAAAATCCGGAATGGAAGTGTCCTTATTTAGAAGTTCAATTAAACCAAAATTTTTTCCAACCATTGATAGAGCATCATCCGTAGCAACACTGACAAGTTTTTTTTATAGGTGAAAAAACTGTGGCAATGTACAGGGACGATTACAGATCGAAGATGAACAATGTTTTGAGGGATATTTGTACATACAGACGTATCAAAAGAGACCCGACGAGCAGCGAACGGAACGAGAACAACAGATTGGTGGAGAAATTATACAATCGAGAATTGCTAAATTTGACGGAGAATAATAGACTGGCCAACAGGGTTGCCGCACCACCCAGGATATACCGGCTCCCCAAAATCCATAAAGATGGAAATCCCGTTAGACCAATATGCTCAGCGATCAACTCACCAGGCTACTAGACTTTGTAAGGCTAAGGACTTTGTATGATCAGTATACTTAATAAATTGACGAAGGACTCCCAAAAAAATGATTTCCCGGCCAGAACAGTAAATGGTCTACTGAATCGGATTATACACACAGGACAATTTATGGAACGAGGACAAGATCAACCAGACGCAACCCCACCGTAAATTTACAAATCCCTGACATATATGCCTGGTTATTCCGCGAGCCTGAAGCATTCCGATATCTATGACAAAGGGTTATATGAGTTGGCATTGAAATCACACAATACCCTGAGCAGATTATTTAGACGGACAAAGTCCAAAGTGACGGAAAAGTGTAAGTGTAATATTGTGTATCAGATAAAATGCAATGGGGATAAGACTGACGTATGCCAAAAGGTATATGTTGGCACCACGATGACAAAATTGAAGACAAGACTGTCTTCCTACAAATCAGATTCAAGGGGCACCTATAAACCTATGGAACAGAAAACGGTATTAGCGGCCCACTGTGCTGTGACGGGTTATAATCCTAACTTTGACATTTTAGCGGAGGAGACACATTACCCACGACGACTCACTCTCGAAATGTTGCACATAATTAACGTTCCCTCAGAGAAAATACTCAATTACAAGACCGACACTGACCGATGCGCTCAAATATCGGGTTTTTCAATAAGAGCGCTACAAAAGTTTTTTTAAATAAAACAAAACCGGTTTTAGATACCAATGAAATTCTTTATTCCTGTGAAAGTACGTTCGATGCCATTATGTATGGAACTCGATTTCTTTTGCATGGCCACTACGGGCACGCTTCCAGAAGTCCAGACGCTGAACCCAATTTTCGACGGTTTTCAAGCATAAACCGGCCGATACTGCTGTAATTTCACGTTCGATATTCGTACGAAGTTCATCAATCGTCGCTGGCTTGTTGGCACAGACCATAGACTTGACGTAGCCCCACAGGAAATAATCTAACGACCGAGGCGGCCAATCGACTGGGCCATTTCGAGAGATAACACGTTCACCAAACTTGGTTTCCAATAAATTAATTGTGGCATTCGCTGTGTGGCTTGTGGCGCCGTCCTGTTGGAACCACATGTCCTCCAAGTCCATATTATCCAATTGGGGCCAAGAATATTCGGTTATCATTGAACGGTAGCGATTCGCATTCACAGTAAAGTGCCGGTCTTGATCATCGCGGAAGAAGTACGGCCCAATGACGCCGCCGGCCCATAAACCGCACCAAACCGTAATTTTTTCGGGATGCAATGATGACTCATGGATTACGTGTGGATTGCTGTCTGACCAATAACGCATAGTTTGCTTATTGACGAAGCCATTCAGCCAGAAATGAGCCTCATCGCTGAAGATGATGAAATTGGACGTAGCGCTCTTAAAGTTGAGGCCACTGACTCCAAATTTCGGTAGTACATTTTAATAATTTCGACTCGTTGGTGGCTCGTATATCTCTCCATGATTAAATAGCAAACCTTACTGAAGAGAAATGTCAAAAGAGCGGGACAAAATATGGCGTTGTCGATTTACTTTTGTAGCGTCTCTGTTGAAAAACCCTTTGTATAAGCAAACACAGAGAAAACAGACAATAGTTGACGAAAGTTTGCACACTGCGTACAAGTAATTTGTTTTTTGTGCTTTATAATACATGTTATTAGTGTTAAATATTTTTGTATATAGAACCCGCTGGTATTTTCATTTTATGACCTCAAGCCAAACTAATTGAACGCAAATATTTGGAACTGTCGTATCTAATGCTTCCTTAATGTCAATGCCTCGCGTAGTATCCTTCAATGAAATAAGATCCCGCAATTCTTCCTGTACCACTGCGTCTTCCATCACAACCCGAATAAATATAGCCAACTGAGGCTTATCTGTTATGTCAACGGATTCGTCAAGTGCTAGGGTAAATGCTAAAAAAATCTGTTTCCCATTACATCCCATGAAGGGATTGAGGAGAGCTTCCCACAAACTAGTGAGCTGTGCACTTTCTAATTTTTCACTCACTGATTGGGACCTACAATTTTACACCGATTCCGAACGGTATTTTCAGACGCTTTTTTCATGGCTAAGTACTCGATAGTGTCGCCATCTCTAAGCGATGTGGCCGTCGTCAAAGGAAATGTAAGGTGCTCGGAGTAGGGATCGAACCCACGTTCTCTTGCACAAGAGCCGCGAATACTAGTCATTGCATACCGACGGTCACGGCTAAATGCTACACATTCCTGTAAATCTTTGTGCAGGTGATGCGTTATGCCTGTACATACACTCCGGTTCACTTATTTAAAGGCACTAAAAATTCCATATTCCGCAGCCTGTACCTTTTGCAATTTGTAACCGATTGCAGAATTTTAAATTGGAAATGGAAGCTAGACATCCTGACATGATAATAGTGGTTTCTTAACTAAAGAACTTTTTTTGAGCAATTTATAAAAAAAGTCAAAAAATTTGATATTTTTTTGGTTCACTTGAATAAAGGCTCTTTATTATTTTTAAAGGAAGCGATGATTTTTTGTAGGGAGCATTTGTTTATTACAATTTATTACATCTTAATCATTTTACGAGTCAAAATGGCAAAACAAAAAATTTTAAATCTATCGGAAACAACTAAAATCGATGTTTACCGTTCTGCAGGATATTCTAACCGCGCAATAGCTAAAAAACTTGGGCGGAGCCTCAACATTTGTCGACAATTACATCAAGGACCCCGAGAGGTATGGCAAAAATTTTAAAGAAAGAAAGTTTAGCTACTTATGAGAAATGAAAAATCATCAGAATTGCTTCTAATTCTGCTTATCCTTGTCAAAAAAATGAGCTCAAGCTGGAGTGGAAGCGATCAGGTTCTCAGTACGCAGAGTAACTAAGAGCTGCGAGTATCTTAAATACCTGGAATTACAAAAAAGGGCGCCACTTAATGCTCCTCGTAAGGAAAAGCGGCTTCAATTCGCAAGAGACTATATGGTATGGGATGTGCAGCCAAGAGGTCATGACTGGAGAACCGTTGTATTTACGGATGAGAAGAAGTTTAATTTGGATGGGCATAATGGCTACAACTATTATTTCCATGATCTGCGCAAAGAAACCCTTTTTTTTGAACCGTCATCACAGCCGAGAGGCCGGCGTTATGGTGTGGGATGCTATTACATACTATGACACCATCGAAGCTATAAATCGTTATTGGAATCGGTTTTTCCGAAGTTCAGTGAACTCTTTGGTCCCACATCTTGGATATTGCAACACGATAATGACCCTGTGCACAACGCAAACGTAGTAAAGGAGTTCATTGCAAGCCATAATGTTAGTATTCTTGACTGGCCATCCTAGTCTCTAGATCTAAACATTATCGAAAATGTCTGGGGTTTGTTATCTCGTAAGGTCTATGAAGGAGGTAGATATTTTGATGACAAGCAGTCACTAATTCAGGCCATTAATGATGCTTGGAATCAAATGGCGTTGGATTACATAAATTCCCTTTATCTCTCAATGGAAACCCGTATATTTGAAGTTATTAAAAACATAAGGGGTTGTACCCATTACTAATAGTTCTTTAATGAAGTGAAATAATTTAAAAAAACAAGAAAAACTGTTTTTCTTTAAAATTGGTTAAAGTGCCTTTATTCAAGTGAACTAAAAAAAATAGCACATTTTTTGATTTTTTTTATAAATTGCTCAGAAAAAAGTTCTTTACTTAAGAAACCGCTATTCCCATGATTTCTTATATATCTCAAGATGTCTAGCTTCCATTTCCATTTTAAAATTCTGCAATCGGTTACTAATTGCAAAAGATACAGGCTGCTGAGTAAGGAATTTTTAGTGCCTTTAAATAAGTGAACCGTAGTGTATATGTAAAACTCTACGTGAAATCGTTTCTCGAGAGGTAGGTACATTTGAAATTGATTTTTGGGATCCAAAGATTGTATGGTATCAATTACAATTTGCTCTATGAAATCACCTTCGGTATATGCTCGTTTTGATCGAGCGAGGTTCCAGCGACACTTTCGACTGCTCAGAAAATGCTCAGATATTGTCTTGAAAAATCCAAATGCAGCCGTTCGTACTGTACTGTCTTCTTATATTTGACACCTTTAAAACAGTTACAGTTGCATTACAAATTAAGCAAAATTCTTTTCCATTTCTATCTGAAAACATCTTCCCTCATTGGTTATTTTCGTTTTAATTTGTTTTGAGTTGTCACGCTAGTTTAAAAAAAAAACAAAATCTAAATTACACAAAATTCCATATTATGCCCCAAACTTACATAGAAACTTCTGTTATCAACTTATAAACGGTTTAGAAATTTATTATAATCTGTTTGAGATGTGAAAGAGAGCATACGAAAAATGTGACTGAATCCTATAACCAGTACAGAAATTTCAGTCGGGTGAACCGACTTAAATATACCCTCACCCGAAGTCATCCATTGCGACCGAGTTCAGACTCGCATTGCGCTATATATGTATTATACCATACCCAACTTAATTACAATCCAATAATTACGATCCTAAGTGATTATAGGGATATATTGTGACTACCAGCCAATTGTCCGTCCAATATTTATATGGGAGGTACAAAAATGGACATGGCGAAGATGCTCATCTGTTGTTACACAGTATTGCACAAAATATTGATCAGTACCAAATTTTGTTAAGATCGGTTGTAGTCTACGAGAGTTATCGTGTCGATCAACCGGTCATCCGCCCATCTTTTGTGTGCATTTGAGTAAATTTTGTCTAGTATAAAAATTTATAAAGATTAGTTCGGTTTAGCGGGAGTTATCTTTCCGATCGTGTGTTCGATCCATACTCTGACCACCTTAAATTTCTTTCGACGGCGGCCACCTCGCTTAGTGACGGCGACACTAACGAGTATTTAGCCATGAAAAAGCTTCTCAAAAGCCGTTCAGAACCGGTGTAAAACTGTTGGTCCCAATCAGATAGTTTAAAACTAGAACGCGCACAGCTCACTGGTTGTGAGAAGCTCTCCCTAATCCCTCCATGGGATGTAACGGGGCGTGGCAAAATCACCCTTGTCTTAATCGGTTACTGGCGTTTGATGGCACGAAGCCTATTACATATAACCTAATTTCAATAAGATCGGAAGTGTTTCACGCGACTTATCTCATTGACAACACGGACGACCGACCACCAAGCTTTTGTATGGGAGGTACCAGAATGGGCGTTGCAAAACGACTCATTTCCCATAGAAGAGAGGCATTTGACAAAATTTTGTCTAGAACGAAATTTCATAAAAATTGCTTCGGTTTTGAGGGAGTTATCTTGCCGAACAACTTATGTATGGGAGGCAGCAGCATGTGCGTGGCAAATTCACCCTTGTCGTACTTGGTGCCTCGCATTTGATTACAAGAAGCCTGTAACATAATTTTATTAAGTTCTTATGTGTTTCACGCAGCTTATCGCGTTGACCTCCCGGAGGACCACCAAGCTTTTGCATTGGAGGTACCAGAATGGGCGTAGCAACTTCGTCTTTTTTCAGTTGAAGCTAAACGCATCTACCAGAAAAAAGTTTTAGGCGAAATATGATTTTGTACTAAATGTGTCGATTTGTATGGGAGGTATCAGAAGGGGCGTGACCAAAACACCCATTTTCAACCCCAACCTAAGTATGGACAAATAATGGTCACTAACAAAATATCATCGTGATCGGCAAAGATTTACGGTAGTTATCTGGCCGAACAGCCAGCCGGTCGAACAACTTGTGTATGGGAGGTACCAAAATGGGCGTGGCAAAATCACCTTTGTCTTAATCGGTGACTGGTGTTTATTGACATTGAATTTCATTAAGATCGGAAGTGTTTAACGCGACCTGTCGCATTGCCACCACGGACGACCACAAAGCTTTTGCATGGGAGGTACAAGAATGGGCGTGGCGACTTCGCCCATTTTCTCCAATTATGTAGATATTTACATATTATTAACCAACTTTTGAGTTGCAGCTCATCAAATTTAACAGCAAAAGGTTTTAGAAGAAACTTGATTTCGCAGTAAATGTGTCGATTTGTATGGGAGGTACCAGAAGGGGCGTGGCAAAACGTAGATTTTCAATCCCAAACTAACCATGGATAAATATTAGTCACTGACAAAATTTCGCTGTGATCGATAAATATTTACGGCAGATACCGTGTTGACCAGCCAGACAGACAGTACACGGACATGGCTCAATCTTGTTAAAAAGTCCCGAAACTAATTTCGTCCAAAGATACTGAGGGTCTAATATGGCTCTTTCTATGCGTTACATTTTTTCCTGTATTAAATGATATATACCCCCATACTAGAGGGTATACAAATGCGAAATGACTCTACTTCTTTGAAAGCTACCAAGCTACTAAATGAAATATTTTCATTTATTATGCTTTTCGTTGATAATTTTGTTGCCAAGCCGATTACGAATGGGCACTGGTTGCAATGGCTGAGTGTTACCATTGTAGTGTACAAGATTGTAGTATTTCTTTCTTAACATAAACTGGTACGAACACAGTAAAAAAAAGTGTTCGTCAAACCGACGAGTTTTCATTACCACCTTTTGACCACAGTTGTCGGGGAAAGATGTTCTTATAAATAAATCAAAATTTTTTATGGAGCAAAGTAGATTGGGAGCCATTAAGCCGCATTCACAATGCAAGCGACAGTTTCGTTTCTCATGCCAACTCGATCTCACACACAGAATTTCCCATAATGTCTTTTCGTTTTTTTTTTTACAAAAATTTAACTCAAATTTGTCGCTGAAGTTGGTCTATTTCTACTCCAGCAACATATTTGTTCGAATAAATAATTTACTATTAAGCGGTAGAGGGCGCTGTACTTCGAATTTAATTTTCAAACTTATAAACATCAATGAAAATTGAAACGATTTGTGTTAAACGATGCATTATAAAACGTAATTTTATGCATAGAATCTTTTAATATTAATATTTTTTTAATTTTTATTTAATATTTTTTTAAATTAATATTTTTAAAAATTCAAAATACAAACCCGAATGTGACATTTATGACATTTGAATCATGATGCAACTAATATAGGTTGTGTTATAAGAACAACTTAAATGATTTGATTTTCCTTCTGTTCATTACATGAAGAATCAAATTCAAATGAATTTAGTTTTTGTAATTTCTGGTTTACTTTTATTCTTGACCTACATTTGTGTTAACTTTGACACGAAAACAAAATATATTTTATTGTTGCCTTGATATATTGGCCGTAATACTGCTATCACCTGTTAGAACAAACATCTCGATTCGAAGTAAACTGTTGCTTACATATTGAAATTGTTGCTTGCACTGTAATTCCGGCTTTATACGCTAGCTTGCAATCGGGTGGGTTGATCGTGTCTACATTGCTCGACTACTTCCTACAACTTTTCTACATAAACAAGATATTGTAGACACCCTGTAGCAAACTAAATCAAAAAATCGTGAAAAGATTTTCGAGGGATCCGATTCTAACCATATACTATTGAACAAAATGTAACCCACTATGGTTAGATTGAGGAAAGAAACCAATAAACAGCAAAGTATTAGTCGTCATCGGTGGTTCTGGTATTCGTAGTTGATATTCGAATCCATCGCCTCTTTGCCCAAAACCCAACCATGGTCCTAGCGGCAAACACACATCATTGAGACCGCTTTAACCAAATTAACGAATACTCGCACAAATCTATAGGAGGAAGAAAAACACGTCTAAACTCCCGAAAACACTTTCGCCACTGGTTATCTCAATACATACCTTATAAATTATTCCGCAGCAACTTCTATGTTTGGTGTAACTATTTCAAAGGCTCGATTTCCACAGTTTCTCCGCATGAAACCTAACCAAATTTCCATTAATATAAAAAACTTACCCTTTTGGTTCGTCGATGTTTAGGAGTTTTGTACAAGTCCCCTGAAACTGTAAACATACCATCAAATGATCGGAAGAATATTGTTAGATTTTTTTCAGACTTAGTTTCTACCTTAGGAATGCACTAATATCCACTTTATATGTAACTAGCTGGACCCGGAAAACTACGTTTTGCCTTTAAAGTTTTTGTAATGCCAAAAGGTGAACAAAATTTGTTGTTCCATTACGTTTAAAACTATAGTTATGGCTGTTATATCGGTTTCCTTTAAAGGGGGCGTGGCACCACCCTCTTCCACCCTGGATGTAATTCATACTGTTCCATCAACATATATGCCAAATCCCATCTTCATATCTCTGACAGTTCATGAGATATAGCCATTTTAAATTTCAAGTTGTATGGGCGGTGTCACGCCCCTTTATCCAATCACACCCACGTATAGCCAGTTCGTCAGTACCCCATTGTGAAATTTTCATAACAATCGGTCTATTGGTCTATTAGAAAAGCCGTTAGAGAGATTTTTCGAAAAAAGGGGCGTGGCACCGCCCACTTTCATCCTCGCTGTATAGCCTATATCACCCATCAGATGATTCTGAATATTGTCTGAAAATTTCATACAAATCGGTCCGGCCGTTGTCGAGTTCATTCATAACATACACACATACAAACAATTTTTGAAAAAGGGGCGTAGCACCGCCCACTTTCACTCTGGCTGTTTAAACTATGTCACCCGCTAAGTGATTCTGAATATGGTCTGAAACTTTCATCAAAATCGGTCCAGTCGTTTTCGAGTCCATTCTACATACACATACATAGACTATAGTTATGGCTGCTATATCGGTTTCTTTTAAAGGGGGCGTGGCACCTCCCTCTTCCACACTGGCTGTAATTCATACTGTTCCAACAACATATATACCAAATCTCTGACAGGTCATGAGATATACCCATTTTAAATTTGAAGTTGTCTGGGCGGTAACACGCCCTCCGTCATAACCAAGCATAGCCAAGGAGTATCAACAGGTCGTCAGTATTACATTGTGAAATTTTCCTAACAATCGGTCTACTGGTCTATTAGAAAAGCTGTCAGAGCAATTTTTGAAAAAGGGGCGTAGCACCGCCCACTTTCACCCTGGCTGTATATCCTATGTCACCCGCTAGATGATTCTGAATATTGTCTGAAAATTTCATCAAAATCGGTCCAGCCGTTTTGGAGTCCATTCGCAACATACACACATACATACGATTTTTGAAAAGGGGGCGTGGTACCGCCCACTTTCACCCTGGCTGTATATCCTATGTCACCCGCTAGATGATTCTGAATATTGTCTGAAAATTTCATCAAAATCGGTCCAGCCGTTTTGGAGTCCATTCGCAACATACACAAATACATACGATTTGTGAAAAGGGTGCGTGGCACCGCCCACTTTCACCCTGGCTGTATATCCTATGTCACCCGCTAGATGATTCTGAATATTGTCTGTAAATTGAATCAAAATCGGTTTAGCCGTTTTCGAGTCCATTCGTAACATACACACATACATACAAACATTGTTATATATACTCGTATAGAAAATATAACACCGTTTGATACTTTGCGACTAATTTTTCCCCGTGTGTACTTCTTTAAACTCGGATCACAAAAGAAAGACCTTTGTTTGTGTTGTGATGAACCACCAACCCTGCAAACCACATCTACCAAAAAGTATGCGAAAGCACCAACACATTAGAACAATTTTTCTTCGCTACTAACACATGCTAACCGCATTTCTGGCACAATATTTGGAAGATCTACCAGAAACTCTTCCTAGTGCACAACATTTTCCTATCCACATATTGTATTCACATTCGCATTCATGTATTCACATGTACACAATTTTAATTGGGTAGAATTGTCACGAGCATGTGTATGTTTCAAATAAGACTTCCTGGTAGAATACCAGATATATACCACGGTAGATTTCTGGTAGTTGGTTTGCAGGGAAGCCTAGTATAGAGAATACATGATTGAGTTCCTGGTTTCCCACCACTAGCTTATCAAATACAATATAACCAAGAGACGATGGAAGCGGTTGTGGATTCGTTCTCTGTTCATATTACGGTAAAAACTGTAGAAATTTGTCTCAATCCCCCTTAGGTTTCGCTATCTCATTGGAAATGTCGGGTTATCTTGCAATAAAGCTAACCCTTTCGTTAAAATACAATTACAAAATATATATATATATATAAATCCTTCCCCACTGGGGATCGAACTTAGGTTCACGCCTCTTGAAGCTGCACATGCATCTCCTGCGCTACTCAAGCTTATTCAAGGTTGCAACAAAATTACTAGTGTAATGTATCCACACTTTTACACTCAACTGTAATACAATTTTGACGCCGGATAACAAATAAGATTAAAACACAAAAATCCTAAACAGCAATTCAACTGGCAAAATGACACTTCCACCATAAAATCATAAATATTGCCTATTTGCCCTTTGTGCAGTCCGACTACCTAACGTGCCGCAACAATGCAAGTAAGTATATGTGTATATGCATGAATAATACATGCCTGCATATACTCATTGGCTTTCTAACAGTCTTTTCCATGGTGTAAAGTTGTTGTAAACTGACACTCCCCTAATGCAAAGAACTGGAGAGCGCCAATTGAACCTACATATATGTAGCAATAAGACATTTACTAATAATTTAGAACGTAATTTTTGTATAAAAGCCTCGACTCCGTCTTTTACTGACAGGAGTCTTAGATCGATGATTTCTGAGTCAGAAAGAAAACATTGTAAAGACACTTCTCCCCCGTCTATCACGAGTTCTTGCAAGTGGAGCTTATGCACATTGCGAGACTCAGATTACAATTAGAAAATTGGTCCGTATGCCCCGCACTATGTAGGAGGGGCAGCGGACTTGAAGACTCTCATCCCCCAAGCATATCTCTCGTGATTGAAAATGTCTAAAAATAACTTAATCTACTTGACACTTCCAATTGTGATTTATAATATTAGATACATCCTCTCACGCACCTCAGCCAGCACTGTCGCGAACACCGTAAAAACACTTCTATAACACTGGTCTACAAATTTCAAAAGAAAATTTGACTGCAGCAACGAAGCATGGTTTTTAGCTAATCTGGTTGCGCTGAATTCGGATCTGGCATCAGATTAGGCTATCACGTCTTGTTAATTTTTTATCGCATGCTGGCTATACTGTAAAACAGTCCACACTGACACTAGAATTTTACAATTATTAATTTGACAGAAGCCCACATTCATTCTAAATCTTCATAATAGTAGTGTTGCAGAACGGCCTGTAATGAATTACATTAAACAACACGGCCTAAAATTACATTACGATCAGCTGCGTCCGTGTGCATTACATTATGTTTGCCGTTAATGTTGTAAGCCGCGTTTTGCATTCCCCTTTGTTCTTTTTCGTTTGGCGCACTAAATTCGGTGACAAGATCGCCATTAGTTTTAATTATATTTCGGTCGCCAGAGAAGGAGGTGTAAAATTGCGGTGAGTATTGTGTGCTATTTTATTTTGTTATTTAATTTCTATGTTTTTTGTATTTAGAAATAAACGATCGTGCAAGTTTTTGTATTGTGAACAGCGTTTCAGGATGTCAGGGTGATCGTGTGTTACTAATTCAAGCTATTTTTGCTTTGTGTGTGGTGAATATTTGGTTGAAAAACGGATATGCAATATCAGTAGCCTTGGCCGTCATTGGCGCAATGGGTAGTGTGCGTGCCTGTTGTACAAGAGATCCTGGGTTCGATCTCTACTCTGACCACCTTAAATTTCTTTCGACGGCGGTCACCTCGCTTAGTGACGGCGACACTATCGGGTATTTAGCCATGAAAAAGCTTCTCAAAATACCGTTCGGAATCGATGTAAAAACTGTAGGTCCCAATCAGTGAGTGAAAAATTAGAAAGCGCACAGCTCACTGCTTGTGAGATGCTCTCCCAAATCTCTTCATGGGATGTAACGGGAACGGTTTTTTTTAATATCAGAAACACTAAAATATGCATATTTACATTATTTTGGTTTTGCTGTCAGAAACTTGGACAAACCGTGGACACCGCCAATGGGTTGCAATAAATGTAGAACTGTGTTATACAAGAGGTCAAATGGCGAGAAGATCTATTTAGATTTTTCAATTCCAGAACTTTGGAGAGAGTCAAGTAATCACCAAACCGATTGTTATTCATGTTTAACAAAAGTTGCTGGATTCAATATGAAAAATCGAAAAATATTGCTTACGCGAATGTCCCATCGGTTTCCAAAGCAGTTCAATGTCCACCAAATGATCCATTACCAGTCACTCCCAATGCTACGACCAGTGAGTCCGAAAGAACTGGTGAAGCATTGGTATTTTGTATCAGGCTGATGATGAACGCCATTAAGTGACTCAAGCTGAGCTGAATGATCTAATTCGGGATTTACATTTAACGAAGGAAAACGCATAGTTACTAGCTTCACGCATGCAGCAGTGGAAACATCTTGCAGTTGGGACAAAAGTAACAATCTATAGAGATGTAAGCTTGAAATTGTCTGCATTTTTTGAAAAGACACACTCTATTCTATACTGTACTGATGTTGATGGTTTATTTAAAAAAAATTAACCAGCCATATGACAAAACTGAATGGAGATTATTTATTGATGGCTCTAGGTACAGTTTAAAGGCTCTTCTTTTGCATAATGGGAATAAAAAACCATCCATACCAATTGCTCATGCCATTAATACAAAAGAAAATTACGAATCAATGACTGAAATTTTGACATTACTCAAATACAACGATAATAAATGGAAGATCTGTGGTGACCTTAAGGATCGTAAATAACTGTTAATTAGTCTGTTTTAGGTCATGGGTTTGTTGCCTGGTATGCAAGGAGGTTTCACAAAATATTGTTGTTTCCTTTGTCTATGCCATGGGATAGTCGCGCTACATGTCATCATTACGTCAGAACAGAGTGGCCAAAAAGAACTGAGTATTCACCAGGAAAACAAAACATTTCAAATAAACCATTAATTGATCCAAATGACGTTCTTCTTCCGCCGCTGCACATAAAATTGGGCCTTTTTAAAAACTTTGTCAAGGCTCTGGACAAAGGTGGTGCAGCATTTAAATATTCGTGAGCGGTTTTTCCTAAAATTATATGCTAAAATCAAAGAAGGCATATTTGTTGGCCCTCAGATCAGGAAGTTATTGAATGATGACCATTTTTCACAATGTTTATTGGAGAAAGAATATGCAGCCTGGAAAGCTTTCAAGAGCATCGTGGACAGTTTTCTTGGAAACAACAGTGAAAATTACAGAAAAATTGTTGCTGAGTTATGGAAAAATTATCAGGAGTTAGGTGCACGAATGTCACTCAAAATGCATTTCCTTCATTCGCATTTAGATTTTTTTCCACAAAACCAAGGTGCGGTGAGCGACAAACAAGGGGAGCGTGCTCACCAAGATTTAATGAGAATTGAAACAAATTATCAAGGATTTTGGGACAAAAGCATGCTGGGGGACTATTATTGCTGGACTTTAATTCGTGAAACAGACCCAACAAAATACAAACGACGTTCAAAAAGAAGCCACTGACTTTTGAAAATTCTTTAATATTTAAATATAACGTATGTAAAAAACGAATAAAAACATTCTCGAAAACCTGACGTGATAGAGAGACGTGAAGAGTACAGATTCGACTTCAGCCCAACAAATTACCCTAGGAAAGATATTTGGTTGCTCCGATCAAAAACCTTGTAGATCAGTGTTATTTGTCCAAACTGTGGTTGGGGTTGAAAACGGGCGTTTTGGCCACGCGGCTTCTGGTAACACCCATACAAATCGACACATTTAGTACAAAAACATATTTCTCCTAAAACCGTTTTCTGGTAGATGTTATTAGCTGCAACTTAAACAATAGTTAATAGTCTGTAAATGTCTACTTAACTGGAGAAAATTGGGGAGGTTGAGACGCCCATTACGGTACCTCCCATATAAAAACTTGGTGGTCCTCCGGGTTGTCAATGCGATAAGTGGCGTGAAACACCTCCGATCTTAATGAAATTAGGTTATAGGCTTCGTATCATCAAACGCCAGTTACTGATTAAAACAAGGTTGATTTCTCCACGCCCTTCCAAGATAAATTGTGCGGCCGGCCACGAAATTCGGTACTCGGCAATGTTTTCCCAAAAATTAAAGATTAACTATTGTCCACGCCCATTTTCTTATCTCCCACACAAAAGTTGGGCTGCTTTGCGGTTGGCCGACTCGATATCTCCCGTATACCACAACCGATCTTAACAAAATTTGGTACTGATCAATATTTTGTGTAATACTCTGTAAAAACAGATGAACAACTTCGCCATGCCCATTTTTGTACCTCCCATTTAAATATTGGGCGGACAATTGGCTGGTAGGCACAATATATCCCTATAATCACTTAGGATCGTAATTAAGTTGGGTATTGGATAATAATTAGCGCAATGTCACTCTGCTATTACATTTGCCAATATTCAATACAACTCGGTCGCAATGGATCTCTTCGGGTGAGGGTATGTTTAAGTCGATTCACCCGGCTGAAATTCCTGTACTAGTTTTACCTGTACTTAAGAAACAGGCGAATCTTTTCAAATTTACTTCGATATCTCCCACTGTGCATTGTTGCTTTTGGCTTTTCCTCGTATTATTTCTCTCGATTTCGTTTTTATCAAAACCCATTAAAGGCAAATGGCCAAATGTTAAGTGTCGCCAAAATACTTACAAAAATAGCTCACCTCACCTTTTGACAACGCTTTGTGGTGTTGGCGTTGACGGTGGCTGTGTGTGACAATGATGGCAACAGTTCCAACTACGGGGTTGACAACAGAGTGTCCTGGCCGTTATGCTTCCATAATTGGTTGCTTCGATGTGTGGCTATATGGAGAAGCACAACATATTGTTGCACAACTACAATGGATGGAAACCCAGAATGTAAATTGGGTTGTATGTATGTGTATGTAGTTACTTCAAACGAGATTGGGGCGGTGGCATGGGAAAGTCTATGCATTTGGCACCATTTATATTGACGCTACTGTTGTTGCGCTATTGTGCTTCCTTTCTCTTTAACCACAATATTGCCAATCATGAATCTTTGCAAAATACTTGTAGTGGCTGTTGTTATTGATCGTTATATTATGGGTTTTTGTTGGTTAGAAATGAAGATACATTGAGTCGGGTGCTATAACAGCATTGAACAACAAGTAGTACATTTCATTAAAGTCGACTGCAGAGATTCCTTTCAGTTTGAGGTTTAATTCTGTTCTGGTTAAAAATTGTTTGGGAAAAATGTATAGGGTCACACAAATGTAGTCTGAAACCCTACAAATTTTAACAAATTAACAAATATGCATACATATTTAGTAATGTCAACTTCAGTTGGCAATTTTGATACATTTAAAAACTTTAATATCGAATGCAAAATAGCATTTAACATTAAATATAGAGTTGTGTAGTTCACGAACGAACTAGTTCAATTGAACGATTCACACTTGTGAACTAGATGAACTAGTTCACAGTGTTCCGCTCTTTTGTTTCAGTAGTTCACTTGTTTCAGCAGTTTGTATTTCAGTTGCGCAGTTCTCTTCGCAATTTTCTAGTTCATACTCTCTTTGTCTCACCCAATTTGCACAAAGGTGCCTAATGTTGCAATCTTTGGACATGGATATGTAACGGGCGTCTACACAATAAATATGGAAACACCAATATTTCAGAAACGGAATAACCTAATCGTAAGTCGACCTTCAATAGGGCGATTTAGTATAAACAAATTTCACAGTATCCACAACACTTTAGAAATCTGCAAAAATCATATCATTTTCGCGATTATTCGCTCCGATTGAACTAAAACTACAAGTTGAACTGAAATGAGCTATTTTGTTCACAGCTCATATGAACTGTTAAGCTGAAATGCTACAATGAACTAGTGAACTAAATGAATGAACTAGTTCATTCTGATGAGCTGAACTAAAAAGAGCGCTCACTTGAATGAACTAAAATTCCCAACTCTAATTAAATACATGCAATTCATTCATGAATTACGTCCAAACCTTTAAAATTGCGATATCTTGTTGAACAGTGTACTATTAAATTAAAATTTCATCCATTAATAAAATTGAAAATACATCAATTGCAGTCTTCAACTCACCAATTGGAATTCAAAACTCATCAGTTAGTGTGCAAAGTATAACAATTAACTTCGTCAACTGAAATTCAAAACCTGACAGCTGACTAGATAAAGTTTAATTTTAATTTTATTTGATGTTATAAAATGAAGTTGGACAGTAGTCAGGATATTCGTTCGGAAGTTCACAATATTTTGTGCCTTTAACAACAAAAAAGGGCACTGGGTATGATATATACAATGATACAAAGTATGTTTTTGAGGTCGGATTTATAATTATATGGGACCATCTGACGTTCTTAGGCTCTTAAATTTATAGGATAAAACAAACATGCCAAATTATATAAAATCCACCGGTTCATACCAGTTAAGTTTCACCAGTTAAGTTCATAAGTTTTTGCTAGAGTAGCCTAGAGTTGCTAGTAGCGGCCATGTAGTGAATCAGTTTTGGACAAATGCAAAAGGCATTGTTAGATGCAAAGTTGTAAATTAGTACGGTAAACCGTTGTAGGTTGCGACACTGTCTGAATTGGGACAGGTGGTTTCTTAAAAACAATTATGTGACGCCACCTATACTTTTAATCCGGTATTAATCTCAGCCGCATCGAACGAAAATACGAAATATGTCCAACCAACGTGTAATATTCACAGGCAACTTAAACTCGATGAAATTTCCTACTACCTCGATGCATTGTTGCCAGAGACCGACTACAAAATTATGCCAAATGTCCTCAAAAATTGTGCCGTTTGCGAAACTATTATGCCGTAACTCTCTAACTTAAAATTAAGTATTAATATAGGTTTAATTTCTTATAGCGCGTAAAGGGTTGGTCATTAATATCGCACAAAAAAAACCATAAAAGATATTTCCGATTGTTTAGGCCTCTATCTCGTGACCTACAGAGATAATAGCCTAACGGGGTCAAATCGCAGCTGCGATGCGGCCAATGGACTCCCGAGTTGCGGCTGATTATGCGGTTTTCGAACACAACCCGCAAAAATCGATTGTAACGCCGGCTGTGTGGCACGTCATTCTCTTCAAATTTTGGGAACAAGAATCGCTGAGCTTGGCATGGTAACTCTCGCCATTAATGGTAACAACGGTTCCTTGCTCATGTTCGAAGAAAAACGGGCCATGCCAAAAACAGCACCAAACTTAGGGGCCATCCATAAATGATGTCACATTCAAAGGGGGGGGAGGGGGTGCAACTATCCACGACAACTTGTGACATATGGGGGCGGAGGCTTACAGAAACTTGTGATGTCACAATTTTTCAATTTATTTTGCTTAATATCAGAGCTATCCACCAAAAACACCACGAAAGTGCCATTCGGGTACATCCTGTTACTATTTTGACTCGACGAGATTCAGAATCGTTGTTTATTACTCGCAATGATACTGAAGAGGAAGATTTGGAGTCGATAGATGTCGAAGAATTAGACCCGCGAGCCATTGATGAGTACAGAATCCCTAGCGCAACTATAGACACCTTCCCACCGATTGTAAATATAAGAACCAGGCTGACGTCACCCTGGACATCTTAGTTGTGATCTCAATTTGTTCTCTGCGTACATTTGTTTCATATAATTTAATCGAAGATTATTTTTTGTTAAAATAAAATAGAGTATTTTATTCAATGTTTTGTTTATAGTGTTTTTTAAGGGGGCTCGATTGAATGTGACATCATTTTAGACGGGGGGGGGTCGATCTCATGTGACAGCCTGGGGCACAAGGGGTGGGGGGGAGGGGTGAAAAATTTACTAATTTAGTGTGACATCATTTATGGATGGCCCCTTACACTCATTGTGCATCGGCATCGGCATCGGCTTCTCCTCGACGGCGTGTGGATTTTCCGAGACCCAAATACGACGAGTTTGTTTGTGCGAGAAATGTTCAATTATTCGAACTGTGGCGAGTTGATGTTGATGGCTGTTCGAGCAGACTTTCAGCTACAGCGGCAATTTTTTCCACTGAACGAGCACGTATACGAGTTTTTTTTTTTGTTCTAAATAAGGACCTGGATTGACGAAACCGCTTGACAAATTGATCCACATACTGCATTGATGGCACTTCTATTAAATGTATTCCGTAGATTTCTTAAAGTTTGAGCTGAAGACCCAGAATTTTGGAAGAAAGTTTTTAATATTTCCCAATTTCCTCAATCGTAAAGGGACCCATTTTGTAAATTTCCAACCTTTCACAAATAATCTGTCACGTCACAAATGCCAAATTGGTCATCTGCTTCGAATCAACGGGTGGTTCAAATTCTAAATTTTATATGGCCTACCCTATGTCTTTATTTTTGAATTTCTGCAAGATTAAAAGCCACACTAGGTTTGATTTTCAGGCTCAATAAAATTCAGGTCCATTCATCTTACAAAAAAAATATATATATTTGAGATCCATTGTTTTTGACAGTTTCTGTCAATCTTCAATCATATGCTAGACAACAGTGACAATTCTCTCGCAATGAAGCCGGCGGAATCATAGTTTTATTTTGCGTATTTGATGCAAACAAGTTGACGCAACAAATATTAGACGTTTTGATGTGGGGTAATACATAAGAAACAGTGAGCACTATTTTACGAAGCCGACGCTTCGCCGCTTTTCAGATAAGTTATGGTACATCACATTTTACATGAATACTTGGGAACTGAAATCTATTCGCACGAGGCGTGCCGCTCATCCCATGAGCTCAACCGTGTAACCACTTCGAAGGAGTAGTTTAGCCATATTTAATCCCAATCCGGATGAGATTTTCTGCCGTTTAGAAACCGTGAATGAATCGAGGATCCATCACAAGACATCAGAGACCTAGGAAATGTCGTAACAGTGGACTTCGGCGGGTGAACGTGTAGTAAAGAAGGCCAAGGTGGGGCGGTTGGGCAACAAAGTCATGGCGGCAGTTTTTTGGGACGCGTGCATGCCATTCAAGAGAATTACCTTGACCTGCTATTTTTCACAGCTGTTGGATAGATTTTACATTGAGTTGAAGCAACAGTGACAGCATTTGGCGAAGAACAAATTGCTCCTCCACCACACTGAAAGAATAACGCCTCGTCGCATGGACAAAACATTTTCGTTAATGTTTTTTCGTTGCTACAATGGAAAGTCTCGTATATCAGACAGTTTTGTTTTCGCTGCAACGAAAAATTTCATACATGGTTTATTTGACAATTTTTCATGGCGATGCTTTTACTTTCCATTCCTGCAACAATTTAATTTAATTTGAATTTTTTAGAAAAATGGATTAAACCTTTGCATGAGATTTATAGCCTGTTCAACGAACTTTTTTGTTTAAGCAGACGTGCGATTGCTACCCAGGCGGTCAAGTTTATATTTGGTTTTTATTCCATTTTCGTCCGGGAGTGAAAGTTCATTTTTCTAGCTGCCCTTATGTCAAAGTACATTGTTGCCAATGTGTTATTCGTGTTGATTTTAAAAGCTTTTTCTATTGGAAAATACCAAAATTTAGCAAACTGCAGGCAACACTGATCTATCAGCTGTTTAATTGGAAGCAGCTGATTGCAGACAAAATAAAATGAACAAACAACAAATTGCAAGAAGAAAAGTGGGAAAAATTAAAGTTAATGAAGTGAGATAATTAAAGTGTTTTTAAAATGATTGCATCCGTGGCATTTGGGGCAACATGTAGCGACTTTTTTTGTTAGAAATATCCATAATAATCAACAATTTTAATTAATTTTCTTGTAAATGCGTAATGAAACACATTTGTAAACAAACTAAACGATTGATATTTTCCGATTGTCTAATCTGACGTTGTGTTTCGTTCGTGTTTGATTTCGCTGAAACAAATTTTTTAAGCAAAATAAAAGCTCTATTCGTTTCACTCGAAACAAATCGTACAAAAACTAAAAGTTACCTTCGCTAGTCATTTGGCGTACGAATGATCAAAAATTAAGTTACAAAAAAAGGCTATTAAACTATTGGTATTTGGTTCCCTTACTTTTTATAGTTTATTTTTGTTATTTATTATTATTTTATTATTTAGTTTGCCAACATTTATAGTGTACGAAACAATTTCTTTATTGTAACGAAACTAGTTTTTGTTGAAGATAAAGAGAGAAAAGCAGTCAAAAAATTGGGTGAGCGTGGAATAGAGGGCAGAAGAGAAAATGGTGAGCATGGGTACGTACACATCTTAGATCAGTTGCAACAACCAAAAATGGTAGACATATTTCTCCGTCGGAATAATGTAAATAACTTTGTTAAACAGATTAATTATTTAAACTTAGTAATAATGCTTTACTGTGACAAATAAATTATGCGAATTTATGTGCTTGCTGATATAGTTTGTAAATCAAACAAATAAATAAACAGAATGCAAGGAGCAATACGCCAGCAAAGAAAGTGAAGCATCGATAGCAGAAAAACTACACAGAAAACAAATTCGTTGCTATAATGAATCAAATTCATTGCAGCCACAACATACTTTTATCACAGTGATGAACAATTTGCAGTTGATGAACACATTTTCGTAGCGGAAATGAAACTGTACGATAGCTCAGTTTCGATGACAAAAGTTGTTGGGGTGATGAAAATGTTCATCTCTATGACGATGCTTTTCCGTTCAGTGCATGACAACACACCGGCGCATAGGTAGTCGCCATGGCAACAATCCAAAATTGGGATTGCGAACTGTTATCTTATTCTCGCCATATTCTACGGATTTAAGTCCCAGTGACTGCTTTATATTGCCAAACCTGAAGAAAGGGATCGACGGCAGGAGATTTGGGTCGAATGAATAGGTTGCCTATTTTGAGGACCTTGAGCAAGCCTATTATTTGGAAGGAATACAATGGCAATGGCAAAAACTAGACTTTCTGAGGCGAAAAAAAACATATTACATTCAAAAAGTCACGGAAAAGTTCAACCACCGTACAAATGTACTGTGTTGTGGAGAAAACTAGACTTTTTGTGGCGAAAAAATATATTATATTCAAAAAAATTACAGCAGACAGTTGTCCGAGGCCTTCGGCCACGGACTGTCCCTGCAGGCTGTGTCAGAGACACGGCCATTAAGTTTAACGTAGAATACGCCATCCGATAAGACAGAAAACATATATAACAATAAATTCATTTGCTTATATTATTTATCATTTATTGTTATATATGTTTTCTGTCTTATCGGATGGCGTATTCTACGTTAAACTTAATGGCCGTGTCTCTGACACAGCCTGCAGGGACAGTCCGTGGCCGAAGGCCTCGGACAGCTGTCTGCTGTAATTTTTATATTTACCAACGGCATTTGATTCAAGTCCGTTTAAAAAAAAAAAATATTGTGTTCAATTTTTTTAAACTTAATTTAATTTATGTATTTTAATTAATATTTTTATTGAAATAAGTTCTGCGAATGTTGAGAGGGCCGCCCTAATATTAAAAAAGGTTTACCTTATCGAGTCTTCGCATTAGCATTCGAGCGTTGTGTGAAAGCTTTACGCTTTACAATTCAAAATTAATGTTACAACAGCTTTATTGAAGCTTTCGCAAAAAAGCTTTATTACGTTAGCTTACTGTTTGTTTCACTTTTTACTAGATACATGTTGCCAAGCAACATTAGCTTGCTGTTCGTTTCACTTTTTACTAGATACATGTTCCTAAGCAATGTTGAGCAACCAAAAACACTCAACCAAACACCACACATATGTTTGAGTGTATGTGTTTAAACAATTTTCATTTGAGAAATTAAAATACTAGAAATATATCAACCAATATGAAATGTATATCAAACGAAAGATAACATCTTCATTTACCTACAAAAAAAATTTTAAAAAAATACATCTAGCCGTTTCCTCAAATTCAATGAAATAAAGATTACAACAATAAAAACCTGACATGACTCCTCATACCGTTAGGTAAGACGTTTTCTACGTCAAAAGTGACGGAGAAGTTAAACTGCCATTCAAAATTACTGTGTTATTATCAGTGCGACCAGATCTAAAAAATTGTTGCAGCTAACTCGGTTCCAAAATAATGCTAAATTTTTACTTTTAGTGCTAAAAATTAATGCTAAAATATAAAAATTTCTTTTTAATTTCTATATCCTTTATAACGTGTTTATTTTTCATAATCCGTCAATTGTGCTTCCATACAAATACGTTTTAATTCATTTGAATAAAAAAAATCGATTAGATAAACAACAACAAATATTTTATTCAATAGTAAACTATAAGTATTAAGGAACACAAAAATTTCAGTATTCGTTACATCTTTTTTTGATTTTAAAAATGTTTCAAAATTGTAATTGAAATACGGCTTTGGAACAAAAAAGTCTTCTAAAAATTAATTTATAGGATCAAAATTATCAGATTTTAAAACTATTTGGTAGCAGAGCTTTTTTCAAAAAAGGTATAGTTCTGATAACAAGAGTGTAGGGTCAACATCATTACTTTCAAACATTTTATTTACTCTTTGTACATCAGACATCGAAGGTTTCAAAAACTTTAAATATAATAAATTCTTATCGCTGTATAAATTTTTTAAAATTTTTGCTTGATGGCAATTGCGGCAGTTTCAATATGAGTTTTCACGCTAGCCATCATTAATCGATTAAAATTTTAGCAGACGGTTTTACTTACGAGTATAAAAGAAGAATAAAATTAAAATATTTGAGATTTATTAGATTAAAAAGGGTAGAAAATGATAAATAAATAATTCAACAATGCTAAAAAAAAATTGCCAAATGCTAAATGGAAAATTTGCGGCTAAATCAAAATAAATAATGCTAAATTTAGCAGCAAAAATGCTTGCAAGTTCTCTCCCGTTCTGAAATTGTGAGTCTGTTTAATTACACTGCGCTAGTTTAAAAACTTAACAAGCGGGACACCCAGCGGCTAAACATAATTCGAGTACGCTGAATTCAATGGTGCTAACCAGTTTTCTAGATTAGCTCTTGTTTTCGTGATATTTGTGTTCTCGAATTAGTATTACCCACTGGGTGCCCCACTTGCTAAAAAAAATCGTAATCGCAGCTGAGAATTATCTGAAGATACATTTGAGATAAAATACCTTTAATAAACGTCAAAACAAGCTAAGAAAAAGTGATTTCCACTATTAATTTTCGCGTTTTGTGAAGTGCCCCAACCTTGGTTGTTAGAATTTCAAAAACTAAATTTCTGGTTGGGAACCGGTGTATACTTTTCTTCTAACTTAGTTTTAAAAAAAAACCAAAAAACAATAAATTTGGAGTCCAAAAATATTTCAAAGAAATATAGTTACGAGCCATGAAAAATAAAGTGTTCCAGCCTAGACGAGTTTTCCTTCCATGTTTATTATTTATATCCTTTGGGTTAAGCTGCAGAAAACCCCTTGGATCTTTACAGACTATTCCAGTTCATAAAAAGTACACACTTTGTTTTATAGCTTTTGTCTTTACGGAAATTTATTAAATCGGCTTTCGTTATAACCAGATAAAATAAATTTTATGGTATATATTATTGTAGTGGGATAAACTTCTCATTACGATTTCTGATGATTTTACTGAATGCATAAAACAACGTGCGGTATTCAGTTTTTGTGAAATTTTCATTGCTATAAGAATTATGTGTATAAAAAATAACGAAAATAGACGAATAGATTCATTCAAAGTGGCTGATCGTCAAAAGTGCATCGCAGTGACCGTATCACTCCAGTGAGAAGCCTCAAATCTTCCATTTTCAGTTGCAGTACCGATTGAGTCCTACGCGAGTCTATGGCTGGTCATGTATCCATCGAAATCTTGCACCCCGCTCTGGCCACCCAAGTGTGGTTGGCCCTGCCACGATCAATCAAGTCATACAAGTAGCTAATCAGTAGATGAACAAAATCGTACAAAATTTGATTACGAGAAGTACAACCCATTCTAGCAAGGGCATCTGCTGCTACGTCCCTAGCTTGTAGGGTACTATACTATTTGCATTCTATAACCAATTTGGATTTACAGGTGCTTCAGCTGATCGCATTGGGAGCCGGCTTATTACACTATGCAAAAAAAATTTAAGTTTTTGCCTTGGGGATGAACGATTCCTGAGCCAAATGATCACACTAGGTGAGTATAGTCAAACCCCAAACATTTAGACCGCTGTGTAGCTACACTTTTTATTTATGGGCGTGGAAAGTTTGCATTTTTTTATCCGATACTGTCCGAGATAAATTTAAAAATCGAGTATAACTATTGAATTGAGCGAATTCTTGAGATAACATAAAAATAAAAAAATAAATGGTTTCCCATTACATCCCATGAAGGGACAGGGGAGAACTTCTCACAATCACTGAGCTGTGCGCTTTCCAGTTTGCACTCACTGATTGGGACCTACAGTTTTACACCGATTCCGAACGGTATTTTGAGAAGCTTTTTCATGGCTATATACTCGATAGTGTCGCCGTCACTATGCGAGGTGACCGCCGCCGAAAGAAAATTTTAAGGTGGTCAGAGCAGGGTTCGAACCCAGGATCTCATGTACAAGAGCCGCGCACACTAACCATTGCACCACCGACGGCCATAACATATCTCCAGTGAAATTTGACAGGACTTATTTTCGTAGAATATTCAAATGCTCTAATTCAAAGGTTAAAGGGTCCTTTTCGTCCTTTGTACCAAAAATTTACACTTAAATTACCAGATACAGATTCAGAATTTTCCACGAATTTATTCCCCATTAAATTTCACTATGGGTCGTCCTAGGCAAAAATTCTCTCTTTATTTCCAGATGTCCTGTTTTGAACCAAGGTCAAGAAAACTGCACCAAAATAACCGGCAAAATATCCAAATGTTCTGCCAATTTATTGTGAAATAGACTTTATTAGAGGATTTCGCAGACGAGAATCGTTCGTCTTAAAACTGCATATGTCCTTGTAATCCTTTTTAAAAACTGAAATCTTGAAATCTTAAAATTGAAATCCGAAATGTTTTATTTTGAACACACTATGTTCAACCACAATAAATTGGCACAACATTTGGATATTTTGCCGCTTATTTTGGTGCAGTTTTCTTGATCTTGTTTCAAAAAAAGACAAACAGGACGTCTGGAAATAAAAATAAGCAATTTTTGTATATGACGATCCGTAATGAAGTTTAATGAGCTGCACTCAAACAAATATGTTGGTAAACACAACAGAAAAGACTGCTAAAAAGGGGAAAGCAAACAAATTTGCTATTACAGCAAACATTAGTTTGTTGTTTGCCCAAACAGTATGCCAGCTATATTATCAACCCTGCAAACAGTTTGCTGTTATGACAGTGAATTTGCTGTTATGACAGTGAATTTGCTGTAATAACAAACAAATTGCCTGCTGATAAGTAGCATACATTGTTTGCTATTAATAGCAAACTTAATTTTTCGAGTGTGCCCATTTTAGTCTACATTTTTAGGACTTTTTGAACAAAGGACGAAAAATACCCTTCAAGCTTTGAAATAGAGCATTTGAATATTCTACGAAAATAATCCCTGTCAAAATTCACTGAATACATGTTATCACAAGAATAATGTATTAGGTAATGCAGCGGCACTGCAGCGGCAGCGGCAGTTGTTTCCAAACACATTTCGCTCTGTGACAACTAAAGCGCTGTATCAATTCCGCTCAAACGTACATCGAATAGAAGACTTTACTGAGCTTGATACTAAAATTGAAAACGCACCAAAAAATTTTAAGGATTTAAAATTTTATGGAGGAAACAAAATGTTTCTAACCTCAAAAAGCATCCTTGTATGAAATATTTGATTTTGAAAATTTAAAAGAATTATTTTTGAATTCGGATTAATAAGTAACCCAGAATCCCAACAAGTATTTTATAATCGGGTCCAATATTGATATTTGCAAAAAAAAACGCGTTTTTTTTGAACCCCTAGAAAGTGAGACTGTATTTTTAAACAATATTCACGAGGGCCACCTTAACAAATTTCAACAAAACAATTGCAACATACTACCGCGAAAACCGCCAAATTATCGCCGATACAATGACATCTTAAAGAGCTTGCTTTATTATAAAAACTCTATGATCTTAGTAGCCTTTGCGATAAGCTTCTTTTTAGTTCTATTGTACATAGTCATGTTTCTTTTAGAAAATACAAATCATAATTAAATGGATATTCAAGCTGAACATACGTCTTATTACTTGGAATAGTCTACGATCCTACATATTTGAGCTTCAATTCAGTTTAATTTATTTATGTGCGTGAAAAGTTGTGAATAAAAATTGGTAAAATGGTATCAGATTATACATTAAGAAAACGAGAAATTCGTTAAAAGAAAACTGAGAAGCGAAATAAATTAAACGATAAAAGACGCTAATATCGCCAAGCGGAAAAAAAAGCAAAAAAAAAAAACAAAAAAATCGAAAATTGGTTTAAGAAAATCAGTTAGGTATTCGGTTTTAAATAACAATAATAATAATAATAAAAACAATGCCACAAAAACAAAAAATCGGGGATTAAAAAAAATTAAAAACGGCTTAGAATCTATCACTGAAACCCAAGATTTAACTAACGAAACGTCAGTTACAGCTTCTAATTTGCAGAACAATTTTAATTGCAAAGAATGTGGAATATCTTGTGAATGTTTGAAGGTAACACACCGGGTTCGAAAAGCACTTAAACGTTCGCTAGCCCGGGAATCTGCATTAAGAAGAAAAATTTAACAGATGGAAAAAACTATTGAGGACAATAAAACTCGCGTAAGGTATTGGATACAAACAAAAATTTAAAAGAATATCAAAACCAAGTGAAACCACTCCCGAATAAAATGTAAAAAAAAGTTATGAAACAAGGACACAGTGCGCTGAAAAAGCGACTAATGTTTTGTGAGGTTTTGGAAAAACAATTGGTTAAAAATAAACAAAATATAGTAACTCATAAAGAAAAATCTATGTACTCCAAAATCATTTCTGGAAAAGTGTTAAAGAAATATAAAAGCCGTAAAATTTTATATCACATAGTTAATCGTTATCAACAAAATGAAAATTCTAAATCTCTGCAAGAAAATAGAGATTGTAAGGAGAACACAATAAAACATTTAATTGAACAGTTTGTACGAAAAGATCAAATCTCTGGTATATGTCCAGGAAAAAGGGATATTATAAGGAAAACTGGAAAGGAATATCGAAAACGATTTCTTCAAGATACTCTTACTAATCTACACCAAAAGTTTTGCAAAGAAACTAAACTCAAAATATCCTTTAATACTTATGCTAAATACAAGCCCTTTTGGATAATTAAGAGTAAAATGTCTGCTCGGAATACATGTTTGTGTAAAACACGCATTAACTTTGATTTAATGCTGCAAAAGTTGTACCGATTAAAGGTTTTATCTTCATCTAGCTCACATAACTTTATTTCAATGGTAGCATGTAACTTAGATTCAAAATCTTGTATGTATAGAGAATGCAAAGTTTGCAATAAAAAAGAAATTCCGGAGGCTGAAAATGATTTAGAAGAGACTTTTTACTATAAGTGGTGTCAGAAAACAATTGACCGAAAGGGTGCTAAACGCTTAACATACCACGTAAAAGTCACGTCAAAAGAAGCTATAAAATGCAATGTTAACGAGTTAGTTGTGCTATTAAATACCCACACACCTTTTTATTTAAAGCATGTTCACGATACAGACCACCAATTGAAATTCGTCCAAAATTTAAAAAACACTTTAAAGGATGGTGAAGTTCTTGTAGTCGTCGATTTTTCGGAGAATTACTTGTGTAAATATGCTACCGAAATTCAGAGCGTACACTTGGAAGCCTAAAAAAAAACAAGTATCTTTACATACCGGTGCATTTTTTTCCCGCGAACCTTTAGAAAACACTATAAAGTGTGTTTCTTTTTGTACTATTTCTGAGTGACTACGCCACGATGCAGCATCCATTTGGGCCCATATGAAACCAGTGCTAAATCTCATTAAAGACCATAAACATCGTGTCAAAATAATTAATTTTCAAAGCGATGGCCCTGCAACCCAATATAAAAATAAATATAATTTTTATCTCTTATTTCATCATTGCACAATCTTAAAACTTCAAGAGGCAACATGGATTTTTTCAACTTCGGGCCACGGTAAAAGTGTTGCAGATGGTATAGGAGGCACCGTAAAAGGATTATGTGATCGAGCTGTATTGCACGGAAGAGATATTATCTCTGCACAAGATATTTTCGACGTAATAACCAAATCGAACGTGAATGGCTACTTAGTACACGAAAATTATATAATATACTATGATAAACTTTTAAAAATTGACGTAAAGCCTGCACCCAACTCAATGAAGATCCATCAAGTCATTTGGAGTAATAATCAAAGTAATAAATTATTTATTAACTACTTGTCATGCTATATATGTTATAAAGAACCACCTTGTTAGCATTACAATCTAAGTCCTGATAATTATAATCCAATTTCCGAAATAAAAATTAAAAGACAACGAAAGAAATAGTTACTATCTGTCACTTAATTAATTAACTTATTTTGTATATTATTTACTTGCTAATTAAGTATGTACTTTTATGATTTTTTACCTTTTATGTTGAAATATTTTTAATTCTATAAATATTACTCTTCATATTAAAAACTGCAGTATTTTATAGATCTTGATACTATATCATAATTTGTAACACATTTACTATTTTAAATAGAAATAATTAATAAATAATAATTGAAATAGTCTGTTTGGTGTTTCATTTTGTTCGAAACATTAAAAATATTGAATGTTATGGGAAATAAGAATAAATATCGCAGTAAGTATTGACAAATATATTAATACTATACTAAACTCAGAATTATATCTTATACTAGTCGTAATTTTGTAAAATGTTTAACAATTTTAAATAAATTTTTATGTTTTTTTTTAATTTTAAATAATAATTTATGCACGGTCAAAAAAAAATTTTTTATTATTTTTTTTCAGTGTATTTTAAAAAGTATTGAAGCCTTTGCAAATATTTTAGTGTGCTAAGAAAGCCCTTAAGGGGTATTATCCACACGCGTTATCCTTTTTCAATTTTAACAAAAACTGTAATTTTTATATTTTTTTTTTAATTATTAACTTTAAACCGCAGTAAAATTTGCGCCGTTTAATAAAAATGATTAACGCGAACGGATTTCACATGCTCAAATATCGGTTTATACACACGCAAATCAACATTGATGTCAGACAAAAAAAAAATTATAGGTGCCGTAAATTTTTGAAGTTGCCCATATACAAAATTACAAAAAATGTGATTTAAAAATATACAGATGTATTGCATGGACTGCATTTTTTGAGGTTGGAAGAGTGTTCGACACACACAAGCTGTAGCCAAACAAAACACGTACTATAAACAGTCTTTCGTTGTCGTTTCAATTTAGAACGGCATAAGCGACGAAATAGGCGACTATTAGTTGCCATTACATACTTTTCGTTATTTTTTCCCCAAAGTAACTCTAATTTTTTAATCCAGAAATGACACGGGGAGAAATATACGCAACTAGGTCCCTTTGGACCTACTGCGTTGTCCACGTAATAAATTTATTAATCCTACCAATGATTCTAACAAATGTGAACAAATTGTCTTAAAAAAAATCCAATGAGTGTTCGAACTCACGGGCGATGTGTTAACATCCTTTTGTTACACGGTACATGTTCGATTTCTATGAAGACATTAGTAAATGTTACATTGAAAAATAAAAAACAGTTTTCAATCATAAGATGACGTTACATTTAAATAATATTAATACTTAAAATTATTTAAAGACCCAGTGCAAGCACATGTGTCATTATTTTCTTGCTTAATACTTTTTGTTTTATTCCAGGGGGATTCTACTGCACAGCTGATCGAAAAGGTACTAGGGAAATGATGGAGAATGAGAGACCAAAGAAAACAGGAACTAATTTTAAATAGTGTTTATTGATACTAATGACAGCTAAATTATGTTTTATATTGTGTGGTCGTCGGTGGTGCAATGGTTAGTGTGCGCGGCTCTTGTACATGAGAAACCCTGCTCTGACCACCTTCAAATTTCTTTCGGCGGCGGTCACCTCGCATAGTGACGGCGACACTATCGAGTATATAGCCATGAAAAAGCTTCTCAAAATACCATTCGGAATCGGAGTAAAACTGTAGGTCCCAATCAGTGAGTGAAAACTGGAAAGCGCACAGCTCAGTGGTTGTGAGAAGTTCTCCCCGGTCCCTTCATGGGATGTAATGGGAAACCATTTATTTTTTTATTGTTTGCATTGAACGAAAATACGCATTCCCTTTGATTTCTGTCCGTTTAATGTCCAAGTGTAGAATCTGACGGTAAATGAGGACAAGACAAAATTAATGGTTTCAACGAACAGGGCCTCCACGCGATTAGACCAAAGCGTGAACGTTGATAGCCGTTATAACTTCGAGGTAGTGGACGAATTTATATACCTCGGATCTGCCGTGACCAAAAACAACAACGTCAGCCTTGAGATCAAGCGGCGAATTGTGCTTGCGAATAGATGCTATTTTGGGCTAAGCAAGCACTTTCGAGATAAAGCCCTCTCTCGAGTAACAAAAGTCCAGCTGTATCAGACTCTCATTCAACCTGTCTTGCTTTATGGCGCAGAATCCGGGGTCCTATCGCAAGCAGACGAAATATATGTAGGAGTCATCGAGAGAAAAATACTCCGAAAAATGTATGGCCCTATAGTGCACAACGGCGAGTATCGGCGACGCATGAATCATGAGCTGTATGAGCTTTATCCTGACATTGACATAGTTAAGCGGATCAAGATAACGCGATTGCGCTGGCTAGGCCATGTCAGTAGAATGGATGAAGACGAACCAGCACGAAGGGTTTTCGAAACCGAACTCGAAGGAAGACGAAAAATAGGAAGACCAAGACTCCGCAGGAGGGATCAGGTTGACGAATCCCTGCGTACACTTGGTATTGCCAACTGGAGAAATAAAGCAAAAGATCGAACTGGTTGGCCAAATATGTTATCTTCGTTTTGTAAGGTCCCTGACCCCCCGCGGTTGTCCGAAACCGGATAAGTAAGTAAGTAAAATTGGTAAATCCTTGTCATGAAGAGGCATCGAAGAGAGTAATGGAAACTCTTAAGAATTACTCTATGTTTATTCCCACAAAAAAACAAAGAGAATGCAAAGCAACAGACGCATGAACATACATACATACATTGTTATGTTCGTACATACGCTTCACAAGTTCACACAATTTTCGTTGCTCTCTTACTATCACATTTTTATATACGTATAATACATCATTATTCTCTATGGTCTGTGAGTGCTCCGTACCCACACAATACAACTATTCGCTGCCGCTGCCTGACAATCTTTGTTCCGCAGTCGAACAAATCTGTGGTCTATACAGGGGTGGGATGTTGGCCGATTCTGAGACCTACCCGATATGGACACAAAATTTCATACAAATCGGTCCAGCCGTTTCGGAGGAGTTTAGCGGCAAACAATGTGTGATCAATACAATTACCTGCAGTTTCGTCGCTCTCTAAGTTCAAATGTTTCAGGGCTGACATTTAATTATTGATGTTATTCGGCGCCGCAGCTTTATTGCCTGAGAAATTTACAAATACTAAAGACGAAACCACCACAAAATATCAAAGCTACCCCAGACCCCAAACTCATGTAATTTGACATACATACGTAGCCAAGTCAGTATTGCTTAGTACAAAGAACCAAGTTAGCATTCTTCAAAGAATATTTGCGAAATATCTCAAAAACTGGGGTTTAAAAAAAAGGTATTTCTGGCATTATATACATGGTTTACAATTTACTTACACGCAAAGAAAACACTCGTTCCTCCCAAGCGAAATCTCAGACAACTGAAGTTCGTTTGGGGACTGAATTTGCTAGACATGAACTTCTGTTAATTCATACTTGTCATTTCGTTTGGGAAAACCGAAAAATGTTTGTAGCAAACGACTTATGAACAAAACGTTTGGGAGAATCGAAAAACGGTTCCGCCAACTGTTGTTTCGGTTACAGCAACCGAGTTTTAGTTACTCAAAAATAAAAAAAACGTTTTCAAGAACTGAAAAACTTTTGCAGCAATCGAGTTATGAAAAATGAGAGCTGAAAAAACTTTTACGATAAACGAAAAACAGTTCCGCCAACTGTTTCTTCGGTTACAGCAACCGAGTTGCCATTGCTCCAAACTAAAAAACGTTGGCGAGAATTGAAAATCGTTTGCAATAAAAGAGTTATGAAAAATTAGAGCTGAATAAACGTTTTCGAGAAACATTTTTTTTTTTTTTTTTTTAAATCGAGCGAACCATCGCAGCCACACCCCTACCGACCGAGAGGGCCACGTCCCCATAACGTGAGGACAGCGTACACATTATAGACCGGTCTATAACGGGAGAGCAAGGATCATAAGTTCACACGTTACAACCAACTACAGAAATTCTTCACCAGTTGGTATTACACTAACATAAATAAGTATAAAAGCACATCACGAGATATTAACATAACAGACTTCATAATATATAATAATTACGAGCAAAACGAAAACCAAATTATAAATCAGACCAGATAGTAAGGATAAAGTAAATTAAATTTACATATGTATGTTAATGAATATACAGCACTAATGCAATCGGTTCAAATGACAAATTATGCTAGACTTTGTCGTTTCCCAACTACCTGTGAAATCAATAAACTGATATAGCTCATTAAAGTCACGACACATTCTCCTAACTGGATCAAAGGACGCATAATTCGAACGCTGAAACTCGATGTGAATGAGTTTATAGTACCTCGTGGGTCTCAATGGGACATTTATGAAAATCTTAGATAACAGAAATTCAGAACATATACATCCATCAATTATCTTCAAACCTGTAATAGAGTTTATCATAGTACGTCTACTACTAAGAGTCGGTAATCTGATCAAGGACGGAAGATTATGATTCGGGTTCCATTGAAGATTTCTCAGAAAAAAAATGAGAAACTGTTTCTGGACCGATTCAATCATATTAACATTCAAATTGTACTGGGGGTCCCAAACAACTGATCCATATTCGAGAATAGGGCGGACTAGTGAAGTAAAAAGATTTTTCGTAACGTAGGGATCTGAAAATTCCTTTGCCCAACGTTTAATAAAGTTCAGAACGCCATAAGCCTTGTTTACCATCGTAATTATGTGGGAGTTGAAATTCAATTTTCTGTCCAAGAGAACACCAAGATCAACAAATGAATCCACCGATTCAAGAACATTGCCACCTAAAATGTATTTTGCCGAAAATAATGATGACCTAGAGAACAGCATATGCTTACATTTCGTAAAATTAAGCTCCATCAAATTGGTTTCGCACCACGTCTGGAAAGTAGACAAATCCCTCTGAAGTAAAGTATATTGACAAGGATCCTTGTAAGAAAAATAGATCTTCACGTCATCAGCGTACATTAACAATTTAGAGTGCATTATGGAGGCGGGTAAGTCGTTAATGAATAACAAAAATAGAACCGGCCCAAGATGACTGCCCTGAGGCACCCCAGATGACACAAAAATATATCTTGAGAATGATCGACCAAATGATACCATCTGTTCTCTGTTCATTAAGTAAGAACTAATCCAATTCAGCATGTTACAATTAAAACCCATTGCCCCTAGTTTATATAATAACAAATTGTGGTTAACTTTATCTAAAGCCTTACTAAAATCGGTAAAAATCACATCAGTTTGATCTCCATTAATCTCCATTAATAATAGAAGAGGAAAACTGAAGCAAATTAGTCACGGTGGAACGACCCTTCCGAAAGCCATGTTGACATGGATCTAAAATACAGGAAACCTGATGAGAAATTACCTCTGTGACTAACTTCTCAAACAGTTTAGGAATGGCACTCAATTTTGCAATACTCCTATAATTTGCAACATTTACTAAACTACCAGATTTGTGGAGAGGGATTATATAAGAGCTGTTCCACTGTGCAGGAAAATTACCGAACTTCAACAAAGCGTTAAATAAGAGAGTCAACGGTAAGCTGAGAGAATTCGAGCAGTATTTCAACATAGAGTCCGGGATACCATCAGGACCAGCTTTATTTGAGGCTTTCAAGCTGATTAAGTTATCTAGCAACCACGAAGAATTTACGACAGGTGCATCAAACGGAATGGTAGAGCGGACAGTGTACGGGTATGATTTGGAAACATTATAGGCCCGGGTGGAATAAATAGATACGAAAAAATCGGCGAAACAATTAGCAATAGACTCTTCATCTGAATATTCAATACCGTTCATTTTGATCCTACAAGGTGTGAAAGACGAATTACGCTTCAAGTTAACAAATCTAAAGAATGATTTGGGGTTCCGTTTGAAATTAGCCTTCAACCTATCCAAATATAATCTGTAACTCTCACGAGATTTAGAGTTGTATCTACTCCTTGCAACAATATACTTAGCATAGTCTGCTAGCAGTCCAGATTTTTTATACTTTTTCGAACATCTATTCCTTACATTCTTGACACTATTTAGAGTTTTTGAGGACCATGGGGGACCAGTATTACCCATTATTGGCCTCTTGGGTACAGACTTAGAAATATAGCCATTAATAATATTATAGAAATCATCCAGGGCGATTTCAAATTCAAAAGAATTATCACATTGACAAATACTATGCCAGTCGGTATCAAAGATAAGATAATTCAAAGGAATAAAGTTCGCACGCGAAAAGCATAGGCCAACATAGGACGAAGAGCAATTGCAACCAACCTGCATGGTATCATATGTATAATTAATTCCCAGCGTTGGATGGTAACTATCCTCAGGACAAATTAACGGATCAATTCGAGAAATATCAAAGTTGTTAGAATCATCCACTAAAACTAGATCAAGGACTCGATTCATAGAATTGGGAATGTCGTTCAATTGAATCAACCCAAGTTCGGAAATATGCGTAACAAAATCAGATGACATTTCTTCTACATTAAAACTTTTATTTATGACTTCCATAAGCTCTTTTTTTTTAATTTCCCAACCTTTATGATTTTGGTTTTGCCATAAAGTTTGTTTAAAAAAATTGGAATTTTTGTCTATTTTTTTTCAGTGTCTACTTACACGGCTGTCTCGCCTTGTATTCAAATAACAACTAAAAGCTCAGCAAACTACAACGCGTTAATTGTCCACCCAAGATATACATACATATATACTTCCATTGACAAGGTAGAAGCATTAGAGTGTGTGATCACTCGTATGTGTATGCGTGAGTGTGTATGCCAAACGAGTAGATAAGAATGAGAGAAATTTACGTTCTTCGTAATCTGTGCTCTCATTAGGAAAATGGCTAATTTCAGTTATCGCAAATGTTTTTTTAAGTTGCGGCAAATGTAAATTTTGTACGCGTTTGATGAACTAGTTTGCAACAACATTATACACATTTGCGATATATGAGTTTAATTGGGAGAATTACATACACGGTTGCGATTAATAAATTAATACAAATCAATCAAAGTATTGTTGCGGCAATCGAGCAATAAAGGTTTTTTTTTCTTGGCGTGTAGATATCCTATAACCAGTGACGGCCAACAAGAGAAATGAGCATAGACTAATACATACCTAGATAAACTTATTCTCTCATCTGACGTTTCATTTCACACTCTTCGTGATGCGGTCGGTGTGATAGAGAGATGTTTGACGAAAAGTGATATACACCAGGTGGAATTACAATAACTTCTTGCTTTAATTTTTCATGCCATTTTGGTGAAAAACTGTGAAATTTAAATGTGTTTTAAACTTTTTTATTGACTGTTATTGTTACCATACATTTGTGTTGTATTTAACACATTAATTTTAACACACAAAACGAAATGCCGTTGTTGTTATTTTGTTCGTTGTTTTGAACCATTGCATCTATCTGGTATTAGTAAAGCAATTCTTTTCAACATCAAACGTATACATCACACGAGGACAAATGTCAGAAATTTGGTGAGTGAAAGATTTTCTCTACCCATATTTACTCTATGGAAATGAGAATGTTTAGTTGTGTTTAACAAAAGTGAGAGTGTATTGGTAAATATACACATGGAGAAATGCATTCATGTATTCATGAACTGATTATATTTAATTCTTAAATCTTCTTTTAACTTGATAATTAAATTAGACCTAGCAATTCCAGTAAGAGAATGCATATCTGAGTGGCAGTTATAGTGCCGCTTTAAATTGCATGCAAATTTCTCTTTAATTTTTTGGTTGCAAACAAGGCATTCTGCTTCATTAAAAATATTTAATGAAAATAAAAATGAATTTTCCTAACCAATATCCCACATACTGAATGAAAATCAAAAATGTATTTATTAAAAATTAAAAATTTAATATATTAAATTTATATAATTTTTGAAAAATTTTATTTAATTAAAAATTTTAAATTAATAAAATAAATATTATTAAATAAAATCTATTTAATTTTAAGTCAATTATTTAAAATAAAAATATAATATATATATATATATATAAGTTGTATTTTAATATGCTGTTTGAATATTTTACCAGTGTACCTATTTCATAAAATTTAATCATAATTTATCAAACAAAGCGACGACAACCTGCCTTTGTTGATGCTGGTATGCAACTGAGTGAATTTTTTTTGTTTTTTCCTCTATATTTTTTTTTGTTTCGTAAACGTTCGTGTGCTGTGTGTGTGTGAAACCCGACCAAACTTCGTCGTTTATAACATACTTGCTTAACACCAGTATTGCGGGAGTCTACATTTTCTTATTCGGAGTAGGTAATTGTTGCATCCACATCAGATGAAATATCTTAAAATTTTCTCTTTAAATTTAATAGCCTAATGCACCCACTCTCATAAATTTGAGTTGTGTATATTTCCCACTTCATATACAAATCATAACTATGTTGCAAATGAAACCATCCATCTTCAACCGCATTTTAGCCATTTGTGAGTTTCAGTTCAAAAACTTTTTGTGTGCAAGCTCCAGCATGCAGCACATACATTCTTGTCAGCCGACACACGCTTAAAGGCACTTTTGCCTTATAAATTACTAGATCTAAATGCTACTACTATTGTTATGTTTGATGACGCTGTTTCTCCATCGCGACTGTTAAATGGTTCAGTAATCAGTGATTAAGCATATCGTCCGCTTAATTTGCAAACCTGCTAAATTCACTTTTTAAGTAAATTGAGACTTTGATGCCGTGTGGTAGAGAAAGATACTCCTTATTGACTAGCATGTAGTTTTTCTTCAATATGAGTCTTGAAGTGAGCAAAAAGGTTTGATAAGAAAAACTGCTAAATCCACTCATAGAAAAATGTTTGTAAGAAAAACTGCTGAATCTAGTACATTCTTAGTTCAGTGTTTATTACTAACTCCAATTAACTTTTTTTTTTTGTTGCGGCAATATGGGCAGTACTGTAATAAAATATCACTTAATTTAAAAAAAAAAACACAATTTCTCTTAGAAAGCCTTGAATTTAAGTAAAATATTTAAATTTTTATACCAGTTGTCTGCCGGAGTCTTGAAATTATTTTAAGTTGTGTTTAATTTGTCTGAGTTAGGGGCAGATATTTTGCAAAGGTAAGTGTAAATATATTGTGTAAATTTAGTGTGCGATATTTAGTTCCATTCCACAGTGGTCGAAATCACTGATCCAGCGGCGCTTAAGTCAATATTTAAATCTTTAAAATCGATAAATGTTTTCTATTGTAACGATTACCGATAATTTACTGAGAAAATCTGTGTGTTTACTTTTGTTTTGCTTTCAATATTCGCTCAGCTGTTAGCTGTCAAACATAACATTTGCCGCAGCAAGTGCATTCAAGGAATTTGGCGCCTAGTTACTCAGTGCGTATTTTTTCGTCTCCTTTATGTCAATTGTTTATAAATTTTGAGCCTAAAAGTTTTAATTGAAAGACAAAAAATAAATGCTGGTGACCTGTGTGTATCTAGTTTAATAGTAGTGGATTGTAGAAGTCGGCATTTGTGATAGGGCGTTTAAAGTTTTATATGCTATTGTTTCATGGAGTGCAAATTTTGGCGTTCAATCGTGTTCGGTCTTATTCGTTTTTTGTTTATTAATTTGGATTATTGTTGTTGTGAATCGTTGTTGGTTAATTAATTTTTTAGGCACAATGAATGTTTCCAAACGCACCCTTTTTTTGATTTGGCACAATGAAAACATCCCAGGTAGAAAATTCTCGGCTGTGGAGAACCACGTATTTAACAATATAATAGACGTAACAGAATATGCTGAGGAGCAGTGCCGAGAAATAAAAAGAAAGTTGAGGAGCTTTATAAGAAAATTAGTGGAGAAGTGGAAGAGCTGCACAGAACATTATCGCACTTTGAAGAACGTAACAAAGAATGGTTGGACAGTGAAATAATATTAGTTGAGCCGACAAGTAGCACTTCTTGCGGGCGACCTGCAAAGGGTTCAGAATGTACCTCTAAAACCCAAATAAAAAAACTTTCACAGCTTGTAAATGAAACTGCAAGCGATGAACTTTTGGTAGCGACGCGCGTAAGTTTACACAAAGCAGGAGAAAGAAACGCTTCAGAAGTGGTATCCATGGTACATTCTGATACCGCGGCTGCAGCAAAGATTAAAAAAACCATTACTTCTACAGCAAAAATTGCTATTGCATACAGCCCTAATGAAGCTTTACAATAATAAACGCAAACATATATCCAGCATATGATGCATTGTTATTAGCAACAAAGAAATGCTATCCGGTCTGAGTCCAAATTACCGATACATCTGCTGATGTGTCCCTACAGACCTTGGTTGATCATACTATTACAAGGATCGTTGAATTACAGAAGGAAATTTTCGTCAACCTCAATGAAGACATTATTACTGCGATATATAAGTGGGGATGTGATGGCAGTATTGAACATTCTACTTACAGGCGAAGCTTTTCTGACCCTGAGTCGAACAAAACCGATGAAGATTTATTTGCAGTGTGCCATTCAGTGGCGGATTTGCAATTCTAGGCGCTCTAGGCCCCAGGCCATGTGCCGCCCCTTTCTCTGCACCCATCATTATAGACTAGATACATATATATGTAATTCATATCTTTGATTTCTGAGATGCCTAGATTCGTCAGGGTGGTAACAAAGTAAAATTTATTGTAGAGTAATTTATAAGCATCCCGGCGTTTTTTCAGTTCTTCTGACAATGTATCAATTACTACCAAAAAAAAGTATTTATTGGAATTTTTTTGTTGTATCTCTTCGTCTGTATTTGTCTCGCTAGGAAGCAGCTTACGCTACGCTTTCGATTGCGTCGAATATGATTTTCATATTCCTGTACGAAGGCCAGTGTTTTAGTTTTTTTTTCGAAAACATCGAAATTCTCTCTTGTTTCGTCAACAAAATGTATTAAAGCCTGGTACAATGCTATGACAATGGTAATGTCAATTTCCACACTCTGAAGTTTTTTACTTGTAGCGTTAATGCGATCTAGTAATCTTCAAAAAAACAGCCATTAGGGCCATTTCAAAACATTCCAGTTACACACGAATACCTCTGGCTTCGCATACAATACATAGTTCTCTTCTGTTGTGTGTCATTTTCGATGGTTGTTAGCGCTTTATGGATTTCATTGCAGGATTCGCGTAAACTTTTGCATGCGTCTACATGAGCTGAGCAACGAGTCGTTGATAGACTTTTGACGGCGAAATGGGTCTGAAGTAGTTCCCAACGCTAAGTTGACGCTGCAAAGAAGTTGTATAACTCTTGGAGAAAAGAAAAGAACGAACAAGCCTCTTGGCTGCTTTCAGCTGCAGATTCGGGTGAAATTTCACAAAGCGGTGAAATTTCCTTTATATTTATTAGCTTGCAGGCCGTTGTATATGCCTGGCATGTTAGCTGCGTTGTCATATGATTGTTAGCTGCGTTGTCATATGAAATGTCAATTCCCAATTCAGTTAAAACTGAGGTAACAGAATCTGTCATTTGTTGTGATTTGTGGCATGTGTTTGGAATAAACTTGAGGAACCGTTCTACAGGCGATCCATTAGGCAGGACATATTTGATTAGATAAGTGAGCTGCTATACGTGAGATATCTCCGGTGTCGAGTCAATGATCAGAGAAAAATATTTTGCTGTTAACATTTCCATTACAATTGTCTCCAAAACTTTGTTTCCCATAAGTTGAATGAATTCTTCGCATGTTGTTGAAGAAAGATAACTCGTAAATCCTGAGGCTGGATTTCCATAAGGTGTAATGTGTTCGGCTAAGAACGGATCGAACTCAGCGATAAGCTCTAAGGACATCAAATTATTTCCATTGTGGATTGATCCAAATTTTTCGTCGTGTTCTCTGAAAGGCAAACCACGTGATGCAAGCGCTTTTACGCATGTAACTACTCTTTTCAGAATGTTTATCCAGTAATTTATTTCTTCATCTAATTGCATTGTTAATGCGCGGTCAATGCGACCTAATACGTTGCTTTGTTCTTTCATATGCAGAACTCTCTCCCCGCCATTCATAATTTTGATGTGAAACATTTGAAACAGTTATGCTTTTTGTATTGTTTTATGTAACAACATTGTGGAAAAGTATATTAAAATATTATATAAAGAGAATAAGACTCGTTTATGCTCTTTTACTGAGACTCTCTACGTGAGAACGGAAAAATAGTGCAATAAGAAGTTCCGTATACCATTCGATACTTTTTGTCGTTGCTCTGTTTATGACAAAACAAAAAAAAAAATAATTCAGTGAGCTAAATATTGCTTTTTTTTTTTTTTTTAACAATATTACATCTAATGTTAAAGCAGATGTAAGAAAAAAGAAAGTGCAATAGCAAAAGAGCCTTCAGCATAAAAATAAAACGATTTCAAACCACAAAAAAACAATTTTAATCTAAATTTTATGTATAATGGACGTAAGTACATTTCGTATAATGGCCTTTGGAATTGACTGCATTCTGGGCATCATATAAACCTTAATCAATACTTACTAAATTAATTTATTTATGTTTAAAATGGTTAATTGATTTTTTTGTACTAGATGACGCTTTTGTGGAATTTCACATCTAACTAAGAATTTTCAATGGTACTAGATGGCGCTTTTTTCGAATTCTGCATTTAAACTAAGAGCTTTCAATTAAAATTGAAATTGTTTGGTACAAAAACTGTCTTTTATATTATAATATCGTATAGTCTATAATAATAACAAATATATCATATTTTTAAACATTTTATAAATATTCAAAACTCAACTGTGTCGGTTGTATTCGAAGAAAACATATGTGTAAAGTTTTAAGCACAACTTATCCAAATAAATTTTCGAAGTTAAATTGCCCTTACATTATGTTACCTTTAAATCTTGGCGCCCTTTAAATTCTGCCGCCCTAGGCCCGGGCCTATGGGTAAATCCACCACTGGTGCCATTACAAGTCAACATGGGAAGCGTTATTCTATGGGAGAATTCTCGGCTGTCTGCTACTCGGCTTTGTAAACCAATTAAATTGATTTTTGAAAAAGAAACTTCTAACTTCGGCAGAACTGAAATTGAAAGAGTAAAACAGCAAATATCTGAAATTATTAACACACAGTTTGAGTCGTTTCAAATTCATCACCAATTTTACCTGACAATGATCGACGGGAAAGTTTTTAGTGTGATTGCAGATTTCTCGTCACAAACATGTGGCATTTGTGGAGCCACACCAAAAGTTATGAATGACTTAAATTGCATAAAAAATCTACCACTTAATACTAATATGTATGAGTGTGGCTTGTCAACATTACACGCTTGGATAAGATGTTTTGACTGCATTTTACATATTGCATATATATTGCCAATTCAAAAGTGGCAAGTTCGTAGCACTGATAAATCTGTTGTACAACAAACTAAGCTGGATATACAAGCTAAGTTAAGAACTGAGATGTGTTTACTAGTTGATATTCCTAAACCTGGTTCGGGAAATACCAATAGTGGAAATACTGCCAGACGAGTTTTCCAACAACCAAAATTGGCTGCACTTTTAACTGGATTCAGTGAGGAACTAATCAGTAGATTCAGTGTTATTTTACGAACTATGGCTTGTGGGTATACAGTCAATACACATGCTTTCAAAATATATTCCTTTGAAACAGCGGAAATCTTTGTAGAGAAATACCCATGGTTCTATATGCCATCTCCGTGCACAGAACATTAATTCACGGTGCTGACATCATAAATATTGTCTCGCTCCCAATTGGCATAATGTCAGAAGAAGCACAGGAAGCCCGAAATAAGGATTTAAGGAATTTTAGAGAGCACCTCACACGCAAAAATTCAAGAAAAAACACAATGGAGGATCTAATGCACTCACTACTTTTCTCTTCTGATCCTCTCATGTCCTCGCTCTCCAAGCAACCATCTAGCTACTTCCGGAACAATAAAGAAATAGGTAGTGTTGTACTAAATTTGCTCTCAGAGCCAATTATACAAGAAGTCGCTGCAGCTGGTGGTTCTGATGATTCTGAATAAAAACTTATATATTTGCCTTAAACCTATTATTTCCAACATAACTGTATAGACATAAGTCGTTATATTAACCATATATAGCACTGAAAAAAATAAAAATTGTTTAAAATTGAATACTTTACGCACACAACATAAAACACTTTTTAAAATTTTGTTTCGTCGCCACGAGTCTGCCTGCAAAGTTTCAGCTCGAATGGATCACGGGAACAGGGCCAAAAATCGGTCCAAAATTTATACTACAGGTGCGCGGTTTTTTCTACAAGTTAATAAAAAGAATTACACAAGTTAATAAAAAGACTTCAAAAATAAATGTTTAAAAAAACCTGTTTTTACTATTATGGCTTAATATATTTTTAGCCCAAACGTATGTGAAACATTAAGTACACCTAATCCTGTTTTTGCACGGTACATACGTTTCAGAAAGTATCGTGTAAAAAAAGACATACAGTAATGGAAAAATATTAGATTTGTTCAACAACCTCAAAAAACGTACACATAAAAAGAGTTGTGCATGAAGGTGTTCCAATGGTAGTGCTTGGTATTCTTCAAACGAGTATATAAAGGAATTCTCATTAATATGATGAGTGTTTCTGGATATATATTTTTGAAGCATTCACCAAAAACATACCAAAAACGTCTGCTGATGAAGATCTTGGCAAGATCCGAAATAGCTATACAGACAGCCTTGGTATCATTGGAACATTTTTATGCTCGACTTTTTTGAAAGTAATATAAAGATAATAAGCTGTATATTATTTAAAAAGGTCTTGAGCTTGAATAAATTTGTAAGTTTGTAAATTAATAATTTGGTAAAACAAACACAAATTTGGCTCTTCAGTATATCATACCCATTTCATTTCACATATTATAATCATTTTATAAATTAACAGAACCTAAAAACAAAACATAAAAATTAATTACATCTTCAAGACACTAACAAATAAAATCAAATTAAAGTTTTTTAGAAATTAACTCCCAAATAAAAAAAATCTCATATTCATGGAACATTAAAAAGTGGTATAGAAATATAGAAAAAATGTGGTAGTATAAAGATAAATTTTATTTGGTGTCAGATTCTGTTAGTAGGCCCATTCTTTTCTGCTGTGGTGGAGCAATAATTTCGTCAGAAGAAGTGTTTAGTTCTACGTCTACATCTTCAACTGCGTTCATTGATAACTGCCTATCAGGATTTGTTTGAGGCACAGGTTTATTTATTTCAGTAGCAAATTCAGTTATAGTACGTTGTGATCCTACTTTGGAGAGTTTTTTGTACAGCTCCTTGTATCGAGCCATACAGGATTGTAGATTTGCCTGCAATTTCACAGCTCTTTCGTTTATGTGATCATTCGTAAGAAAATGATCTGCTAATTTATTTGCCATTTGAAGGCCTTCAAGAATTGAGCTCGTGGTTATTAAAGACGGAATTTCGTCCTCATCGGTGCTACTACCATTTGGTTCAACGTCTTCCAGTGCAACCTCTAACAACTCATCTTCATTAAGAACTCTATTAACAATTATTTCGTTTATATCATCAACGGTAAAATTATCAAATCCTTCACCTCCAACTATTTGTGCCAAAGTGATTATTTCTGTACACACTTCATCCACCATGTTTGATGTCACAGTAGAATTTTCGCTTTTAATGCATTCTGGCCATATGGCCTTCCAACATGCATTTAAGGTTGATGGTCTTATTTCTAGAAAGGCAAAAGCAGCATGTTTTACGCAATCCATTATGGAAAATTTCTTCCATGCGTCAATAACAGTAGTGTTAACATCATTGTCTATTTGATTCAAAATGTATTGAAATGATCGCTTTATGTAATATGTTTTGAATGTTGCGATAATACCCTGGTCTAATGGTTGAATAAGGGCAGTCGTATTAGGAGGCAAAAAAACGATTTTTACATTAGGATGCTCCAAAATTAGGCGACCAGGGGCATTATCTATCAACAAAAGAATTTTAAATGGCATGCCTTTATGATCCATATAATGTTTTACTTCTGGAACAAAACAATTGCGGAACCATTCACTAAAACTTGATGAAATAACCCACGCCTTTTTATTTGCCATCCAATGAACTGGCAAGCTTTTAATATTGACACCTTTCAATGCTCGTGGTCGGAGAGATTTATTTATTAACAGAGGTTTTAGCATACGGTCTCCAGAAGCATTACTGCAAAACAAAAACGTAATTCTGTCTTTTGCCACCTGAAAGCCACTATCAGTTTTTTCGTGTTTTGCTATGTACGTTCTCTTCCAAAAACGGCCGGTCGACTTGGTCACTATTATATTCACCTTCTTCAATTAGTTTTGCCAGCTCCGATGGGAATTCTTTGGCAGCTGCAATATTTCCAGAAGCTATTTCACCTTTGATCTTGACATTATGAATTGCGTGCCTTTCTAGAAATCCTTGCAACCATCCATTACTAGCAGAAAATCTATTTTTGTTTTCGCCGGTGGGTTTCGAAGACGTTGATGGTTCCATATGTTGTATTTGATCATAAGTTCTTAAAGCCTTCTGCTTAATGGGATTGGTATCAAGTGGTATACGTTTTTGAGTGTAATATTCTATACATGTCAGCTGAACCTTTTCCATTTTCTCTATAACGATATTTCTCGTATACGAAGAGGATTTTGCACTCAATTCGGTACCAGAAGTCGCTGCTTGTCTAATAGCTTTTTCATTTCTTTTTTGTCCGGATTGTTGCTTCATTTAAATTTAAAGATTTTCCAACTGAACAGGAGCCTTCGCCACTTCCAAGTCGCTCAAGAATTTGTATCTTTGTTTCCAAAGAGATAGTTGTGCGTTTTTGCTTTTTCATGTCTGAATTAAAAATTTTAGTTTTATTTAATAAATTATGCTTTACGAAATCATTGAACTCACCTTTATCTCAGCAAACAAAACAAAAAATTTCTAAGTTTCAATAAACAAACAGCAGCACCAAATAATACATACAACTACTTTCCACTTACACCTTACAAGTACAAAACTCAATAGAACATAAAAAAAAATTAAATGAATAGTGAAAATTGTAAATCCCCTAACAATCGTTATAATTTTCAAAGAAATGTCAAAATCTACTTGTGCTGCCATATTTAATAAATTTATGGAAAAATTATATTTAAATGGCAGTTCCTTGGGGAAAACAGTGGTACCGCTTAATCAAGCTAACAAACTTCATTATTACCTGGCAATGCTGAAGAGAGAGAGAATAATCAAGGAGCATAATAATCAAATTAGATTATGTATTCTTGTTCGTCTAAAAACCCGTGTAAAAACAGGATACGTTTTGTCGTGTTATTAAAAAAAACGTGTAAAAACAGGATAAATTTAATTCTGTAGACCGTGTTATTTTAAAATCGTGTAAAAATGTCCGTGTAAAAACAGGATTAGGTGTATATTAACTTTATCATGTTTTTCTGAATGGAATAAACAATGTCTAAAATGTGAAAAAAAGTTGCAACTTTCACAAAAATATAATATAAATATATTTTTAAAAAAAATCTTTGTAACTTAATATATTTTCAACTGAAAAAACAAAAATAAATTTTCCCTAAGCACTATTAATTAAACGCCGCTAGATGAGCCTTTTCGACCACTGTGCATTCGGTCGAAAAACATTATTATGAAGAAACTTAAATTTGGTGTGAATGGATATAAAATTTACCAACTGTTGCAGATAATAATATAATAATAATAATAACAAGATATTTTTGTTATTACAGTTAACGTGATCCCCATAGGGAGCACGAAAAAATTAAAGTTGGGGGCCGGCCACTGGCCCCTTTCCAAGGGTTGATTGAAAGACCGTTTCTTTTAGTTTTACGAGTTTATTACTTACAAGGTTAAGATCTCGATTAAGACTGATTTCTGACAGAAATATTTCTTAATATCTAACTTACTTGCTACCCTAATAATTGCTGACGTTGTGGTTCCCACTATGCAGTCGTTCGCTGTTCCCATCGGGGTATTGCACCAGCATTGCGCGTGTCAGTTACCAGACGGGGTGTCATCATATTTCGTTGGGTGAATGAGTTGCGCAACGTGTTACCAATGTGTTGCGCGTGTAGGTCGGTAGACGCAGTGTCAGCATATTTCGTTAGGCGAATGAGTTGGGCAATGTGTTAACTTTACACTTTCTTTAAAAAATAAAAACTACTTGTGAAACTAGAATGATGTAATAATGTAAATTGATGTGAGAAAATCTGTTACGATACAAAATCGTTTATAACTAAATAAATAAAATTTTTATTTTTGTACATTGTAGCCATATATAAATAATACCATAAAATAAACCAACTATATTTTTGGTTTTTCTCTCAAGCCGCAAATATGAAATATAAGAAGCTTTTTGTCTCTCCTATAAAATGTGCTGAAAGGGATTTAGCAGGTTTCCATAGTAACCCGACGATATACTTCTTTATACTTTATATATAAAAATACTTCAACATTTAAAAAACATAATTTTTAAGGAGAAATTGTTGAAATATACAAACAAACTATATATACAAGCTGTAAGATAATTTGGGATACTGACGAATTTTTAATATATTATAGTGCAGACTCGTTCTAATCTTAAATTTTAAAACAGAATTCGCTGATAATACTAACTGACATTCTTACCTAATAATATCATGAAATTTTCTGTCGGTTTCTTTAGCAATCAATATGAATGTCATTAAATATCAGCTAAAAACATTGTGTGATCTACCTCCCACCATTTATTAATTTTGTAAGCGCCCATAGTGGAGCCGGGCGAGAGTCAAATAATTGCCATGATTCACGCGAAATGTGAGTAGGGTCAAAATTGTCTTATGGGAGCGTGCTTCAATGCGAGTAACGAAAAGTCTTTATGCTTGGGTAATCGTATTCAATCGCAATCGCTGGCGCAATCGTATTACCGAATGTTCTGACTATGCAAAGTGAGTCGACATCGTATCGAAAATGGTTCGATATTTTTAAACACTACGTCGGTCGATATCACTACGAAAAGAGAGAATTTTCGTATAAATGCTGCAAGGTGATATAAACTCGAAATGAAGGTAATTCTCCGTACGAAATATAATCGATATGTCGCATTTATAAGAATTTACACGCTGAAAAATGTGTATTTTTTTGTTATTTGGATGCAAAAATAAAGTGCGTTTGTATCTTGTCGCAAATATAATACATTTGTGTCCAAATAAATTATGTTTGCTATTCACTATTACATGTTTGAGACACAATGATTAATATGTTATAATATAGGTGTTTGTGACTCAAGAATGGCTGTGTTTGTCATGCAAATACAGTTGTGTTTGTTGCATTATTTCTGCTCTTTAGAGAGCAAGAGAATAAAAGAGGAACAACGAGAGAGTTTGTCTTGCAAGTGTGGATCTGTATTTTTTAATTATTCTCTAATTCAGTGATTCGTAAATATTCTTGAGTGTTTCGTGTAAGTTGCAGATGAAGTATTTCAATGGTTCATCGGACAGAGGATATCAAAAGCGCTTGACAAGTGAAAAAAGAATAAACGAAGGCTCGGACGGTTAAATGGTTTCTGATGTTACTTTGGGTTTTGTGTATGTGTTTCGCATGTTTTCATGTGTGCTACCAAAGTGAGAAACGATTTTGGGAAAGAAACTGGTGAGGGCAACAACGTAAAGCCCTTTATCTGTCCGAAACTTTACTGAGAAAATCGGAACGGCAGACCATTTGTGAAATAAGTGTAATAAAAAATACGCAAGTAAGTATGCCACGCTTGGATTGCATGAAATTGATTTGTATATAAATATTTTGTTTGTGTACCAACACAAAGCTGAAACCTTCTGAAAAGAAAAACGTGAGAGACAACAAAGAATGGAAAAACAAAAGAGCAACAGATTCTCTTCTCATGAAATAAAAACAAATAATGCTTTCAATGCAAATGAATGTAAAAATGGCCGTTTTAAATCTATTAATTTGTTGTATTAATTATTTATAAATATGGATTTAATTGTAATAAATAATACATATAGATTGAAATCGAAGAATAATTCGTTTCCAAATATTATTATATTTGCGAGGAAATTCGCATATGTTTCCACGTAAGTATATGTAGGTTTAGGAGAAACACGCGAATGCTTCCACTTAAGTATATGGATGTTTGGGATGAAGAACGCATATGTGTACATGTAAAAGCATACATGTTTGTCAGTAAACATAATACTGTTTGCATTTAAATACAAGTACGTTTGGGACTTGCAAACATATGAATGTTTGAAGTGTGTGCCAAACATATACATGGTTCCTGCAGAATATGTTTAGAAAAATAGTTAGAGAGGCCGTTATTTTTCAGCGTGTAGATTTTGGACTATTTGTCATTCCTAGTTCCGGGCGATATAACATTCGGTGAAGAATGATGCCCCGTCCGTTTTGTCCAACAAAAACACATTTGGTGTTTATGACATTGCATTTGGATCAAATGAAATTTTTTGTGTAACACTTCTTCTGGGTGATTTTGGACGACGTGCCATTTTTTGGTTTGCCCGATATGACGTTGGGTGCTATGAGTCTACTCCAAATGTTTTTGGGTATTATGACCGCCATGGGAGAAGATATAACGCCCTGATTATTATGGCGACTGATTTTTGTCTATTTGCAAAATTTAGTACTGTGTAATTCTAATGTATAAGAAATCTTGAGAAACCAACAAGATCGAAACAACAAACATTACGGATTGATATAATACTTATATATACTAGCAAATGCTACAAATTTTCCCGCACTAAATTTGTATCTACGAAAAATGTACTCCTGTCATTATTATCAATTTTCCTTTGAAAATCACAGCATTTACTATTGACATGTCATCAATTCAATGTATTTTATTTTGATATTCACATACACCAAGAATAAATTCTTATAAATTACAGTATGTGACGACATAGGTACAATAAACATGGAGGTAAAACTTCAGTTTGAAAAGTTCTGGTTGATAAAGTGTCATAGTTCGAATTCAAAAAAAAAAATCGCTGCTTAGCCGACATTGCTATCATACATCTACTTAAAAACGACTGTTCGACGCATACAAAAAATTGCTCTTTAGTTGGCGTCTTCTTCATACAGTCAGCATAACCTCAAAATTTCATCATCATATCTCTCCGCGTTGACTTAGAATGAATAATATTCTGCGGCACGCTCTTTACGGCAACCCTCATAAACTCCAAATGTTATGACTTTTCCATAATTCGAAGTTCGAATGGCTAAAATTTTGATTACTTTGATTGAGTGCCGCGACTATTTCTACCGCATCAACATCGATTATTAAAATGCTGAAAGTCTGCTCCAACTTCCATAAGTCTAGGTTCTAGCATTTGGTCAGAACTCTCATTAATCTGTTGCCCTCTATAATAAATTTTCGAAATATTTCCTCTAACCTGAGGGAATAAAACACTCCAAATGGGATAATCCACAATTTCCGCATCTGGTTAGAATGCTATCGACTTAAATAAAACCTAAAAATTGATTTCGGTGGTGTTGCGATCCCGGCTCTGACCACCTTTGAATTTCTTTCGGCTTCGGTCACCTTGCATACTGACGGCGACGCTATCGAGTATTTAGCCATGAAAAAGATTCTCAAAATACCGTTCGGAACCGGTGTAAAACTGTAGATCTTAATCAGTGAGTATAAAAAAAAAACTAGAAAGCGAACAGCTTACTGGTTGTAAGAAGATCTCCCCAATTCCTTCATGGGATGTAATGGGAAAACCATTTATCTAATTTTTAAAAAGTGATTTCTTCTTCCAGATGATTCTAAGATCATGGCTTCGGTCATAAGGTTTATTACTTTGATTCACTGCTGAGTTTAATTGTACCGCCCCTTATCGGCGGTTTACCGATTCTGTAAAAAGGGGGTGGCGGGCCCAGTTTGCCCAAAACTTAATTTTTATTGTACAACCAACATGTGTACGAAATCACATCTTCATACCCCTAATGGCCTTTGAGATTCAATGACAGATTCAAATTTCCATTTGTGTGGGCCATGACACGCTCCTTTGTGTAATTATGTTTTATATAGGACCTAACCCAAAGACGCAACCGGCAGTGCCACACTGTGAAAATTTCATTACAATCGGTCTGTTATTATGGGCGGTATAACGACTTTCTCTAAAGGTGCTTGGCATATGTACCAAATCTCATATTCGTAATTCTGATGGTTCATTAGATATGAACGTTTTAAATATCAAGTTGTGTGAACAGTGCCACGGTTTTTTTTAAAAGGGCGTGTCATGCTCACTTTCTACAAAAAACTGTCTTTGTACGACCAGCATCTGTGCCAAATCGTATCTTCGTACCTCTACTGGCTCTTGAAATATAGCCATTTCAAATTTCGAGCTGTGTGGGAGGTGCGAAGCGCTTTTAAAATCCTTTCTTACCGCGCGTCTACGTCAGTAAAGGAACCTACATGCCAAATTTCAGGGTTCTATCTTTAGCCGTTTGTGCTGGGGAGTGATCAGTCAATCAGTCAGTGAGTCAGTAACGTAAAGTTTTTTATACTTATATATATCGCTACCTTAATTTAGAAAGGACCTATCTAAAACTTTTTTTGGAAACAGCAGTTATTTCATATTCGTATAGAAAAATATAAAATACATGAAAGTGCAAGGAAAAGAAATAAATGTATTTTTTTTTGTTGCGACTCATTGATCTTGTTTCTTATATATAGAAGGCCATTATTGATGTTTCACAGATTGCCAGCGATTTGATCATATTTCAATTAATTGCGGCATGCCCCATCGCAGTTGTAAATGCGCTGGGTCACATGGCCCAGGCAAATGTGCCATCCCGGTCAAAAACCGGATGGGAGATTCAATCGAGACCGATCCGGTTCCGACAGCCTCTGCTCTCGAGCAAGATCAGATCACTCGGTTTTGTGCGGAATTGTGCAGTTGATGGGCATTCGTCCACTTCCAAGGAGTGCCCTCTGAGAATTAGACTGCTTCGGGAGAAGACGCTCCGTCGCTCCTGGAATCGGTTTTCCTCGAGATAGTGTACTCTGGGTGGCATATACTATGCTGCCGCTGCTCGAGGTTTTCTTCGTGCCCCTTCGACCGGAGTGAATTTTGATGCAAGTGCAATGGAGTAACTATGCAGGCGGCCATGCCCCAATTCAGCTCTATAGAAATAGATTAGGTGGTTTTTTGCGCGACTACGCGTTATTAGCTGATGACGAAGCTAGTGCTCAGGCCATCCTGGGTCTTTTGCTGGCCCTTGGGCCTGTGTAAATACATGTAAATAGTAGTTTTAAGTATTAGTTTGTAGGTTTATTTTTAGTTTTTGATCATCTTATTTTTTGGGCGAATTTTTGAATAGTTTAATTTTGTTTTGTTCTCATGACAGGTAACACCTGTCATATCCCAGCGGCGGAATTTGCGAGGCCTTCCACGAATAAGGCATGCGGAATCATTCTTTGGTAATGCCTACTTTAATAATGCCTGCGAAATGCATGATTTTATAAGGCTTCCACAGGCCTGTTAAATGAATGCCAGAAGACGCTGTTGTTCATGAAACCCTGTCTTTCCACAAATTCGTCGTTGCAAAATCATAACATCCGATAGCCCAGTAGATAAAGCGTCCGATTGTAAGTTCTAAGGTCGTGTGTTCGATTCCTGCGGCTGCAGAATTTAAAAAAAAATCATTTATAAGAATTACAATTGGTTAAAGTATAAATCTGAAATATGAACCTAATTTCCATATATATTTTTTTATTTTTACGTAAGTCCTTCTAAATCTACTCTTTTTGCATGCCTTCTAGTAGAGAGGGATGTAAGGCCTTGCCTCCCAATCTCACGCAATGTTAAAAAGAAAGGAGGAGCTAATGTGTAGGGAAGGCCTGCCGTATTCTATAGAATGCCTTCTTGGTCATGATTTCAGGCCTTCCAGCTCCTGATTTCCGCCGCTGGGATATTGAGCCAATAGGATAGTTCTGTAAAAACCTAAGTAGTGTAAGAAGATTTAGTAAATAAGAAATATTGATTAACCTAATGGTAGTCGCATTGTAAAAATGAATTGAATAAATATTGATTGAAATTGAAGTTTCACTGAAGGTGGATCGAAATCAAAAAAGTTAGAGATAATTTTTGATTTTCGGTACACCTTAAGATGCGACGTTAATATTTAGCACAGTGGTATATAACTTTTTTGAATTTGCATTTGTAAAATACAATTATAATTGTCATATAATTATTTTGCCCCATGTATGCTACATAGCCATGTAGTTCAGCATGATCAAATTGTTTTTGGAACGAAGTAATAGTTAGCCTCATAAATTCTTAACTTCCGACGAACAGAATCAAAGAAGTGCAGAAACCGAATGGATGCGTATGCTGTTTGAGAGTGATATTGCATTCTGTAAATTTTGACTTTCATATTACATATGTAAATAGATTTATATTTATCTAAAGTGCAATGCGTCCCGAATCGCCAATTATGTGGCTCCCCCATTCATATCATTTAAATTTTAATCGCCCTTTGTTCCACACATCTCGTACTCTGCAAAACGGCAAAATGTGTCAGCCCTGACCTACCCAATTCAGTATACACACACGCGTATACACTCGTAGATACAAGCTCTCAGACACATTATGCTTGTTAACGCTTTGCCATGCCACGAGTTACGACGACTGGGTATGAGAATCCATTGTACTCTTTTGCGAAGGACTCGGGGGCGGTTGGTTGGCTGTTTTATATTAGATTGGTTGTACTTTAGTAGTTTTTAGTGCCTTCCTAAAACTTTAAATTTAACGTTTTTATTACGAACAACAACAGCGGCGTTTTTTTTTCAGAATGTTTCCGCTTGATATGGCGAATGAATTAAAACAAAACAACAACACTGTAAGCAACAGCAACAACAAACTGTTATTTTCCAAATAAAAAAAAAGCGAAACAAAATTCAGCTGAAAAAAAATCCACACAAAAAGTTGAATATTTTTCATAGCGAAAATAACGTTTACTAGACACAAAATGAAAGTCAATTCAACTGGCTGTACGTCTGTCTATATGTACGTAAGTATATGTTGTATCTTCCTTTCTCTCATGTTGTCCATAGCCCGCTCACCCTTCTGCCTCCCCTGGTGCTAGTCTACCTACTATTTCGTACTCGAAATCATATTGGAATTCGTGCTGAGTGCAAGTGCATTTTTCAGCCTAAGAAAGATAACTAAAACCGCGCACAACTAAACATACAGAAATGCCACATTGTATTTTGGTAACAATTTTGATACCCAGCGAACCTTTTGGGTTATAACTCCAAATTGCTCTAGTGGATGTGGGCCGTTATTGTGATGCGTTATCTTGATTCGTTAGAATAGATGTGTATTTGCCAAGGATCAACATTTGAAATCATGATGTCGAATATGTCAAAATTTATTTTTCAAACAAGAAATATTTTCTTGTCGAACAAGGATCTGAAAGTAATTAATACTGGTCATGTGCAGGCGAAAACTCGCAAACCTCGAAAACTTGCTTAGCAAACGCAGAGCTCTTGTGCGTTTAGATAAATGCCAGTAATATTTTTAAAAATTCAATAAAATTTTTCTATTTTCCATAAATATTTTCTAAATTATAAGGAATGAACTCAAAATTAAATTTGAAATTTAGAATTCATATTGGTTATACAACTTGTGCGGAGATTCCGGATGTTGACCAGAGTCGCCAGTTTATTTATAGGCAAAATCCCCGAATTGTTATTTTTCATCCCCGAAAATCCCCATAGTTCTAAAGGAAGTTCTAGTAAGTTTTAAGTTGTAAAATAAAAATTTATTTAGAATTCAGTTTAACAAAACAAACAAAAAGAAAACTCAAATATTGAAAAATTTAAACATAATACATTATTATATTATTATTAAATTATAAATACTATATTATTATTATTTTACTAAAGTTATAACAAAAAGATTATGGCAAATGAGATCTGGATTTTGATCTGGACATTGTTAAAAGTTATTAAGACTTAGTAACGGGTTTTTCAATTTTCTAAATAAAACAAAACCGGTTTTAGATACCGATGAAATTCTTTATTCCTGTGAAAGTACGTTCGATGCCATTATGTATGGAACTCGAATTCTTTTGCATGGCCACCACGGGCACGCTTGCAGAAGTCCAGACGCTGAATACTGCTGCAAGTTCACGCTCGATGTTCGTACGAAGTTCATCAATCGTCGCTGGCTTGTTGGCATAGACCATAGACTTGACGTAGCCCCACAGGAAATAATCTAACGGCGTCAAATCGCACGACCGAGGCGGAAAATCGACTCGGCCATTTCGTGAGATAACACGTTCACCAAACTTGGTTTCCAATAAATTGATTGTGGCATTCGCTATATGGCTTGTGGCGCCGTCCTGTTGGAACCAAGTCCATATTATCCAATTGGGGCCAAAAAAATTCGGTTATCATTGAACGGTAGCGATTCGCATTCACAGTAATGTGCCGGTCTTGATCATCACGGAAGAAGTACGGACCAATGACGCCGCCGGCCCATAAACCGCACCAAACCGTAATTTTTTCGGGATGCAATGATGACTCATGGATTACGTGTGGATTGCTGTCTGACCAATAATGCATATTTTGCTGATTGACGAAGCCATTCAGACAGAATTGAGCCTCATCGCTGAAGATGATTTTCCGCTCTTAAAGTTGAGGCCACTAACTCCAAATTTCGGTAGTAAATTTTAATAATTTCGACTCGTTGTTGGCTCGTATGTCTTTCCATGATGAAATGGCAAACCTTACTGAAGTGAAATGTCAAAAGAGCGGGAAAAAATATTGCGTCGTTTGCTGTCCCTATCGATTTACTTTTGTAGCGTCTCTGTTGAAAAACCCTTTATATCAAATACTTCAAGTCTCATAATCTTCAGATTCATTTACTGCATTATTTGTTTTGTACATAGTTTTAGTATTTCTCGTTATTTCTTCTCCACTGCTTCTATTCTTTTCAGCAGCGCCAAATATCAAAAATGTTTGTTACTTGTTACAGCCTTGCCAGTAAAACATTTTGATATTTTCAGGGACTGACAAGTGCATAGAGTAAATTTTACTAGAGAGAATATTTCATTCATCTGATGTTTCCTTTCACACTATTCGTGATGCGGTCTGTGTGATAGAGAGATGTTTGCCGAAAAGTGACATACACCAGGTGGAATTACAGTAACTTCTTGCTTTAGTTTTTCATTTCGTGAAATTTAAATGTGTTTTAAACTTTTTTATTGACTGTTATTGTTAGCATACATTTGTGTTGTATTTAACACAATAATTTTAACACACAAAACGAAATGCCGTTGTTGTTACTTTGTTCGTTGTTTCGAACCATTGCCTCTATCTGGTATTAGTAAAGCAATTCTTTCCAACATCGAACATAAATATCACACCAGGCTAAATGTCATAAATTTGGTGAGAGAACTGTTAAGTCTAGTATAGTAATTAGTCTATGGACAAGTGTATGCATATTTTGCTGACAACATTTACCAATAACGATTTGCAAGTGTTTACACTGAACGGAAAAGCATCGTCACAGAGATGAAAATGTTCATCACCCCAACAACTTTTGTCATCGAAAGTGATCTAACGCACAGTTTCATTCCCGCTACGAATATGTCATCATCACCTGCAAATTGTTTGTCAGTGCGATGAATGTATGGCTGCTGCATTCTTGCAATGAATTTGTTTCATTGCTGCAATGAATTTGTTTCATTACAACCATGAAGTTGCTCCATTACAACCATGAAGTTGCTTCAGATTCATCAGCGGTTGTTCAGAATGCTGTTTTACAAAAAAAAGCATTAAACTAAATGCAAACGAAAACGCATTTCAAAAGGAACCTTTCTACTAAGCATCTGTTCGAAAAATATTGCAAGCAAAAGACACAAGAAAACACTTGCAAAAAACTTTTTTCCATCTCCCGAGAACCATTGGTCCCCATTAGAAATGGTTTTTAATATTTCTTAAAAGACAACACAATTTTGAATTTAATCATTTCTGGAAAAATATTTAAGTGTGCATTTGACAGTGGAGGTGGACAATTTCTGACAGCCACTCATTTGGGAGTGGTCAGACACGTTTTCTTCATAGACCAGTTCAATCAGCTCAATACTTCCTAGAAGTATGTTCCGGGCTTTATCGGCCCGAGTGAGTGAGAAGGCGTAACGAATGAGTAGTCTGATTGCTTATGTGATCACTGATGTGTCTTAGGTTAAATAGCCGACCCTGTCACTGAAACCCTCGAACTAGCGGAAGTATTATTTTGTCCTTTGACAGCGCATGACCCAACACTACTGTCTAACGGCGCATCAAAAATAAAGAAACAAAAATTCAGTTTCGACACACTGCATATACTCTACATATACAATATACATAAATATACTATAGCTTGCATATACTCTCCCAGCGGCGTAAGTCATGACCTGGAAAGCATGAAAACATGACCAAACAGACCTTCTTTAAAATGCGGAAGGCCTTCCCTACACATTACCTCCTCCTTTCTGTTTAACATTGCGTGAGATTGGGAGGGAAGGCCTTCCTTGTCCATTGCCTAAAGTAGGCCTTAGAAGGCATGCAAACAGAAAGGCCTTGGAAGGCATTTACTTTAACTTATTTTTGTTAAACAAAAATAAAATTAACATAATTTATTTTATCACAAAATCATTATCCACTTCTAAATATTTAAGTATGTATGTATGTATCTTAGAAAGTTTTACCACGCCCAACTTCAAACTGAAAATTTTATAAATTCCCTGAAAAATTTCTTCATTTCCCTTGCGGGAGTTTTTACTCGGTCTATTTTCTAAACTTAAAATTTTCTAAATTTATATTATTTAAAAAAGGGTTGAGCTTGAAAAATATTAAATATATTAATATAATACCCTGAAAAATATTAAATAAGCAATATAATTTTAAAATTTGTATGAAATTTTCCAATTAAATTTCGGTTAAAAAGAATCGGAAAAGAAATTTCTCCAAAATTGTAAAAATCTTCTTCTTGGTTATATCTGATGAAAAAATTCATGCATTCCGCAGGCCTTATTTTAGGAAGGCATTACAAAAGAACCATTCTGCAAGCCTTATTTGTGGAAGGCCTTGCGACTTTCGCCGCTGGGATAGCTGTCATGAGCAAAAGCATGAATGTGGTTGCGGATTTGTAGTCGACAAAAGACTGCGGCATCTGGTCTCATGGTAGAACCCCGTGAGTGAACGTATGGACACTAGTGTATTCGAAAAACCGGGGTTTGAAAAATGTCGGTTTTCGGTTTCTTCGAATATTCAGATTTTGGAGGAATCGGTTTTCGGTTAAACCAAGGTGTAGAAACCGGTTAATAACCGGTTTAGGTTTTTATGACAAAATGGAAAACTATTCGTTATATAAACAGCGTTTATTTTTAATTCAGTCCTTTTGTATTTTGAGATCGAATATCGAGTACATAGCCATGAGACAGCTTGTCAAACTACCATTCGAAACCGGTGTAAAACAGGCGCCAATCAGAGTGTGTAAGCCAATGCCTTCATGGTATTTAATTGGGAACTAAAGGGTTGGCCATGTGAACTTTGAAATTTAATTTCGCTTAAAAAAAAAATCTAATACACATTATTTCTTAATCATGACTTTGTTGGTAAGTTATATCGTTGACATTTATGAATGAAACACAACATCGTTCAAATGGCTTCCATGGCCTGCTTTACAGTACCTCATTTGATAAACGCAGGTTTTCACAACATTTTCGATTGTTTGAGCCTCTATATCGTGTTTTAAGGCCTCAATGGACTAGGAATTGTTATCTTTCAGCAGCTGCGAGGCGGCCAATGGACTTCCGAGTTTCGGCGGATTATGCGGTTGTCGACCACATTTCGCAATATATCGATTGTAACGTTGGTTACGTCGTACGCAGCGACGTCCTTTTGAAACCATACTTCTTCTATATCATCTTCTTCAACTTTTGGGATCAAAAAATCGCTGACCATGTCCATTGGCGCCCCACATTGACAGTAACGGCGGCTCCTTGCTCACTTTCGTAGAAAAATGGGCCTATGATACCGCTATTCCAAAAACCCCAACAAACAGTCACTCATTGAGAATTCATCGGCTTTTCCTCGACGTCATGTGGATTTTTCGAGCCCCAAGTGTGACAATTTTGTTTGTTAACGGAACACCCGAGGTGAAAATGAGCTTCATCGGAAAAGATGATTTTTCGGTAAAAATTCTCATCTTCAGCCAAGTGATCTTCAGCCCATTCAGCGAGGTGAAAACGCATCGGATGGCCTCGAGGCTTTAGTTCTTGGACGAATTGGACTTTATAAACCCTTTATAAACCTCCATACCGAGGCTCATATGCAAAATTCTGCGCAAAATTATATGCAAACTCGTACATGAGTTATTTTGTCCCCGGATTGACGAACTAGCTTCAAAAATTCATCCACAAACAGTGTTGATGGCCCTCTATTTCTATCCAATTTATTTCGTAGAGTTCTTACAGTTTGAGTTGAAGACTCAGAACCTTAGAAAATAATTTTCTTTAGTACGAGATACGGCAAGTTGGATATCCCTTATCAACAGATTGATCACCTGCTAATTCCTGGAAGGCTCTTTAATAGTGCAATGAACGTACGAGCATGTGTGATTCGAGGAGCTAATATCGATTCGGATCAGTACCTGGTGGCAGCAAAGGTTCGCAGAAAGATAAGCAGAGCGAAAGTCGTAAGAAACCAGACATAAAGAAAGTTGGACATCGGAAAGCTGCAATTACCAGAGATAACCACGCCCTATTCACAGAAGCGTACTCAGATACTTTTTTTTTTTTTTGTTTTTTTTTATCAAACCAACACTCAGGGGATGCCCCCTATAAATGCAGTGCATTGTGTTGGCGAAGGAAAATTGAGGTAGTAGAGGGTGGAAAGAGGGAGTAGTGTCTGTTGATATTTGCCTTGAATGTTTGTATGTCACAATTGGTGGGAAATACACTAGCCGGAAGTTTATTCCACATACGGACTGTACGGCTGAAGAACAAATTTTCTCTATAGTGTGTAATGCGGTCAATCGGCCACTCGATAAAAAACGGATGAGAGTTCCTGGAAAGCCGCGTACTTCGGCTAAATATCCTCACGTCCGGCATAAGTTGACAGATGTCCGAGGAACACATACCGTGGAAATATCGATAGAACAGTGACACGCAACCCACATTTCGACGATGCTCAAGGGAGGCAATAGAGTTGGATACCCTACTGTCCCCTATTAACACCGTCGCTCTCCTCTGGACACGGTCGAGAAGCTCCAAAGAAGTCCTAGGAGCACCTGCCCATATATGGGAGTTATACTCCATCTTTGGCCTGATGTAGGTGGTGTAGATATTGAGAAGATCAGATGAAGTGAAGTATTTCTTGCACTGCTTTAAAAAGCCTAGACACTTGAATGCATCTTTCGACACTTCAAATACATGTTTTGCCCAACGGACATCACATTGTATTTTCATGCCCAGAGCATCAAGAGCGTCTGATTCATCAATATCCACACCGTCCATAGACAATGACGACACACCTGGGTCAGCAATACGTTTATGCGACAACAAACAACACTGGGTCTTACTCGCATTAAAATCTACTCTATTCCTTCGACCCCATTCAACAATGGACACCAGATCGCGGTCGAGTGTTTCATTCATTGTCCGGCGTTTGACTTCAATCTCTTGAAGACTTGGCCTACGATCGAATGAATAAGAATGGCAGCGATTACTGTCATCGGCAAAAGAGTAGATTGGATTCACAGTCTGACCCAGGAGATCGTCAATGAAAATAAGAAAAAGACTGGCGCAAAACGCCCCCGCCTCATCGTCCTGAACCGCGGTGGATGTACATTTCCCACTCTATGAAAACTGCTGCAGAGGCCGAACTTGGTTATGAAACACCGCTTAAAGACAAACCATGGTACGGTGAAGTATCGCATGACAAGTTATGAAAAGAACGCTGCACGTATGGTTGTGCTTCAATCACTCGAGCCGCGACCGAGTAGTATAAGGAGAAAGGACCCTCGTTTGTTTAAAAAGAAAAAACGGTTATGGATAAAAAACGAGATTGAGAAAATTAATCTTACAGATGGAAGATGAGGCCCGTAAATTCTACTGAAAATTTCAAGGCCAAATCAACGGAAATGGAGCAGGAAATTTTGTCACAGATATTCAGCGTATATTGGGGATATGAACAGATCACTTCTCTGGTTTTCTTATCCCTGGAGACTTCAATATAGATGAGGGTGATGAGCAAATACACAGGACGTAGGCGTCGACTACCTCCCTCCCAGCCAAAGCGAAGTTAGAACTGCAATATCCGGGCTTAGGAAAACAAAGCTGCTGCTGCTGATGGATTACCGGATGAGCTGTTTAAGGATGCCGGATATGAGCTGGAACGTTTCATGCCTCAGCTCACATGCAAAATCTGGCAAAACGACGGCATGCCCGACGATTGGCATACTGTGTCCTGTCTTCAAAATGGGGACCTGAGTAAATGCATCAACTATCGTGAAATAGGCCTTTTATCCATCGCATACAATGTCCTCTCGAGCGTAGTGTGTGAAAGACTAAATCCGTTTGTTGCAGACCTGATCGGATGTTATCATTGTGGCTTTAGGCCAGGAAAGTCAACTATCGGCGATATATTACCATTACGACAAATCCTTCTTTGTAGATTATAAGGCTGCCTTCGATAGCACGATGCTGGGAAGACTGTACCAAACTAAGTCGGACACGAAATCTTCAGTAAAGATTGGTAAAAATCTCAGTGAAATATTTATTACGAGGCGCTGCCTCGTGCAGGCCGACATCCAATCATGTGATCTCTTCAACATATTAATTGAGATCATTGTGAGAAGAGCGGCAGTTAATGCGAATAACACAATCACCAGCAAAAGCCACATGCTGCTTGCGTATGCGATAATTTAGGCGCCATTGGGCGAAGTCTGCGAGAAGTTACCGCGGTAATTTCTAGAATTGAGAAGGAATCAGCAAAAGCGGGTTTGACAGTAAACAGGGACAAGGACAGATTAATGGTTTCGACAAGCAGAACATACACCCTATTGGATGAAAGGGTGAGATAGGGGACGGATTTATTTATCTCGGGTCAGCGTGAATAGAAGCAATAACGTCAGCCTGGAAATTAGACGGAGAATTTTGCTATTTCGGTCTAAGCAAGCATTTAAAAGATGAAACCCTCTCTTGAGAAACGAATATCCAACTATATCAGTCTCTGATACAACCTGTCTTCCTTAATGGCGCAGAATCCTGGGTCATGTCGCATGCTGCTGAAACATCACTCAGAGTCTTCGAGAGAAAAATGCTCGGAAAAATACAGCTGTATAATCTGTATCCAGATACCGACATAGTTAAGCGAATCAAAATAGCGCGTTTACCCCGGCTAGGCTATGTCAGTAGAATGGATCAGAATGAATCAGCGCGAAAGGTATTCGACGACGTACTCGGTGGTATATTTCCTTCGAGAACTAGGTGTTACCAACTGGAGGAGCGAATCTGAAGACCAACCGATAACAAATTCGATGATAAGTTAAGTAATACATAGGATTTTATGTAATATTTCAGACTAAAGTAGTATTTATTGCTTACAAGATCGCTTCCTTGTAGCCGATATCGTAAGTCAATGATTCTCTTGTTCGCTTACTAAGATGCAAAAATGACAATGGATATGATTTTACGATCTCTGACGAATATCGACTGACCTCCCAGGACACGTTGGATGAAAACTCAATTTAGTTCATAATTAGACTACGTAGACGGTGTATGCGCCGAATTGTTGTCGAGAAAAGTCTTTCCAACCGCATCGATGATGTGATAAAAATATATACTAAATAGGATTCAACAAATGCACTGTATTTTAGTTAACGCTAAATGCAAAATATAAAACACTTACCATAACTTATGATTTTACAGCTTCGCCACTACACAAACAGTATGGCTTTCAATTTTCCTCAAATATGAATAATTTCCCACTATCCAAGCTGCTACTAAATCAGCGCTTTTTGTTGCCCTTAACTAGTACTGCGAAGTGGGTCATTTCTCACAGAAATCATTCCTCATTTCAGCAGGTCGATAAGCGATTGTCAGATCAATTTTACTTAACAATCCTGCTTCTGAGTAAGCCGTATATTTTCCGGGGAAAGTACACTGAAATCGACATTTACAAAATTCCGTTCCTTTATTCAGCACAAACTAAAGGCCTAGAAGGGAACGGCCTTTTACGCGAAAAAAAAACTTTGAATTAGCTGAAAACGTTTCATCAGTTATTGGTAGCTTTAAGATTTTCTGAAGGTTTCTTAAGTTTCGAAATTATAAACTCTGTTTTAAGGTCCCGTATTCAGTTCTTCCGAAATTTTCGTGGTCATAAGGAGTACACGTGTAAATAAAATATCCCAAATTTCGCGAACCGAAAATTCCGCTCACTTTTATTGTACTCTTGTCGAAAATTTCGTAAGCAAAATCAATCATAGGTTTTTTACGGCAAAGTATTCCGTACGAAAATAATTGTTTGATAACACTGTGCATCACCAATTTTGGGAATCCTGCGGCAAATGATCACATTAAATGTATATAGTCAAATCCCAAAAATTTAGACGGCCGTATAGCTTCACTTTTTTTATGGGCGTGGTCAGTTTGAATTTTCTTTTCCGATACTGTCCGAAATAAATTTAAAAATCGAGTATAAATATTGAATTGAGTATTAATATTAAATTCTTGTGATAACATGTATTCACTGAAATTTGACAAGGATTATTTTTGTAGAATATTTAGATGCTCTATTTCAAAGCTTAAACTGTCCTTTTCGTCCTTTGTTCCAAAAGTACCAAAAGTGTACACTAAAATGATCAGCTAGGGATCCAAAATATTTTTCGAATTTATTTCTTATTAAATACCATTATGGGTAGTCAAAGTCCAAAATTGTCTATTCTTATTTTCAGATGTTTTTCAACATAATTTTGTTATTTTGGTGCAGTTTTCTTGAGCTTGTTTCAAAACATGACAAAAAGGACGTCTGTAGATAAAGATAGAAAATTTTGGTCTATGACGACCCGTAATAAAATTTAATGGGGAATAAATTCTTTAAACATTCTGAACCTTAGATGGTAATTTTTAACTGTGAAACAGAGTATTCGAATATACTATGAAAATAGTCCTTGCAAAATTTTAATATTTGTACTCGATTATTAAATTTATTTCGGATAGTAGCGGATAAAAAAATTTCCATAAAAAAAGTGTAGCTACACAGCGGTCTAAATTCTTGGGGTTGGTCTATCCTCAGCTAGGGTGATCATTTGACGCAGGAATCGTCCACCCCCATGCAAAAACCTAAATTTTACTGCATAGTGTAATTGTATGGGACCGAAATATTGACCTTTCGATTATTTTAACAATCAAAAGTAACACCACATGCATTCAAACTAGAATAGAGTGCAATGATGAATTAATGAATTTCCCATTACATCCCATGAAGGAATTGAGGAGAGCTGCTCACAACCAGTGAGTTGTGCGCGTTCGAAAATTTCAATGGAACTGAATACGGTACTGTTATTAGTGGACATATAATTGACTGACAACCCTGGTTTATGTATTCTGAGAGCGTTTGTGCAATAAATGCAAGATAACCAATAACCGATAAACCGAATTAAAAAATTTGTATTTAAATTTCGCAGTGCAGTCTAGGAAAATTGTGAACATTATTGAAGAAATATTCAATAAATAGA